>OZ000481.1:6252500-7502500 GCA_963922655.1 Cardamine chenopodiifolia
TTTCTTCGGATAATGGGAGAAGTATTAATACTGTAGATGCTTTCTGATCCGGGTTAGAGACCGAATTTAGTAACTCCTTCTCAAACGAGAACTTCTCGTAGTTGATAAAAATCTTGTTGTAAGTACAATCTTTATACAAAAATTTCGATGTGCTCTTTCTTTGTTATGATTAGATAGATATGTTATTACTATATAAAACTTATTCATAGAGGAAACATTTTCCCAATCAATTTTCAAACACAGCCATTAATTATTTATTTATTAGTATTAGCTTATATATATGATGAAACTACTAGATTATAACTTTAAAATTCTTAGCATGTTTTCGTTTGTTTTTTATTTTCGTGGTAACCTCATTCACATAATATATAAAAGAGAAAATCAGTTTATTAAGTAGCAATCGAAGTTTCAACAAAAGTTTATAACATGTATTTATAACTTTTAAAGATATACTATAAAACAAAAACAAACAAATTGAAGTAAATAAAAAATAAACATCTTAACTTGCCGACAAATTAAAGATGTGAAAGTGGATATTTCAATTGAAAAAGAAAGAGATAATAGAGAACATGCATATTTGAATTAATCATATGATTAGATCAAACCTTACATATGTATATCTAACAAAAACAATATATATACATTATTTCGCGATTTAATATCAATGCTAATACGACGAAGATATTGATAAACTACTGTAACATGGTCCACATCCATAACATGATATACATCGTACCAAATTAACTTTTTATATTTTTTAAGTAATGAACACCGACCGTTAAATTGTAAAATCTGCAAGCTGAAAGTAGTGGACTAAAAAGACATTGCGCATATAAATTCGTTGACCAACGTGTAACCTATTAGAAATGACCCTTCCAAGTTCCAACTCGTAAGTCGTAACCATCACAGGTTGGACCATAAAACAACTTGTATCCCTTATATTTGATGAAAATTTTATCCTTATATAACTTATACAAGTTGGATTGTATACGTGTATAATTCATTTGCTTAGCATAAGTTTTTCCTGAGAGTATATTCCTTTTTATATATATAACATGGACTATTACAACATCAAAAGATAAGTATTTAGAGACATGAATCTTTTATGACCAAAATAGTTATTTGGTTTTAAATGACGAGGAACTATGATTTCTCAGTGATAATACTTAATATCATCTTTAACACGTGGAAGTGGAGCGGTCAAATATGGATTCAACAAAAATAATTAGAAATGTTTAAAAATGTAAATAAATTAGAATATATTTTTAAAATATACAAATAAATTAGGGTCTGTAATTTTTTTTAAATATACATATAAATATAACTATAATTTTTTCAAAAACTATTTTACCACACAAAATATACTTTTAGTACTTTTAATATAAAAAAAATTGAACATGACCTACACAATTTTTGAACAGGCCTGATAATACAAACTATTAGAAGAATCAGAGTTCTATAAGATGTTAAAGAAATATTAAATGATATTTTCACTTTTAATATTTTTTTCAAGTGACCAGTGAGTTATGGACCTTTTTGATAAAAGAAAAAAGAGTTATGGAACTTAGACATATAATCTCCATGAACCAGAAATAAAAACAGGTTAATTACTCTCTCATACATACAATAGAAAAAAGGATAATACCAATAAAGACACATTGTGAGTCTGAGACAACAAGTAGCTCAATAGTAAGAAGCTATCATTTTTATAGATCTATAAAATTAATCTAAATTTCGATCCAAAAATTTGCTTGTGAAAACATGGTCGTTGTATTTTCGAAATCCCCCCGCGTTAAAAGGCTGTGAAACATTGACTCGTCTGTGAGATAACCTCAGTAAAGAGAATCTAAAGAAAATATATGAAACGCAAACCTCGACAACGGTTACATATTTCTATTTTCCACATCGAAAGATGCAAGAAAAGCAACAATGGAAAACAAAAAAAAATGCAACAAAAGTTTTATTTTATCTAGTAGAAATTAATCTCTAATTTTAAATACCAAAAAATGTTGACTTTGCAAATTGCCATCATTTTTTTCAATAATTTGTTTTGTAAAATTATATATATATATATATATATATAGATATGTGTGTGTGTGTGTGTGAATGTAGTTGAAGGAAAATGAGTTGTCGGAAATCTAAATTGATAAACCAGTCCAATCGTCCCATAATGTTTGATGTAACCCATAGAATCTCGCGTCTCGGCTCTACCACTTTTTATATTTAAGTTTATTTGTATGGTAGCTCAAGTTTTCATCACTCACCTCAAAAAAATATCATTCCAACTAGATATCTGAAAATGAATTATTTTATGATTCGACGCATATTTTTCCGGCGTAGAAAATTCAATTAAAATAAAAGTTTAACAAAAATAATCATGTTCCCATATATTAACATCATCAACTGGATCTGGATGGAAATTGTGATACTTAAATTAAAAAAGTCACTGCACGATAAAATTTTAAAATATTATTTCACTATACGTATATTAATTTTTAAAAATATTAAATAAAATATAGCGGTTAAGCATTTCTACCTAATTTCTTAAAGGCAATATATTTTTAATATCATAAGCATATTATTGGTGATATATATATTTAACGTCTATGACTCATATAAGAACATTTCAATGTATAACTCTATTTTTTACTCTAAAGTAGAGTAACTCTAAAATGAAATTGAGTTTCGTTTTAATGTATTATTCTATTTTCTACTCTAAAATAACTCAACTCTATTATTACTTCATAATAGATAGAATTGCTCTATTTTGGAGTTGAAAATCAAGTAGAGTTAGGAAAATTTTTTACTCCAAAATGAAATATGAAGTAGAAAATAGAGTGGGGTTGGAAATGGTCTAATGCCCACCCTTTTGATTTAGAATCCAAATTATGATAAAAGATTGACGATAGTATAAATCATTATGCTATAAATCTATGTTTATATTTGATCTAGACCAAAAATTATTCAATGAAGCTATGTTAGACTGGTGTTAGTTACAACAATTGAAAATTGATACATTTGAAAGAAAAAAAATTAAAATTACATAAACATGCCTTTAGGTCCAAAAGCAATTTTACCCTTCATATAAAAATTAAATTCAGAAAGACTTATAATTAATTAAGTAAATTTCAGTACTATTAGTAACTATAAAAAACAATAACTAAACTTTCCCTTTCCAGTGATGAATCGGTCAACTTCTAACAAGTTCCAACTTTCACCTAAATATGGCTACATTAAGAATTCACATTTAAGAGAATCCTTGAACCATCGAGAAACAGAGTTGGAAAATTGGAAGATTGTGACCAAACGGAGAATTAGTTCTACGAGAAGTCAAATTTTACTATGAACGTGATTAAAGCCAGATTGTGACATCAGTTTGGGTATCGTAAGTCATAAGAAAGCGAACTTAAGAAAAAATGTCGACTATGCATATATATATTCGTATGAGTTTAACCAATTAGGATGCTAAAGCAAAAGTTACCTTTACTTCATTTATTCTGATATGATATTCAAACTTCACGCATATTGCGAACCAGATAGTTGTTACTTATTATACAGTAACAATTGTTTGATTTGATATTTGTACGATTACAAATTTTGAATATATTATATGAAAATCATATTGCTTCTGCTGTAAAATAATTTTTGGTATTATTTTGACAAAATATAGCTGTGTTTTAGTTTTTAAACTAATTTCTAGTAATCTAGTTTATTCATATTATTTCATTTTAGTAACTAGAGAGGCAAACTTATATAGTGTATTGACAAATCATAGCAAATATTTTAATAATGTTTTATAAGATATGCATAAAATCCAAAATGATAATGTATTTAACATATTTATTATCTATGGTGTGAGCATATTGAGGACTAGAATGGATAGACTTGGAGGAACAAGAACCAACTGAACAAATAAAAGCATTTTCTTAACATTAATTTCTAATCTAAATCTAGTGGTTTTCTTTAACAAAACTTGTTTTTAGTGGTTTCAATTGTATTGGCGTATTTATCTAATTAATTAATAGGCCATGAATTTGTCTTCAAATACAAAAAAAAAACTGTCGGCTTAACCCACGATTTGATTGTGATATTATCAATCTAATCAAACTATATATCCATTAACTCGAGACTCAATGTTCGTCAAGATGTCCTTACCAAGTCCTTAGAAATGGATAAAAAAAATTGAAAAGAAAAGAAAAGGAAAATAGCACATACAGAAAAAGAAAAAAAAAAAAAATATATATATATATATATATATATATATATGTGTGTGTGTGTGAATTAAAGTATAATGCAATCTCGCACTTGTGCGTTTCTTCTCACATCATTCAGTTGCGAGTTAATCAAATAACAACCAAGAGAACATATATGATGAATTAAGGGTCTGACTGTTAAAAACAATAAAAGTAAACTGACTAAAATAAAATTCAGCTGAATCTACCATAAACAGACTAAGATTTTGTTTTTATCACATGTTATATATATATATATATATATTAAAGTAAAAGCTTCTTTCACATTTAACTAACTGAAAAGTTTGCAGTAGAATGTAGGTCTATAGCTCTTTTCTTTCTTTCTTTTTTATTACGCAAAAGATTTGTCAATGAGACTCTAAATGTTTCTTAATTGTAAATAAGATTGATTCTTCTTTTTTGTAACTTTATTCTTTTTGTAATAATAACTACACTATTGGTTGCATAGAATAAAAATCGGATATACAAAAATGAAATGTTTTAAAACGCATAAATGATATTTTAAAATATTCTAAGAAGCGGATAATATATATATATATATATACTACATCCAACAATATTATAAAATTATTTTTTCAACAACATAAATCCAATATAAATCTAATAATTCATAGTTTTAATAATCTAAATAAGTAATTCAATTAAATAAATGAAAAATTAATGTTTAACATTAAAGATTAAAACCATAGTTATTCTTATTTTCATAAACTCTATCAAAGATAATCATGTTTATAATAAATCTAATAATCTACAACAAAGTGAAAGGATTAGCATTACTTTGTTCATAATCTTCGTAAAGAAGAAGAAAACTATAAGCAACGATTAACTAGTTATATGTTTTTAATCAAGTTAATAAAATATCAAAACGTTTCATATGCTTCGAAGTTGTTTATTTAACATTCTTCTAAAATTAGAATTGCAAAAGTTAAAACGCTTCCAAAATGAAATCAACGTTTCTAAAATGCATTTAATTTAATTTTGTTTTCGCGTTGCTTCCTCTTATTTCTAGAAACTTTCAATTTTGATTCCGAATCAAAAATAAGATGAGACCTCAGGATAAAATTTTCGTGCTGCCTACCTTACATCAAAATAACAGTGACCTGTGTTAGTGAGAACTGACAACTATGTGTTATAGCTTTTCCCTGATCAAACTTTTCCAAACTAAAAAGTATCTTGCTTGAACTACATTCGACATTTTTAACCAATGAATACAAAATTTTGGTAATTAAAAATGGAAGAAAAATAACCATGTGTTCATGGCAAGAATATCCTGTCTTTTTATTAGTATAGATTTCATAGTTCATAACAACTCAAGTTTACATAAAAAATAAGGAAAATATATAATTAGCTAGTTGGAAATCTGATCTGGCGAATTAAAACAAAATCTAACTTTTTTAGTTTTCAAAGATACTTTCCACCTTATCTCCTTTTTAAGCTAGTTACGATGTATGTCAAATTATCCAAAATAATTTTGGTTAACCAATTTAGTGATCTGACTCTGAGTCTTGCTTATCTCTTCAGATTGAACTTCCGAACTTTGAATCTTAAAATATTTGGTAATTTCCCAAATTAATTAACATGTAGAGTGGGAGACTGAGCAAAGCAAATAATAAATTAGTCCTCGATGTGAATTAAAAAAAATGAAAAGAAATAAGGAGAGACCCCACGTACTTCCGAGACGTGCCTTACACATAAGGAGGATACTTGGTTCATTAATATACACGGATTGGAAAAGTCACATGCTCTACATATTTATTAATATATGTGATTCATTAATAATTAAATAAGAACAAATTAATAATATCTTGGCCGCACACGTAGTCGACACAAAATATCCATTTAAAACATGAATCTGACATTGTTCTTGTTCCATCAGGCTCTCCTCACTATTCTTTTTTCATTAAAAACAATTTTCTTTTTTTTTTCTTTTCTGTTATAAATAAAAGTAACTTATTATTATCAAGACAATGACGAACTCTGCTGTTGAGAAATAGGTGACACTTCCAAACCAAAAAGAGTCTTCGAACAAGATAATGGGTCGAGAAGACTCTGTCTCAAAATAAGGCTTTGCCTCGCTCAGCCTTCTAAGACGAAGACTCTGTCTCAAAGTCTCTGCTTCAGCCTTCTGAGATGAAGACACTGTTTCAATCCAAGGCTTCGTTTTAGTTTTCTCTCCAACAACAAGACAAAAAGCAGAGAATATCAGAGCTGGCAAATAAAGGTACAGGATCAGAATCAAGACGAAGAATCGGTTTAATGCACTGAAGAACGAAGACGCATGATAAAGCAAAAGAAACGTTACAATTATAAAAAATCTAGCTGTCAATCTTATCTTGTAATCGCAAAAGCTTATAAAAGCAGAATCATGTAATACTCTGGTTCTGAGTTGAAATGAATTAATAAAAGACAAGAATTTCATCTTCCGCAAGCTTTTAGCTTTCCTTTCAATTATGATCGTTAAAAAAATCGCAATGTAGTGAGTGTGATCATTAAATTAAATTAAGTTATATATATACACAATAACACCATGATCATTAAACATATAACGTTATTTCTTTGATATGGACATTGTTTTGTTAAAGGATATGGACATCTTTGAAACGTATAACTTGCTATCCGAAAATCTGCGAGATAACATTTTGGTGGTTAGATTGTACACTCTTTGTATTTTCAAGATTCAGTTATCCACCCCACTCTCAGGATGCTTTGCTTGAGATATTCAATACCTTATCTTCCTCAAACAAAGGAATCAACTAAGCTCTTCTCCAGACGGCCTAACAATGTTGTGGTTCCTAGTCTGTTTTAAGAGTCATGTTCTTATGCTTTCTTTATCAAACATTTTTCTCAGTTCCCTTAGTGTTGAAATTAAACATTCTTCAGATTTGTGCGGCAAGAGGTCCAAGACCTCGATCTCCTCGAGTATGGAAAACAAGGAAGCAAGTATCTCTAAGGTTGCCAAAATGATTTCTTGTGTAATGCTCTCTTTGCACTGTCATCAATCTCTTCATATGTTTTTGTGTTCTGCAGTCTTGTTATGAATCAATGGTTAAAGATCCTTATATGAATGGATATGTACTGAAACAGTGAATCTTGTTATCTATAGATAAAAGGATTATCAAATGTTAAAGAAGAAGTTTATGGAGCGCTTGATTCTTTCATTGCTTGGGAACTAGAGTTCCCTCTTGTTATAGTTAAGAAGGCACTAGTGATACTTGAAGATGAAAAAGAGTGGAAGAAGATTATTTTAGGTATTTTTACTAAGCAAGAGGAGCTGTCTTTTAATTCTTTTTAGTTAGATGAATATAGAACAAGTTTTTGGATTTTGTTAGGTGACAAAATGGATGCTGAGCAAGTGAGCAAAGGCCAAGGATGAACAATGGGAACTTACTTCTCATTACTAAATGCTTTAGTAGAAGATAATCGACTTGACGAAGCTGAGGAATTGTGGAACAAATTGTTTATGGAACATTTAGAAGGAACTCCAAGAAAGTTCTTCAACAAAATTATCACTATTTATTACAAGAGAGATATGCACCAAAAGCTCTTCGAGGTTAAATCAAAAGGCTTTCTTACTTAGTATTTGCAATCAGCAGAGCAGAGATTCTTTCAGACAAGTTGATATCTGAAACTATTGATTGTTTCATTGGTATTTGCTGACATGGAGGAGCTTGGAGTGAAACCGAGCGTTGCTATTGTTTCTATGGTTGGAAAAGTGTTTGTGAAATTAGGGATGAAGGATAAGTACGAGAAACTGATGAAGAAATATCCTCCATCACAGTGGGAGTTCAGATACATCAAAGGAAGACGTGTTAAGGTCAAGGCAAAGCAGTTAAATGAGCTAAGTGAAGGTGGAGGTGGCCTAAGCAGCGACGAAGAGAAGATTGACAATGAGATTGAGAATAAAACTAAAATGTTTTCAGATATGAAATCAAACCAAGATGGTGAGGATCTCAGTGAAGAGGAAGAAGAAGAAATTTTGGGTTTGAATCAAGGACAGATTGGAACTTCAAGAGAACCCTGTCTTGATCATTTGGACTCTTCTTGACTTAAAGTGTTTGCTTCCTGAGCTTTTGAGTCGAATAGAGGGAAAAGAGATCGACGGCCAAAGTTCTTCAATGAAGCTTTCTGGGACTGAGCTTGGGTTTCTGAAGAAAACAGAACCAGAAAAGTTTTGAACTTTTTGAGGTTAAAGAGCTTAGAAGACTCAAAACAAGATATAAACTGAAGAGTCAACTAAAAAGAGTATAAAACTCGGCAAAGAACAAATAAAAGCTAAAGTCTTTGAGTATCACTGTGTAATCTTTGAAGATAAAAAATATTGTATTTCAGATCATAGTAAACTTCTTTTTGTTTTTCACTCTTCATCTGATCCCGACTCTTCAGAACTTGATTCCTTCTTGTTTACTCTCTTCTTCGATCCTCTCTTCTTATCTTCTTCGTCCTCACTGTATTCACTTTCGTAATCCTCCTCTTCAATCTCACCTTCCTCTTCCTCCAATCCTTCTTCAGCATTCTCTCCCTCCAAATCACGGGTTCTTTTCAAAACCTGGAGTTTCAGAGATGTCTTTTGGTCACAACCGATCCAAGTATCACTTAGGCAGAAGCAAGTCAAGTTATAAGTACCTTCTACAGGTGCTAAGAGTCTCCCCATTACCAATCTTGAACCACCTTTAACCTTCTCAACAGCTTCTTTAACTGCATCATTTGTTTCCTTGACGCTTGCTCCTAAAGGTTCCATTGTCTCACTAATAGCATTCGATGCAACGGTTATAGCTTCAGCTTCATCCATGAAATTAACCTTCTGAAAGAACCAGACATTGTTCGCATCCGCAAGAGTTTTCATCTTTATGGAAAGGAAAGTAAGGCGAGTGAGGAATAGCGCCTATAAGTCCATTGGGACGCTTTAGGGCGATCCAAGCTTGAACTGTCATAACGTCTCCTTCTTGAATACCTTCTTCGCCTTCTGTTTTGCAAGTGACATCGATTTTCAGAGAGGGTATCATTTCTAACACCTTTTCGATGTCTAGAACATCGGTTTCTGACAAACCCGCAACCTCTGTGAGCAGTTTAGAACGTTCTTCCAAGCTCAGTTCTTGAAACTCTCGGAATGACTTAACCTTCAACGCCATCTTTTGAACGATGGAGTCATTGAAATGACGGAGTTGCAAGAAAGAAGCAATGCCTTCTGAAGATGACTTCCTCGCACTAAGAGGAACAGCCTGCAATCAAGCAACAACATTAGTTAAGCTGAAAAATATTAAATTCTTTTGGGCAAGAGTAAAGTTGAAAAAATCTTAATACCTGAACAATGCATTGAGAAAGCTCCATTACTCCGAGTGCAGGACTTAACCATCCACGCTCTTGTTCATTGCGAGGTATAACAGCCATCTGCAAGAAAATCATAATATCATAAAGTTCCACATTCTAAAATTTCCTGCGTAAAGGCACAAAGTCATCATCAACTTTGTAATAAGCTTTCTTTTATCAGACACAATGTGCTAAGCAAAAAAAAGGAGGATATATATATATATAAGACCTTCGTTAAATCTTCAAGGAGACGCGGCGCAAACTCTAACACACGCCTGAAATCACGTTGCAGAGTCGGAGACAGAACTGTTGATTCACGAGTTAACTGTTTCTGTATCAAAAGCTCAGTCTGTCATAGAAAAAAAATGGGAAAAATAATTAGCATTTTCAAAATTTTATCCAATACTTTGCGTTAATGTGTTTTGAGAAAACCAACCTTGATAATTGCAGGATTCTGTTTCCAGAACTTAGTTTGATCTTGTTTGATCTTCTTAGGATCAAGATTTAACTCGTTCTTAACAGACATAAAGAGTTTCTGCAAAGATTCATCATCGGTTTTACGAACTGGAATCTCTGCGTATTCAGCTGCTTTGATAAAAACTTCCATAACTTTGCTTGTTGTTAAAGAGGGTTTCACTAAATCGAAATATGCTTGACGAGTTTGAAGCTTAACGTAGTTCCCAGTATACTTTGATGATCTCCAGAGATAGATTGAGGCAATCACAAGTGGCAAGAGAATACAGAAACCCACTGTACATAGCAACAATACCCCATCAGATTCACCATTCAGGAAGAGCCATTCCCATTGTATAACCCTGCATCAATCACATTTTACAAATATTTCAGTTATCAATTACAAATTCATGTTTCCACTGCAAAAACATGAGATTATGGCATCGATTGTGTGAAACAGTTGAAGCCATATATCATTATTACCTGTCTACCATCCGGATGACCGTATTTCTCAAAGTTTTCGCGGGATAACGGATCAGTCAAAGCTTGATAAGCTTTAGCTATGGACTCCACAAAATATTTATTGGCCTCTGTACAGTAACAGTACACAAATAAGCAAGAAGCACACAGAACAATGAATCAAAAGGGAAGAAATAAAAGCATTTTGGACCTGGATCTGGATTTTTATCAGGATGGTATTGAATAGAGAGTCTTCTATATGCTTTCTTGATTTCTGAATCTGAAGCACCAGGTTCCAAGCCAAGTATACCGAATGGCTCAAATAATTGACTCTGTAATATTTCAATAAGCAAATGAATTTCTCAACCATAAGCGATCTCGGATTATAGAGGCTTGAAGAGAGAATAACCTCACGGCTTATGTTCTTAGTGTAGTAAATCAAGAAGATCATTACAAACCAGAGTAGCACAACTGTTAAGTTGCTACAAGAAGTGAAGCTAGAGATCTGCAAAAGACAAAATCAACAAGTTAAAGACGTGGTAAGAGGATTGTAAAATCACAATTCAAAAGAGTTAGTATGGGAAAACTAACTCTTTGAGAAAGGGATCTCTTGTACTTCCCTGAACGGTCACACTCAAGACATTGACAATGAATGCTCCTTTGCTTCTTCGAAAAAGCGCGGCTTAGCTTCAAAAATGTATAAGGCACCAATGGAATTGCTATCATTGTCAAAATGAAAATGGGAAACAAGGCGCCATTATCTTCTGATTCTGCCATCTCTGGAAGCTTCTAGTTGAAGAGCCCTCTTAGATCAGAGATTCTGCAGAAACAAAACTGCTAATTTTTATAATCTGATAACATATAATCTTAGGGAATCATGATCTAGTTTTTTTCTATCAATCTGCTAATGGTATAAAATATATCTTACGTATTTAAGAAAAATCTTTTGTTAACATATGATTATCAGACACAGAGAATAACAGGTTTATCAATCACAACCCCTGTTATGTTTGCCTTACATTTTGTTTGTTTATACTTTAAATTTCTGGACCAACATGACTAATCAGAAGTCAAATCACATCGGAGTAGATATGAAAGAGATCAAGAGGAGACGTGTGTGTGTATAATTCCCAAAAAATTGTATATTTAACAAAGGGAAAACGTACGGATGAAAGGAAAATTCAGGAAAAAAAAGAAATGGATTTCAATTGCATGCCAATCAAAAAAAGAGACGAAAAGCAAGAATTTTTTACCTTGATTGAGTTTCGATTGAGAAGAAACAAAATTGTTGAATTGAGAATCGAATTGCCTAACTGAAGAAGAAGCAGAAGTGACGGAGGAATCAACACCGCTAATGAAAAGACGACACGTGGCGATGATATTGAGACTGTTTTGACCAAACTTCCTTAAACCCTTTAGACTTTGAGGATGAAATTTTGGCTAATAATTTTTTTTTTTGTTATCTATGCATAAATTAGGATAAATTTCGATTTCATTTATGGGGGGTCAAATCGTCTGCAGGTACATAAACTGCTTGAATAGAGGTTATGGACCCTTTTTTCGTAGAAGTAATTTAAAGAATAGATTTTGAGGTTTGTTAGAAACAAAGACAGATTTTTTAAAGCAACTAAATGGTTCTTCTGCACACAAATGTTGGATTCTTCAAACGATTTTCGACTTTAGCTACTCCATCAACATCCTCTGCTTCCGATTGGAAAACACAAGTGACTCTGTTCCGATTAGCTACCGAAATTTCTTCAATTCTCTTACTACGTCGTAACTGGCTCACTCATCTCCAATATGTTAAATCCAAGCTCCCGAGATCAACACTTACTTCACAGATATTCCTCCAGATCCTCAATGAAACTCGGAAATGCCCTAAAACCACTCTTGATTTCTTCGATGTTGCCAAAACCCATCTCCGGTTCGAGCCGGATCTTAAGTCACACTGTCGAGTAATCGAAGTTGCTACTGAATCAGGTGTCTTGGAACAAGCAGAAACATTCTTGCGTCCTCTGGTTGAAAGCCATTCAGTATCTACACTCGTTGGATCAATGCATCGGTAATTTGAAGGTGAAGTTTCACTCTCTATCTCGCTTAGCTTAGTTCTTGAGTGTTATGCCTTAAAGCGTTGTTACCGAAACGGCTTGGAAGTGTTTGTTTTTTGAGAAGAATGAGACTTTCACCTTCTCTTCGTGCCTATAACTCTCTTCTTGATTCTCTGGTTAAAGTGGCTTTGTGTTTATACTGTGCCATGATTCAAAACGGGGTTGTCTCCGATGGGTTAACTTGAGATCTGGTTGCTCAGGTTTTGTGTGAATACGGAAGATCCAAGAGTGTTGTTAAATTGATGGAAACAGGTGTTGAAAGCTGCAAGATTTACACTAATCTTGTGGAATGATTATATCAGAAATGGGGAATTCGATGCGGTGTTTAGTTTAATTCATGAGATGGATGACAAGAAAATGGAGTTGAGTTTCTGTTCTTATGTAGATTGGGAGATGCTGAGTTGATTGATAAGGTTCTTGGTTTAATGGTGGAGAAAAAGTTTCTTACTTTAGGTGATTCGGCAGTGAATGATCAAATCATTGAAAGATTTAGCGATATGGGGAAAACATTTGCCTCTGAGATGCTTTTCCGTAAAGCCTGCAATGGTAAAATAGTGAGATTGCAGAGTGGGACTTATGGTTGTATGTTAAAAGCATTGTCTAGAAAAGAGAGAACAAAAGAAGCTGTTGATGTATATCGATTGATTTGTCGGAAAGGTATTACAATACTTGATGAGAGTTGTTCACAAATGCTATTTGCAGAGATGATAATAGCTCAGAGGAAGAAGAGGAATTGCATGTAGATGTTATAAAGCGCGGTTTTGTTCCTTGTACACACAAGTTATCAGAAGTTTTAGCATCTATGTGCCGGAAAAGAAGATGGAATCGCGTGGAGAAGCTTCTTGATTCGGTAAGGGAAATGGAAGTTTATTTCGATTCCTTTTTGTGCGGGTTGTTGATGGAACGTTACTGCAGAAGCGGAAAGTTAGAGAAAGCAATGGTACTTCATGAAAAGATAAAGAAGATGAAAAGAAGTTTAGATGTGAATGCTTATAACGTGGTCCTTGACCGGCTTATGATGAGGCAAAAAGAGATGGTGGAAGAAGCAGTTGGAGTGGTCGAGTACATGAAAGAGATGAAATCAGTGAACAGCAAGAGTTTAAGATCATGATTCAAGGGTTTTGTCGTGCGGAAGAGATGAAGAAAGCTATGAAATCTCATGATGAAATGTTGAAATTGGGTATGAAATCTGTTTTGGTAACCTATAAGCGCATTATCTCTGGTTTCAAATGAAAACATTTGGTTCAGTCTGTGATTTGAAGATCTAAATGAATCAAAGCATATAATCCATTTGTTATACAAAAAGTCTAATCTGTAAAAAGAACATAAAATACCAAAGAGTTTTCAAGATAAAAGTTTCAAAAATTTTCAAACAAGAACAAAAGAGGGGAAAGTTATAATGAATGAATACATTAATAAGATTTGATTTCTATATATAATGACCCTATTATATGGTTGATTGTTTATTGGTCAAGGGGCAGCCACTCCAGGTCTAGTTCTAATTCACCAGATTCAACATTCTGAAGTTTGATTTGAACCTCTTGTTTCACTTTACCATCTGCAATGTTGATGATGCTATCTTCTATAAGAGCATTGTCGTGCGATTTCAGCCATTTTCCAATCTGCATATCTCCAAACATTTCAGGGTCTCCAAAAGCCATTGCAGATGTAATCAGCGGTTGGATATCAATCTCAGCTTCTCCCATTATGTCATCAGCAGAAAATGTGTCATAATCAAACACTTGCTGCAAAATGTCAGAAAATAAGACCAAAAAAATGTAACGGAAAAGCTTTCTGTTATGGATTCATCAAATGTAGAAACTGATTTTGGAAATTTTAGACCAAGCTTCTTACCAATTTAACTGAGCCATAGTTATGAGGAACAGAGAGCATAAGTTCCTCATTCCAAACCGGGTTTAAGTTGCTCTTCACTACAGTAGATTGAACCTTCTGGTAATACGATGATAAAGATCAAACATAAGATGACAATAATGATCACTTAAACAATGGTAAGGACATATAAAGATGAAACATTTCAAGATTTAAAAGTATTCACTTAATTACCTGTTGTCCTAGAGTCAACACAACATAGGGATCACTTGACATCATATCTCGGATGGCTAAATTGGTACCCTTTTTAATAGTCACCTTCAACAATCCAATAAACTTAACCATGCCTTCAAGTTGCTGTCATTGTTTATATTTTCAAAACGTGGAAGAAATGTGTTAAACATCATGAATCAGATTACTGAGCAATGTCCAAGTTCAAAGAGTTTGCTCTATTTGATTCAAGAATGAGATGGGGAAAATATATAAAATATAAAAGAAGCTTTACCGGCTGTTGCGATGATGAATTTGTGCGAAAGCTATCAAAAATATTTTTAGATAGACTTGATGAAAGATATGGTGAACTCTTTGTACTAGAGCCCTTAACGGATGTGATCCGCAAGCTTGGTTTCAGAAACTCTTGATGCTCATATTTCGACCTGAAGTTAAGATTTGAGGATTAATGTTTCAGTAAAATACTAATGATGGTAGATAAACTATTTATCGGGTTTTCGCAACCTACCTAATGAACCTCATACGCTGGTCATGACTAGCATTAGGTCCAGGCTTAGAGCTTCCTTCAGGTATAAACGCCTCGTAAATTGAATTAGCAGAGGCATTTCCTCCTATTTCAATCATAGAATCGACTTCTTCATCTGACCATTCATCCAATGTCACAGATAAGACCTGAAAAATCCAAAACTATCAATACACTTGCAAAAGATTCTGACAAGAAGATGTGGTGAAGCAATATAAGTTATTCAAGAGGAAACTCTATACCCAACTGTCGTGTTAGTTCATTTCCACAGTGAGATAACATGTCCACAAGAGTATTTATTTGTAAGCATCTAAGTGCAATCTAATCAAAATGTTTCACCAAAGAAAAACCAAAAATAGAAGGAGAAGCAAAGAGTGATAACCTTTGAGATATGAGTGCCAAGGCTTCTGTGCACACCACAACATTTTAAGCATATAAACACTCCGATATTTGCTGACCTGTAATAAGCCAGCAATGCCTGATCAAACAACCAAAATTTGGTATACGGAAAAAAGAAACAAACACAAAATGCCCAAGTAGGGAAACAAGAAAATCTATGGCAGGAAAACAAGAACTTAATATTAATCAAACTGCTAGAGAAGCATAAAATGTTTACTCGAACAATACATTAAAACCACATAACTGGAAGCAAAACTTACGCCCACTTAGGATCTGGAGCACCACAATCAGCGCAGACTCGGTTATCAGATTGAGTTAAAAGATCCCTTATTCTCCTTTTCCCTGTCAAGCAACAAGGTAGAATGAGTCACAACCAATGAAGAATCTTACAATAAATCTCACACCACAAAATCATTTGTGAATTTTCCAGCCAAGAGTACAACAAACATCATATGATTATATATGAACACGCAATAACTCATCTTGCTTAGAAAAAAGGAGGTTACCTGAGCCATGTTTCCCGAGTCCGGCTGCAGAATGACTCATTGCTCTTCTAAAAAGCTAACAATCATCAACCAGAATCCTACACACAACAATGCTACAAATATCAAAACTTTGCATGATTCAAAAAGGATAAAACGAGAGATCAAACTCTGCTTTGCAAATTTCAAAACCAAACATTTTGGGGAAACCACAATCCCAGAATCACCGAAAAACATATCGTTTTCAATACCCAATGTAGATCATCCGTGACTATTTATGTTCACAAAAACTAAGGAGAAAACAACAAAAAAAATCTGATATGTATCCATTCCTGAAACCATTTCAACGACGAAATCACGAACGATGGGAAAAAACTCGACTTACATAGAATGATATTCAAACACGACGAACAGAAAGACCGATGAAAGAAAGATCAGAAATTTTGCAAGAGAAAAGAATATGTAGGGAATTCGACAAGAAGATAGATTAGATTGGGTTGGACGTTCTTACCGAAGGAGAGGAAAGAGGGGAAGATATGTTCTTACGCAATTTTCAGATAGAACAAAATAATTATCAACAAATGTATGTACGTGCCTTTTTCTTTTTTTCTTTTTTTTTCTCTCATTTCTCATTTTTACTGTAAAGTTTGTGTAAGTTACAACGTTGTCATGTTCAGAAGGGTCAAATACCAATTACCAAATATATTTCCTTGTCGTTGACTCGTTTCTTGTTTCCCTTTAATAATTCAAAACAGAAAGACCTACAATTATATTTTTGTAAATTATTATTAGCATCAAGTTGAGTTTAATTCGAACCGGTCTATTTGGTACTAACTTTTTCTGTCCCTTCGGATGACACTGTGGTAAGAGAAAGTTGTAACCGTTCGGATTAAAATGAAAATGGGTTTGATTTCATTTCTTAATATGTCAGTTCGATTTGGGTTTATGACCAGCCTTCTTTATTTTTGTTAAAAACTCTTAACTTTCTACCACGAAATGATAAAGTTGTAGATAATTACGAACACATTTGAACTAATATGGATCAAACGAAAAACTTATAGAAAGAAACTCTCTTGATAACTTTTAAGACTAAACTGAGAGTTAAGTAAACTCTGAATCCTTTTTGTACTCTATCGTCATAATCTATAAGCGATGCTACAAAACTGAAAAATAAGTGCTCCATGGAAACATATTAACCAAAAAGATCCATCATAGTGAATTCTTCTTCAAGCAGATTTCAACTTGTTCGATGCTGATGCAAGCTGAGAAAGTGTTCTGTGTCCCACGAACAACAAAAACACTCCCAACAAAGAAAGTGCCTTGAGAGTCGTGAACAGATCCAACTGTATAAATGCAAAATAAATTATGATGAGCACAGATTTTTTTATGCCAATGGTCCTCTTATAATCTAGAACAACAATCGGTTTTTTGAAACTTGCCTTCAACCAGAAAAGGACGTAGAGAAGCAGGACAGCTCCAATTCCCCCGTGGAAAAGTAAAGCAGATATTGCAGATCCAGCCGATGATGGGAAGCTCTTTATGTTCACTCCCAACCGCATAAGCTAAAACAGAAGGATTTTATATGAGGTGTGAAACAAATGTGATGATGTTTTCTGGATTTACGTGTATGAATCTATTATACAAGCGAAAGGAGACTGACCCCAACCAGGAAACCGACGAATGGGAGAGCTATAAGACCCAAGAAAACTAGTGAAAGCTGCTTTGCGGGAAGCTTTTCAGGAACACGGAAGATGTGTGATATCTCAGCTTTTGGCACATATCTTGAGTAAGGCTCAGTAGGCTGTGGAGGAGGACGAGGTGCCTTCTCTGGACGCTCTGGTAGGTCTAGTTCGATGTGGCCAATATTACTCAGTAGAGAGTTCTCCTGGTAAAAAGAAAGGATAACAAGATTGTTCAAATTCTGAGAGGTAAAAACAACTTCTTTGTACCTGAAAGAACAATACTTACCATAGAAGCATCTCCAATAGTTAGCTGGATCTCATATTTACCAGATAGGTAGTAGAGCTTCTCAACCAATCCAAGAAAATCCTGAAGGGAAAAAATGACATTAACCATTAATATTGTATTTTGAACGTTACTAATCTCACCATACGTGACCGTACCAAAATAAAGATAGGTCAACAACTTTTTTTGCAAAAGCAATTTGGAGTGTAGTTTAAGGAACTTAACTAGAACTAATTCAGACTTCTTTCCAGAAGTTTTCACGAGAAAGATATGCTCGACCTGTGACTCATGTTTTAGCTTGAAAAATGCCTGCATGGAGGTAAGCAAGTCAAGAAAGTGAACAGCTAAAAATCATTAAAAAGGCGGAATCGGGAATGAACAAACCTGGTGTGGCTTAAACACATGGCCAAGTGGAGTAGTTAACTGGAACGACAGGCGTAGCTTTTGGAGGTGGTTTGCTGATAATGATAACGCTCCATCTTTAGTTAAATCTAGCCTACAAAAGTTGTAAAGAGAAGAAAAAAAAAAGATGACGATAAGCACAACAAAAAAGCTGAAAAATGTATTGTAGGCAACAAATGGTACAGATTTCCTAAGAAAATGGTTAAGCAAGTAATCAAAGTAGGCAAAAAGGAAATTGTTTAATAACAATACAGGTGACATACTTTTCCTGAGATTCAACGCTCCCAACATCACTGTCAAGTACAGCAATTTCTGCATTCTCAATGCTAATAACTCCCGTGGCAGCTATCGGCACTTTTGTTTGAGCTTCAGTTATGTATACTTTTTCATGTGCTGAATCATCCAGCAAAATCTGTAGAAACGAAGCTTATCATGTTATTATCATGCATTTATAGAAGTTCTTTGAGTGTAATAGAAACAAGCAAGAGCAATACCTCAAATACAAATGTATACTTTCCAACATCAAAGTTCTTTGGAAATGAGTCCAGGAAGTATGTTGCACTGTCCGCATCAAACTTAAGCTCCTGTACCCCAAAATGGCGTGGAAAATGTAAACCGGCCCAATGCAGAGAATAAGGGACATTTACTATTGCAAGCTCAAACAGTCAGAGATGCATTATTTACCTGGTTATTAATTACAGAAGAATCCTTTGATCCAGATTTTAGAGCTTGTGCGAGCTTCACACTAAGAGCCGGTGCCTTTGAACCGAGTACAGTGCTAACTTTAACCTAGTTCCAGATAAAGAGAACAAAATATTAAAATATTATACAAGACGTAATAAAAGAAGGGTCAATTCGAATGAGTCATTATCATGAGCGATCTCTACAAAGAATATGCAATGATATGAGACTGAACAATCTCTAAACCAAATACTAGCAGAAATCCAACATCCAACAGTTACCGCCAGAAAACCCAAAGTTAAGACTTTCCCTACTAACAGTACCACTAATTAGCAGGGACACGTAATCATAGCCAGAAATCCAAAGTTAAGACTTTCACTACTATAAATACCACTAATCAACAGAGACACGTAATCAAAGCCAGAATATTCAAAGTTAAGACATTCCCTACTAAAAGTACATCACCCAAAACTCTGAAGAGAATTGTATACGGGGTACCACAAAAGATAAAAAGAAAACAGAAACATCTCAAGCTATGCCAGTCACATCTTGGTGCAAGTTTATGATGGGATACCTTCAGAGGCTCTTTCTTTGACAATGAAATGACAGTAGACGGAAGAGACAAGATGAGTGGAACAGAGAACCTGAAATGATAGAGGAGAACCATAGAACATATTATGTTCCCATAAAATGATCAGAAATGATAAATGAGCAAGTGGTTGAAGTTTCACAAGTTTTCAAACTTTTAAACTTCTACTCTTCTCTATACATATCATTTCTGCAGTAATCATTTTGAAAAAAATTCTAGGATGGATCATAAGACCTTCGGAACATTTTAACAATGTAAGAGAAACAGTTTTCCTCTATCAAAAGCAAATGTTAACACAGAAGAACAGAAGTAACAGTAAGTCCTTTGTTACTCTATGCCTTTCACTCAAGTCAATTCAAGGTTACTGGAATCTTGTCTAAGATGTGTACGAAATAAACTGAAGCGAAATTGCATATATGGGGCAAGAAAGTAGCATTGCCTGTTGTCTTCCAAACAAGCTAGTGCATCAATTTGGTTAAAGAAGTCCTTGGCATCACCAGGAACTCCAACACCAAGAAAGAATTTGGCCAAACCAACTATCTTATCACCTGGAATCTGCATGAGAGAATGGGAAAGCAAAGGTGAATTATCAACACGTCTGGCAGAATACAGGAAACAGGGAAATATGATTATTGCATACAGTCAATCCTGTGGATTCTGAAGCAACAAATGACGTGAGCCCTCTAATTACTGATGCAGTTGTTGAAATCGGGCCGTGACTTTCATGTGCATTGGCAGACTTTTCATCGAAATAAAATGTTCCATCGTCTAAAAGGCCAAAAAATAAATAATCAGACCCCACAATAGCAAAACCAAACTGGAAAGAACTATGAAATGACTGAAGAAAAACTCATATGCATACACATAAGATAGCAAGTAGTTTACTGTGTACCATATTTTTCAATACTGTCAAAAAGCTTCAGGATACTCGTCTTCAATGTCTGGATCTACAAGATGACAAACATGAATGGTGATATCATCACATGACCAAGATTAATCAACCAAAACTACCAGATGAAATTGCAAAAAAGAATTAAAAAAAAATGACCAGCATATATAAATAAAAAATCAGGTAGAGAACGACTTGGAATTTCAAAATATCAAAACACAATTTTTTTCAGTTACTAAAGAGACTCCAGAATCAACACTAAACGAAGAGTCTCAGGAAATCAGTAATATAGTGGACCAAAGATCTCACATACCAATGATTGATCAATCTCTGAAGGTGCTAATGAAATCACTCCAGCAAGCGTATCGAAGGCTAAGCCTGCGGAAATAAAAAATCTTCTGTTGAGAGGAATGAAAACAACAAACAAAGGAGCAAAAGTAGTGAACAAGTTGAAGCATGAAAGGAAGGGATAAAAACATCTACAAGGTTCATCAATAATATTTAGCATCGTGAAGTAGGAAGGGTTAATCCAATATATGTACGACTTACCAGCAGCAAAGGTGCTTGATTCCGGATTGTTGGAACTGTAGCGCCATCTTCCATCACTCTGGCTAAGAGCCTGATACAAATCCACTATATCAGCCAAATAACACTTGGTAAAATAATCTAAGTAGTATATAATATAGCAAACCGCTTCTACCAGAGTCTATAATTGATAGCTCAAGAAGACAGTATACAATGTATCATCTGATAGTTCAACAAAAACAAAATTGAAGTTCAGATAAACAAATTCAAACCTTGATGGAACGGAAAATGGCTTCGGCATCTCCAAGACTTAGATCAATTCCAGAAAATTGTTCCTGCATAAAAGGAAAGGCAAGGTCAAACCTGAAGCAAAAGAGAAAAAGGAAAAGCGGGAAGCCATAGCGATGGCATTGAAGAAATTAAAAATATCACGATAACAGGGAACTTCAGCCACATTTTTTCAAGTTTCTACGGAAAAAAGAGTAGTCATTTCCACTCAAAACGTCCACCAAAAGTCTAATTCGTATTTACCTTAACAAGCACCAAGCCTCTGACCGCATAGTAGAAGTCAAGCAATGAATTTGCATCTTTAACGCCAACTTGAAGTTGAGAAACAATGTCCTTCAAAAGAGAAAAAAAAAAAAAAGAACACATGAACTTATTTTAGCCACTTAAAGGTAAAAGACCTTTGTCGTACTGAGAGGAGACAATTGTTTACCTTAGGAACAGCTTCACCAGTTTTGCATTTTAGAATCCCATTAACGTTTAGAGCATAAAATGCATCCTTTAGAGTAGAAGAAGACGACCCAAGAACTTTAACTACATTCTCACAAGTCGCTGAGCTTAGATCAGACTTTTTATCAATTCCAAGTATCTCTAAAGTCTTCAATGCTTCATACGCCTCCTCCAAGCTAAGTATAACCAAAATTAGACAAGTCCTTACAAAAATCATAAACTATTGACAAACAATTCATCAACTTTAACGAGCAACCAAGGTGTAATCAGTAAATGTGGTGTAGAAGCTAAATCAAAACAGTGTCAACTAAGAATAGAGAAACCAACCTCTTGTAGAATCCATCGACTGGTACGAAGACATCTAGAGCCGCAGATCGGTGAGAGTCTGAGATCGGCTGGATAACCGGAGCAGCACTGCAAATTGCTACGACGAGTAATAGAACCAGAAATCGTACGCCACCTCCGGCCATCATCACTGCATAAGAAAACTCAAAAGTCAATACAGATAACTCATCAAAATCCAAAACAATTACGCATCTACGACGGATAGATCGAAAAAAAAACCGAAGATTAAGCTTCTTACAGATCGGAAGTATAAACGCACAAGGCAAAGAAGCGGATCAGAGGTCGACGAGTCTCAGTTGTCAACGGAGACTGAGGTTTGAGGAAGCTTAGGATCGATCTATGGCTTAACCACAGAGAGGCTAAAAAATGAGTGTGAGTTTGATGACAGTAACTGATCTGACCGATTTACCCTCGCTTTCCAACTTAAATTACACTCCATTCGCATTGTGAATTTAGTTACGCAACGACGACGTATCACGAAACCCTGAACCCCCAGTTTAACCCCATTTTCATTCAAACGGAGAGGTCTGAGGAGATCAAAAATCTCAGAATGATCCGATTTGCGAGAACAAAATCTCTAATTGACTCATTGAGTTACGATCTTATTCAGAATCTACGCTAGTGGAACACCTAAGGGAAAATCGAAGCTGAAGACAGGCCAAGCATTGAAGCGCAACAAGCTCACAATCAATAAAGGCGGTGGAGGTGGAGGCGGCGGCGGAAAGGAGGCACTTAAGGGAAAAGGAAGAATCTCTGATGAGAAACAGAAGCTATATGATCAATGCATAAACGCTCCCTTTCCTGTTCGTTACCTGAGACCCAAGGAAATAGAACGAGAAGCGAAGCGAGAGAAGCTAGGGCTAATCAGCACGGATAATCAAAGAGAGATCGAGATTCAGAAGAAAGCTGGAATTTTTACTGTAAGAATCACTGATGAGCCAGTGAGAATTGGGACTCCAGGATTGGATTACATTTCGTTAGGGATTCTCACAGAAGATGAGTTGCCGAAGTATAAAGTCACGGTGGAGGATGGGAAGAGACTAGCCAAGGAGTATAGTAGAGTGCTTATGAGAGAGCATAGAGCGAGACGTGTGGCGGAGAATAATTTGATGAAGATGAGGAAGGCTGCTATAGAGGCATTGCCGGAGAATTTAAAGAAGGCAGCTTTAGAGCGTGATTTGACTCCATTTCCGGCGAATCGTGGTATGGCTACTCTTACACCTCCTATTGAAGAGTATTTGGAGAAGGTTATGGATGCAGCTAAGAAGAGCTCAAGTAAAGAAAAGTTGAGATGATCTTTAAAAAGGTTAGAGAATATTTGTTTTTCGAGTTAGAGATGAGTTTGTGTTGATTGGATTTCGATCTAAAGAACAACTTGAGACTAAGGATTCAGACCTGGAATAAAATGGTTATATGGAATTCTTGGCACTATAGTAGAAAATTTATTCAAACTTCAAAGTTTAATCTTTTCTACTTTTTTTCTCTGTTTGAGATTGAGTTACTTCATTTCAAAACTTGGATCTCTAAGGTATGAATATGTAGGGTGTATCCTGATTTCTACTGACCTCTGGGAAGTCCATTGAATCATTAGTCATGTGATCTAATTGAAAAGTTAGGAGTGATCAGCTTAAACTTGGTGTAGTATGTCATCCTCACCAAAATCACACTCCTAGATACAGTGACTTTAGCAATAAACAACTATAGAGTAGTTTGGAATTTACACCAAGATTACACTTTGTTATAATCTGAATGAAAACTAGGTTTTGTGCTTTGTGAGCTTAGTGCTGGATCTTGTTATTTGTATGATACCTAAGAGATGATGTCTTGCTTCTGCTTTTATGCCTCTACATTCAAATGCTTTATATTTTGGATATTTGCTTCTGAGTTCTCCAAACTCATTTTTTTTGCGGCTTCTTAAAAGCTACAAAACCACGATTCACCTAGGAGCATCTGTATGATAGCCAAGGAAGTCAAAGTCGTGAGAGAATCCAAGCCTGGCTAGGTAGCTAGAATTCATCTAATGACCTCTCAGCTTCTATGTTTTCCTTAGCCCAGTAGCTATTTTGTAGACCTACTGAATCCGAAACTTTCGTAAACTAATCAAGTTTGTGAGTTCTTGGATCACAAACTTTCTAAATTCTACAGGATCTTTTGAATACCACTAAAACAAAGTTCCTCTATGAGCAAAGATGAGATTGATGTTTAATCAATAACACAAGTCTTTAACACACATGCAACATCTCAAAGCATAAAGCAAGAGAATCAATAGAAATGAATGAGACTTTGTTTAATCAGAGCCTCAATATGTTTTATTTCTTCTCTTCCGTGTCAAAAGATATTTGTGGCTACAAACCAAAAAAAAAAAGAAAACGAAAAGAGAAGCAAAAGGGTAGAAAAAGCGAAAATAGCTGCAAAAATGTACTTAAGATCAACAAAACTTTAAGTGCGATTCCTTTCATGAAAGCCTTAATGGATGTATTGCAACACTGTTCTGTGCAGATTTTAAACAGCCCTATCTTCCAAGCCGCGGTTCCTACCATATCCTCAATATTCCCGAACACAACAGTTAAGATTGGCATTCACACATGATAGATACATGTGTGAATCAGAGGAAAATGTGTACCTCCCCAACACCGGCGATCAGAAACTGACCTGATTTTGCAAAAGCTAAAGAATTAACAAACCTAGGCTGCAAAAAGATCATAAGCATTGGATCTAAGTATCAGAAGCATCACACAACAAGCAATAAGAGCCGAACTAGGAAAACAAACCTACAAGTGGAAGTTTGTATGAAGGTTGTACTGCTCTACATTCACTTTCAACACCCCATAAACGCACACAATCATTACCAGCTCCGAGATCGCTACCTCGACAGACGCAACTGAACTAACCCAAGAACATGCTGATATACTAGTTCACAGAATCATGATCACCGTTCTCTGTTAATTAACGACGAGGAAGCAATGTTGAGCCCAAGCATTATGTATGGTGTACACGGAAAGAGCGAATGTTTAAACCATACCTTCAGATGGTTTTGGTTTTTCAATTGTTAATCAAAGAAGCATTAATTATTGTTTCCGACATTACCATGCTTGATGCAAACGTGAAAAATCTATTAACATATTGAGAATCTAAACAAACCAAAGACATTACAAACTTGAGAGAGAACCCTAAAACCAAGCGAAGAATCTGACACCATATTAATTCGAAGGCCGAAGCCAATCTTTTTGACATATATATATTAAAACCAACAAGCTAGTAATCTAAAGCTGCAGAACCAGATTTATCAGCAACAACACCACCTTCCTCAGCTTTCTGCAACGTCATCTTCTCTTTCAACGTCACCTTAGCTGTATCATACGTTGCGTGCAACCCAAACAAGAAGTAATACACAAGAAGAACACCTGTCCAGATCCCAAACCTAATAAACGATTGTTTATCGATCGAACCAAGAAGAAGTATATTAATAGCGATCGAAGCAGAAGGTATCCACGGAACCAAAGGAACACCCCAAATTTTCGGAGCCCTAGCTTGCGGTACAAGAAACTTCATCCCAACTGTCGACAAAAACCATATTGGAACCGTAACGCAATAACCAATCCAACCGTCTTCTTCCAGGGCCCAATACACACCAGTCGCGATCGAGGACACAAGAATCAAACCTAAGAACACTAAAAACTTGTTCCGATCACGGGACGATGTTTCTCCGGTGACGTAATATCTTCTGACGAGAAGAGCCACAGCTACCAACATGAAAATGAAAAGTGTGGAAACGGACAAGAGATTGGCTAAAATTTCCAGTTTTGTGAAGAAAGCGATGAGAGCTGTTGCGGCGAGCATTACCACGGTTGCGTTAATTGGTGTTCCGGTCTTTGCGTTGACCTGAGCTAGCCATGGTGGCATCATGTGGGTCCTGGCTATGTGCGTCATGTACCTAGCTTGACCAATGGCTCCAACCAACAAAACCGTAGTCATACCTACACATTTTAAAGTTTAGTTTGGATTTCTCATATAACATGTCATAGAATAAACAAATGATCTCAAGTCAAGGCCGAAATCGTTATACCTTTAAGAGCACCAAATGCGACAATGTACTTAGCCCAATCCCATCCAACCGCCGAGAACGCAACCGAAAACGGCGCGTCCGGATCAATCTGTCCATACGGTTGCATAAGACACAAAGCAACCGCCATGAGACAATAAGAAACTGTAGTCACCACCATTGATCCGACAAGACCAATCGGAATATCTCTCCCCGGATCTTTAGTCTCCTCAGCCATTGTCGAAACCGCATCGAATCCAATATACGCAAAGAAAAGAACCGCCGCAGATTTAAACACTCCTCTAACTCCAAACGGAGTGAAATCTCTATAGTTTTTGACGTCGGCTTTGGTAAATCCGGCGATGATGACAAAGAGAATCACGACCATGTGGATTATTGAAGCGATATAGTTGAATCTTGAGGAGCCTTTTGTGCCAAGCACGGCTAAAACGCAAATGATAGCGCAAACGCCGACAGCGATAGGATCTAAGTGGCCATAGTCTTCGCCGAGACTGTGAGCTATGATGCGGAAATCGTTAGGTTTATGGTTTAAGAGAGTGGCGAAGTAAGAGGTCCAAGATCGAGCCACGGCGGCTCCGCCGACTACATATTCGAGGATTATGTTTCCGGCAGCGATGAAGGCCATGAAGTCGCCGAGTTCCACTCTTAAGTAGGCGAAAGAACCGCCTAAACAATCATTTGGTGAAAATGGTCATGTAAATACGAAAGAAATTTACATAACAATTTTACAAAATAATTGTAGCAGAAATTGAGTTTTAAAAAAATATAATAGTTTTGAAAATGACACTATTTTCTAGGAGGACCAAAACCAGTAGCTCTAGTTGGATTTCTACGAATTATTTCGAAAATGAATATATCTTTTTGACAAGTAAAACTACATTAATTCGATAAGTTGAAACTGTCAACATAAGGCGACTAACAAAATTGACTTCCAATACTATTAATGTTACGGAAGGTAATCGACATAAGTAAACACTAAACAGTCGTTATTTATTTTTATTTTATTTTTCTTTGACAAAAAAACAGTCGTTATTTAGTTTTATCTAATGAGAAAACAAATTTTGTATGTATGTGTAAAGTCTTCCAGGAAGACCCCAAAAATAAAATTGTCAAAGAATCTAATATATATGAAACAAGATAATCTAATACATGTTAGCAAATTTTTGTCAAAAAGATTTAGTAACTTTTGCTACAAAATTAATATTATATATTATGGTCTAAAACCTAATGTTATTATAAAAAAAAACAGTCGTTCAGTTGTGCAGCTTTGTCCAACAAACAAATATGTAGCTAACTATCATAACTAAGAATAATTAAAAAGTCAAAAGACAGTGTGTGAACCCTGGAATTTCCGTCGTCGCCGTATTTGCGTGTTGAATATTTATATATTATTGTTTTGACAACGAGAGTTGAAAATTTAATACGGTGTTTTTTGTTTTCCTTTTTTTGTTGAAAGTATGTTTGTTTTCTTTATAAATTGTAAGACTCTTTTTTAATTGGCTTGATCTTATCATCTAGAAGTTTGAACCAAAAATATTTATAGTAAGACAAATAACTAAAATATTAGTATGCGTTTAAAAAATGTACTAAGAGCATAGTGTATTATGGTTGACTCTATGTACAACACCATATTATATCATACACAAAGGAACCAAAATAAGTGATGGAATCAATTAGATTTAGTAAATTTTCATCGACGAAGTTGTCTTAGACTCACAAATGGTACGTCTGCATATATACTAGTAGATCTTAATAAATACGAATTTCCAAAAAGTATTCCCTAATTATGACATTAGAAAATATGCGTGTCCTTTTAAATATGAAAATCGGAATAAAAGTAGATTTAACAAGCTAATAGCGTTTCAAAGTATTATCATCATGAAAGTTTTCTAGAAATTCTCAGCTGACAATACAAAAAAAAAAAACATAGATCTGTTAATATGCGTCTTGGTTTAAAGATGTAAAATGAAATTTAAAACTTGTAAGTTTTTTTTTGTAATTTTCTTTCCGTAATCCTTATCAAAAAACAATTTGGAACTATTTATGAAAACATTAAATAAAGATAAGAAACAGAGGAAATAAGATTTTTATTTACCTGCGACGGGAATCTCAACGGCGAACTCGGTGTAACAGAAGACAGAGAGCATAGCAGAGACACCGGAGACGACGTAAGACAACACGACGGCAGGACCCGCATTTTTACTTGCTTCGAGTCCGGTGAGAACGAATATTCCGGAGCCGATGACTGCACCGATTCCAAACCACATCAGATCCCACCACGTCAACGTCTTCTTCATCTCGTGACCACTACGCGCCTTTATCTCATGAATCTCGTCGGAGTCGAGTGATCGAGTCACCACCCGATCCATGAACCGACTCGGTGTCTCTTTAAGGGCTTTAACGTAATTTCCCATGCTTTGGAACGATTCCTCCGGGAGAAAATCGTCTTTTGTGCATGAACAGCCTCGCCGACGAAGCCCGTCGTCACCACCGTTTTCCGATCCCATATTTTGGTATCGGAAAGAATAAAATGTTTATTTATTTATTTAGATTCAGATTTCAGATTCTGAGATTGGTTTTACAAAGAGATTTTGGAGAGAGATGGATGAAACAGAATCTTGAGAAATATGGATCCTAAAGTCTGCCTTACTTATAGTAGCTGTCCTTTGACATTTTTTTTTATGTCAGTAAATACTAATTAAGTTTTGTGTAATTAGCTGGAAAATACGATACGGATAAATTAAATATTAAAACCTTAAATAGATTCCAATCTTCGATGTTGTATGGTCACTTGTTGGTCGTAGTAACTGTATTCTTTGACCTTTTTTTATTTTTAATAAAAAGGGATATAAATCGAATTATAACAAAAAGAAGAAAAAAACTAGTTAAGGTTCAAAATGTCACACCAACCACTTACCGCAATCGCTCACTCTTTCATACAAGTGTCTCAAGAAAATGATTGCCTAGTAACCCATTTTTCAAGTTTTTTGTTTAATATATACTTCCTCCATTTTATATTAAACGATGTCCAAGAACTGTGACACTTATCTAGGTTGATTTTGTGCTTCCAATAAAGCATTAGATAAAATTAACAATTAACCAAAACAAAAAAAGATCATGCGTCATTTGTGTTATGTGAATGATAAGTTATTGGAACCGAAACTTAGATTCATTTGGGTGCTGGAACTAAAGCCATACCATGAGATATTAAGATATCAATGCGAGACATCAATATAATATTATACTTGAACCAAAGTTTAGGAAATGAAAAAATTCAATCTTGGTTTCGATATTAAGAATTTGTGTTTGATGTTGAAGCAAGAGTTTCATGTAACCCATCTATAACTGGAAATCCAGATATTATTAATTATGTTTGAAATGAAGGTTAGGGAAGGAAATTATATATTAGGCTTTAGTTTCTTATTTGTGAAAAGAAAAGAACAAGTTAGAGAAATTAATTATTGAGAAAAAGAGAAGAACATAACACATTGAGTATTGAGTTGCTTTCAGAAAAGGTCGTAGTGTGCTCTTAAGGAATTTTGAGAAATCTTTGCGTGAGAGTAATTGACTTTTATACAAAAAAGTTGGTATCAGATTAAGGAGTTGACTTAGAAGTAAGAACCGAATAAAACTTTTGTAACAATTGTTACAGTTCATTAAGGTGTTTTCTATAAAAGTGCCGAGGAAGAGTTTTTCAATATATCCTTGCGTTTGTTTTCTAATATTTACATAATTTCATAATACATGTGCGTATTCTATTGTTTTTGTTTTTGATATAAGCGTATTCTATTGCATGTAAGAAAAATAATTACATGAGTTTTTTTAATAGCTTAAGAACCGACATAATAGGCATGTTCGTTTGGTAGCCGTCTGTGGCTGCGACTGTAGCCTGCAACCTGCGGCTAAACGCTATAATTTTTATTCGTTTAATAACCGCGCGTCTAACCGCATGTCTGTTCGTTTAATAGCCGCGCATCTGATTTTCATTTAATTTCAAAATTTAATTTTTATAAATTTGTTATAAATTTGTTATGATTACTATATAGTTTAAATATAATAATACATTCATTCTAAAAATATTTTGTATGGTTAACAATCACAATAGTAATTTTTAAAGTTAAATATAATTATAATATAATAATTTTTGTGATAAATCATAAATAAAATTAAAACATAAATATGAAACAAAATTATTTAAGTAAAAAAAGGTAATACATCAAGTCATAAAACGTAACATAACAAAAATAATAAACCAAGTCATAAACTAAAATAATAAACAAAGTTAAAATATCTAATAAGGTAATCGACGTCTTCTACCATATTCATTTGTATTGGTGTCACCCAAAGTTTCCATCGCTCTATCACCGGTCGGCTCATATACCTCTTCTTCTTCTTCGTCTTCTTCTTCATCACCATAAAAGAAGCAAAAGCTCTACTTCAAAACTCTTACTCTTTTGCTTCTACTTCAAAGAAGCCTAATTTTGCAAATAGAAGGAGACAAATTCATGTTTGCAAACTGAATCAAGGGTTCAATTGACCTAAAATCACTTTTGTACTCTTTCTAGTTCATTGAAGAGTAGTAGTTGAAGTGAGACAGCTCCTTACATCTCCCAAAAATTTTTCCAAAAAATCAGCCAAACCAAAATAATACCGATGGAATTAAGAGTTTAAACATTTAATTTCATTTCAATTTAACTAATAATCTCCAGAGAAACTTCTAAATTTCATGAATAGCAGAGAGAAGAGCTGGAATGCTGATACTTTAAATGCTGATAGATTTAATTTAAATCTCTAGAGAAACAATCCATTAAAAAGCAAGGTAGGTTCGTCAAAAAATTGGAATGTTGATACTTTAATTGCAAACACAAAGTACCACAAAAGCAGAATAAACCCAGAAAACCCAGAAACATAATAAATCCAGAAAAAATCAGAGCTCTAAACCGATGATCTATGAAACAACACAAGCATTACAACGAACAACAAAAGAGAAGGGTTCGGCCAAATACCTTCTCGGCGACTCTCCGACGACAAACGATTCTGGTGACTCTCCGACGACGAACGATTCTGGCGACGATGATGGCAGCTTGGTGATGGAGAATCTAAATTACAAATTTTGATGGAGGTTTGAGAGAAAAGAGTTGGATCGAAAGAAATAGATTTTAGGGTTAATGAAATTTTTTTGTAAATTCATAGATAAGTTAAGGGTAGTTTTGACTTTTACCAAATCAGACGCAATAAAATGAGACGCGCCGCCAATTTTTTCTGCGGCTAAAAATCTTTGACGCAGATAGTTATTGATCTTTGACAAACAAACATCGTTTGTCCGCGTGTTGTAGCCGGCAGCTAATTTACTACGAAGATATAATATTACAACTATAACAGTATGTTCATTAATCATACATGCATACATAGTGACGACCGACGAGAAAGAAATAGCATTCCCCATGTATAAAAGATATGATTTTTAAAAAAATACTAATATACGAATCTTGATCCACATATGATGTAACAATGTTATTTCAGGTCAACTGTAGTGACCAATAGAAGTTTGAAGTCAAACAAGTTTCCTTGGATCAAGGATTCAAGATTCTTCTTAGAAATACAAAGTATTATTATTTCTGAACCATGAAACATTCTTTTAATTCAGCTAAATACCAAACCGCGAACGTCATTCTAATTTCAATTATATACCAACCCAGCACGTTCTTTAATTCTTTCAACAGCTACACCATCCACAGTTGATAAGTAGGCTTTTCAAGGGGATTAGTCAGGGTTTTTGGCCCTTTTAGGATACATCATTCAGATTTAACAGTGATAGAATGTAACAAACAGTCAGGGATTTGTGAATAAAGCTGTGGAATTTAATCGCCACTCGCGCATCCTTGACAACCGCAGTGAACACATTCGACCACTTTCTCTTCACGCAAGTGTTTGGGAACACGGCATACACATGTTGTTCCATAGTTGTGGTCTCTTGGCTGTATGCAGCGCAAGCAGCATAAACGTTCATATCCCGACTGCAAATCACACAACAGAGAGATTATATAGAGTTAGTAACAAACAAAGAGACGTATATATATGATAAAATCTTTGTTCACTGAAGGAAAACAATAGTAAAATCTACAAACAGAATATGCATCTGACTTATCAGGGAGGAATTTGTTAATAAGAGGTTCAAGAGAGACCATCATCATGAAGATATTTGGCCAATGTTAGAGCTATTCAAGATTTGGTAAAGCTTATAGGAAAGTGGTCTAACTAATTAAAAACAAATTAAAGTGACAGTTTCAACTTTCAATAGACAGAGATAACATAACTCAAGAAGCAATACTTGTTCAAAGTTTAATTACCAGAAATTTTGTTCCCTACCAAACAAATCAACAATCTCAAGTCTGTAACTTGATTTCTTGGTGAGATTATTCCAAGCAAATGCATTTACAAGGACACTGACTTCAGAGAAATAACTTCGAGTTCCATTGTGCACTAGAGCGGCGGATTAAGACACTAAATTAATTCAACAATATTATACATATCCTCAACTAAATGTCCTATGCAAAGCAACTATAGAAACTCCAGCCTCAGACAACTAGCTAAAAGATGCACAAACATAAGTTTATTCAAGAATGAAATAAGAACACACCTTTTTCCACTTCGCAATCAGGCTGCGGTCTGCATAGCCCTGGTCCAAGCAGAACTCATAGAGCTCTTTAGATATTTCTTCCCTTCGGTAATAAAGGTCATATACATACCGACTCCTCTGATGAGAGACTTTGAAGATTGGCCATAAGGTTTCACACTTCCTCTTACCATCATGTGAATCAGTCTCAGCTGCACAACGAACAACATAGTTAGAGCACAAACAAAGTTAAGCTTCAGAGACTGAGATATAGCTCGAAACCAACCTTCTCTCATCTTGGCATCTAGCTCTCGAAGAGTAGGCTCGATCAACTCCCATCCTTCTGGGTACTTGACTCGGTTAGTTTTAACCTTTGGCATTTTCTACAGAAAGCAATTTCACATCGTTATACAAAGGAACAAATTGAGCTAGTGGGTATTAAAAAGAAAACATCTTTGAACAAAATGAATCCAAATGATTGTTCCTAGGAAAGCTTAATTAAGCATTTATAATTACAAGCAGGCTCGTTTACTGAAATTAGGGTTACTACGTCAAAGGCTATCATCAAATCGACGCAGCGAGTAGATCCAATTGAATCTAGAACAGTTCTAGGAAAAGTTTTAGAAATAGAAGAGGACCAATTAGAGTTTTATCAATCTCTGTGATTTAAGATCGACACAAACCTTAGAAAAGGGAGAGACTTTAGGATTTAGAAATGAAGCGGTGGCAGGGATGCCAAACAAGATTAGTCTAAGAGGGAAATCGAAAAAGCTTACCTTTGGAAAAATTAAACGACGGGACGAGGGAGTTTGAGAAAGAGAGATCGCGGCGCACGGACGAAGAAGAAGAACCAACGATGTAGAATCCTCTTTAGGGTTGCGTACTTGCGTTCGGTATCAAACACTTTTATTAAGTTTTTCGAAATCAATTATAACAAAAATTTCTAAAATTTATTAAAAAGAAAATTTTCCTTTTTAGCCTTTCGTTTAATGTTTCTTAATTATTTTATTTTATCAAAATAAGATTATACCTCTTACAGTGAAAATTGAATCAGTTTTTGGAACATATTTGAATCATGGTTATGAGATTCTCCAATTATTACAAAATAAATATGCACTTTGGATTTTTCTAATTAAAAATCTTATAGAAATCCTCCAGAGATTATTTTGTATTTTCATATTTCTTCTTCTTTTGTTTTAGGTACATACTACACAACCACATTCATGATGTGAATTGAACACAGATGCTTACAAAGTTTAGTAGAACATGGAAGAAACAAACACAGGATTCAAATTGTCAGTAAAAAGCAAATGAAAAACTTCCAAACATTGGAACTTTATAACATCAAACATCTTCAGCTTTCGACATTGTCTGCAACTCAACAATGATTTGGCAAAGCGCAATAAACAGCTTCAAGATAAAGACCAGTGCAACCTTAGTCTGCTAAGGCATATGGCAGTCACTGATACATTGAGGAATTCAAAAACATATAAAAAGGAAAAAAAGAAAGAAGAAGCTGCTTATTCCTTTTTGCCGATTCCATTAGACATGTTGTAGATTCCTGTTCCCTGTATCAGCCAACCAAATCTTCAATAGTTAGAAGATGAACAAGGTTAAGGTAAAGCTGAGACAATATCGATAACATCTAAAGATCCCATTTAACAAAAGCATTCGGGTTATAGCAAAAACAATCGATTGTAAGTATCAAGATATAAACTGTAATATTCCACTTCAAGCTATCTATCCACAAAAATAGTACAAAAAGGCAGGATAGATTCAAAGACGAAACAGATGGCAAATGCGAGCATGGATAAATAGTTGTGAAGGAATTAAACATATTGAACTTACGATCATGTAGAGAGAACTTGCAGCCAAGGCAAGAGGAATTGCAACCGAGGTGATCTTGTCCATTGGTCCTTTCAAGTAAGTGTGCCTATGGATGCTCTGGAACAATCTCTGCTTCTCAAGAAGCTTCTCTCGTGGCCTAAATGGAGTTTCAGTCAACATGATCTGCGATTCCCTAGTCACGCAAAACCATTATTAGATAATAACACATTTACATGGAAAAACAAGCCATTTGACACAGTAGCATTCAAATCAAGACACTAAATTGATGACGTTCAAATTGTTCTAGTGACATCATTTTGATCTAAAATGTTTTATGCCCTTCATCAAAAGACCATGATAAAAGCAATGCTGGATCTGAGTTTGTGAATACTATCGAATCAGGGTTTCTACACAATAGTGATCAAAATCAACGAAATTTTAAAACTTTATGGTTAAATCCCAATTAAACTAGATCAAATTTCAACGAAAGAATGGGACAAATTAGGTTAATCATTCTCTACAATTTGAGATCGATACCAAACTTTAGAAAATGGAGGAATTTACGTTTATAGAATCGATTAATGCGAAATCAAAATCAATCTAAGAGGAAATTCAAAGAAGCTTACCTGAATAATTCAATCGCCGAGATAAGGGAATTCGAGGGAGAGAGATAATCGCAGCACAGATCGATGACGAAGAACAACAACAAAATGGCGTTGAATCGTTCCTTAGGGCTGGGTTTCACATGTGTTATCAGTTGGGCCGGGCCCAAATCCTTAATTTCAGTTGTATACCAAACCGAACCTTCTAATTTCAATTGTGTGTTCTGAACCGGTCGTTCTTGTTAAGGCGTCTTTTTTCTTGTATTTATTTGTTTGTCGTTTAGCTCTGCGTTCTACGCCTCCTCTCTCTTGCATCGTCGCTCTCTCATTCTCTTCCTTTATTTTTCGTTTAAATTTCAAAGAGAACCCAGAAAGCTTCTTATAACAAAGGCGGGAAATTTTCTAAGTGAGTTGCATAGATAGCGAAACCCTAGTTTCTCAACGGAGAAGAAGATGAGCGTATGGAACTACGTCGTTACGGCTCAAAAACCGACCTGTGTCACACACTCTTGTGTGGGAAACTTCACTAGTCCTCAAGAACTCAATCTCATTGTTGCGTATGGAAGCTTCCCTCTATTCTTTTTTTTTGCCTACCTTTATGTGTGCATCTGTTATTTTGGGGGTTTAGGGTTTTTCGGGAAGCTAGTGTTCATCTACGGATTGATTTCTATCATTTTAGTCTCATTGCCTTTACTTTGAGCTGAGTATTGGGGTTTTAGTCTCTCTTGGATTCTATGATGTGGTGGATTCTTGTTTCTCACTTGATCTCTCAGTGACTGCTATGGATTTTATTTCCTGTTAAAGAAAGCACGCTAACGCTTTTCAAGATCGAAAATTTCGTAAAACAGGGGGATTCAAGTATTGTTTGCATGCGTTCTTTAAACAGTTTTGAAAGCTATTTTCATTTTCTGTTTACCATCTAGTATCTTCTTTTGGAGCTGGTTCATTTGCTGTTAGTTGACAACAGTGTAAAACCTTTTTTCAGGAAATCCACTCGAATCGAGATCCATCTGCTTACTCCGCAGGGACTTCAGGTACTTCATATTCTCTTATTCTAATGATTATGTTGTGGGTTTTTTTCTCTCAGTATTGTTAAGATAAGTTCATCTTTACTTTACAAATATTCAGTTCCTTGGATTTAGAGTGGAAATTTGAAAATTTATTGTTACTTTTAGTCTTATTCCAGAAAAGTAGAGCTTCCCATATGAATTGGATATGTTAAGTGATTTAGAATTTTGCAGACTATACTGGATGTTCCTCTATATGGGAGAATCGCAACTTTGGAATTGTTCCGTCCCCATGTGAGTATAGTTTTCTTGTTGCATACTGTTCTCAGTCTGAGGTAACTAACTATGAGTAAGTGACAATGTTATTGATAGTAGTTCATCTTTTGCAGGGTGAAGCACAAGATTTTTTGTTCATTGTAACTGAGAGATATAAATTCTGTGTTCTTCAATGGGATTCTGAGTCCTCTGAGCTTATTACAAGGTATGGTTTACCAAAATTAAAAAAAAAAACAACTTTTCGTGCTATCAGATGTGGTCAAGCAACTGGATGTGTTATATGTCTTTTGATATGCTCCTGTAGTGTTATTTTAGTGTTAGAAAAGGATCACAGTTTAGTAATTATGTGCAGACTAGTGCACAGGATCAGGCTGTAGAAGTTCTTGATATTTCTTATCTGTTTAGAATGTGTTTTAGGATCCCAGTTACTTTGGGGTCATTCATTTATTTACTTTGTTGTATATCCAAAGCCTGCAAAAAACTTTATTTGGTGCTGACATAGTTGTTGCTTGCTGTTAATTAAACTAGTCAATATACCAACTGACTGTTATCCCCTTAACCGCTGATTCTAAATATCGTTTCAACATCTTGTAGGGCAATGGGGGATGTATCTGATCGTATAGGCCGGCCGACAGACAATGGTCAGGTATTGAGTTCAGTAGTACTGCACTGTGTCTTTAGTGGCATGATTTTTGCATTCTTCTGTTGGATCTGTGCTATATAATTAAAGGGTTATGTGGCGTGCTTGATGCCTTGTCCTCACTTGACACTGGTTTTTCAGATTGGTATAATGGATCCTGATTGCAGAGTAATTGGTCTACATCTGTATGACGGCTTGTTTAAGGTATGATTTTGTTTTTTTAGAAGAAATTTAATGTATGGTATGCGAGTGTGCTGTCTATATCATGTTACATTGATCAATTGGCTTCGACATTATATAAGGGTTTGTTCTATTTCTTGGGTTCATCAATTAGGTTATTCCATTTGACAATAAAGGACAGCTCAAGGAAGCTTTTAACATAAGGTACTGTTTTTCAGTTAACATGCTGCAATTTGTAGGCTATCAAGCTTATAGTTTTCTCTGTTTTTTGTTGGTTAGTTGTCTACATCCTATTTGCTCTAGTTCACCCTTGTTTCCATGCGTCAGCTTCTGTCCGAAATCCCCAATTGACTTGGCCCTATACTCTTGGTTTCTTGTAGATGTGGTAATTTTGAGGAACAAAATATTGTATTTAATATTGACTATGTTGCTTAAATTTTAGGCTGGAGGAGTTGCAGGTCCTAGATATCAAGTTTCTGTATGGATGCGCAAAGCCAACAATTGCAGTACTTTATCAGGTTAGCATGTGCCATGCGTATTTAAATGGATATGCTATGGAAAGTATTTTTTGTTAATCACACACACACACACACATATATATATATAATATGTTTCTTCCATGTATGAACCTAGTTCTGTAAGCAATATTGTTCAAAGGAATCCTGTTTCTTTCTTAATATCCGCTCTTTTGGTAGCGCTGCTGTATTTTTTTGTATGAATTGTGTCTTTTCACTTAAACATGGTTTACTTTGCTAATGTAATGTGATGCACTCTAGGATTTTTGCTGGGGGAACTAATTAATGCTTGGGATTACAGGACAACAAAGATGCTCGTCATGTCAAAACATATGAAGTTCTAAAGGATCATAAGGAGTTTGTCGAAGGGCCATGGTCACAGAACAATCTCGACAATGGTGCTGACCTATTGATCCCTGTGCCTTCACCTCTGTGTGGCGTCCTTATCATTGGAGAAGAAACAATTGTCTATTGTAGTGCCAATGCATTCAAAGCAATACCAATAAGACCTGTAAGTTTTTTTTAACTTTATGCCATATGCTCCTATTTGCATAACCTTCCAGTGAGTACCCCTCTTGATTTTCAAAGTTTGGCAACTTGAATTTGTATGCTCAGTCCATCACAAAAGCATATGGAAGAGTTGATGTTGATGGCTCTAGGTATCTTCTTGGAGACCATGCCGGACTGATCCACCTGCTTGTTATAACCCACGAGAAAGAAAAGTGAGTTGATATTAGAAAGCTCTTTTGTAATGAATTATAATGTGGATTTTCTGACTTTATTTATTTCAAGGGTCACTGGCCTCAAAATTGAGCTTTTGGGTGAAACCTCAATTGCATCTACCATCACGTATCTTGACAATGCTGTCGTCTTTGTCGGCTCAAGCTATGGAGATTCTCAGGTACGCTAGGATTGGATATGTTTCTCACTACATTGTCTTTTAAATAATTGTTTCTTGAAGAATGTAAACTTATATCTGTCTATCAGTCTATGGTTACCACTATCCTAGTAGCTTGTGTTTCAGTTGTTATCTTCTCTGAGTTCTAGTACAGATGCAAACTATTAAGCATCTGAACATTTTCATTTTTTATTTTCTTATTGCAGCTTATAAAGCTAAACTTGCAACCGGATGCAAAAGGTTCATATGTAGAAATTATAGAACAGTATGTCAACTTGGGGCCTATTGTCGACTTTTGTGTCGTTGATCTTGAGAGACAGGGGCAAGGCCAGGTTGTAACTTGCTCTGGAGCATATAAGGATGGTTCTCTTCGCATAGTTCGCAATGGGATAGGAATAAATGAACAGGTTTGATGTATATCAGGAATGTCATTTTGTCACAATGTCATGTATGAGCAATTTTCTCATCTGCTATAATATAATAAAATGCTGCTGTATTGCAGGCGTCCGTGGAACTTCAAGGTATCAAAGGAATATGGTCGTTGAAGTCTTCAATTGATGAAGCCTTTGACACATTCCTTGTAGTTAGTTTTATCAGTGAAACTCGTATATTAGCCATGAATATAGAGGATGAACTGGAAGAAACAGAGATTGAGGGCTTCTTGTCTCAAGTGCAGACTTTATTTTGCCATGATGCTGTCTACAACCAACTTGTACAGGTTTGTTTTGCCAGTGCTCATTCATTATTTTCTATGCCTTTGCTTGTAGTATGATTTCATAAGGCAGGGAAATATCGCTGAAATCCATGTTATAGGTGATAATACAGATTAACAACATAGAGTTTTGTTTTCTATGGGTTTGCCTGGACTATAATGTGTTATTGATTTAGGGTTAATCAGTTCCTTTTAGGCCTTTTGGGTGTGCTTGTGTATTTCATGGTTGTTATTTTTCTTCAGACATAGTTTCCTGTCTGCTATATTGTTTCTATCATATCCTTTACTCTAGCATGCACTAACTTCTGTCTTTTATTAGGTTACCTCAAATTCTGTTAGATTAGTCAGTTCTACAACTAGAGAATTGCGGAATAAATGGGATGCCCCAGCTGGATTCGCTGTGAATGTTGCAACAGCAAATGCTAGCCAGGTTTGTCTTTCTTTCTTAAGGATTTATATAGTGTAATCCTTTGTAGCTGCTATATTTGAAATTTGGCCCAGAGAGAAAAACTGTAGGAGTTTTTGACGAAACAGGGATTTTGTTTCTTTCTCGAACTTGTAACTTCAGTATCTTTCCCATTTCTAGACATGCAAGGTGATTTGGAATGATATACTTGTTAGGTTCTTTTGGCGACTGGAGGTGGGCATTTGGTCTATCTAGAAATTGGAGATGGGAAATTGACGGAAGTCAAACATGTCCTGTTGGAGTACGAGGTTTCTTGTCTTGACATAAAACCCATTGGCGATAATCGTAATTACAGTCAGCTAGCTGCAGTCGGGATGTGGACAGATATAAGTGTGAGGATTTTTGCGCTTCCGGACTTGACTCTTATTACTAAGGAGAAACTAGGAGGAGAGATAATTCCCCGATCTGTTCTTCTTTGTGCATTTGAAGGGGTACAGTTTTTCTTCAACTTTTTGTGGAATGACCATCTTTTTTGTTAATGCAGCCTTTCGTTGCCATACTAATAACAGTGGTCTTTCATTTATCACAGATATCTTACTTGCTCTGTGCTCTTGGAGATGGTCATCTCTTAAATTTCCAGTTGGATATGGGTAACGGGAAATTAAGAGATCGAAAAAAAGTATCTCTGGGGACTCAGCCTATAACTCTGCGTACTTTTTCATCTAAAAGTTCAACGCATGTCTTTGCTGCATCAGATAGACCAGCTGTTATATATAGCAACAACAAGAAGCTGGTATACAGCAACGTGAATCTGAAAGAAGTTAGTCATATGTGTCCTTTCAACTCTGCTGCTTTTCCAGACAGGTAAACTGATTTTTTCCTCTGTTTTTTCCCTCTTTTCCAGTCATATGTGTACGTTGTGGTGAAATCTGGTTCTGCTCTTCCATGTGCAGTCTAGCAATTGCCAGGGAAGGTGAACTTACAATCAGCACTATCGATGATATTCAGAAGCTTCACATACGCACTATTCCCATTGGAGAGCATGCTCGTCGTATCTGCCATCAGGAACAAACACGAACATTTGCTATCTGCAGTGTGAGAAACCAACCAAGTGCGGAAGAATCTGAAATGCATTTTGTCCATCTGCTGGATGGCCAAAGTTTGGAGTTCTTGTCAACTTACCCTTTGGATGCCTTTGAATACGGTTGCTCCATATTGAGCTGCTCGTTTACAGACGATAAAAATGTCTATTATTGTGTTGGTACGGCATATGTTTTGCCTGAGGAAAATGAACCAACTAAGGTATCATTTCAGTGAGACATTACTCTTTATTTTGTTTGTGTGAAAATTTATCTTTCTAATTTGTTTTGTTTTGTGGATGTAGGGAAGGATACTTGTGTTTGTAGTCGAAGAAGGGAGATTGCAGCTTATTGCAGAGAAGGAAACCAAGGGAGCCGTTTATTCTCTCAATTCCTTCAATGGCAAACTTCTTGCTGCTATTAATCAAAAAATTCAGCTGTATAAGTGGATGCTGCGGGATGATGGCACTCGCGAGCTGCAGTCTGAATGTGGACATCACGGTCACATACTAGCTCTCTATGTGCAGACTCGTGGAGACTTTATCATCGTTGGTGATCTCATGAAATCAATCTCCTTGTTGATCTACAAGGTAAAAGGTTTTGATACAAATTTGTTTTCAATCTTCTTGTATATACATGTTAGATCTTAGATTGCTATGTTCAGAAGACCTTACTGGAACTTTTGACTATTTGTGTTTGTTTTAAAGCACGAGGAAGGTGCGATTGAGGAGAGAGCTCGGGACTATAATGCAAACTGGATGGCAGCAGTTGAGATACTTGATGATGACACTTACCTCGGTGCTGATAATTGCTTCAATATCTTCACAGTAAAGAAGAACGAAGGTGCTACAGATGAAGCACGGTTTCGTATGGAGGTGGCTGGTGAGTATCACATTGGGGAATTTGTGAACCGATTCCGCCATGGTTCGCTTATTATGAGGCTGCCTGATTCAGATATTGGTCAGATACCGACTGTCATATTTGGGACTGTGAATGGTATGATTGGAGTGATAGCTTCTTTGCCTCAAGAACAGTATGCGTTTCTAGAGAAACTGCAGACGAGTCTGAGGAAAGTGATAAAAGGAGTTGGTGGTCTCAGCCATGAGCAATGGAGATCGTTCAACAACGAGAAAAGAACAGCGGAAGCGAGGAGTTACTTGGATGGAGATCTTATTGAATCATTTTTGGATCTGAGCAGGAGTAAGAGGGAGGAGATCTCTAAAAGTATGGATGTTCAAGTGGAAGAGTTGTCCAAGAGAGTTGAAGAACTCACTAGGCTTCACTGAGCAAAATCCAAAGCTCTCTATTATCTTCGTTGGTTTGTTTCTGAACAATCTTTTTTGCTTTGAAAGAGTTGTCTCTGTGAAAACTTGAGTGGTTTCATAGAAGAATCATTTTATGGTAATGTCTTTGTTTAAGCCCTCTTTGTGGTGGTGATACTGATACAGAAACAGATTCTTTCTATTGTATTTAATCTATGATTATTAGTCCCAGAATCTGTTCAGTGAAAAGCACTGTTGTTGCCCAGGCTTTTTAGCATTGGTATTGTGGAACATGAAATTGTGAAATAAAATTAATGAAATTAGTAAGATGATCAAACATAAATTGCATTTTTGACTTTTGATTGGTCTAATCCGGTTCGATACGGTTTTGAGAAATTGTGGGAACGTCAAAATGGAAAAAAGAATAAACCAGAAGGTTTAGAAAGAAGGTGGAGGAGAGAAAAGGAGTCAGCTGAGATTTCTGCGACGGAGGAGGATCGTCTTCGTCCACGTATGAACCCCAAAAGAGCTCTTCTTTCTTCGAATCTTCTATAAAGTAATAAACTTTTATCATCTCTGTGTTTGCTATTGTTCAATAGTTTCAATTGGCTTTTTTTTCTTGCACTCATTTAGGCTGGGTTAATTTTTGAATTGCTTCCAGGTTTTAGCTGTAGCTTTGGCAGGCGCCAAAATCATGCTCTTCCATAAGCTATCAAGATTAGGTTCTCGCATTGTTAAAGAGCTTCCAAGAGGTAAAATTTTCTCTTTTTTTCAAATACTCAGTTCAATAATCTCTTTGTTTTCAAATATATGATATTTGCTTTTGATGGTGGAAGCAAAGCTTATACCTTTTCTGGGTGATTTAACTCCATTATCTATGTTTTGGACAGAGCGGCATTTCTCAATGTGTCGAATGAGGATTCTACAAAGCTCTTATGGCCAGTATCTGCCATCTTCGGTTAGTCTGAGCTTTGAACTCTGTTATGAAAATCTTTTTTAAGTTGCATTTTCTTTATTAGTTCATTTATTAGACATGGCACTTCCCATTCACGATCAAGCTTTAAGATATGTTTTGCCCTCGCCTTTGTGTGAGTTATGGATTCTGCAAAAGCTTGTTGACACTAAGTTTGGTTTTGTTAGTATTTCTAGGAATCTGAAGAGCTTGTTCAGTATCATGAAATGGTTTAGCTAGTTATAGATATGTGATGCTTAATGATAAAATAAGTTCAGCAATCGATAGAGAATATAAAGTTTGGCTTTTGGCTCAAAGAGCTAGCGTAAGCCTGAACCTTTTGCTTTAGAGATATAGTGATTTATGTAAGTAAAATAGCTATGAAGCTTGGTGACTTGCATATTCGATCTTGATTTAATAATATCTTTGCTCTTTTTTCTTCTCAATAGCCTATGCCACGAAGGCAAACTAGGAGTTTTCAGGAAGCATTATTCTTGAAGAATCATAAGTTTTGTACATCTTTCAGCACTGTCTCTGAAAAGAGTGGCGAAGAAACAGAAAAGTAAGTTCAAATTTATCTCAGAAAACATTCAACCCTTGACAACAACAAATGTAGACACGCTGGTTTATACACTAGTATTCTCGCCTGAATGTAAGAACACACACACATGCTCTTCAGTTTTTTTTCCAGGATAAACGTTATCTTTGTTGATAAAGATGGAGAGGAAATTCATATTAAGGTCCCAATTGGAATGAACATCCTCGAAGCTGCTCATGAAAATGATATAGAACTCGAAGGCACAGTTTTCTTCCATTTCTTCTTTTTTTTTTTCCGATGATGCTTTTTTGCTTAAACAAAGATAGTATCTACTATATCTCAGATTGATCATTTCATTGGCAATTTACGGGTTGCTTTTCCTAAATCTGTAGGGGCGTGTGAAGGTTCTCTAGCGTGTTCAACGTGCCATGTGATTGTTATGGTAAAAATGTCTTTCCCCCTTACAATTACTCATCTTTATTAAATGGATGATCATGAACTGTGTTTTACTAAATAGTTCATTGTAATATAGGACACAGAATACTATAACAAGCTCGAAGAACCAACAGATGAAGAGAATGATATGCTGGATCTTGCTTTTGGGTTAACCGAAACGTAAGTTCTTTCTCTTACACTTTAAATGGTTTCAATTGCGTTTCAGTGAAAATGTTGATATGTTCCATTGAAAATGCTTAAGGTCGCGACTGGGATGTCAAGTCATAGCAAAACCAGAGCTAGATGGAGTACGCTTAGCCATTCCTTCAGCTACTAGGAATTTTGCGGTTGATGGGTTCGTTCCAAAGTCTCATTAGCTATTCGTCGAGTTTACTATCCGGAAATACTAATTACATAAAATTACCCTTAGGGAGTTATACATTTTGTAAATCATACAGTGAGATTTCAACTAAGCTTGTTTTTGCTGCAACACTGTTTTGTTGTCTCTTGAGAATATGTAAGCGAGTGAGCATTCTCCTTATGCTAACAAATGTGCCACCAATTTAAAGTCTACGGCCAATGGATAGCTTAAATATCCTTGATGGATTGTTTTAACTAAATTACAATGATGTTGGATCAATTGATTTGATTGCCATTTCTTTGATAAACCAATCAATTTGTGGACATGTTGACAATGGTCATTGCAGAAATCAAATTAATAATAAGTGAACCAGGGTCGGGGATAATAAAAAATAAGTGAACCAGAGCTTCAACAACGCTATGAATATGAATCATAACGCCAACACTAGTGGACGCTGAGGATCTTCATTCTGGAAAATTGTATATTTCTATTATTTAAATATTAATGCTTATAATTAAATTAAAAGGAAGAATCCTTATTAAAAGTATAAACACAATTCTCCATAATCCTACTAACAAAAATCCAAAGATTTGGCAACCTGCAACAGGACCCAAAACCCACACAGTAACAACTAAAGCTTGGCACGATCTGAAGATCGATAGACTCCACGAAACTCAAATCAAATCAGCCCAGATGTCTCAATTTGATTTCCAGATTAATAAAAAGCCTGTCTTTTAGCAGAACAATACGCGGGGGCGAAGAAGAAGAAATGAAGAAAATTACTAACTCAAAAACCCAATGAAACAGAGCTAATCTACACCTTATTTTAGCGGTTGTTTGTTTTCTTCAGTCCTAGGGCTGTAAGAGAGATCAAACAGAGGAGACGAAGGAGATATCGGAAGGAACCTTTTTCATATTTTAAATTCAAAAAGCCATCAAAAGTAGTCTTTCCCCTTTTCTTATTTAACATATTCATTTGCGTATTTTTAGTAAATCTCAGTTTAAGATTCCAAAGGGTTTTAAGTCACTCTGTAATTTATCTCCAAATTTGTATAATTCTTATCTGTTAAGTTTTTACTATATAAGTATAGTTGAATTTAAACAAAATTGAATTTTAATCGGTTTAATCTAAGTCGGTTTTAGTTATTGTTTAAATTTAAAATTTCAATCCAGTATATCTTTTAATTTAACTTTCATTTAGTCAGAGATGTGAATGCATGAAAAGAAAAAAAAGAGACTAAAAATGTGAGAAAATTCAGCAAGTATCTCATGTGAACGTGAGTACTTATGTTTCTTTTTTAAAAAAAATTGGGTTCAACCACAACTCACTTAAGTTGTCCATTTAATTTCAACGATACACCGGATCAATCGAGAAATCATAATCCATCGAATATTTTGTTGAGAGTCAACGTTCGACTTGCATCGTTATGGCTAGTAACTCAGCTATCAGCTTCAACTTTCATAATTTGTCACAACTTTATTCCAAGCTAAAATCAAACTCTATAGAGCAGAAAAGGTCTGCTGCCAAACAAAATTAAGTAGAAAATAAGTAAATACTCTTTTATAAACAAAATTCATGGGCTCTTTTGAGTGATTTTTCGTTAATGGTCACTTACACAAAATTCTCTATTTATTCAAAGAAAAGTCATGGAAAGAAAGTGGCATACGTACGTCCGTATAATGGTTAAAAGATCAAAGTCCCATCAATCCCCCTCCATGCGTTTTCTTGCATAAGCTAAAAGCATGATTAGTTAGCACTTCTGAGTTACTACTACTCGAATCTACGTGTGTAAACGTATCTGCACTATACATCCTTATTAAAATGGGGCTTTTATAATCATCAAAAGGGTACAACACATAACTAAATCAGACCTATTAAATAATAATAAAAAGGTCTGAATCTTAAGCAAACTGTATAAATAAACGGGTGCACACAAAAATATCGACCCGATTAATACAAAATACAATACACATGGATCTTAGTTTTCGAAGACAGAAAAAGAGCTTCGAACCTCAACAAGAAATTTTTTTAGAACTAGATCAAGAATTAGAAACCGAAGTAGAAGACGCTGAATAAACATGATGATAAGATGATGTCTTATTGGGCATCATCATCATCATTCCACCATTGAAACAGTCTTCTTTATTCTCCTCTTCTTTGATTGTGTCTAGCTTCTGCTTCGCTGCTCTGTGCCTCCTCATCACCGTCACGAATTGAGGTGGAGCAACCTCTGATACAAACCTAGCTAGACGAGAAGTTGCCATTTTTTAGCAATAATTAACAAGGACGGTGTGTAAAGAAATCAAAGGAACGATTGGGATATAGATTATGGTTTAACTTCTGAAATGCTTGAGAAGCTCATATATATATGTAGATGATTTTGCTAATTGCCCACGTCGAAGGGCATTTGTTTTTGACGTTTTGCACCGTCTATATCTTTTGCTATTAAATGCATGGACACGCGTATTGTATGATTTAATCTGTTTTGTCGCGAGCAATTTTGATTGTTTTTCGAAGTTTCAAAAATTTTAATTAATGACTTTAAAATCTCTGGTTTTTTTTTGTCAAAAAAATCTCTGGTTTTCTCTATATTCTTCTTTAACACATCTTCGATTAAAAATCATAAATTAAGTGCCATTAAACTGCTAGTTTACAAATTACACTACAAAATAATAGGATTGTCTACAATAAGTATGACTGTTAGGAAGATTTTATTTTTGTTTTAATTAAAATGCCATTTTAGATTAATTTTGTTGCAGATTTTGTTTTCAAAAGAGATAATGTGCACGTGTCATATATCCAGTGGAAGACCTCATCTCTATCTCTGTCGGAATTGAGGACTGACAAACGACAAAATCTAGCTTTTCCGCTTGTGTTAGCTGATCGTATAATAGTCAACGTGTCAGCCAACAAAATCTTGACATTCTGTTAAACTAAACATTCGAGTTATTGATTCGGATTCAAATTCGGATAAAATCCGATCAATTAGAGTTTTTGGGTTTAAAAGTTTATTTTTAATGAAATAATTTGTTAGATTCAAATTCGGATTCGGAAAAAACTTTTCGCGTTCAGATTTCAGATATAAAACTCTATAAAAATCCAAAAAATCGAGTTTTGATTGGTTTTTATTTTATTTTTTGGATTTTTTGAATTTTATTGGATTTTTTGGTTTATATTCGGATCGAATTTATGAATGTTGTACATACAAAACTTACATAGTAAAATTTTTGAATTATGGTAATTTTCTTATAGAGAGTTATGTATTTTTGGGTTTTCGAATACTGTAACGAGTTTTGGATTTGGATACAGATTTTCGAATTTAAAAATTTACATTCTAATTCTAATACAATAATTTACTGGATTTAAATTCGCATTCGAATAAAACTTTTCAAATTAAATTTAAATTGGGTGCTCGAATTCGGTGTTTTTACAACCTAGGCCTTTATCTTTCTCATATGAGATTTTCTATTATTTTAATATTTTTTTGGACGAGATATGAGATTTTAATATCATTTAAAAAGATTCAAAGAAAATGGCCGGTTGGCTCTACAAAATCTGAGAGAACAATTTCTTTTTTGTCAACAACTTGTAAATATTTTTGTTAACTTTAAAGTTCTTAATTAACCATATACTAATAATTACCTAAAAAAAATAAATTTATTAATCCAAAAATAACTAGTATCTATTTGTTTTATTTTTAGTTATTAACCATATATTAATAATTTCCTGAAGTTTTTTAAAAGAACTTATGATTTTAGAAACACAATTTTTTAAACAATCAATTAAAAATTTTAAAAATATGGAACTTTATTAAATTTTCAAAAAATTACCTAAAAGACTATAAATGTTATACTAAAAATCTATATTTCAATTGATTTCTAAGCATATATCAGATCATTTTTGATTCGTCGGATCTAATATAAATTGAATTTAATTGGATTCACCTGTCTACTTTATTAATTGACTACTAGATTGACATTTCAGGATTTTATTTTTGTAAAATTAATGAACTTTAAGAACTACTTTGTGATTTGACTCAAGATCTCTACAGAAAATATTGGCACATGATAAAGAGGCAGATTTAAAAAACAACAAACCGGTGACAATTAGATAATTATATATTATTGTAAAAAAGATTAGACAAGCAACTTATATCTAAATCAAGATGCAAACTTTAAAAACAAAAACAAAGACCCAACAGAGAACATAAACGAAATTAAATTTAAAAGAAAGACATAAACGAAAAACTGAAACATTAGCTTAAGAAATATAGAACGGGTAATACGGTTAGAATTCAAGGACCATGCTTCTCCAAAATATAAGAAGAAGACCTAAACAAACGGTTGTTTCTGATCCCACTGTTGTTCTTGTTCATCTCAGTCCTTGGAGATCCTATGTTTCCACTAGTGCTTGCTTTATGATTTGTTATCTCCATAGTATTGCTGAAGCTATAGTTCCACTTGTGTTGATCAACTTGATTTATGTGATAATCGTTATGATTATCAACATATCCACCAATTGACTTGTTTATCAAAGGATTACCAATCAAATCATTGGACCCAACATCATAATATTGTTGAAACAATGTGTCAGGGAAATTTAAGCAATCCATTGGTCGAAAAGTCCGAATTGGAGACACATTTGCCACACCATGAACTTCAGACAAAGGACTGAAATGGTTCCCAACAACAAAAGAAGAAGAACCACCAAAAGAGCCATCAAACTCATTATTTTCTTGAACATATAAGAAATATTGATGATTAACTGGTTGGTTCTCAATAGAAACCATCAGAAACCGAAGATTGATCTACCTTTGGACGCTTGGGTTTATGACAACTTCCACCAATTGTTATATTTCTTAAAGCTCTACCGTGAGTCTAGTATCTACGACAATTTTTGCAGAAGTAACGCGGCTAAGACACGCTATATTTGTTGTAATAACAGAATTTTGTTTTGTCATAACCATATTTTGGACACACTCGTGGTGGATACTTCTCTTCATTCACTTGATTGCTTTCCTTTGCGGAAACACTCAAGTTATCCATTTCTCTCAAAACTACTTGATTTTCTCTTAGAAAGAAAAGTCGTAAATTATAGGATCTTGTTGTTGTTATGATATTTGGTATCGTGGAAAATGTCTTCTTATATAGGATTTTGGGGCGTGAAAATTTTTAGAAGTGATATGTTTCGTGTTTATAAGAGTGAAGTATGAGCAAAACGTGTCAAAAATTGTGTATTAGTAAAATCTAACTAGATATACACACCATAAATATACATACACCATAAACTTTAGGCTAAGTTTAGCAACTCTTGTCTCTATATGAAAAATGGAGAATCAACAAGATGTGATTATATGAAACAAACACATAAACATAAACAAAATCTAAAGATATTGAGAGTTTAATGACAATTCAATGCTAAACAAACATATATTGCATGTATTTAGTATAAGAGATATAAAACTGTATATGCAAACACGTCTGCTATCTCATCATCACGCCCTATCGCATGATCCACGTAGAACCGATTTACAGAAAAAACCTCTATATTTAAATATATATATATATATATATATATATGTGTGTGTGAGAAAATAAAATTTAGTAAAATTTTTAATATAAAATAATCTAATTTTCGAAAATGAAAAAATGCGATATTTATACATAGTAAGAGTTTAACAATAACTTAATATGATGATTTCTACGCGTGTCATAAAATAATATGTTTTGAAAAAACCTAATATTTAAATGAAATACAAGTTGTGATGGTAAAAATGATTAAATAGATAACAATACTGATAACAAGTAATTCAAGCATAATAGAAACAAAATTAATATAAATAAGCCTTTTTGAAATTGAAAAGGAACAAAATCATTAAATTTATTAAAGAATTAATAGTGATTTATAATTAAAAAAGTTAATGCGAGTGTTTCCATTGGTGCATTAATTTTTTTTAATATAATTATTTTTAGGGAAAAAAACATTTTAAATGGATACATATTGTAAAAAAATGTTAATTTGAAAATAGTACCTAATATCAAAATGCCAACAAATTCAACCATAGCAATATTTTCTTAAGTAAATAACGTAATTTTGAAAAAAAAACACCTAGATAATTAATTTTATTAGAGATTTAATAGTGATTTATTGAGAAATAAAAAAAAATATGCATGAACTTGTGCGTATTCCCATTGGCACATCAAAGATATTTGTTATAAAAGGCTTCTTTAAAAAAATCATATTTAAAATAGATACAACTGGTGAAAATTAAAAGGATATGATATATAACAAAATCCAATAACAAGATAACAAGAAATTTAATAATAACAATATGTGTTTTAGTTATTTAATACCTTAGTTTTGCAAAAAAAAAAAAAACTAATAACCAATTTTATTAGAAATTTAATATTGATTTGCTAAGGGAGAAATATAATGTATCTGAATGCGCGCGTATTCTCACTAGTGGCATCAGAGAAATTTATTTAAAATTTTCTATTTAAGTAAATTTTAAATGAACACAATTGATCAAAATAGAGAGAAAATAGACAACAATACTTAGAATCAAGATATCAAGAACTTTAAGCATAATTCTTTTATATTGAACCTAATTTTCATACTTAACAAAAAAAGAATAGTCAATACTAATATGGTAAGAGACTCAACAGAAAAAAAAACAAGAAAGTAATATATTTTCAAGACCAACTAAACATCCTCTTTTAGATATTTAAGGAGAAAATGAACGAGAGTGCGTAAAATTTCTTTGACCACACGTAGGCAGAGGAATGCCTATGAAGGAAAAAAAACATTCACTTTGGACCTCATAAATATTAAGCAAATTCTGGGGCCTCCAAATTCTTAAAATTTGATTTGATATATTGATAAATATTTATTTTAGTGTTATTTTATTTGAGTTTAGGCTTCTATTTCATATACTAAGAAAATAGTGTTAATTATTTCTAATATTTTATAAAATTTATTTTAAATTTAGTATTTTATAGGTTAAAAAGAGTGTTAATGAAAAAATAGATTATAAAATAGTATAAAATTATTTTAAAGTTTAAGAAAATAGTAAAAAAAAATTATTTTCATATTCATAGGATAAAAAATAGTGTTTATTATTTCTAATTTATTACAATAATGTTAAATTTTAGTTACAACACATATCTTACCAAAAAAACATATAAAACGATTTTGTCCGTCTTAGTCTAAAAAATTCTACGCAAACACGTAGGAGAAGTTTTTCATGGAGAGATATGTATTATGTATGTTCTTATCAAAAAAGAGATAGATATGTATAAGATTCCCATATTCAATATCAATAAAATTGTTATACATTTCCATATTTTATATTGAAAACAAATGCTACAGATAGGAAACTTCTAATGGACAAAGTATCAATACCACTATAATACGGTTATTCTTTTACGCAAAAAGCCGCAACTGTTATGGGAAAGTTTCTGTATCAACTAACCTATCTCCCAGAGGACCTAAACTACAAAACATCTGCATAAATAACTTAGTAAGGGATTTAATAAGTTTTCAAAAAATATTAAAGTAAACTAAGAACTCTACATTTGAACGGATTCGTGGCAGCGGCACTACTATACAACGGTTATTCTTTTACCAAATTAAAATAAAGATGATTTACAAATTAAGAGCTCAAAAGTCAGAAAACTTAAAATGGTCAACAAACATCATTAACTGGCCAGTAAAACCCATCATTTAACCGGTGAGTTTGGATAAGCTGCAAACCATTATTGTGGTACCGAACAGCACAATACTCAAATTAAGTTCATGACCTTCTTAATGGTCGAAAGAAATTGAGATTGACAGAATGAAATAGAAACTTTCTAATTGTAGAAATAACCATAGTTTTATCTTATTTATATACTAATCATGTATCTCCTATGTCACATACATGAGACCAAGTGTAGTTTAAAAACAGAGAATAAACTGAGAACAGGGAACTACTTGAGTAATAACACTTGAGAACACATATATATCTTTCTTCCTCATTACTTAAATGTTATAAATCATCCTCTTTTTTATCTTTCTCTGCTTTTTTCTTCGTATGACCCTCCACGCCTTTATACATATCAGCCCGTGCCTTTTTCTGCATCCTCTTCAGGCCCAACCACAACTTCCGCCACGGTTTGCGCAGCGCTTTTTGTACTCTCCCAAGCTCCTTTCACCGTATCCTTTGTCTACTCTCCAAATTCTTCAGCTTTACCTTTCACAGTCTCCTTAAACTCTTCTACTCTCTCCTTAGTGTCTTCTCCATACTCTTTGACCTTCTCTTTTGCATCTCGAGCTTTCTCTTTTGCATTGTCCATTGTATCCTCTGCATAATCCTTAGTCTCTCTTTTGTTTCCTCTGCCTTATACCCTCCTTCGTTTACCTTATCTTTTGTACGTTCTGCATAATCCTTTGCCTTCTCTTTTGTATCGTAGGCTGTGTCCTTTGCTTGCTCTTTCTGTCTCGTAGGCTTTATCTGCAACTTTGCTCACTCCTTCGTTGGCCTTGTCTTTAGCCGCTTGGGCATAGTTTTCTCCCGTATTTTCCCTCCATTTCTTTGCACCGTAAGCTACATCGGCCCTCGAGTCTCTCTCGTTCCCTACTGAATCTCTTCCCTGAAAATAATATAAAAATACAACAAGTTAGAAACTAGGGTAGTGAATAGGCTAATAGCTCGACCAGCACGTTAATTTGAAACCACATACTTGAACCGGACCAAAAGCTAATGTAACTACGATATACAACAACCACGATAATATGCAAAAATGTATCGATAGGACCGGCTCGATAATGTTAAAAATTACTATAGGCATGCCATTTAATTATTTATATGTTTTTATAATCTGGCTTAAAACCGGGAGTACTTGAATCACAATTCTGTCACATGATCACATACAATGAGAATCTAACTTACTCTACTGTCGTAGAAATCATTATGAATATCTAAAAATTGTAACCTCGTAATGACTAACGGAGGAGGTGAAACAGACGGGATAGATTTTCACGGTAGAAGCAGCAAGAGTTGCCGGAGCTCGGACTCTATGGAAAGCTTTTGAGAGGCCAAAAAGAGTTGTTCTTGTTAGTTGCATGGCCGCCATTTTTGTCAAATCAAGAAACACACTTTTCTTCGAATTCAAGATTTTGCTATGATTCCAATTCGATCGATAACTTTTCTTCTCTTTTTGCAGTATTTCTTCGAGGTTGGTTCCTCTAATACGCTGCAGCTTATTGAGCCGACAGCAGAGAAGCTGGCAGCCTAAGTATGTGACACGTGTTTGACATATGAACTGTTTTGCTGTAGGTTATCTACTAACCAATTAGCAAAAAAAAGCAAATTAAACCATAGAAATTGTATGTTTGGTCTTTGGTGTACATGTAAAATGTCCACATATGAGGTAAAGGCCCTAAATTTTATCTTTTAAGCCACGTGGTTTTTACTTCAATATCAAAAAGGATCAGGATTACAAGCATATAAGATCGATCGGAGATTGAAAATTTCCGGTGTTACAAACTTTCCAATCAGGATTAGTGTTGCCCCATCCCTCTGGTCCTGTCTCTGTTTTTTGTTCCTATGTAAATGGAGTTTCGTCGTCTGTCTTCTGAATGTGGGAGTGATGAGACATTAGGCAAAGATAAATAGATGAAAAACACAGCGAAGAAGACAATTGTTTTTGCGTTGGGATCCATTTTTCTTCTTTTGAGATTTGATTCTGCTTAATGTTCTTGTGTTTTGGTCATTGTAAGGGTTTAGATGTAACCTATTTAAAAGGAGGCTTTAGGGTGGTGGTTTATTTCGCTGTTCATTTATGGTTTTTGCTGTTGTTGTGTTTATTAGTTAATAATTTGATGAAAATTTTGTTAATTTGGGGGGTTTTAAAATTTTAGTACTAAATAAAAGTGAACCATGATAGAAAACCAACCTGGATAATATACTTAAACTCATTCATAAGAAAATATGGTAAGAATGACCGGAACAAACAAAACTGGACTGCCTAAATATTAAGTTAAGAATGTATTTTTAATTTTTTTTTTGTTTCAATAAAATAGCACGAAAACAAAATTACTAAACCATAAAATGCAAATTTGATAAAAATGATTGACAGATGCAAAATGATTCAAAACATTCGACGGGTATAAAAGCCATACTAACAAGATTTATGTTTGTGAAACTATGTTTGATGATTTTCCCAAAGATGCAAATTTGGTTCTGACTCAAATTTCAGCAGTAACATAAAATTTTGGAAATGAAAGACAAGAAGAGAGAAAAAACATCCATTGTTGTTGTTTGGTTGAAGCTTCAACTCTCAAAAGAACCCAGAGAAACCAAGGTTTTGACCTGAAGAATATTGTATCCAAATTGTAAATGTCTATTCTTCATACGATTAAAAGATAATCAATAAATATAAATAACCAGCATGAAATTCAGATGATTAACAACTAGATTATATAGCTAAGATCCAGTATTTTCTGCATATTGGGTAAGTGCTAAAGTTCCTTAACAAGTGAGCAAATCAAACCCAACAAGCATATAAGAGTTGTTTGTATAAATTACCTTATTTTATCACCATCACGCTTGAACATCATCAGCTTTCTTATCCTCAGTTTCTTTAGTTGCAGCTACACTTGCTTCTGCTCCCTCTGCGTTTTCCTCAGGTGGCTGAACCTGTTCATCTTCAGGCAATGGTTCTTCAACGTAATCATTCTCAAAAGCATCAGGAGGAACCTCATAAATCCTCACTTGTGGCTTCGATGGATCCTTAACAAGAACATACTTCCCTTCGCTTAGTTTCATACACAGATCAACTATGGATTTCACAATCCCCCACATGTTATTAGTGTTGAGATTAATCTGTCCAGCGAAATCCTTCGGCTTGTACCCCAAAACAGATAATATAACATGGTTGAAATGATCACGAGGATGAACCCTAGAGACAAAACCAATCTTCATCATATCAGCATTAGCCAATAAAGCTTGTGCAGTCCATTTAGCCAACTTATTCCCATTGTTCTTCAATTCGGTAGCTAAAACTGCACCTCTCTGTGTTTCAAGCTTCTGCCTCCAATCAACACCAGAGTACTTAGGATCAAACTCATTAAGAGCATTCAAAGTGAGGAAAGATCTCTGGTTGTTAAGATCAGCAACACTCTGTAACTCACACCTCGCAACAAGATGCATATTCTCATCAAGCTTCCATCTTCTATACCTATAAGCAACAGAAGCAATCTCTTCACCTTCATTAGCAAATGGATTCACCTCATCAAAAGTTTCCTTCTTCCCATCTCTAACCAAAACCTGCTGCGAAAAGTTCTGATTAATATAAGCAGCTTCCACACCTAATGAATAAGCAGAGTTGATATCATCTTTAGCTTCAGGCAATGGCTCTTGAGATGTCTCGTGCACAGACAACAAATCAAGCTGTGATCCATCTCTCTTATCAAAGAAGAGTTTGTTGCCCACACGCTGAATAACAATATCCCAAGAGTAAACAGATCGAGGAGCACACATAAGAGCAGCTAATATAGCATCAGTGGCGAAAACAGTAGCTTTGTCTTCCTTAGCGAGACGCCTAATGATAGGATCATCACTTGTAGTGACTTTGAAGAAGTTTCTGTTTTTGAAACGCTCAAGCCTGCGTTCATTTTTCGGCGTTATGCGATCGTACACGCGGTTGTAATACTCAAGGCCACCGCAGAGAAGGAGATCTTCTGGATCTTGAACTGTGAACGAGAGCTTCGAGAATGTTGAGAATGGGATCTGCTCAAGCATGTTCCATTCCGGCTGAATATCAACTGATGATTTGAAAGCAGCTGCTTCACGGCGTTGGTGATGTATGTTGTTACGGTTGAGATTGTAGAGACGATCACGGCGAGCTCGTTCTTTCTCAGCATCACGCTTCTTAGCTTCGACTTCTTCGTCTCGCCGTTGAGGAAGTTGATTCCGATTGTGGTGAGGATTGAAACGCCATTTAGGTCCGAATTTAGGACGCGGCGGAGGTTTACCGTCGACGAGACGGAAAGCTGCGTCTTCATCGGGATTTCCACCGGAGGAAGTGAGACCGAAGCCTTCGTCGATTGCGAAAGCGGAGAAATCGAAAACTGCAGACGGATCAGATTTGGATCCGGTGGGAGGACGAGCGGAGGGGTTAGAGAGATTGCGAGTCCAATCAGCTACACGGCCGAGCTTCTCCGAACGGGAGAAGGAAGCGAAAGGAACGTTCGGGAGAAGATTTGCGGCGGAGACGCTGGTGGAAGAGGCGGAGGAAGAAACGTCGGAAGCGTCTGGAGGTCCCCAGCCATCGGAATTGAAAGGTACGGCGCCGACTTCGAATGCTCGGACTACCATTGTTGAGAATATAGTGTTGCAGCTGTGTGGGAAAAAAGCGGAAACCCTAACTGTAGACAGAAAATGTATTTAAAAAAAACGTATTTGGATCCATTTTATGGGCTTTAAAAGAATACTATTTGGACCCATTTTTAATATTAGTTCATTCTCTACAGCCCATATATAATTTTGTCATTTTCCTGATGTAAGAGAAATATTTAGCAAATCATTATATTATCAAGATATAAATGAAATTATTTGAAACTCTAAAAAATTGAAATATTCTGAAAAGTATAGTGTATAAGCATATTTTTAATTCAGGGTTTGATTAAAAAGTAACATAAAAAAGTGTGGTTGTTTCATCATTGTGATACAGAAAGTTACTAGCTCGTTTCGATATAGTGGAGTAATATAATTACTGTATTTTTGTTCATTGTTAGATATTAAAATCTTACAAAGTTATTTAGGCTCTTAGAAAACTCAAGGATTATGCTACATTCTCCTTCTTGTATTATTGTTTTATAATTTTTATTTGCTTTCGTTCTTGAAAATTATCATCCTAATTACATATAGGCATATAGTATTTTACAGCTTTTATGTAGGGATAACAAAAAGTTATATTATGCTCACAATGAAACATCACTTTTACAGTACATGATAAGATTCATGAAAAAGAATTTGACGCTAAAGAAAATCAAGAAAAAAAGATCCCAACCAAAAAAAAAAAACCCAGAATAAGCAGCAAGAGAGCAAACAAGGACAAGGAGTACATATTAGAGATAATATTAATGAACACTGTTCCACAAATTTCTCCAGTCTCTCGCAAATTTCCACCTATATGTACATTAACAAAAGAAACCATTATAAAAATTAAAAATACATATTATTCACAATAAACATAAAAACATCAAGGACACCTGGATATTACTAAGAATCAATTAGTACAAATACAAACTTGCAATCAAATGGGACCTATGTAGTTTCTTAGCATTTTGAGTGCATATATATATATATATATATACATTGTATAAATATCATATCATATATATATGATATGATAAAAAGAAGACTACTTATCCTTTGGTTTCTAATAATAATAAAAACGTATCTTTTTTACTAAGTTTGTAGTAGTTATGTGACCTAACTTTGATACCATTCCCACAGTGTGTATGTATACAAACTGGAGTAGTAATAGCAAATGTTGATTCCAAAATTCCAGATTAAAATTTTGAATATAATACCTTGCAATGAAGAGTGTGGAAGACGGCATCATCAACAATTGAATATCCAGCATAAGTGATCTCAGCTCCTAATTCTTCAGTAATAACACGAATGCTCGCGTGGAATATAAACTTGTGTTCCAATTTTAATGTGAAGAACCGAACCGGTTTCTTGAATCTCAATTTTCGGCAGCCTTCTAGGCATAGAGACGTCGACATTGGAAGAAAACGATGAAGATCCAGCGGAATTCAATTTCTCGAAAGTTGCAGTCGCCACAAGTTTTTTCTTCCTTTCTCTTTTTTTTTCCACGTTCACTTGTAGCTTCTTGGTGTACTTTGCAGCTTCATCTAGCTGATCAGGCAGTGTTAAAATCTCCTACCATTAAACAAGAAAAGAGTTTATATGTATAAAAATATCACACATGGAATCAAATATTATATAAGAGGACTAAGAAGAAGAAGAAGAAACCCTAGAAGATTGATGAGGAAGAAGAGAGTTTTCATTTGCATTCTTCTATTTCTCTCAATCGTTTTGCGATCTGCAGATCTTGATTGACCTGTAACTGAATGACTCTGATCCATGTTTTGTTTTTCCCTAAATTGATTCACATAGACTAAAGAGGTTGGTTTAAGTTACATCTTGATTGGGCTAATGATAATTAGTTTGTGCTAATAACAATTTAGTGAAAAAGGTTTCATAAAGGATGAAAGGTATATATATACATGCAGAGTTTGGATACAATGGAACCTGAGGCTATACCAAATTCACGCTATATTTTCGACATCCAACCAATACTACTATACCACTACACACATATTACATTTACTTACTATAGTGTATATATATATATATAATATAATATGTGTGTTAACACATTATTTTGAATTCCATCATTGGAAAATACTTAAGTTTTTCTTTTTGCAACAAAAACTCCATATATTAAAAACTACATGGGGAAAAAGCTCATCTCAGAAAAGGAGCTAATCCAGCACCAAGGAGAACCTTATACTCTTATTTCAAACAGATAGAGAAATCAGAAAACAAATCTTTTGAACTGAGAAGCTCGTCCAAATCCGATAAAAGAAGAAGAATAACAAATACTTAAAATTGTTTTTATTATAAATGCAAAAAGGATAAGGATAAAAGAAAAGGTTTATGAAATGGAGAGTGGTGGGTGAATAATGTATGGTCAACTTTTTTGCTAAGGCAATGCGTGGATGTTGTTGAACCACTCGTACGTAGTCGACATATATAGAGACATGCTCATAATCTCTTGTTCCCACCAACAATTTGTATATGAATCTTTATCAGATGTTTCTCTATTATTCTCTACATACTAGACTGATGATTTAGGTCCAATACTTAAAACATTATATGACAATTGTTTTTTTTAGAATAATAGATTAGTTCAATTGAAACAATCATTAAAGAGAGATGATGTAACTGTAGAGTAAATGTTTTAATAATGCTAAGAAAAATAAGAAACAAATTCACATTTATGCAATTATAATCTTAAATTTTTTAGTTAGGATTGTTAAATCAAAAGTAATTCGAAATTTTTTTAGTGGTTTCGTTTTTTTCTTTTCCTTTTGAACTCTCTTGGTATATTAGTGTTTCTTTCCAATTCAACAAAAGAAAATCCAACACGCTATTAAAATGTTTCTTGTTCATTAGTTGACATTTTTTTACCAAAATATGTAAAAAATCTGTCAAATTTGTAATGAAATAGACAACATCAATCGGATTTTATTGAATGTATTTCCCATTCTACGATACATCCTTAAAATGTCTATGAATTTTGATATATCAGCTTCAATTACGAAAAACATATGATCTTAGGATACCTATTATATGTTGGCCATGGAAGGTCGAATCACATTCTCAACATGTGAAAATGTTTTAGTCAAAGAAAAAAAAAACTATAATAACTTTTATTAATCCAGGAAAAAATCTGTAAAATTTTTAATAACACAATGCTTTCAGAAAGAAAATATCATGAACTTACATTCATACATCAAAACATCAAAGATAGCCTTCTAGCAAAACGCTTCCACCTAATTGCTTAGAATGCAAATCTTTCACAGATTTTGATTCTAACAAGTTCATTGACGTGATCTGTCTCTCATCTTTCCTGCTCCATTCCGGCAAAACCTCAATCATTACTTTCTGCTCAAATCCATCTCTCAGGAGCACTTCAAGTTCTTCAATGTTCCCTCTCAAATCCAACAAGACACTCCATAGTCCACGGCGATAACAGTCCTCCAAAATAAAGCCCAATTTTATGTTTTCCAATACCACGGTTTCAACCGCGCTATTGCTGATTCCGGACTCAGCAACCATATCTTTTTTGGTGATCAATACAACTTTCTGACTTGCTTCTTCCACAATGTTGGAAGAAACAAGGATAAGAGACTGTTCTGCATTGCTAGCTACTATGATTTGGATAGGTTGGATCGAAACATTAGTAGCTTCTTGTGAAGAAATGCTTGAAGGTTTATCAGATAACGAGGAAGAAAGTATAATCGCATCGTATTCCTGTAATAGCTTAGAGTAGTATCCACCAGTATCTGCAGCCCCTTCCCCAATCTTGTCAAGAAAACAACCATTGACAGATATAGAATACCTACAAAGATTTTTCAAAACTCAAAAACAATCTATTGACTCAATTTTGTCTTCACTCAAGAGAAGCAATGAGCTTTACCTGAGGGCAAGCAAAGGCTTTCCAGTTAACATTCGATAACTGAATCCCTCATTCATCCTCTTGCATTACTCTTCTTCAACACCCACAGTAACATCAATTCCACATTCTTTCAAACGGCTGATACCGGAAGAAGAAACGATTGGATTCGGATCAACCATCCCAATTACAACTCTTTTCACCTTAGCCTTGATCAATGCTTCTGTACACGGCGGCGTTCTCCCGTAATGATTACATGGTTCCAAGCTAACATAAGCAGTAGCATTCTCAGCTAAGTCTCCAGCATCACGAAGAGCAAACACCTAACAATGCCAAGAACAAATTTTCACCATGACTCAAACTCAATAACACCGACATGCTTCCAATTTCACACTGATGAAAACTAAAATGAAAGTTTTCTCATTTGCAGAAACTCAGTAAGAAAAAATGAATCTTGTTGTAATCATGGCAAGAAATGTTCATGAAATTGTTACCTCAGCATGAGGTTGACCAGCTTTGGGATGAAACCCTTGGCCAACAATGTCGCCATCTTTAACAATGACACAACCTGCCATAGGATTAGGACTAGTACACCCAATTGCTCTCTTTGCTATTCCACACATTTCCTCATGTAAAACGCATCATCAGCTTCAACACTTTCTTCGCTTCTCATGGTAGCAAAAACTGGTTTGCTTCGAGATTTGTGTGATCCTTTGGTGAAGAAACAGTGTTTTGGATTCTGAAATGAAGTGAGATTGAAAATGCGGCGAGGATTTGAGGATAGTGATAAAAGTAGAATTGAGGTTCGAGGAGTGATCCAAGGAATTGAAATCGGGAGATGTGTGATCTGCATATCACTATTGGATCTTGCTCTTCACTAGAAACTCAGTTTTTGGTTTTCGGAAAGCTTAGCTTTTTGTTGGCTTTCCTTCACCAGCTAACACCAATCCGAAGTCAAATTGAACCTCGACAACAGAATTGCAGATTCGGGCTGTCTCCGGTTGGAAATGTACAGCGGTGGCGGGAACACAGCCGGAGCCCTAACATCAACAGTGTAGAGAAAAAGGAGAAATTCGAAGAAGAAATTCGAAGAAGAAAACGAAGAAGAAGATTGAATTCGAAAAAGGAGAAAGCTTGAAGATAAGATTTAGAAGATGAGTTATAACGTTTGGTGGGAAGGAACAGAGAAGACACGAGTTCTCGTTGCCGCAGGTTCTCTCTTCTACTTGAGATTTATAATTTGTCCTTTAATACGCCCGGCTGACTTTATCCTGTCCTCTGGATTGTTAACGTCCTAAATGGCTTAGATTATGAAATGGTTAGGATTTTCTGTGAAAAACGTTGGTAATTGTTTATCAAAGGAGTATAAAAGTTAGTTTTGAATATTAGTTTTATCCTCTAAGATTACTTAAGACTGTGTTTGTTCATTAGATAGATATGTTCATCAGAATCCAAAGGATGTTGCTGACTGTTCCAAGGAAATTTATACTTTGCTCTCTCATTTGAATCCTTTCTTGGCAATGCTAGTTGGAAACGTTTGATGTTTTAGGTAACATGATCGTTTTCGTTTCATATGTGAAGATTCTGGTTGTGGCGGAAACGAACTTGGAGAATTATTAACTCTTCGCCATCCAAAATCAGGTAATGGAATTTAGACAGGCTTACTGTATAGTGTTGTTGTAGCGAAAACTTCAGTTAGTAACATCTTATGTGGTTTGGTATCAACGCTTATATTGCAGAAAATGGAACATGCTACTTTTAAATAATGGGATGCTTCAAGAACTAAGAGTGGTTTAAGCAATCATATGGTTCTTGGTTCCTGGGAGATTATATTTCTCAAGGTAATTCCACCGTTGATCTTTGATCATTATTATGTATACATAAATGCTTAACTCCAAGTGCCCAGCAACTATGTGTATACAAAGTTTATTTCCCTTATGTTCAATTGAAGGTTATGTATGGCCACTCCAGTTGATCCTGTTTTCATCTTGTTGCCTATTCTCGACGAAGCAAGAATGAAGGTCACTCTATGCTCTTTAGCACTTCTAATTACTTCCGGTCTGATCTCCATGTCTTGGGAATGTTCAAAATGTGTTCTTCATTTGTCCATCTGCAGAAAGGTGAAGATCCAGGAAAGTTCAGGCAAGTGGATGAGATTTTATATGTGGAAGGATATCAACATCTGTTGTCACTTGCAGAGAAGTGTATGGAAATTGTTTGTCAGACTCAAGATAAATTGCTGCTCTATGGTTTCGGAAAACATGTTTGAGCACACTTTTTAGAGCCTGCAAAATACAAAGACAATCTTGAAAACTTTCAGTACTTTCTTGGTTTCAAGAACCAACATACAGTATATTTTCGGATTTTCCCCATCTGATTAGTAAATACACCAGACCCTACAACTTTTGGCCCCGCAGAAAGCAGAATCTAAGATAGGAACCGGTAAGGATTTCAGTCATAATCAACGTAGAAATAAGCTATCTGATTGATTGTTCAACCAATAACCTAGGGGATTCAAGGCCACCAATGCTTAGAAATCTCATTTTCTCATGTCAACATTGAGATTTGCTACCAAGAATCTTCGGAATACATACTCCATATAAAGACGTTATATGAGCTTCTATGAACTTGACACCAAGGTGTTGAACAGAGAATATAATTGAGGGGAAATGAAATTTCAATCACTCATGAGACCTGAGCAGATTTCGTTTTTTACAAGGAAAATATTAAAGAAAAACTAACAGATTACACAACACACACTACCATGAATCAAGAACATGCTTCTCTAGAAACAAAAGCATGAAACTTGACAAAGGAGAACACATTCGGAGGAACCAAACTCCATTGGAACCTTCAAAACATAAAAAACAGTAGGACAAAAAAAAGAACATAGTTCCTAAATTGAAGAAAGATCTTCATAAATGGTCTTAATACCAGGTCTCTCAGAAACTGATCTTATACACCTCAAAGCAATCCCAAGAACTTCTTTCATGCCTTTCTCTGTAACCGGTGCACTTCCCATCTCCTGAGTCAAGACAGAGTCAAAGCATTCCGCACCAGGCCCTTCTGCAACACGTAATCTAACCCAATCAGTTAGATCAACAGCTTCTTGTTCACCTGTGATCACATCTCCGGCACATCTTCCTGTTAGGATCTCAAGAAGTATCACACCAAATGCATAGACATCTGATTTGAAAGAAAGCAACGGCTTTCTTGAAGCTGCTAGCTCGGGAGCACGGTAACCAAGGATGCCTGCGTCTAGAATCTGTTCGACTATGCCTGCTTGTGTCATGAGACGGTGGAGGCAGTAATCTGCTACACGTGCATTTAGCTCTGCTCCATCTAAGAGAATGTTTGTTGCCTTGAGGTTACCGTGTGGAACAGCTCTGTCAAAATGGAGGTAATTTAGACCACGTGCCACATCAACTGCGATTTTTAACCGTTGCATCCAGGCTAAGGGAGGGCCTTTCCTGCCTGGTCGATCTGAGACCAAACTGGCAAGGCTTGGTGAAAATAGCAAACAAATATGATGCTTTGAGAAGTTTCTTGAAAGGATTGTTACCGTAAAGGAAGCTGGCAAGGCTTCCAGGCGATATATAATCTGAAAGAATAAGCTTTTCGTGTTGCGTGGGACCCCAATAGTACCCTCGGAGAGTCACAACATTAGGATGTCTAATGTTAGAAAATTTCTTCACCTCTTTAGCAAACTCCTTTCTCTGCTTTGCCACACCCTCTCTGAGCCATTTCACGGTTAAAAACACTCCATTATCCAGCGTTGCTCTGTAAGAAGTCCCGTGGCTACTTCTTCCCAAAACTTCAGCGGGTGCCCTTGATAATTCCTCAGGAGTCAACTTGATTGAATCATCGAGAAAATGCAGCTCTCCCACAAGTCTATCTGGTGACCTAACATCAAGCCGTCCTAGTTGCTGATCAGCTGGGAATGAATCTCCTGAGCCAGGTGACCAAGATAAATTGCTGGGCTTGGAAGGAGAGAAGCCGGTTGCAACAGCTAGTTTTTCATCTGGACTGAGGATTTCGGATGATGAGCCTTTTCTTGAAGCAACGAGATCCTCAGCAGAGACAACCATACCACCTCCACTGCCTGAGGGGATTGTTTGAGTCCGCCTATTGATTTCTTTACCTGTAATACTACGCTCTTCGAGTCTTCTTGATTTGCAGATGCAGAAAAGAAGGATAGCAACAAGTATGAGAATAATTAGAGCAACTGCGCACGAAACTATTATGACAACCTTAATCAGTGTGTTCATGGATTTCCTCTTAGAAAATTCTGATGCACTTGAACCAGGAGATCCAGCAGGCAAGATGAGCTTACTGTTTCCAGGATAAAAGGAAGGCGGAGGGAAGTTCTTCAGATTCTCTGGCACAGTCCCTGATAGATTATTGTACGACACGTTGAAGGCCATAAGGCTGCTAGATAAATTGCTTGGGAGTGGTCCAGTGAAATGATTCTGGGATACATCTAATGAGCTTAGAGAAACCATGTCATTCATGGAGTTGGGCAAAGATCCAGACAAATTATTTGCTGCGAGATTCAGCTCTTGAAGATTGGTCAAAGATCCGAATACATCAGGAAGATCGCCATCAAACTGGTTGTGAGAAAGATCAAGAAGACGGATTCTGGAAACAGAAGAAGGCAGGGGTCCGATGTTACCTGTCATGCCATTGTTTTGAAGGTGGATTTCCTCCAAAGTGGGCATGGATAGTAATTCATTTGGGATTGGCCCTTCTAAGCTGTTAGAACTTATATCAAGAACCCGAAGTTTCGGATAATGAGTAGGAATCCGTTCTGGAAGTGAGCCTGTGAGCTTATTGTAGGACAGATTGAGATTATTTGCTCGCAGAAGCTGGGGAGTTACGTCTGGGAACAACCCAGTGAAATGGTTTTGGCTGAGATCAAGGTACTCGATATTCTCCCATTTTGACCATCTTGTCAGATTTCCTTCAAACTGGTTGTTTGAGAGATCAAGTAAAACGCAGCTCCCAGTCAAGAGAGGAAGCTCCCCGGTTAGTGAATTTGAAGAAAGATCAAGGGTGTGAAGAGTTGTTGACATTATAGAACTTATCGGCCCTGGAACACAAAAGAAAACCAAAAAAAAAAGAATATTAGGTTTTAGTTTCTTGGTGCCATCATTAACATATAAGTTATAACAATTTCCACGTTGTAGAAGATAAAGCCAAGAGCATACCTGAGAGATTGTTGCCACTTAAATCCAACGTTGTTAATAGGAGGGAGTCACCTTTCAGCAAATTATTGGGAAGGGAACCTGAAAACCCGTTGTTGCTAAGCTTGAGTATTTCAAGATCATAGACATAATTGAAACCTGGTAATTCTCCAGATAACTGGTTGTAGCTAAGATCCAAGACTTTCAAGTTCTGAAACAACAGAAATCCACTAGTCAATGAACCTTCAAGCTGATTATGACTGATATTTAAGTGCTTGATGCTCTCGGAAACACCAGGTAATAGTTTCCCAGACGTCGTCACCAATCTGTTTCCACTGAAATCGACATAGCTCGCATTTGTTAAAAGGAAAAACTCCCCATCAAGATTACCATCAATTGAGTTACCATGCAAATCAAGCACTTCAAGACTTGAAATTAACTCAAAGCCCCTTGGGATTTTCCCCGTGAATCCATTAGAAGACAGATTCAAGTAGAGCAGATCGTTCAGCCTTGTCAAGGACTTTGGCAAAGGTCCAGATAAGGAGTTGCGACTCATATCTAACGACTGAAGAGAAATCAACCCACCCATAGATTCCGGAATCTCACCAGAAAAATTGTTACCAGCCATAGAAAGATTCCTCAAGCTTACTGATCTGCCAATCTCCTTTGGCAATGATGAAGAGAACAGATTATCAGATAAATCCAGGAACTGAAGGCTTTTGAAACTGCCTAAGTTATTTGGTAAGACACCAGAAATGGAATTGTTCGACATAGATAGTTTGACAAGCATAGTCAAGTTGGAAAACATACTGAAATCAGCATCAGCAGTCAAGCCCAAATTGTCCAGAACAACACCAGCCACATTACCGCCATTGCAGACAATACCATTCCAAGAAGAAGGGCAGCCATTGAAGTCAATAGATTCCTCGTTCCACGAATTAAGGACAAACCCTGTAGGGTCATGTTTGATCCCTTTCTTGAATTCAAGCAATGCCATGATGTCCTGTGATGGAAGTTGACCCATTGCAGACAGGAAAAACATGGAGAGTAACAAAATCCTAAATAGATTCATCCTTGATTCAAAATATTTCGCCAAAAGCAACAGTCTTTACAGAAACTCAACAACTTCTCCAGCTCACCAACGCAGAAAATTCATGGAACCCAAGTAAATCTGACAGAAAACATAATGAAAACAAGACAAAACCCATTAATGTTACCAAAAAAGTTGCAATCTTCACACAAAATTACCAATACCAAAAATTTAACTGAGAAAAAAAGCTAATGGGAGCTGCAGAAACTTCACCTTAGATGAACGAATCTTCTGAAAAACCCCAATCAAACAAAATGCAGGATGCTACTGAGTGAGTAGGAACAATCTTCAACCAAAGCAAAATCAGCTGCAAAAAAGCATTAAATGAACAATGGGCTATTCAATATTAGGTCCCATTCAGAGATCTAACCTAACCCCAATGCAAAGAGATAAAAGAAAAAGTAAGGATTTTTATCTTACGAACATGGAAAAAAATACCTTCACTGCAACAACAATGCCGACACAGTTGAAGAAGATGGAAGAGAAAAACTTTGAAGCAGAATCATTTTGTTCCTAAGCTCATTGCAATGCAGGGGGTTTTGGATTTGGCTAAACACTGTAGACTGAGCCACGCAGAGAAATCTTTTTGGGTCACTACGCTTTAATTAAGAACCCTTAAAGATTGTCACTATAACCAAACAAAGAAGCCAAAACAAAAATAAAAATTGAAAAAATTGCTTTGCTAGTTTTCACGTACGACAGTGACGAACGACAAGGACTTGGGTAAATGATAAGTCTTGAAGCGTGTGTACGGGAAAAAAAAACAAAAATCAAAAACCCTAAATTGAAAACAAAAGGAAAATAGCAAGAAATTATTTTATATTTTTCATGGTTCACGAGAGAGAATTATATTTTAATTTTACTTTATGACTTTTCAGTGAGGACAGGATAGTGCCTAGGAAAATATAAAAAAAAAAATTTCAAAAGTTACCCGCCCGGATTGGCCCGGGAAAGGAATCTAAAAACTGAATAAAGAAAGTTATATTAATGTTTGTTTGCACTCAAATAAAAATAAAATAAAAAATCTAATAATGCTTTAGTGAGTTGTATGGTGGACGTGAAAGGATTGAAATTAAAAAGTAAATACGGAAAATGTGGATAACTGAATCTTGAATTTTTTCAACAATCCAGAAAAAAAGAGTAATGAATATTCAGAAAAATAAATATATGGAGTGATACCACATTAAATAGTAGTAAAATGTACAAAAAGAACACGTAGGAGTATGGGTCCCACATGCTGACTATATTGACTCTAGTCAACAAATTAGGGAAGACCGGAAGAGACGAGGGCAGACCAATTATTTTGGTTTTCACCGATTCTTTTGAAAGTAAAATTCCAATTTCAGAAGAAACTGAGAATTAAAAGCAAATCTTAGTGTTTTGGTGAGATCATGTTGATCAAAGAGATCTGTAAGCTCACTGCTAGACCGTATTTCCATATTTGTTTGTGTTACAGTATCTCTTATCTTAATCTTTTAGTATTTTTGTCTCTACAAATCTCGAGGATGAATATTTCCGATGTAGACTATGAAATTCCTCTACATTCATTGCAATGACATGTTTTTTGTTCAAATATAGGCTGCTCGGTATTTCAGATGCTTTAGCTCTTGGTCAGTCACTTGTAATATGTGCCAGTACTTTAACAGAAGTGTTAAACCCATCTAGTGGCAGATGTTGGAGTAGGTATGCAAATGAAGTGACCTCTTCAAATGTATAGTTGCCTTCTATAGTTAAGCACAAACCCCAAACTCTTAACTTCATTATCTACTTCAAATTACAGTGACACAGACAATCCAGTTCCAGGAGTAATGAAAGGTGTGCCCTCTTCAAGGGATTACAATGGCGGTTTCACCTCACAGTTTCTTAACAAGTGTCTACATTATTGATCCTAATATCTTGCTAAAGCACATTGCTTGTGTTACACAAGTCTTTCATGTCTATTTGGGTATTCACAATGCAGGCTAAAGACCAAAATGTAGCAGCAGCCTCAGCTGAAGAGGTTGAACACAAAAGCCCATTGATATCCAAAGCACAAGAAATGTGAGTACTTGACTAGGCTTTGTTTGTGACATTGAAGTCTACTGGAAACAGCTTAAACTCTCTTTAATAAAGCAACGCTGCGACACATATCATCATCAAGTTAGATTTTTTTTGGTTTTGTTTTTGCAGTTACAAGAAGATGTGCCAGGATGGGGATGAAACAAAGACTTTTCTTGTGTTTTCAGACACTTTTACAATGGCAAAAATGAAGTCTGAGGCAATCTTTACATTGACCTTGCAAAATAGTATGCATCAAAATCAGCATAATTGGTTTCTTCTTGCATTTTGGGATTGTTGATTTTCATTTCTAAGAATAAATAAATCTTCGAAGAGTCATGTGATGTTTATAAACGATTTTTGAAATGTAACTAGTTTGGGACATCTCTAGTTTGAACATGACTCAAAAGTCAAAGTTCGAAACTTTCTTTTACCCTAAGGACAACCACTACTCAATCAACAGTTTCCTTTGTTTTTCCCTTTCTAGTCATCCTCAATTGTACTGGTTATCAAGATTTTGGTGATAGAATACTGTATAGGCTTTTGACATTGAAATATTTTCATATACAAAAAAAACAAAGAAGCAGGCAAATGAGATTACACTCCAGAACAAATCTTAGTTTTTGGGAAGAAATTCAATAACAAAACACACAAAGCACAAAATGAGAAATCCAATTCAAGGAACAAACAGGAAAAGGAGATTAAAGAAATGAGTGCGACGACTTACAGCTTATGAGTGAAGAAGCCTTACAAAAGTAGTAGTAATCAATCATCTTTTTCTTATGCTCCTTCTTCTTCTTCTTCTTCTTCGTCCTCATACTCCTCTTCACCAACTGTAGCATCCTGATATTGCTGATACTCTGCAACAAGATCATTCATGTTACTCTCAGCTTCAGTGAATTCCATCTCGTCCATTCCTTCTCCTGTGTACCAATGCAAGAACGCTTTTCTCCTGAACATAGCTGTGAACTGTTCACTCACACGCCTGAACATTTCCTGGATAGAAGTCGAGTTTCCTATGAAAGTCGATGCCATTTTCAAACCTGTGGGAGCAATATCACAGACACTTGATTTCACGTTGTTTGGAATCCATTCAACGAAGTATGAAGAGTTTTTGTTCTGGACATTCATCATCTGTTCATCAACCTCTTTAGTGCTCATCTTTCCACGGAACAAAGCAGATGCTGTCAAGTAACGACCATGACGGGGATCAGCTGCACACATCATGTTTTTAGCATCCCACATCTGTTGAGTTAGTTCAGGGACACTCAAGGCACTGTACTGCTGTGATCCTCTTGATGTCAATGGTGCAAAACCAACCATGAAGAAGTGGAGCCGTGGGAAAGGAATAAGGTTCACAGCGAGTTTTCTAAGGTCAGAGTTTAGTTGACCAGGGAACCGAAGACAGCATGTAACACCACTCATGGTAGCTGAGATGAGGTGGTTAAGATCACCAACTAAGAAACCACCACATAAAAAAGAAGACCATGTCAGGGTTTCAATCACATGAACATTGGAAAACAAAAAGAGAAATGGGTTTTTAAAACTTACACGTAGGATTAGCAAGCTTCAAGGTGCGGAAACAGATATCGTAAAGAGCTTCGTTATCCAAAACCATACATTCATCAGCATTCTCAACAAGCTGATGAACAGAAAGAGTAGCATTGTATGGCTCAACAACAGTGTCAGAGACCTTAGGAGAAGGGAATACAGAAAAGGTCATCATCATACGATCAGGATATTCCTCTCTTATCTTAGAAATAAGAAGTGTTCCCATGCCAGAACCAGTTCCTCCACCCAAAGAATGACAAACTTGAAAACCTGTTAAACAAATAGATCATGAATCAGAAAATGGCGTATCACGAATCCAAATCGAGAACATCAAACGCTAAATAAAGCATCATAAGCAGGTGATCATCAACCCAGGCTTCACGTCTACTAACAAATTTCAGAAACAATACACATCTACGAAGTAGTAATCACAGATGAAACGATGCACGAAAATGAAATTTTAGGATAATCGAAGAAGTATATAATAGCAGATCTGGATTCGAATGTATACCTAACAGATCAAATACAAACTGGATTCATCAGAAACGAAAGCGTATCTCACCTTGAAGACAATCACAGTTCTCAGCCTCTTTCCTCACAACATCAAGCACAGAATCAATTAGCTCAGCTCCCTCCGTGTAGTGGCCTTTCGCCCAGTTATTCCCGGCACCAGACTGCCCAAAGACGAAGTTATCAGGCCGGAAAATCTGACCGAACGGCCCGGATCTGAGAGAATCCATGGTTCCAGGCTCCAGATCCATGAGAACGGCGCGAGGAACGTACTTGCCTCCGCTAGCTTCGTTGTAATAGACATTGATCCTTTCGAGCTGTAGATCTGAATCGCCACAGTACTGACCGGTGTGATCGATACCGTGCTCGCCGCAAATAACTTCCCAAAACTTAGCACCGATCTGGTTTCCGCACTGACCTCCTTGAATATGAAGGATTTCTCTCATTTTCAGCAGATGTTATTTTCTCAGGAATCGCTTTGTCTTTTTTTCTCGAGAAAAGGATGAGAAAAAATGGCGACTCGTCTGTTTATTGTTTTGATTGAGGGGTATAAAAACAAAAGAATCTTTGAATGGGTAGTAATCAGCTATATATAGTTTACGTCCTTTTTTCTTAAGTTTTTGCTATTGTTTGCAGTATGGTCCTTTAATATTTCTTTATCTTTTATATTACCCTATTAATTTTCGATTTGGTTTCTTTATGTGTATGACAGCGAATCAAAAACAAAATATCTTTCCTTAGATATTTTGTTATTAAATTATAAAATTCGAAAATAACTCGTGAAAGGATAAAAGGCAAATTGTTTTCGATGCTTTTTTATATTTGTTTAACTATTCCGAATTAAATCCTTTTTTCTTCGGATATTGAAATTAAAGACCAAAAGATTCGAATTTGCGTCATCAGTGGTTTTTTTTTGTTGTTTTTAACTAATTTAGTAAGTTGATTTTATCTTTTTACACGATTAATAGGCATTTTACTTATTTAGCAAATCACCGTATTAGTTAGATTAGCTGACAATAGAAATTAGAGGTAAAATGGCTTACAGGCCAATGCCAAGAGTTGCCAACCCCATAAAAATGCTTAATTTAGATACCTCGAGTATGAATACAAACACTATCAGTTGGAAAAGAAAACGATTTCTATTTTAGAATAATTAACTTGTTGCATATATTTCAAGTGAAAATTTCAAGTTTATAATATGGATCAGCAGTTTAAGCTTTGTAGCTATCAGAAAGGTTTTCTTCACATCTTAACTATAGATAAAATTTGTTGATAGTATCAACGATAGAAAAAATCATAGAAATTATCTATAGAAAATTACAAAAAGATAAGAATCTTAAAATAGCTATAACCGATTAACCATGTCAATTTCTACAAATAATATGGATGAATGTTTCGGTTTTCAGTTTAGTTTAGTTAGAGGTATCTTGTTTATTGATTACGAACAAAACTCAAATCTATTTCGGAATGGCTAAGAATTTTTGGGTAGGGTTTTATTTGACTCGTCTGTGGTATGGTTTTCTGGAAAAAAATAAATGAATGTTTTTTTGGGCCATTAAATGAATAAGACTAAGCTACTCTAGACTTATAGTCATTAATATCATACTGCTAAAAATTAATCTGAATATATAAGTTTGTGTAAAAGTTAACTCCATTTGAGTGCTAAACTGATCACTTTATCAAAAAAATTTATCGAATTTGGTTTCGGTTTCAAATGTCAAATGAACATAGAAATATAACGATAATATTATTAGATATATGGTTCATATTTTTAAAAAAATCTTGAAATTTACCTAGTAAATACCAAAAAAAGGAAAAAAATACCAAGTACAGTTGTACATGATAAAGGTGGAAGCTAAAAAAAAAATAGCAACAAAATATAAATATAATTTGGTTAAGTCACGTGTCGTCATGTAATAATGTCTTTATAGCGGTTTCCTCATCATATCTCTCTCTCTGGCCTTCACTTTCTGCGCAAGGAAGGAAGAGCCTTCTCCATTTAATTGTGTGTTTTCTCTTCCCTTTGCCCTTTTTTCTCCAATGTCTTATTAATGGTTTTTATGTTCCAACCAGATCTTCTCTGTCTCTTCGACAAACCCTATTCTCTGGGTTCTTCGGAGAGGTAAACAAAAAAAACATATTTCCTTTTTTTTTTTTAAGTCTTCTTCGGCCATGCCTTTACCTTGGAAGAAATCGAGATCAGGTCGGATCTCTAGATTCGTATCAGACCTTCAACAATCCCCGAAACACGGCGGATCTCTCGTTGTCGAAACTGGATTCCCAACTTCTTTAATCGATCTCTTCGTAAAGAATCGCGATCGTCTCAAAAAATCATCTTCAAAACGCAGCAACAACAAGGCCCAGACGGCTCAAACCGCTCCGAATCACTCTTCTCCGATACGACGGTATGTTTTGTCTCCGCCTACTCCTCATCCTCTGTCTTTAGAGCGGCGTAGGTCTCTTCCTCATAAGCTTGATCCAGCGGAGGATTCCTCTGTGAGTAAGATCGAAGAAAGTTTTGTCGCGGCCGAGAATAGGCATGATGTTGACGACGACGGTGGAAATCGCGGCGGAGGAGGAGGAGGGTGCGTTTTGATGGTGGTGGTGCTTAAGGTTCTCTTGGTGGCTGTGCTCGCCTTGAGCACGAAAAAGCTCGCCGTGGGAATCACCCTCTCCGCATTCACACTACTCTTCCTCGAGCTCGCGGTGGCGCGTGTCTTCACGCTCTTCAATCTCTGTCCTCAAGCGCAGATTCGGCTCGGTTCGTTAATCGGAAAGCTCATTGGTAAACGGCATCAAGAAGAAGAAGAATCGTCATCATCGACGCAGGAGAGAAAAAACAATGTCACATTTGTAATTATCGAAGAATCGAAAGAAGAAATTAGATCTATTCCTCAACCAGAGAAGAGCTCGAATTGGGAGGATTCGTCGACACTGGAGAAGTCGAAAACTGTGGTAGAGGAGAAGAAGGAAGTGCAAACGATTAGAGATGTTGTTTTCAAGACCGAGAAAAGTAGAAGCGCGAAACTGAAATCGAAGATTGTGAAGAAATTGAGGAGTTATAAGAAGAAGAAGAAGATGAAGATCAAAAAAGAAGAAGAAGAAGAAGAAGAAGCGGAAGAGGTAGAGGTACTAGTTGAAGAAGAAGAAGAGGGGACTGTGACGGAAGTGTCCAGCATGTTTTCAGAGGAGAGAATCGAGAGCGAAATCTCTGAGAGAGATGATGTAAGTTCGAATCCGCCATTGTTAGAGAGCTGTGAAGAGATTGAAGAAGAAGGAGAAGAAATTGGATCAAAAGGGGGTCTAACGAAAGCGATGGTTCTGATAGTGATTGTTCTGGCTGGATTGTTAAGTGGGAAAGTCTTTGCCATTGGTCTGACACTATCTTCGTGTCTGATTCTCACAGTTTTCTGCTGCAAATCTCAAACCAGTCTCTGAACAGAAAAAAATATTAAAAAATTAGTGTCTTTTACGTGGCAGTGATGGGCCCTACGGGTCGCCGTTAGTTACTGACGGTGACGGTGTTGATGGTAGAGGGAGGCTGAAAGGGGAGAGTTGTTGGCTGGTTGGCAGTTCGAAGCTACAATTGCTTGCTTATGAAACTGTAAATTATATTTTTTTACTTTTTTAACATGTTAAAGAGTCAAAAGTTGTGGTTACTGTGAAAAAGGTATATTAAGAAAATGGACATTGTTAATTATGAATGGCAGAGCATTAAGGGTTGTGTCGGCCAACAAAAAGGTGCAGTTTTTGTAAGTTAATGTGGCGATATTGACGGAGACACATGATGACGTGACAAGTTACTTAGTCGTTTAAAGACAAATATATTCGAATTTATTGAATTCTTATAACACATTTGATGCGTCCAAGATAATCTTGGATTTGATATTGCGTATTGTCTTGGATTTGTCCTTGGCGAATTCATCGTTCGGCTTTAGCATTTCTTTTGTCTTTTTTTTTTTTTTTTGTCGTCACATTTCTTTTGTCTTTTACAAGTGTTAAATCAACTTTTGAAAAATTTATCCAATCATTCTAAAAGAAAAAACAACTTTTAGAATGAGGATGTAGAAACATAGACAATAATTGTTAGGTGATTTACAAATGAGGCATCAGATTTCAATACTCAAGTTCATCTATAATATTACAAACAAAAAATGTGTCAAACCTGCATGATTATTTAACTAATTTGCGAGATACAAAGTTGTTTTCACAAGAAATAAGTATGTGAGTATGTAACATCATAGTATAGGATGAAGAAAAAAATTCAAAGGAACAAAAGGAGATAGAGACTATAGATGGTCTATCTAGATTTTTCAATAAGAATCTCAAGTTTAATAAATTCTTGTATGTTCATAAGAATGTTCATAGACTCTTTCATAAGAATGTTCATAAAAAAAAATATAGAGACTATAGATGGTTAATCAATTCTTGTATGTTCATAAACGCTCTTTCCAAATCTTTTTTTTACAGTTTTCACATTTATTTCTACGTATTCGGATTCCGAATACTATCTTCTTGGAATTTTAAGGAAATGAGAAAGAAGATAGTAAACTATATATGAAAGAAGAAATTTAGAGCGTATATATTAAAAAGACTGCATATTATATGTTTAATCGTATCTGTGACAAATATCTTAGTTTTGGACTATTATTAAGTGGAAGAAAATGTCTTATTGTAAAGTTTTTTTAATAAATAATGTTGTATTAAGGAATTGCGTTGATTGATATCTCAACCTAATTGAAAGTGCATAATGTATACTATTATAATTCTTAATTTTGAGAGTATTCATATTTTACCACAAATTCTTCAGCATTTTCAGTTTTTGCCAATTTACTATTCAAAATATAAATTTGCTATATTTTTAATGAAATTAATATTGTTCATACGATTTTAGCCTTATAGCTTAAAGAAAGGATTTTGTATATGGAAAACATAGATATTTTATCTAAACAGAATGTTTTAATTACTCAAACATTATGGTGTCGTACATAAAACACATTACATCAATTTGTTTACAAAAAACTCATGATTTTTATAAATACTAAACTATTAACATATTTGAAGAAAACTTAAAGATAAATCATAAATTATAAATAGAGAATTCAAATATTGGCTTATCTACACCAACATAAAACTAAATCCTAAATTATAATTATAGAATCCCAACATAATATACTAGCTACCAAAAAATAAAATTAAACTCTAAATGATAAATATATAACCTAAAGTCAAAACTAAACCCTAAATTATAAATAGAGAACCCAAACATTGTGTTTTAGTTACACCAACATAAAACTAAACCCTAATTTATAAATATGCAACCCAAACACAATGTTTTAATTATCCAAACATTGATCGTCTCTTAAACAAAACAGATTGCATGAATTTGTACACGAAAATTTATGGACAAAAATGGATGTTCATAAAACTATAAATATATTTTAACAAAACTCAAAACTAAACCATAAATTATAAATAAAGAACCCAAATATAATGTATTAAATACTAAAAATAAAAATAAACCTCAAATGATAAAAAGAAAACTAAAATTCAAAAATAAATTATAAATTATAAATAGAGAACTCAAACATTGTCTTAGTTACACCAACGTAAAACTAAACCCTAAATTATAATTATGGAACCCAAACATAATGTATTAACTACCAAAAAAATAATTAAAACTTTATATTATAAATAAAGAAATCAAACTCAAAATTAAATCCTAAATTATAAATAGAGAACTCATACATTGTGTTTTAGATACACCAACATAAAACTAAATTTTAAATTATAAATATAGAACCCAAACAAAATGTTTTAATTACCCAAATATTGATCATTTTATAGACAAAACACAGTGCATAAATTTGTATACGAAAATTTATGAACAAAAAGATGATCGTTCTTAGAATTATAGGCAAAATGTCATTTTCCCATAACCTGAGTGGCAAAATCGAGATTGCATAATGAAATGCTTATTTCCGAAAGCCACTGCTACAGTAATGACTTTTTCTTAATTAACTTTTTATTTTTTTGTCGGCGTAAACTTTATGTATATAGTGGAAAGCTTCATTGCTAATGCTATATAATTCCTACCATTAAGGTTTTTATATATACAAAGACTTGCTAGTTGGGTAGTTGAGTAGTTCCCAACAGATGTAAAGGGTCTAAAGACCCCCATTTTGTATGCTAAGTCTATTATGTGTGTATATTTGTTGATATAAAACAACACATCACATTACATCCAAATCTATATTATTAACGTGACTTGAGCATTTTCATTGTGTAATTTAATCGAATAACCTTTTTTGTTAAAGTTATTCGATGAACCTTTACTCCTTTCTTTATAGTTATATAGTTATTTGGTAAATCCTTAGGTGTGAATTAATTGTAAGAAGATATTGTATTTTTTATCATGACTTCATGGTTAGCTAAAAGATACATAACAAGATACATTAAGTTAAGGTTCTTCATTTTCTTTTGGCTCTGGTGACATCTTCTTCACCGTAGGTCATATATCTTTCTCTTCAAGGATTTCCTATGATCCATCTTTCATAAGTGACAAAAATAACTTCATGAATCATCATATGATCAAGGGACCAACCCTATGGTCAATGTTGGCTAGCCGCACATTTTGTTTTTATTTTTCCGTTTCCAAAATTAAAAGCGGCTCTGTGACTTTGGCTTTTTTTTAATAAAAGTTGTGATATTTTTGCTAAAATAAAACATGTGACACTACTTATTGACATTACCCAACCACTGCCTTTTTAACCCAATCGGCATATGTAGCGGGATCGATCTTTCAATATTTGGGCTTTAAATGAAAAAAAAAGGACCGAGGCCTATGAGATATATACAACCAAAAACTCTATAATAGTGTAAATAAAACAACAATACAATTCATATAAAATTAGAATAACAACAGAGGTTCAGATGTATGACGTATCATGTATTGTAGAAAACTATCTATATAAGAAAATCTATTATCTTCTCTTCTAACTAAATTACAGTTGTAATATTTTTGTAACTCCCTAAAAATTTTTGGGACCATCCACAAATGTTTCATACCTTTCATATGTATGTGGCGAGAACAGGCTGTGATTATAGTTTTCTTAAATAAAATTTTTTATTATTAGTAAATATAATAAAAGAGTTTAAAATTAGACAAAAATGCACTTTCTTTTTCCAAACTTAACTTTTTATAGCAAAATAACCTTTTATATATGTTCTATATATATGTGTGTGTGGTATTGTTTACGAAACAAAATAGATTTATAGAAAATAGATTTTTAAAATAATACTTAATTTTCTTAGAAAAATAACTTTTTTCTTTTTCAAAATAGCAAATAAAGTATTATTTTAGAGAAAATAAAATATATCACCTTGGATACCAAATATATTAATGGGTAAAAAACAAAATAAAACGTGGGCCGAACAATATCAAGATTCAAGCGAAGCAATCGTTCTGTGACAGAGTGTTGTTGTTCATTTGGAGAGAGTAAGCGAGTCTCGTTACGCTGAAGACTAGAGGCTTGTTTCTCCTCAAAGGTAAAGAAAGCCCTCAGATCTTATTCGCATTCTCATCTATTTATCCAATCTCTCTTCTCTCGATTTAGATCGTTTCTACCATTTTTATTCTTCTTGCGAAAAGTTCGGGATTTTGTTCGTAAGTTTCGAAGAATGCTGACCTTTATTTCCTTCTAGGTTTCTTTATTTCTCTTGGGATTTTCATTTCCTTTGATGGGTTTTCTTGGTTTTCCTTTGTGATTTCCGAGGAAATCTGATGTTTTTTTATTTGATTTTTTCTTCTCAAAGTTTCGTTCTTTAGCACATTGTCAAGGTTCTCTTCGTTGATTGACTCTGTCTTTAGGTAATGATGAGAATTTTGCAATTACATAACGTTTTGTTGGATCATTAACCCTTGATGAGATTCTTCTTTATGTTCCTCTTCTGCAAATCCTCAGATGCCAAGTGCTGTCTTCTATTTTAGATTCCCATTAAAGCAATAGAGTTTCTGGAAATCTTTGTTTAAGGTTAAATTTTTCAGTTTGGATGATGGTTTAGGCCTCAAATCTAGTTTCTGGCAATAGTTAATACCTCCATTAACATTAGTTATGATAAATCTTATTATCAGATGAAAGTTTCACCGTTTTTTTGTTCACCTTCGATAATATATTGTTCAATTTTTATGTTTGTTCTCAACAATTCTGCAATGATTCGAATCCTAGAACCTTATAAGAAAAGCTTATATTTCTTTGTAGATATGTATGCATTTTGAGATTTTTGCTTTTCATAGATAAGAGTTTATACATTGGCTACCTTTTTTTTTTCTTCAGCAATCAGTCTCATAAAGTAGCAAAGATGGTTGCAGAACGCTTCACAGTCGATTTGAATAAGCCACTTGTTTTTCAGGTGACGATTTCAATCTTCTTTTCAGCATAGCATTCATCATATTAGATCCACAAGAGAAAGTAACAAATGGCAAAATTCTTTGTCAATCTTCAAAGCTGTCTGCTAGATTCTTTGATATTTGTAATGCATCAATTTACTAATAAAAGGAAACTTCTTTTCTCTGTCAGGTTGGTCATCTTGGAGAAGAATATCAGGAATGGATTCATCAACCTATAGTATGCGTAGAGGGTCCTCGTTTTTTCGAAAGTGATTTTTGGGAGGTAATATTTTAAAGATTTGGCTTAATGTATGTAATCCTCTATGTTTTGATTGAATCCTTATTGGTAAATTTGAGCAGTTCTTGACTCGCACGGTTTGGTGGGCAATCCCAACAATTTGGCTTCCAGTTGTTTGCTACGTTCTTTCAATATCGGCGAGGAAGGGACTTACATTTCCCCAGATCGGTTTAATAGTTGCCTTTGGCGTACTCACTTGGACACTGCTCGAATACACACTTCATCGTTTCCTTTTCCACATCAAAACCAAGAGTTACTGGTTAGTTCAATATCCATGATTATGCAACATAAAAAACCGAGTTTCATCACAAAGCTGATTCTATTTCTTTTGATTTGAAACTGTTTTTTTTTTTCTTCTTTAGGGCAAACACAGCGCACTATCTTCTTCATGGATGCCATCACAAGCACCCACAAGACGGCCTTCGTCTTGTTTTCCCTCCTACCGCAACAGCTATTCTCTTGGTTCCAGTAAGTATCTATGCTTGATCCAAATCTGGAATCTTTTTTCATTTTTTCTTTGTTTCAAAACAGAAACATTTATGGATGTTCTTCTTTTCCCGTTGTTAGCTATGGAAGCTTCTCCATCTCTTAGCTACTCCTGCTACAGCTCCTGCTATGCTTGGAGGCATATTGTTTGGCTATGTGATGTATGATATTACTCATTACTATCTACACCATGGTCAACCTAAAGAACCAACCTTTAAACATCTTAAGGTTAGAAAACGCATCTCTAAAAATCTCTTCGTTTTTCGCATTCAAACTTATTCCTCGCACCTTTCTGATGAGGTTTGATATACACGTTTTACAGAAATACCACCTGAATCATCACTTTAGAATTCAGAACAAAGGATATGGAATCACTTCATCTCTCTGGGACAAAGTCTTCGGAACACTTCCCGGTGTAAAGGCCGTCGAGAAGAGAAGCTAAACCGGATTTCTGTTTGCCATTTTTTCAGTGTCGTCGAAAACTTACTGATTCATCAGGTGATCCAATGACTGTTTAACTACTATTGTTGTATACGATTTAATTCACCATATTTGAACATATCTTAGTGGTGCCTTAACTGATTTCCAGTTTAATTTTGGTTACGTTCTATTAGTTTTCAAATTTTCGGTTTATAAAATATAGAAACCGAATTAGGTGTTTTAGCAAATTATATTTTAAATTAAATTATTTTAAAAGAAATGAAGATTTGTTCTCATCTAAATCATTACAATTTCATTAACTATTTTATTTGATAAACCGGTTAAAAAAACTATTATATCAATTTGGCATTGTTGCTGGGAATCGAATCCAAATCACTTAGGTAATGGACAGAAATAATTACCATTATACTACAACTGTAGTGGTGACTGGTGGTTCATTAACTCGTCGTTTTTTATTTAATTTTAAACCAAATTTACTTTTTCTATTTTTATTTTATTTCAAATTTGGTTTCCAAAACAAAATTTTTTATTTATTTAAATTAAAATAAAATTTATATTTTTACTGAATTGATATTGTTTTTCTATGGATTCGATGCTTAAATACTACGTACGATAGATTTATTTGATAAACCGGTTAAAAAACTATTTTATCAATTTGACGTCGTTGTCGAGAATCGAATCCAAATCACATGCTTAATAGGCAGAAATAGTTACTACTATACTACAGCTATAGTGGTAATTGGAGGTTTGTCAATAATCATGGTGTAGCTGGATATTATATTAATTATTAGACAAATACAACTAAAAAAAGTTTAGAACGAATTAAACTAGTAATTCTCAATTATTTTCTCTTAGTTTTTTTTGGTTAACAAGATCAACTAGAGTAACAATCAGACTTAAGTTCATATGGTGAGATCATACAATAGTGGACCAAATTAAGATAATTTAGCTGCTAATGTGGAACAAAGAAAAGTAAAAGTACGTCCCATACTCGAGTTCAAAATGGAAAAAACGTCCGATCTTTCAAAACACGACTTGATATCTTCTTATCAAGAAAAAAAAGAAGTGATGGAGCGTTAACGTCGTCATTCGTCAAGCTTGATGTCAACTCTTCTTGTAGCTTACTCTATCTTCCGCATTTAAATCTTAGATGTAAGCCTGTTGATCCACTTCACTATCCTACTTTTTTTAACTTTGAAAAAAAACTGTATGATTTGTTGTAATCCAAGTCAAAGCATGTAACTAATATTTTTAGTCTTTATCAACTCTATGGCATGATAAAACGTGTCGTATATTTACTCTTTGAAAGTCGTTGGTGATGCATTGAATGATTAGATTCGTACTTGTACTTCTCTCACAACCACATGCACCTGATCCGAATCAAGATTCGTAGGTTTTTGGATATATATATATATATATATATATATCATAACAAAAAACAAATGTGTTTTTTTTTGTCGTTCAGCCATTTGTTGTTTGGCAAATAGAAGACTACGATTTGTTTTTGGATTGTCATTATATACTAGCGGAGATCGCACTACATGAAAATAATTTTATTGATATGTTCAATAAGAGCTTGTCCAAAACATATAATTCGTTATTTTTCTGAAACACCCAAACTACTGTTTTATTTTTTATTTTCTTTCTAAAAGCAGCATGTTTTTTCCGTTGTGAATCAATAAAAGTATCGATTATTTTAGTATATTTTTCTCAATGTGGAATTTTGCTCCTTGCAATAGATGTTTTTGTTGGGAAATTGTATAATTTAACAAATTTTTAGAAGCAAAATTTGTTGGGAAATACCGAAATAGTAGTGCGAGAGACAAATAACAAGTTTAACATTTTTCGACTCTTGAAGTAAATATGCAGAGAAATTAGGGATCGAGAGATAAAACGATTTTAAAAACTTGTTCGCTCTCTTATAGCATGTCGGAAAAGTTGATCATTTCATCACTCAACTAAATTTATGTGTTCGATTTATATCTGAATTGCATCGATATGCATATCTATACATTAATTAATAAAATTTTTTTAATTTAGTATCTGAGTAAACAAAATTGAGCAAATGTATAGTTTTTGGCTAACCCTGTCAACATGCCGTTAACTCTTGATGATGTGGTTAACGAATTCTCCACGTAATCATGCCATTGAGAATATTATGTATTCGCTGGCGAAGAGATTAGATTACTAGTTGGATACGTAATCTTTTTAAGGAAGAATAGTAAGAGTCACATTCCGGATAAAGCAGGATCCATTTAACTAATTCGACAAGAGTGCCAAAAAGGCAAAAACGTGCGAGCAACGGCCAAACACACTCAGAATATTTGTTTATTCAATTTCCCACCATTGATTGACCAGTCTGGCACCATAATGGAAGACTTTTGATCCTTTATTTATAGAGAGGATCACGCAAGACATTTCTCCTTTAGACAAAGAACAGTGTCTCTAAGGCTTGTCTCTGTAGGAGTGAATTCAACTAATCCCAAACTCTTCACTTTCTCCACACATAATTTGTAATTCACTGAACTCATTCCCTCAATGTCATCATTCCTAAAAATTAATAAAAGGAGAAGTTTTGTTAGGCTTGTAGAATCATAACATATAAATAAAATGATAAAAGAAAGAAAACTCATTTATCAACAATGCACACATCAGGAAAGAATTTGCGCAAAACTTTTTCAATATCGTCTATTGTCACAAGCAGACCATCAATGATATACCTTCCACTGGCTGAAGGAGTCTCTAGTGCCTTGACATGAGCTAGAGCAACATCTCTCACGTCCACTATCCTATAATGTCTACTGTAAAAAGGATTCTTACCTTTTATAAGATCTACAACGACATCTATTGAGTAATTAAGAGTTGGCTGCAACATTGGTCCAAGTCCTGGATTCATTACAACCAAGTCCATCTCGTTTGCCTTGGCAAATTTGCATGCTGCAACTTTGGCCAATGTTTTCGAGAGTAGGTACCATTGCTAAAAAGGAAAAAATAAAGGGTAAGATTTTAATGCGAGTTCTCATTGATGTGTCATAACACAAGTTAAAGACATTTTAATGCGAGTTCTCATTGATGTGTCATAACACAAGTTAAAGACCTTTTTCCTCTCACAAGAACTTGGATCAGAGAAGAAGGTTTCGTCTACTAAGTCGTTTAGTCCCAAGGGGAACTCATGAGCCATGACTGCGGCAATGGACGATGTTAGTATGACCCTCTTCACAGAAGACACTTTAGTGCAAGTTTTGAGAACGTTAATAGTACCCTTCACGGCTGGTTCGATCATCTCAACCTGCAAAATCCACAGGAGAATGGATTAATTGAGCCCATGTCAAGAGAAAGAATTGTGTTGGTCCAAACCTGAGGATCAGTGACAGTGGGTGTAACAGGTGAGGCAGTGTGGAAGACAGTATCGCATCCATAAATTGCATGCTCGAAAGAACCTTCTTCTAAAAGATCTGCTTTGAATAATTTGAATCTTTCTTTTGCGCCGTCAAGTGCAAGAAGGTGATCTGTTTTCTTTTGATCGTCTGGAGAAAAAAACATACAAGATGAGATGAATGCTTCTTTATATATATGATTCTTCTTTCAATTCGGTTCTAAACATTAACCCAAGTTACACCTCCATCAATATCAGAATATCTACATCAGTTCATTCCAATTTCCAAAGCGATTTATGAAATTTTGTTCACATGACAGCCCTTTTGGTCCTAGTGCTTCTAGACATAAAAATAGGATTCGATTTTTCTGAGGTTTTGATATGCTCAAGGTTGAACCATCCGCTATTATCATTACTCTAAAAAACAGATTGGTCCACATTTTAGTTTGCATATTATCATCAGTACTATAAAAAATAGAGTTGGTTTGAGCCTGAAAAGAAACTTAGAATAAGATTGGATAAATTCTACCAAACCCACACAGAGAAGTCATATCGAACTAGAACAACCCCTAGTTGAACAGAACTAACCCAAAAAAATGGAACCGAGAAGGCGAGACTCAACCTTTCACAGTTTCACTATAGGAGTGCAAATGATGTCTTCATTTCAGGTTTACCTAGAATTCAGAGAATATGGAAACCGAATCAAACCCATAAATACTTTTCTAGATTCGATTTTGTTTGACGGACTTTAACTTTCACTTTATTTTTGTACGGTTTACTTCATTTTTTTCTTAGCTAATATTATTTTCTGTATTGTCACTTATATATATATATATATATCGCTAAAAAGAATTAAAATAATTTTGATGATCCAAATGACAGGAGAAATCGTCTCAATATTAGTATAGTACTAAGGAGAAAGTAGAAGAAAGAAAGACACAACTTTAACAAAAAACAAAAGAAAAGAAAGAAAGAGAGACGAAGGGAACAAACTTGGGTCGCTACAATTTGCAGTCTCGAAGCTTGGAACATGTTTGTTCTTTCTTCTCTAGTAAACAGAATAGTGGAATAATCCTTCATAATACGATTTCGTATTACCAATCATGTGTAGTAAATAAATTTGTTAGGAAATAAATAAATAACTAGAACTGCAAAAATGCTTACATTTTTTTGCTCAAAAAGTTTACAACATGATACTTAGGTTTATAAAAAAAAGATTTTTTTTTTGTGTTTTATCAATAACTAAATTCTGTAAACTTATCTTTCAAATTTGATTGCAATCCTTCATCAAAAAAATTAAAAAAAAAAATTAAAAATTTGATTGCAAAAGTGTAATCATATTCATATCATTCGTCGTCCTGTTTATATTACCACTCTAAACTACAGATTAACTTTCTTGTTACAGTAGTTTACTCGGTCGTTTACTACATGTAACTCCTTCAAAAGTCCATGATGGTTTAAGCCTCAGAAAAAAACTAAACCAGAAAATGATTAATAAATTATTTTGTTGAGCCAATCTTTTTTTTTTCCGTTAGCCATCTTTGTTGAATTCATAATGCAAAATCATTACTTTGGAATGATTATGATTTATGAACCATGCATAATTAAATATACATTTTTCTTTTGTTACTTGCATTAAAATAAAAACTCAAAATTTTCTTTAATCCTCCAAATTGAAAACAAAAGTCCGTGAAAACATGCAGTTGATGATACGCGAATCTATCTAATCTAGAAATATAGAAAAAGAAACAAAAGTTTGACTTTTAGGCTTCGGTCAACGACGCAGTCTAAGAAAGACTATAAGACTTTTAAGACCACCGGCCTAAGTCTTACGAAGACGGTGGTACCTTTGGCTCATGCCCGTCTCATGTTCCACCGTCGTTCCCTTCGCAATTTGCAACCTTATCTGGTCTATAGTAAATTAGTCAACACCAATTAACAATCAATATTACATAATCCGAAATTTGCTCACGAGAATTATCATCTGTTAAACTACTCCAAATCAAAACCCTAAATTCCACAATTTCCGCAATAAATCTCAAAATCAGGTAGCTACATCCAACAATCAACGGTTCTGAATTCCTGTTTTTTTTATAGATCATCAATAGTGTAATACTAAAGCTTTTTAACTTAATGAAAAATTAATCTTATTATAATAGAGTTCTGTGAATACAATATACCATATTCCAGATCTTACATTGGTTTAATCGAAAGTCGAAACCAAACCTTTTATCGTTTATTAAAAAACAACAAAAAAGCTAAATTTGTTTATCACTGTGCCTTACTTGGCAAGGTAGGTATACTCTGTTCATTCCTGAAGAAATTATCAGGATCAACAGCGGTTTTAACCTTGACTAGTCGATCAAAATTCTCTCCAAAATACATCTTTCCATAAACCTCTCCTTCCTCATAACTATTCGGACCATGATCATTAACTCCAATATCGATATCTCTGTAATTCAAGTAAGCATTTCTAGGGTTCTTGCTCACAAACTCGGTCATGAAACTGTGAAGAACCCTAGCCTGATCCAAGAAACCTTTCTCTATCTCTGGAGAGTTTTCTTTCCAGTTAATTGAGTATTGAATCTTGAAAAGCTTGTTTCTGTGCGGAAACGGCGTCGCATTAACCGGAACCTCAGCCATTTTCCCTCCATACGGATTAAAAACCAATCCGATCTTCCCCAACTCAATCATCTTCTTGAACAGAGACTCAATCCCATCTCTAGGAATCTCAGTCGCCACGTAATCCGATTTCCTCTTCCCGAAGCTAGCGGAGTCGGGATTACGATCAAGAAACACTTTAGGATCAGTAGTAGTAGCGTTTTCATCATTATCCCACCATAGAGCCGATTGCATCCAAGTCATCTCCGTACAATTCTCCTTCTTCAATCCCAATTCTGGAAACTCCTTAGCAAGCAAGGAAACGACATCGTCTGCTTTCCCTAGAAACTGAGCAACCACAGAAGCTCTCACCGTCTTCACCTTCTTCCTCGTCACAGGCTGAATCAACATTCTCATAAACAGACTCGGATCTATTTTAGGGCCCACTGATTGCCATTTGTGAACCATATCCACAGCTCCTGAATCCATATACTGCTCCACACGAAAAACAGTTACAGTTTCTGGTACAGGAACGAGCTTGACTTTGTATCCCAAAACGACGCCGAAGCTAGCTCCTCCTCCGCCGGAAATAGCCCAGAAAAGATCCTCTCCCATCGCTTTCCGATCTAAAACCTGACCGTTTACATCGACGATCTTCGCATCCACAATGTAATCAACAGATAATCCGAATTTCCTCACCATGTTACCGTAACCAGCGCCGCTTACATGCCCACCAACACCAACCGTCGGACAAACTCCGGCGGGGAATCCATGGATTTTACTTTTCTCAAAAATTCCGTAATAAACCTCGCCGAGAGTCGCTCCAGCGGAGATCCACGCCGATTGATCAACGATATCGACGGAGACTTCACGGAGATTCGACATGTCGAGGATGAAAAAGGGTTTATCGGAGATGTATGAGAGACCTTCGTAATCATGGCCGCCGCTGCGGATTTTGAGGAGGAAATTTAGGGATTTTGAGCAAATGACGGCGGCGCTGACGTCGCTTTCCGAGCGAGGAGTGACGATGATTGTTGGTTTGGGAGTAGAGGAAGTGTTGAACCTCGCATTTCGAATGTAAGCGCGAAGGACGGAGGAGTAAGATGGGTTTGTCTGAGAAAAAACATTAGCAGTGATTTGGGTTTGTGGGGATTTCGTCTTCTCGGAGAAACATTGAACGAAGGATTCGTAGACAGAGTCTGATGACGGAGGTACAGCGAATGAGGAGAAAGGGAGAGAGAAGAAGAGGACAAAGGAAAGAACAGAGACAAAGGTTTTTGCTGTGATCATCGTTGTAATGAGACTTTTGGAGATTCGATTTGGACAATGCTTCTTCTCTGTACTTTACTTTATAGTCGCAAGACAAATGAGATATGGTTTCTTTTTTCAGGTTTTTAGTAATCATTTGAACTCCAAGATCTATATTTGCTGGTTATAATTCCTATTTGCAAATTAATATTATTTTATTTTTAGTCGAGTTGTTAATTTAAGAGTTATTTTAATTTATATTAGCTTTTTTTAAGTAGTCAACTTTTTATTTTTAGTCAATGGTCGCATTAGGAAACTGCAGATGAAAGAATCAAGGGTAATCAAATTATAGATTATCTTCTATGTCAATAACTATTTTAGTGAAATCAAATTAGATTATATTCCGTCTTAAATGGAAATCTTTTATGTGTTAACTTCTTTAATTCTGTAAGGGAAAATTATTAAAATCTTTAGGAACGCAAAGTAATATACTTCCTAAAAATGGAAATTCAAAATTTTAAAGGATAATACTTATTTATTCCTAAAAGAAAATTTAAACATTTTGAAGAAACCCTTCCATTGTTCTTCTGACTATTCTGAAAAATTCCTGAAGGCTATCACTCCACGTCAATGTGTGTGGATAATTACATAAAAATAATTAGATCCAGGTTTATTAGCTAACTCACCAACACTTCCGTTGTATGCTCTGTTTCTAATGCAAATCTCGAATTTTAAAATAACTCTCAAAAGTTCAGATAACTTCACGACAGATCTGAAAAGAGTGATGCTCTGTTCATCTTATGAAGAGATATCATCAGTCAACGATTCATAAAAAAAGCAAGAGATATCATCAGTCAACGATTCAAAAAAAAGCAATCTTAATATTCTAAAAAACATGTTAGACCACCGTAGCAACTACTGACGCTCCTCCGGCTCGTGACCACCGTCTCGCCGCTCCCGTCTCAGGCACCTCCGTACCCTTCGCAACTGCGACCACATCAGGTCCAAAAGTCAACATTGTCATTTCATTACACAAAATTGCTCCAAACTAAACCAAACCACAAATTTCCACAATTGTCGCCTTAAATTTCAAAAGAAGGTAGCTAATTTCAACAACCAACGGTTTCCAATCCGGTTTTTCATCACCAGAACTTTGACTTATTCCTTTTCTCATACACAACCCAATATAGGCTTCAACGTAATAAAAATGCTTCCATGAACACAGAAACTATACAATATACGATATCCAGAACCATATATTCTATATTTCTTCACTATAACATTATTTTAAAAGTAAACCAATCTTCATACTGAATGATAAATTGACAATAATATATCTTTTATGCCTTACTTGGCAAGGTAGGTATACTCTGTTCATTCCTGAAGAAATTCCCGGGATCAACTGCAGTTTTAATCTTCACTAATCGATCGAAATTCACTCCGAAATACTTCCTTCCATACACCTCTCCTTCCTTGTAACTATTCGCCCCGTGATTGTTGACACCAATATCAACATCCCGGTAATTCAAGTAAGAACTTCTAGGGTTCTTGCTCACGAAACCGGTCATGAAACTGTAAAGCGTTTTAGCCTCATTCAAGTAGCCTTTCTCTATCTCTGCAGAGTTTTCTCTCCAGTTCACTGAGTACTGAATCTTGAAAAGCTTCTTCCTATGCGGAAACGGCGTCGCGCTAACCGGAACCTCCGCCACTTTCCCTCCATACGGATTGAAAACAAGCCCGATTTTCCCCAATTCGATCATCTTCTTGAACAGAGACTCAATCCCTTTTCTAGGAATCTCAGTAGCGACATAATCCGATTTCCTCTTACCGAAGCTTGAGGAATCAAGATTCCGATCAAGAAACACTTTAGGATCAGTCTGAGTAGCATTAACACGATTATCCCACCATAAAGCAGACTGAAACCAAGTCATCTCCGTACAATTCTCCTTCTTTAAACCCAATTCAGGAAACTCCTTAGCAAGCAACGAAACGACATCGTCTGCTTTCCCCAGATACAGGGCAACAACAGAAGCTCTCACAGTCTTCACCTTATTCCTCGTCACAGGCTGAATCAACATTCTCATAAACAGATTCGGATCCGTTTTTGGACCAATAAATTGCCATTTGTGAACCAAATCCACAGCTCCTGAATTTATATATTGCTCCACTCGAAAAACAGTAACGGTTTCTGGTACAGGCACAAGCTTGATCTTGTATCCCAAAACGACGCCGTAGCTTCCTCCTCCTCCACCGGAAATCGCCCAGAAAAGATCCTCACCCATTGCTTTCCGATCTAAAATCCGACCATTTACATCGACGATCTTCGCATCAATTAAGTTATCAACTGATAATCCGAATTTTCTCAACATATTACCGTACCCACCGCCGCTTAAATGACCTCCAACTCCAACCGTTGGACAAACTCCGGCGGGAAATCCATGGATTCTGCTTTTCTCCCAGATTCGGTAAAAAACCTCGCCTAGAGTCGCTCCGGCGGAGATCCAAGCCGAATTCGCGGCGATATCGACGGAGACATCACGGATATTCGACAAGTCGAGGATAAAAAAGGGCTTATCGGAGATGTAAGAGAGGCCGTCATAGTCGTGGCCTCCGCTTCGGATCTTAAGGACATAATTGAGGGGTTTTGAGCAGATGACGGCGGCGCTGACGTGGCTTTCCGAGCGAGGAGTGACGATGATTGTTGGTTTGGAAGTAGAGGAAGTGTTGAATCTCGCATTGCGGATGTAAGCACGGAGAACGGAGGAGAAAGAAGGATTACTCTGAGAGAAGACATTCTGGGTTTGTGAAGATTTCGTCTTGTCTGAAAAACACTTGAGGAATGAATTGTAGACAGAATCTGATGACGACGGAGAAGATTGAGAGAAAGATGAGAGAGGTTGAGAGAGGAAGAGGATAAAGAAGAGAACGGAGACAAAGGATAGTGGTTGTGTCGTGAGCATTGTGAAAATGGGATCTTTCTTGGGTCTTGTGTTGCTCTGTTCTGCACTTATCTTTGGTTATTTATAACCGCAGGAGAAGATAAATTTTCTACTTGTTTTAGAAAGTTAATTTTTTTTTTATGTTTTTCATGTTTCTTTTGGCGAAATACAAACTCATTGATTATGGAATTTAAAATTATAATGCAATAATGTTTTGAGATTTACAAAAATTTCATGCATATGATAGTTGAAAATTATAATAATAGAATTCAAATATAGAAAAACAATTTAACATATATATTATCTGTTAGCGAATAAATATGAAAAGTTATATTGTTAATTTTTTTTTATTACGTTGTATTGTCTTTTAATTCTTTTAATTTAAAATATATGAATATGATATTTCTGTAATTTTGTAAACTTTTATCGAAGTGATAATAATATATAAACGTTAAAAAAAATAAAGATATAAATGAAATTAGGGATATAATTATGATTACAGATTTTTTTTTCTTTTAGAAAATTTCCAAAAGAAAAATAATTTTTTCTTAACAATGCAATAATAAGAATTAAAAATTCAGATTTCATGTATTTGATCGGTTGGATACATTCAAATTTTCCTTCAGTTTATTAACATTTATTTTACTTTTATGTTTATTTGATTCATTATAGTATATGAAGTTTCAGATATTTATTAAAAGATTATATATAGTACATAATATATCTTTAATAATTTATTTTTATAATATAAGAATCAAATATCTATAATAACTCAGACTAATTTCTGATATTTTTAAATTATTAAATTATTATTCCAATTAAAATAGTTAAAAAGGTAGTTTGAGATATTTTTTTATCAACATATATAATTCAATTAAAATGGTTGTTAATCAAACGAACAAAATTTACATAAGTAAATATCATGCTGATAAATTTTAGTACTTCATGCTAAATCATCACCTTTTAATTTAAATTACGATCAATTAAAAATATAGGTACACTGAATTATTTTTGTTTTCCTTAAATTCGTCCAAATGTATTAAAAACAACAACAACATAATTATTGGCTTAAAACTACTTAGTAAATCTTCATCCAGATATTATGCTGTTGTAATAAAAAAAATTATTCCATTGGTTTTATATGGACTATATTATATATAGTCTTCAAAATAATTTACATACTACAAAACATTCGAAATGTATATTTTAATTCCCTTTTCTTGAAGCATTCATCACTAACATACTAATACCCTGTTTGAGATTTTACAGATATTGGAAAACAAAACAAAACTGTATAGAAACCACCTGCAAATAATAGAAAACTTTGAGGTGACAAAAAAAAATTGCAGATAGAAAAAAGTGTAAAATTTTTATTTATAGAGGAACCTCGAAATTTTGTACTTTTTCTATCAGCAACCGGAGTATAATATTGAGCCGGTAATTTCATTTATTTTTTCTTTTATTGCATGTTTTTTAGTCAATGGTCGTCGCATTGATTAGTTTGTCGATCCTGTTGGGTTGTGGGACAAGTAGTGGCTGAGGAAAGAATAAGTCCAAAGTTTAGACTTTAAACAACGTGACTATATATAATTTATATACTACTATTGTTTTACAAATGAAGCTTCGCCACAATCTTCTACTACTACTTTTTTTTTGTTTGTTTTTATTGTCACCCTTTTGATAAGAAAAAAAAGATTGGCTCTAAGAATCTTTCGTTTTATAGTCGGTATTGTTTTATTTGTCTCTTTGTCTGTTATATCTCTTTACAGCAACACATATTATCATGTGAATGGAAACAATAATTATAAGACATTCTGAAATACTATCAATTAAGATTTGCCAACAACCATCAATAATTATTATGGAAGATGAGGTAATGGTAGTGTAACGAAAGTTCCCTTTATTCTCCATTTTGCAAGCTCTTCATGTAGAAGTTTTTAAATTCCTCCTATACATCTGCCAATTTATATTGTGCTAGAAAAGCGTAGTGGATCAACAGAGTTTTGGTTTGTCTGTTCATGTAGAAGTTTTGTTTTAAGTTTACTCAAAAATTCAAAATCTGCTAAAGTGTTCTCTGTATTTTTCCTCTATCATTGTGTGTTTAGTTGATTTCTAAAATATTACATGGTTAGGTTGAATTTTGAATTTTTGAATTCATATTTTTGAAGTTTACATGGTTAAGTGTACTCAAAAATTCAAAAACTTGGTGAAGGAAAAGAAGATGTCAAATCTAATGGTGGAGATTCTTGTCTGAAAGTGTTGCCTCCATGGATGATCAAGCAAGGCACGAAACTGACTGAGGAACAAAGAGGAGAGATGAGACAGGAAGCAAAGGTTGATGGTGGCTCAGAACTTTCAGATGACAAGAAACCAGCCATGGGACGATGATAAGGATTTGAAGGTAATGCCTTTTAGGTAAAATTTCTTTGTGTTTATTTAGATTCCCACAGTAGCATCTTGATACATTTTATTTCCATTTCGCTTCAGGATGAATATCTCAAAGCTTACTATGCCGCTCTAATGAAGCGGCAAGAGCTTGCTGAAAAGCCGAATCCCTGACATTCAATTGGCTACTACATCCTCAGATCATCAGTTGGTATGGAGTAAAAACGTGAAGAGGAAGATGTTGAATGGGAAGAAGAGGCTCCTGTTGCAGGTCAGTTTGAGTTTATTGTTACTTCACTTCCAATTCGCTAACTAGTTGATCATATGAAACAACACATTAGTTAGTTAGCGGAACCTGGTTTTACTTTTTTTCAAGTATAAAACCGAAACATAGCGTTTACAGTTTTCTTTGAATATGCAGAGCTTCAACTAGAAGATACTTGTTAAGACATAGTTTTATTGGACCATAAATGATAAAGAGAGAGTTTAGGTCTCATGATATATAAGGATTATGTGATGCTCAGCTTGGCTTCTTTTTATGTGATGTTCAAGCATTGATAATGAAATTAAGGTCGATTATGCACTATAATGACTTATTAACTTTTTGGGAATCTCGTCATCTACACCATTAATTTCCCCAAACGTTATACATTTTATACTTGTCGAAGCAGACAAAAGGTTCAAACAAAAATGAATAATTCCATCTACAAATGTTTTGTTTGAAAAATCTGCTGAAATATTTCTTGGTTTTTTCTCTTATAAATATTCAAAATGTAATGATAGTTATGTAAATATAGATTATGGATAAGGTCTAATAACAAAGTCATTGTGTAAAAGATTTGTTGGTGTTCTTATTTGGGAAAAGTATTACGATGCCAAAAAAAAGAAAGAAGGAAATATTTTAGTAATCCAATATCAGAGGGAATGAAGAGTTAAATAGCACGAACAGGAGGAATACTCTGTTCAAATCTAAAGAAATTCTCAGGATCATACTTAGCTTTAACATTCGTCAATCTCTTATAATTCCCCAAGAAGTACTTTGATCCATATATCTCAGCTTTTTCAACACTCGTCTCGCCACTCGGATTGCTTCCAACATCGAGGTCTCTGTAATTCAAGAATGCCGCTCTTGGGTTGCTTGACACATACGGTTTCGTCACATCGTAAAGCTCTTTCATCAGTCGGAGATTAGCCTCTGTGCCGCTTGCGTCGTTCCATAATGCAAAGTACTGAATCTTGAACAAGTTTCCTTTTCGGTGAGGAAATGCTGTGGCATTCGCCGGAATCTTGTACATCACTCCACCGTAAGGGTTCCATTGCATAAACACATCGTTAAATTTGAGCATTGTTTTCCAAATCTTCTCCATTCCTTCTTTTGGGATCGGTTTCTTGACGTAATCAGATTTACTCTTGAACAATGCTCCTGGCGGAGCTGATGGTCTATCCAAAAGAATGCTCGTCGGTGTCCCCACGGGATAATTCTGCCAAAACGTTGTCGTATTAATCCAGCTCATTTCGTTGCAATCTTCACGTTTTAGCCCTAACTCAGGCAAGTTCTTGTTTACAATCGCCATTAGTTTCTTTGCTGAGCCTAAAAACTGAGCGTAGAACCTAACCGCGATGGTTTTTTGGCCGGGTTTCGCCCCATCTGCGATTAGAGGCATTGCTCTCAAGAAAAGATCTTGAGGCAATTTGCTAGAGACAAGCTCCCATTTGTAGAGAACATCAGTGGCTCCTTGTTCCAATGTTTTGTTGACCTTAAACACTGTTAAGATCTTTGGGACCTTGACCATATTGATTTTCCAGGAAAGGATAACGCCAAAGCTCGCACCACCACCACCACGAATCGCCCAAAACAGATCTTCTCCCATGGCAGCTCTGTTCAAGATGTTGCCGTTGACATCAACCAATTGAGCATCAACGACATGATCGACTGAGATTCCGTATTTTCTAATCAGATTTCCGTATCCTCCGCCGCTTATGTGTCCTCCCGCTCCTAAGGTAGAGCAAACGCCAGCCGCAAACGCTAGCGTTTTGCTAGCTTCTGCTATTTTGGTATAGATCTCCCCCAAGGTTGCACCAGCTTGAACCCAAGCTTTCTTGCGTGGCACGTCGATCGTAATAGATCTGAGATTAAGCATATCGAGAATAACAAACGGCACAGACGAGATGTACGAAAGTCCCTCGTAGTCGTGACCACCGCTTCGGATACGGATTTGGATTCCGTTTGACTTTGCGCAGACCACGGTTGCCTGAACATGAGATTCATGTTTTGCAGCAACAATGGCGATTAGTTTTGTGTCGTTAGGGTTTGAGTACCTTTTGTTCTTCGTGTAGGACACGTAAGATGACACGAAGGTGGAATTATCATGAGTATAGAGAGTTTCAGTGATCGGAGTCTCCGGATAGGTCCGATAACGAAGGCATCGGAGGAAGTTTCCAACATTTGGTTTCATTACATTTGCATCTGAAATTGAAACAAGAAGAACAAGTAACAGAACACAAACTACTTCTTTCATTATTTTGTTTGTTTGAAGAACTCACAAAAAAAATGTTCTAAGTAATTTGTTTTATGTTTTGGGATTTCAATTTATAGAAAATTAATTGGGAAGTTAAATTTTCTGGGTATATGGTGTTTACTACTTTGAATAAACCTACGAAAATATGGAAACTGAAGTAATGAGGGAAAGTTGAATAGTAGTAGATATTTTTAATGCAATTGGAAACGTATCGTAAGAGATTATGTTTCTCACTAATATAATAGTAATATTTTTAATATTGTTTAATTTGAAAACTTTACTTAAATTTTTACCTTAGTGAGAGACTTAAAGGATTTCTTCTTGTTTATGTTTTTTAAATATATTAAATTACATTCTAAATATATTCAACTGTATTAGTTAGTCATATTTATTTATTTACTCTATAATTGTAACAACAATAAAAATTACATAAATAATTTAATAGCAATATTAATAATTCAATACACTATTTATAATATATAAAAAATTAGATTCTCTTAAATAACACAATTAATAATCAAATTTCAGAGCTAAACTTATAAGAGAGAAAACTTAAAATGCTAGAAAATATTTTAAGAAATGTTTTGGTCTATGATAAGATGAAGATATGAAGTCTATATGTAAGAGCTGAAAATAATAGTTATACATGATTTTAGTAAAATGTAAAATGATTATTTTTAATTTTCTAAATCTCATATTTTTTTCTTATATTTAATATTATTGTATCAACTAAAAATGCTAATTTAATATTTATTGTATTGTTTTTTTAATTTAAAATATATTTTCTTAAACTTAACTAATATTAATATATTATTTAAAACTTCATAGTCAGTTACTAGACAATGTGAAACTTCATTCATATATTCAAGAAAACTACCTCTTTTACTTTTATTTTCTCCTTTTTTTTGTTTACACTGAGAGATTAGTCAGTTACTGCATTTTATCCCCGTTGAATTAACTTTCTTTTTCTTTCTTTCTGGCAACTGTTGAATTCACTTTTTAATGCGTTGCATTCGTATTGTCGAATAATATGGGTTGCGTTTGTGTTAGTGTAAAATCCACTAATGGCTGAGAAAGTTTGCTATAATTTTTCTTTTTTCGGCAGAGACGTTGAGTTTTTGCCCTCAGACATTAATGTTACTTTTTATTTTTAGGTGTAGTTTGACTTTATGTGATTGTTTCTGACAACAAATTTATGTGATTTGTCCACAGATTTACAACTATATATATCTATATATATATATATACTTAAATAAGATATAAAACAGGGAATATTCACAAAATGACCTCAAAACACACATTCTAAAACGTAGTAACTTACAGAATAGTAGTAACTTAAATAGTTTTATGTGATTATATTATTTTAAATAAATACATATATATATATATATGTATATATATCTTTAATAACAAATCGCAAAATTCACATGTTTTCTTGATTATTTTTAATCATACTTGCCTCCCCTGATAGATACTTTTACCAAATAAATGTCGGATCTTATAATCTCTACTCATAGTGTTTTATAAATGTATAATCATTCCGGTAGGTTTTGTTTCTTCTCGCAAGAAAGAGAAAGGGTTTTAACAAAATAAATAGACGAAAGAGACAAGAAATTATATGAAAGGGATTCATTGTGACAGTCTTACAAGCACAATTGCACAAGCAAACCATTCTAGATGATTTTTTTACCGCATGAACACAGAATTTTGGGTTCCAATTTTCAGGTACAATGGATCTTGGGCTTTACATACATACAAAATTGGGCCCATTTTAGTTAGAAAGCCCTTAAGCTGAATTGGAATCATCAGTCGGTTAACACACTTAAATGATGAACAAAACCATGTTTTATATTAGGTGAAGGGATTAATTTTAATTGAAAAGAATATAATTAATTACTATTACTGGCCACATAGATAACGTCCGCGCACTCTATGTATAATTAAATTATTTAAATTTAGAATATTAATTTTTGTATTTATTACTAAATTTTAAAGGCTGATTCTGATCATTTTTACCATTCTTTTTCATTTTTTGGGAGATTTTGTCATTTTAAAATTATTTACATTTTTGCCATTTTTTTTAAACCTTCATTTAAAAAAAAAAATTAACTCATAAAATTGAAATTGTGTTTTTACATGATAAAGCTAATATAGATATCTGAAATTTCCAAAAGAAAGACTAAACAAAGATTTTTGAATAATTTTAAACTTCCAAGCGCACGATCACTAAAAGAAAGAAAATGGGCGCGTAAATCTCCTCCCACTCTATTTCAAATAACTGCCCAACACCTCAACTAACACAGAAACAACCTCTCTGCTTCTTTCTCCCATAACATCAAACCCCAAAAGAATTATTTTTTCAATACAAAAATACACTCTACAATGGCATCATCTCTCTTCTTCATCTTCTTCCTCCCTTCACTATCATCATCATCCTTTCTTCCTCTCTCAGTACTCTCAGCCACAGTAGTCGAACATCTCGCTAATCTCAATCCACCTCCTGACTTCAACACAACCATTACCAACAACTGTCTTCGTGATCCATTACTTCGTTACTGCAACAACACTTCTTCTTCTCCAGTCGACCTTGTCGAGATTTTCAGATCGACAATCGTTACTAGTCATTTCTGCAATGAGTCCAAAAACCGTAACTGCGTTGAATCTTTCCCTAAAATCAGAATTCACGGTCGTCCTAAAACCACTGCGCTTTACGTCTCTTTCGATTTCTTCTGAAAATTGTCCTTTAACCGTTGTTGAAATCGAGCTCGTGAATAACTCTCTCAAGAATGATTTTCCAACACCCTTGTGCTCAGATTCGTACTCTTGATCTGAGTTACAATCAGTTTTCTGGTTTTGTTCCGGTCAGGATCTCTCCGGATTAGCCAATTTGACTCATCTAAACCTGTCGTATAACCGATTCTCCGAGAATAAGATCTCCGATTCTGAGTTTTTCAAACGGTTTAACGCCTGGAGTTTCATACAATCCGGTGTTCTTCCCAATGTCAAACGTTACGAGATGAAAGTTTTGGTCTTGTTGATTTTGTTTCCTATGATGGTGATTTTGCTCTGTTTTTGCTTTGAATGGTTATGTATTAAAAGACCTGATTACTTACCAAGAACATGACGGAGAAGCCACATGTTCACATCTGAGATGCTTGATGCAGCCTTGGGAGCACGAGCAATGGAGTCGATATCTTCAGAGGAACGTTACGAGATGGAACAGAGGCAAAGATTGAGGTTTATAAAGAAAAGGTTTCGAGTAAGAAATTCGCTGAGGAATGTGAGGCGGCTTTTAAGTTAAGACACAAGAATTTGGCAAATGGGAACGTAATTAGCCAGAAGCAATTACAGTTTTTAAATAATCTAAAAGTAATTAGCCAGAAGCCTGGAGAATTAAATTATCATTAATAACTTCTTTATTCTGTAACGAGATTCACTCAAGTGCCATCATTACGATTTGAAACTTAAACATCACAATGATGATAAAATAACGATCATGTAATAACTTTTAAAAGTTACATTTTTATTCAATGTCATTGTCATTCGAGCGATCACAAAAAGCCGACCTTTTTTATTTTCGCGCTAATGTAATATTAATGTTTTTTTTTCTCCTGACCGGTTTGATGATATTCGAAGTTTCATACATGGCGGGCCAGACAAAGTCAATGCCGGCAAAAACAGACTCCGTCCCATAAAATTTTCAGTTCCGCCAAATGTTTCTCTTCTATAGTTAGACTTTAATTTCCAACCTCAGATTATAACTCCACAACGAAGTTCAGAAGACTCCAGGTCGTAGCTGGATCACAGATAGCAATGATTTGGATGCCGTATTTTGCAAATAGCATGTAAATTATTCAGTTAAACACAATGTACAATATATAGAAGATTGGAAATGGTCGAGAGAGATCTGTGTCTACTGTGCCTGGATGCATACCACTGGAACTTTCTTCCTACCCAACTCAACCGTACAATATATAGAAGATTGGAACATCACATTGATTATTATATACGATATTACATCAAGGAATTGCTCTAAAACCAAGAAAGCGAAAAGAACCACGACAAGAATTCAATAGAATTTGAAAGAACTGACCATTCAGATCGAGAAAATATTAGCAATCAATCAATCACCAAGGTATCTCCTGACCATCCCAAGCAAAGAACTTGCCGTTATCTTGTTTCTTTGCATTGTTGATGATGTGCAATTATTTCTGAACAGAGTACTCTTTTGTGAAAAGCTCTCCTTCAGGAACATTCCTTTGAAATGGTCGAGAGAGATCTGTGTCTACTGTGCCTGGATGCATACCACTGGATCTTTCTTCCTACCCAACTCAACCGGTACATTTTTCGTCACTGCAAAAGCAACAATTGGGAATAGAAATCAATGGTTTTCTCAGCTCATACCATATGGAAAAAATCAAGAATCTTCTAAACTTATTATTCAATTGTACATTAATTGAGTGCAGATTTTGAAGCCCTGTAAGAGTGCCAACCACCAAGTCGGTTATCTCCAATGGATCCAACTCGAGCGCTTAAATTGGCTACAACAGCAACTTGCCTCTTGGTTCCACTACCTCCACCAGCCTTAAGGAGAGGCCACATATGCTGCAACAAAGCCAAAGAAAGAATCTTGTGATTGATAGAGTCCATGGGACCCTTAACCACCAGAGCATTGTAAATATTAGGCATCTTACCCGGGGGAAAGGCTACATCCAGTACCGGACCAATGATTTGGGCGATACGTCCCAGATTTTTTTTTTCACGTATCGAACCCTCTGTATCCGAAGTAAGTATATAAGCAGCAGTTTAGTGTATAAGCAATTCTTTAGTGGCTGCACCGAAAGGTATGTACGGTGGAGGTTGGTTGAAGATGATGTTACGCATTGGCAAACATCATGAAGGTTGGTTGCAGGCTGATCATACCTACATTTCGAACTGAGCTGAGAAAAAACCCACCCTGCATAGCTGCACTGGAGAGATGTTCGGCACACGTGCAATTTCTTTTCCGTCAATACGTCCTGCAATTTGTACTTGAATTCCTTTTATATTCGCCTGTTCAGTTAATCCGCCTATTCCGACCGGGGAGAACAGGCCATTCAACAAGGAGATCTGAAATGGCGGAGGCTCTTTCCATTCTTCGGTGCTACCTTTTTCTTTCTAAGAGATGGGGTTGGGGTGTATAATAACCTTGATGCCCGAGAACAACTCCTCAATCAGTAAGCAAGACAAGGACATGCATAACTTAGATTTGCTCTCAAGTTTTCTTTACTCACTTTCAGCCATTTCTCACTCTGTTTCGCATAAGAAATCGACTCTGGGGCAGAATCTAAAGACAGTGTTCTTTACAAAAACATAGAGAATCTGGAGTGCTTACCTTCATCACTAGAATTGGACCAACAGCGTTAACTTCGTAAGTAAGCATCAATGATGATTTTTCAACCTTGTTCAATGTTGTTTCTGTACTGAGATCAAAAGGAAATATAAAAAACGAGGCTTAAAGAACAGTCTTTTTTTTGCAGGCCTCATTGGTTACCCAAGTTGCAGATAGATTATTCATGGAATGAAAGATTACTCATACCAGGCTGCAATACGCCAGGAATTGAAAGTATACCAGCTGCGTTTATAAGTAGATTGAGAGAACCATATCTTTCTCTTACAGATTCTACTGATTCCTAATAAACCGATGACACAGTCATTTAGCAAACTTTACACAACAAATGAGTCACTTTGATCGATGAAAGGAGACAGATTTGAGTGTAAGGACAATAGCCTGAATGCTCGTTTCATCTGTAACATCAAGCTTTTGGATGAAAAGTCTTTCAGAGAAACGGTTCTTCAAATCAGAGAGACTTGTTGCTTCTTTTGAATTTCGGCAAGTAGCAACAACATACCCTTTCGTACTGTTCTCCAGCAACTGTCTTACCTAACCCAAAAAAAAAAGTGAAAAAACTTAACTAAAACAGCCAAATTTGGATCTAACTGATTAGCTGGAAATTTGTAGCGACCAGTAAATTTCATTTGGGTGAGATGAAAGATAGAGAAGGATTAAGAAAGAGCTCACAAATTCAAGGCCGATGCCTCGGGAAGCTCCTTGGACAATGGAAACTCCACCTTCTCAATTCGGCAAAGAAGATGATGATGACGTGGCTAAACCAGCTACTTTCATTCTCCTCAGTGACGGCGTAATAACAAAACCAAAGATGGGAACTTAACTTCCATATTTCCACAACGATGTGAACTAAAACCCCAACTTTATAGTTATACCAAGTTTTGACGATTCAAAATTTTAACAAAAATCTGAAAATTTAGAAATCTAAATTATGAAATAATCTCGACATTTCGGTGTTCATGGTAAGGAGAGAATTGGCAATTAATTAATTAATACTTCAAATCTAAAATCCATACGATCTATTAATACACTATAAACTTCTTCTCTCTATATAGAAACTATAGATCAAAACTTCAGGCTGCAACAACAAAACTAGCGCAAGCAAATGTCAATATGTCATTATTCATTTCTGAACTTGCAGGAAAGGAAGCCGGATCACTGTTACGGGGTCACAAAATCCGAGCCAACAACTTGAGATTTCTCCAGACCATTGATTTGTTAGTATGACTCTCCATGCAATGCTTGTGAGGCACTTCACTGCCTCACCCTTGAATCCAAAGGTAGACACTTTTATTTATTTACTCCCAAGATTCAGCTACCAGAAGGATTAACCCAAAACAACAATTTTGGGTCTTCACCGATTCATCAGAAGAGCTCCAAAACTTGCATGGTTGAGTTTGAAAAACCATACCCAAGAAAGCATTAATCTCAGACTAATACCAACGCCCAGAACAGCTTGTCGCCGGGAAAAAGGGAATATGCAGTTGTTTGTACAAAAACATATTCTCTAAGTTACATGTGCAGCTGAATGATTTATCAGTCCCCAAACTTTAGTTATCGAGTAGTCTGCAACCCTTTGCTCTTAGTTTTGACTCAAGACCGAAAAACTTAATCCCTGAAAGCACCAAATCAGCTGTCTTCTTCTTAGTCTGCTCAATTAACATTTCATCATAGACTACCATATCAGCCTCTGTCATTGCTTTGCGCCTTTTCAGCTCTGCAAAGACTTCTCTTGCAGCTTTTATCGTCCCATGCTTACTCATACCAGCGATAATCGCACAGTATATAACTTCATTGATAGAGACACCTTCCTGGTTCATCTCATTTAGTACTTCCATAACCTTCTCGGCATTACTGCCTTTGCATACATGACAAACCCTAAGAGCGTACTTAAACTCCATAGGACCACTTTCAACGGTTCCCAGACATTCACGGACTAATATCATCACAGCATCAATTTCTCCAATTTGGCAGAGTCCTCTAGTAAGAGACAAATAAGCAGCTATCGAAGGAACACACGACATCTCAATGATTTTGCTATGACATGAACAAGCTTCTTCGACTTCCCCTCTCTGAACGAAACAGCAGATTGCAATACTGTAAGATGATGAATCTGGTTCAAACCCAAAATCCTTCATTTCATCGAAAAGTGACAAGGACTTTTGAATATCGCCCTTCTTATAAAGAGTCTCCATAAGAATGTTGTACACAGAGACACTGGCATGACTATTACGCTTAACTACATCAAAGACATCTAAAGCCATCATTCTTTTTTCTTCATCAGTACCCAACAATTTGAAAAATTGCGAAAGGTAGTCTGCGAAAGGGTATCCTGATTCCTTAATTCGTTCTAGCAAATTTGAAAAATCGCCCAATCTCTTAGTCACCACATATGCAACCATAATGGGATTGAGAGTCTCAAAATCTGGTTCTAGTTCTTCCGCAATTGAAATTTGAAAAAGCTTACATGCTTTATCAACCTGGTTCACACTACATAACCCTTTAATAACTGCATTGTATATTCCTAGATCAGCTATGTACCCAGAATCCACCAGATCCTCCCACAGATTACAAGCAGATCTGACCTTTCCATCCGCAACAAATCCTTCAATTAAAACCCTGTAGATCTCCCTATCAATCAAAATCTGCTTTTCCTTCATCTCCACAAACAATTCATAGCCTTTATCAACTCTACCATCTCTACACAGACCCGTAACAAGTGTTCCATACGCCATTACATCCGGTTTAATCTCATCGTGTTTCATCTCATCCCAAACTCGTAAACTTGCATCCATATTCCCTTCAGAAACCAAAGTCTTAATCATTGCTGTGTATGCAAACACATCAGGCTTACATAAATTGTCTCTCATTCTCTGCAGAATCTCGAGCATTTCCTCAATTCTACCTGCTTTACATAACCCTTTGACCAAAATCATGAAAGTAATACTTTCCTCCACCAACCCATCTTCTTTAAAATCCTCATAAACAGCTAATGCTAAATCAAAGTAACCATTTTTCACCAAAGCATCCATTATTCTATTATACAAGAAAACCCTAGGCTTAAATCCAAACTTCTTCATCTTTTCATAAACGTAATAAACCCTTAAACCCCTTTTATTATCAGCGTGCATTCTAATCAAAATCTCAAATTGTTTCTCCGAAGGTGGTCTTCCCTGAGAATCCATAAGCTCAGGCAACTGATCCGCAGCTCGGAAATTTCCAGTTCGATTAAGGCAATACGCAAAAGAATTGTAAGCTGCGAAATCGTGTTTATACCCTTTCTGTTTACCAGCCCAATGAAAGAACTTCGCAGCAATTGCAGCATCGTTTCCTATTTTCAAAACCTCTGCGACGATACTCGGCGTTACTCGGTGGAGTTTGTTTAGCTCCGAGACCACGGAGGGACCCCAATGGTTACGATTCTTGCGGAATGCGTCGAGAACGAACCGTGCGATTGGAGATAGACGCTCGGAGGCGGCGGAAATCACCGTGGAAGGCAACGGAGACGAAGCTCTTTCCGAAGGGAGGCGAGTTTCTGGGTCCCATTTGCGGATATCGAAAGGAGTCCGGTGAGCGACGGCGTTGGATGGCGGTCGGGGTGGATCTTTAGATAGAGATTGGCGGTTGGAGAAGAGACCACCGTAGACGATTGGGCGGTTGTGTGACGGTTTACGGTGGCCGTAGAAGAAATTGGGTTTAAGAGATTTGTCAGGGAGATTCGGAGGTTTGGGTGATTTCATAGTGTGATTGTTCTTCTACCGTCAGATCCGCTACCGTCGTCTGTGTTCGTGTGTGGATTGCTATTTTAGGTGTGCAATACGACGACGTCTTTAAGTTCACTTCAGTGACGGTCAGATTCGGTCGGACTATCGGTTGAACCCCGATTTTTTCAGTTTGGTTTGGTTTGATTCGAATCTACAAAAAATTTCTACTTTTGAAAAATATACAACTGAATTTGAACTGACAAAAAAAAATCAACTTTATAGTACAAAATAGGTTCAAGTAAATGCAGCTGATATATTATTTAGGTCATTATTAAAAAAATATTTATTTGGTTCAGTTTGATTTGATGCGTTAATTGGAAGTACAAAAGGAGAACAACAGAAAAAAACTTACAGCTAATAATACAAATGCTAGCTCGATTTTCACTTTCCAGTTCGTCTTTCCTCAGAAATTGTTAGATATGGTAACTGACTCAAATTATGCTGAAGATAAATATTTACAGTGTCGTCGGTGCTGTCGCGAGCTTTCAAGAAGTCGGAACTGAATTTCAATTGCACTCTCGCTGTCAATTCCTTTTTCTTTATAGGGAATCTCCAGCTTAACTCTCTATCCTCCATCGTTCCTGGTTTGTAAAAAATGTAATTTTACCACCCAAATCAAATTCATACAAATATTCCACATTGTGATAACACTAGCTCTAGTGTCTAATGCCATGTCAGTGCCAATAACCCAAATGTCACTGCCACAACCACCAGACACTAAAAAGTGTTATGAAACAGTTCAAAGCCTGCGCATAAGCTGCCACGACTATGCATATAGTGCAACTAGATCTTGCTTGCATTTTTGTTAGGATTGATGGTTTAGTGGCTTCAATTTTTTTATTGTGGTCCACATCAGACCAAAAATAAAAAAGGGCTTCGGTATAAATAATTTTTTTTTATCATTCGGTTTAAAATCAACTTTCTTAAAAGAAAGAAAATAAAATAAAAAGTGATAATTTTTAAATACTTGGAAGTACAATTAATAACATAGAAAAATGTTCTTGTTCAAAACTTTATCTTAGCGAGTTTTTTTCTTTTTGTCTCGACATTCGAATGGAAGCATTTTCAAACTACCATATACCAATATCTGTACAAATATAACATTTTATAATTACTAAGACCAAGTCAACATTAGTAAAAAAAAACATGCCATGTTCAATTTTTGATATGTAGTTATAGTTATATGTTAAATATATATGTTAATATATATTGGACCGTTGAAAAAAAATGAGAATGTCACATAAGTCATATTACCTACACAAATTCAGTATATGTAGTTCCGGTTGCCGAACCTATCCTCTAATATATATTATCAGTTGAAAAAAACAAAAGAAAAACACCTACACATATGCACCATCTTACATACTATAGCCTATAGATTGTAGAGAATGCACAACGCAGCTTTATTCTACGTCAGGCTAAATCTTTAGTTCTGAAGCTGAAAAGCGAACTCAATATGAGTATGTATAACGCAGGCCAAAGTTTTCTGGAGGCTACGGTATATAAAAAGGGGTAAAAAACTTTTTTTTTTTTTTGGAGGTAAAAAAACTTGTAGGTAACCTAATGAGTAAATTACTAAAAGAATTCAGCATTCTGAAATTAGAGGTAGGAGGCCTCTTTTAGATTTGGTTAGTTAGGTCTTAGGTGATCTCTTTTATAATTATGCCACGCTACAAGCCTATGACATTGACGTCTATATTTTCGTTTTCTTTGTAAAAAAAAGGGCAAGGAAAGTAAAACAAAATTAGGTCGTCTAAGGAATTTTGATTAATTTCAACCAGAACGAAACATATAATTGACCATCTTGATTTGTCCTTTTTTTATGACCATCTTGATTTGTCACAATCAAATACATAGTGTTTTCTAATATATAGAAGATATCTTCACCCAAAAAAAAAAGAAGAAGATACGACTATAGAATAAAAACTTCTTAATTTGGTCACACCATTTTAGTTAGAAAATGTACCGTTGATTTGAGTTGTTAGAATATGTAAAAGACTCCTTTAAAGTATAAACACTATTGTACCGTTGACTTTAGTTAATTAATCTAGAGTTTATTCGTTTTAGCCAGCATTAAGTTTCTATAATTTTTATTAGATAACTCATACAAATTGATAAACTTATGAAACATCCGTTGTATTACTAATGATATTCTCTCCATAATTTTTTAATTTTCTAGAAAATAAGATCGATGACTCTTTTTTTTCTTTTCCCCAACTATCGATGACTATTTGTTTGAGAAGAAAAATGGGTTGCATTTATCTAAACTCACGTAGACAGAATGTTATATATAGTGAAATTATTGAGTACTATTATATATACAAAGTCTTCACAAAAAGTATTGGAAAATTAGTTGTTTACGATCGATTCGTTGGCTAATCACGTTAGAGGGTTAGGCAGTCGCTACAACTAGGCAGCAAAACTTGATCACCATCGATTTTTTCCCATAATTAATTAAAGAATACAAAATGAGGATTGCAACAAATGATTGCTCATATTGCTCATTACAATCATTGCAATCGCATCATAATAAAATACCTAATTGAAATATATATGAAAGGAACTAAACTCATTTGTGTCGACATTCATAGGCATTGTTTTTTGTTTGACTTTGATTATATTCACAGTTTCTCTTTTTTTTTTGTCGACTTAAACATAGTTTTATATATCTTGGAAGGGAACATAGTCACAGTTTCCACTATTGGTTTCATTATCATTCCTAACAATTTAATTAGAAACAAGGTTGGTTTTGAATGATATTCTCATGTTTGGATGTGAATTTAACTAATGAAACCCGTGTAGGTCTAAATAATTATAGAAAGAAAAAAAACTTATTTTGGTTTACACCATTTTAGACTGACATTTTAACAATCTAAAAATCAAAGCATTTCCTAATTGATTTTATGGTTTTACCAATAGTAACATTTAACATTTTATTTTACAACTTTGTAATGCACATTTTCAGATTTGACTCCAAATTACGGAAATGACATTACAACTACCAAGCTACTAACTCTAGTTGATTGGATAATTTCGTTTACATCTACAAAATTAAGGGTGAAACATTTATAAACAAATCTTAAGGGCTTAAAAATAGATTTGGTTAAAGTGGAAGGATTAAACAAAAAACAAAAATTCCCTATATTTTTCCAAGAAAAAATGAAGGAAGGGAGGAGAGAGTGGGTGACCAGGTCGTAGTTGTGCTTTCGTTTTGCATTGCACGTTTCTTTCCTCCTCCTCCTCACTTTCTTCTTCTTCCTCCACTTCTTCCTTTTTTCTCTCTATCTCTCTGAGTCTCTCTTACGTTCTTCTCTCTTTCTCTCTCTCTCAGTCTCCCCTTAATAACGTCGCGCGTTTCGTCTTTTCAACCTTCACACAACTCTTCTTCCCTCTCTCTCTCTCTCAATCCGTTTCTCGCAAATTCTCAGGTATTTTCTCTATCTCTGTCCTTTTCCCGACAATTACGACCTTCTTGTCTCTTCCCATTTACTCAATTCTTAACCTCATTTGGATCGGTTTCTGCATTTTCCCCCTTTTGATTATGATCAAAATTGTTGATTGAAACGTTTATAAATTCTGGGTTTCTTCTGATCCGTAATTTCCGAGAGGGGCTTTTCATAAGAAAACGGAATTTTGATCAAATTAGACGACTTTTCTCAGACTCTTTCTGCATTTTGTTGTTTTGTGTTTGTTTCTCTGTTCCTGACAAACATGCTCTGCCTTAGAACTTTTCTCTTTCTAATTAACATACACAATTAATATATAATTGGATTATGTACATTTTAAAAACTGTGATCTTATTTATTTTAATAAATGTATTCAACTTTTGTCTGTCTTTTTCCTTGTTTTTTTATTCTTTCATTCAGGTCCCACTTCCAACATATATAATTTTAACCTTTCTTCTATATGCTTTTGACTTGTATGCACATCTGTTTATATAAATTATGCTCTTTTACTTCAAACAGCAATCTGCAGCAGCATGGACTTCATCATTACTGACTACTGAATCTTGAGTTTGTTTCTGGAGCTTTGTCTCAATACCGAAAAACACAAGACTTCGAGGTGCTTTTACTCCAGATTCTTCTGAATCTTTCCAATGCTAACTTTCTCTAGAGCTAGAAGTCAAGGAAGAAACACAAGACCTCTCGGAGGTTAGTCTAGAATTTACATATATATTTTTTGAATGTAACGAATCTCAGCAACATTTAGAGATATGGATGATCAATCTTTTTCTTTGATTTTGAAAAATTCAGGGATGGAGTACTTAGAACCCAAAAGGAAGAGTAATGTCATGGGCAGGATTATCTTGGTAGTTTCTCTTACAGCTTTATGCATTATTATGCTCAAGCATGCACCGAGTTTCACATCCCCAACCGCAGTAACTCCACAATCCTTTTTGCTAGAATCTTTGATCTGTTACTCTTCTTATAACATTTCTCTTGAATCTGGTTCTTAAGTTGGTTTCTTTAGTTGATATTATTATAATCTCAGTCTTGCTGCAATTTGTTGTTTATAACAGTTCCGTCGTAGCGAAGAAGGCGTGACTCATGTCTTAGTCACTGGTGGTGCTGGATATATCGGATCACATGCTGCATTGAGGCTGCTAAAGGATTCATACCGTGTAACCATTGTGGTAAAGTTTCATTCTTTTATGGTATTTGGCATCCATTGGGAAGTAGTTAAACTGCAATGTCCGGTTTTGTAATATTTTTGTCTCACAAACAGGACAATCTTTCTCGAGGAAATCTTGGCGCTGTCAAGGTTCTACAGGGATTGTTCCCAGATGCTGGGAGGCTTCAATTCATTTATGCTGACTTAGGAGATGCTAAAGCTGTAATCCTTCATATCCCTAAGATTCTTTACGTTTTTTTCCAGTTATTTTGTATGAAGTATGGTTTTTGTTCATTTCAGGTCGATAAAATCTTCTCAGAGAACGCGTTTGATGCTGTTATGCATTTTGCTGCAGTGGCATATGTAGGAGAGAGCACTCTAGATCCTCTAAAGTACAATCTCTAGCCACTGTTTTGTTCATAAGATCTCTGCAAGATTGGAGTTCTTTGTAGCTAATCTCATGTCGGTTTTTTGTTCTGTAGGTATTACCACAACATTACATCAAACACATTAGTAGTTCTTGAAGCTGTGGCTAGATATAAAGTGAAGAAGTTGATATATTCAAGCACATGTGCCACTTATGGAGAACCTGACAAGATGCCTATTGTTGAAGTTACTCCACAGGTACTCAAAAACAGTTTCAGAAAACCCTTTCTTTCGCATGATCATGTCTCATCAGATTTGGAAATTTTCGATTTTCAGGTCCCGATTAACCCTTATGGAAAAGCTAAAAAGATGGCTGAAGATATGATCCTTGATCTCTCTAAAAACTCTGACATGGCGGTCATGATCCTAAGGTCAAGTTCCACGTTTCTTGAAGCCTTAAAAAAGTCTCTGTTCTAATTTTGATCAACCGAACAATGTCTGATAATCTTCACTGACTTTCACAGATACTTTAATGTGATCGGTTCAGACCCAGAAGGTAGATTAGGAGAAGCTCCAAAACCTGAGCTACGCGAGCATGGACGGATTTCAGGTGCTTGTTTCGATGCAGCTCATGGCGTGATTCCAGGCCTGCAGGTAAAAAGAAAGCACTCATCTCTCAAACTCTCTATGCTTCTTCTTGACTCAACTCCTATAGAAAAAATGGATTCAAAGCCGGTTTATCTATGAACAGGTCAAAGGAACAGACTATAAAACAAAAGATGGAACTTGTGTTCGTGACTACATAGACGTTACTGACCTCGTCGATGCGCACGTGAAGGCTCTGGAGAAAGCTAAGCCTAGAAATGTCGGAATATACAATGTAGGTACCGGAAAAGGAAGATCAGTGAAGGAGTTTGTGGAAGCTTGTAAGAAAGCAACAGGAGTAGATATCAAAGTAGATTTCTTGCCTCGAAGACCTGGAGATTACGCAGAGGTTTACAGTGATCCAGCAAAGATTCTGAGAGATCTTAATTGGTCTGCTCGTTTCACTAATCTTCAAGAAAGTCTTGAAGTTGCTTGGAAGTGGCAAAAGACTCATCCCCATGGATATGCTTCTTCTTAAAGACCAAACAAAAAAAAAGTTAAATTAATTTTTTTTTTGCATAATTGTTTTTGAGAGATTAGCTAATAGAAAAGAATTGATTTACTACAGAATTACAGTTCAATAAGTATTATTATGGTTATTTAATACAACTATGTAAGAATTAAGCAGTGACTTTATATAAAGGGATACAGAATTCAATAGATGCAATAAATATTTTTTGTATTTAATAATAGAGGGCTTGGAAAAGATTAAAATATCTAAATTATGTTTCCAACTGAAGTTGAATTTATCATCGAAAGGCAAAGAGCACAAATAGTCGGAGACTCGGAGGAAAGGAAAAAATCAGAGGGAAAGTAGCAAGTGTAAGAGTGAAGACTCTTACTATTCTTAGCCTAAAGTTTTTGCAAAAAGGTTATGGACGGACCCTAAGCTTTATACATGTGGAATTGAAAATACTTCTATTATGCACAATATTTGCTTCCTTTTTGTGTCTTCCGGTAAGAACATCTCCAATAGACACTTCAGTCTTTTATTTTGCAAAACTTTATATTTAAAGTTTGAGTGTGTTTTTCAAATATTAAAATTTTAAATTCAACTTCAAAAGAATTTGTGATCTTAATTAATTATGGTCAATATAAGAACTATAGTGCAAAATACACATTTGAAGTTGAATTGATTTGTTCTTTTGCATTTTCAGTCCCTACAATTAGATATGAGAATATCACACAGATAATCTTACTAATTTTGTTTTTTTTTTGTCATTCTAGTCTCTACAATTCCATATCTCATAAGTATTTCACAATGTCTTTTTAACACTTTTTTTATAACCTCAAAGTTCATGCATAAACACAATTTATGTGGATTCCGAATCAGCCTTTACTATTTACTGAATTCCATTTAGATATACATTTCCTCATAAGGGAGATTGAACCAGATGCACAATAAAACCAATTCCAAATACAAAACCACTAACCCACCACGTCCTTGGTTTTTTAACACCTAATTTTGATCATAAGAAATTCGCAGACGCAACATTCTTTGGCCTTTAATCTTTGAAACCTTAACCTTATAAAACTCACCCATCAATTTACCTTTTTTAAATGGTGTAACCACAACTCAATCTTCTATATTGTAACTTCCAATATCCATATCTCTTTTTAGTAAGGATACCACCTGCCAGGGCAAGTTCTGGGCCTAGCGAACTGAAACAATGGTCTAGGTCTCCAATTTTTAAGGCTCATCAAATAAAACAATAATATATAAATAGGTTTCAAAACTCTTAAAACATGATTCCGCTCTTATTGGAGGTAGAAACCTAGCTAGTTATTTAAACAAAAAAGATATGAGAATTTAGGACAATATTGGACATGTAAACCCTTCTCAAATGGACGACCCTAGTTTTAATCCAAACTGTAATAACTATTATATACAATTTAGTTAACTGGAGGCCCAAGTCCAATATTCTTGGACCATAATGAAATGAAGCCCATAAACAAGAGTATTCTTTTTATAAACCCTAGAAATCCCGCACTTGTCGATTCGCACCGTCAAAACCCCCAATTTTGGCGACTCAATTTAGTTTTGGAACCCTAATCTCCGGCGTACTCGGTTCGCCGGCCGAAAACTCGCTTAAGCTTAGCTTGGATACTGTTCAATAACCGAAAATGTCGATGTCTAAGAGTTCAAAGATGCTTCAGTTCATCAACTACAGGATGCGAGTGACGATTCAAGACGGAAGGCAGCTGGTTGGGAAATTCATGGCGTTCGATCGTCATATGAATCTCGTTCTCGGCGACTGCGAGGAGTTTCGTAAGCTTCCACCAGCGAAAGGGAAGAAGATCAACGAAGAGCGAGAAGATCGCCGTACGCTTGGTTTGGTTTTGCTCAGAGGTGAAGAAGTAATCTCAATGACAGTTGAAGGACCACCTCCTCCTGAAGAATCTCGAGCTAAGGCTGGCTCAGCTGCTGCTGTTGCTGGTCCAGGAATTGGCCGTGCTGCTGGGCGTGGTGTACCAACTGGTCCGTTAGTTCAAGCTCAGCCTGGACTTTCTGGTCCTGTTCGTGGAGTTGGTGGACCAGCTCCAGGAATGATGCAGCCTCAGATCTCTCGTCCGCCTCAGCTTTCAGCTCCTCCGATTATTCGACCTCCGGGACAGATGCTTCCACCGCCTCCAGCTTTTGGTGGTCAAGGTGGTCCTCCTATGGGACGTGGTCCTCCTCCACCTTATGGTATGAGGCCACCGCCACAGCAGTTTCCTGGACCACCACCGCCTCAGTATGGTCAAAGGCCAATGGTTCCTCCTGGTGGTATGATGAGAGGACCTCCTCCTCCTCCACCTCATGGAATGCAAGGACCGCCTCCGCCTCGCCCTGGAATGCCTCCTCCTCCTGGTGGTTTTGCTCCTCCGCGTCCTGGCATGCCACCACCGCCTAATCCACATAATCAGCAGCAATGATTAGGTTAGCAGTGAATGAACGAATTAATGCCTTTTGTCTCGGGTTTTTACTGTTTGCTTGAGATTGTGAAGGTGTTAAGTTGTTTGATTGGAATTCCTCAGGTTACAGTGTCGTGGTTTCATAACTTTAGCCGCAGTCTTTGATCTATCTTTGGTTGCAAAGTTTGTAGATTTGTTGACGAGTGAGTGTTTTGGCCTTATCTTCTTGTGTTTCATTCCATTTAACCTGTTTGTTGTAATCATCGACTTATCTGCGCTTAAATATGTCTTTCAGTCTAACTCTAGGAATGCTGTACATTTCTAACCCATTGTGAGGAACTTAATCATCTCTTAGAAATCAGACCTTGCCATTAGTGATAACATCTGAGTCTTGCTCTAGGATTGTTGTGATATTTCTTTTGAATCTGAACATCTAACGCTAGGATTGTTGTATCTTCTGTGGTTGAAAGAGCAACATTCTTGCGCCATTTTGAGTAACGTAATCCCCACTTAGAAACTAATCAGACCTTGGTCGCCATTAGTGAGAACATTTAAGTTTTGCTTGAAGAAAGGCTAAATTGGTTCTGAGTATTAATCAACTCTCTGGTCCTTGTTTATTGATTGTTTAGGTAAATGTTAAAACCTTGTTTAGGGAGCTGTGGATGTTAAAATATTGAGCTTTTTGTGGATGAAGAAGATCTTGTGGATGCATCAAAAGATGAAAGTCTGGATTATTTGCACTACCTTATGAATTTGGATATAAAGTCGTAATATGTTTGAAAGCTCTTGCTAAAGAAACAGTTTTTCTCGATTGGAATGTAGGAGTCTTGTCATCATCTTCCAGAGGATTGATCACATTCATTAGCTGATAAATCAAATTCTTGAATTTTATTCTCTCAGCTTTCTAATTATTGTTTAGTTTCGTTTTGTTTGGATTTGCATACCTTGCTCTATCGACGACGACGACTCCACGCTTTAATCTAAAACGTTCCTGCTTTAGATACTGCGATCACAACAGTACATCTGCAAAGCTAAAGTAGAGGGCTTTTGAAGATGCTAATTCTTATTGAGATTTAGTAGAACTATAGTTTAAATCTAACCCAAATCATTTTTACTCCAGTTCAATTAGAGTTAAGCATGTGGTTAGTTGTTTGGTAAGTAAAATGCTTGTTTATAAGAGCTCAATTAATAAGTAAAACGGTAAATCTATTAAAGATGTTAACATAATAGATGCAAATTTCAGCATAATGTTATAATTTAATGGTGGACATAACGGATTTGGCTGGGTTTAGCTTAGGCTACAAAGTGCAAAGCCCACAACTGAATCCAACCGATTGTGTAACACCGAAATTGTGGGGATCTGCAGTTCGATCTTTATTTCTTTGTGTATTTAGCGATTGAATTGTTGTAGTGTGTGAAAAAATGACGGGGCTTTAAATGTGTGTGATTCTAATCATATTGGTCTTACATTGCGTGGAAATAACACGTGTCCGCAGAAGGACTAGACTCAGGTTCAAGGCTAGACTCCATTTTAATCGATTGTTTCTCAGAATCTTCCTGTAAAATGCACAATTCCACATTCAAAAACTACTACAGTAAGAGGGAATTATCTCCTAAATCAAATCTAGCAAACATGCAACAAGTGTAGTGAAAGAAGATATCAACACAAATCAAAGAGCTAAGGATAAAGAAGAGAACCTCCATAGCCACAGACTCTGCTGCAAATGCAAGACTGTCCATTTACACTGGAATTAGGTTTACAGAGCTCGATACTTTTACACCGTGACCAAAGGAAACAAAAGATCTGTTAAAGTAAACCTTTACTTGACAATCTCCAGAACAAAAATGCAGAGCTGTTTCGAAACCTAAAAACACAGAACACACAAAGAGTTGTCCGACAGAGAAAAGAGTAAAAGATTTGTCCGAAAGGATCGAACCTTTACAAAACCCAACTCAAATTATCGTATTTGGCTGAGAAAGAAATCAAAATAAACCGCTAATTTGGTTAAGAAACCTAGAAAATGTTCACTCTATACCCAAACGCATGGCATGGGGGTAATAAAGAATCTTAATAGCCACAAAGAACAAAACTAGGTCTAGGCCATTCATTGAAAAGAGGAAGACGAGTGTAACTTCGGGTCGGGAAGGGGCCAAGATTCCGGACAAGTGACTTGAAAATATTTTTTTTGTAACGTATATATCTAAAACATTTAGTTAGGTATTTTATGTGATTAAGTCTTTTTTTCCTCGGAAACCAAAATAAAAGCGATTTTATTCCATATACAAATAGTGGTAAAAGTCCATTTTTATAAATTGGATTATTGAATTGATTCTCACAAATATCACTTTGATGTTGAAAGAAAATTGTTGAATCTGGTCTACCCATCAATGTAAAGTTAGTCACGAAGAGGTTTCTAATACTCATACACTATTTATGAAATTCAATCGACTTTTATGGTTGAACGCTCAATTTCATATGATATTTTCATCGACTAAAATATGTTTTATGCGATAGAAACTAAGAAATGTTGGTAAGAGTGCTTTGTGATCAAAACATATCATCCTGTTGAATGGAGTTTTTTGAAAACATGTATTTTTAAGATGAACTCTTATAACATGTGGATGTGATAGATTTTGCGGTATATAACATCAATATCTCTTACCATGTCCAAGGAAATTCTATGTCTTCTTTTTTATTTGTTCTTTGCAGTATTTATACTTCATCTAATGTAAGAAGATGAAAAGGCCAAATTTTGAGTATGAAAGTTTCCCGTGCAAATCCTCACATATTTCAAATGTTTCGTGAATGATAAGTTATTCTATTGCATAGCTAAACCAACGTTTTGAAATACTAAAATTTGTGTATAAACTTTTAAGAACCATTGGTTCTGTTAAAACAGCTCGGATATCTTCTAAGAAGGTCATAATACCGAACAAAGGTGGTTTGTGGTATGGGGGACCGGTTCCTTTACGGAAGATTTTTTTATCAATTAGACTCTATATTTGGAATTGGAAGCTCTCCTTTGGACAATGCAATTAAAACTTGTATCTATGAAGTAAATATAACAGGGCCATTACATTAGACAAACAACAACACATAGACATATGAAGTAAGCCAACATATATAAAACACACGTATACATGTTGCTGAATTTTGATGGCGACGTTTTAGGGGACGGCAGCTAGATACGACGAAGATGCGGCGGCGGTAGAAAATTTGTTAGAATTGGTTAAAATGCGAGAAATGGAGACAGCGGAGGTGAGGATCATAAGAATGACTCCGGCGAAGGCAGCGATGAGTGCTCCACGGCCGTGATCGCAGTAAGTGCCGAACCTGTCGCAAACTTTGTTCCACTTGGCGTGCTTGTTCCCGTTCTTCCCCAGCTCTGCCATGAACACCGCCCCATTTGCAGCCGCGGATACCAGAGTTGCGTTTAGCTTTTTGTTTTCAAACGTTTTATAGCAATCAAAAACCAAGTCAAAAAATATATACTATAGTTTGGAGTAAACAGAACCGATTCAGTTCAAACCAAAATAATGATACCATGTCAAGAATGGCGACGGAGAGGAGACGGAAACCTTTGTACTCCAGTTTCCGGCTGAAAATCTGAAAAGCAATCATCAACAAGTTGTGGAAGCTCACCATTACATTAGCTATAACAAAGAACCTGCATAATACATTTTCAATCAAGAGCTAGTGTTAATAACTCTTTGCTTTCGTAGGTATCGAATCGAGTCCTTGTAGGCTTTATGAGCTTACACGAAAGCCGGTGTGTCCTGAAACTTAGCGGTTAAAGAGGCTTTAATTGGAGTAGTTCCAATGGTGGCCACAACCAAGGTCTTTGTCTCTTTGTTCAGTGCCATTACAATGGCTGCAGCGAAAGTAGCCATGAATGCAAATATTCTCAGCCCCAAGAGTAGTTTCCAGCTCTTTGTGAGCCCACCAGCCAACAGAATCGTCTCTCCGGCCATTGTTGAGTGATCGAGAGAAAGTGATGAATCTCTATGTGAATGTGACGGTAATTATATGGAAAGATTTTGTGTTTGGTCTTGATGGGAGGTTTTGTCGGATTATCTAACTTTAATGTTCTTGGAATGTATTGATTAGGTTTCGGTTGTTATGACAAGAATACTGCAAAATATATCTCCAGATTTCAAGACTTGCTCTAAGACAAGTCTTATCTACCAAAGCTAAGATCATTTTGAGTACATTTTCTTGTTTCATTTAGCAACTCATATTCACAGAAGAAATAGATTTCAAACCCAAATCTTAATGTTTGGTTGGTGTATCAGGTTTTTATATTAATACATACATTAACAATGTCACAATGGGCAATGGAGTTTACAAGTCTACAAAACAGTAAAGAGAATCAAGTCCATGCTGCAAAACAAAGGCATTTTTTCTCTTCAACATGGAATAATAAACTCCAAAAATGCAACAAGAGATTCTGAATAAGCCTTTTCCTTGGGTAAAAAAAAAGAGTCAGGAGATATATATAAACATACAGTTTTTCGGCGTATGTAATATGCACAAACCGGACGCAGAAATTTTGATTTGATCATTCAGATCACTCATCCTCGGTTATTTTTTATTGGTTGTCACTCCAACAACAACATTGCTCACCTGCAATTTGTGTTTTCAGTCACTTTGTCAAATCTTCTTCTAATGTGTAAATAAAGAAAAACAAAGAAAAAAGCTGATATGCAAAGCTGTGCGAACAAAGATGATAGGAATACTCACCAACTTTCCACTTTCATCAACGGACATTGGGTTTTCTACAACAACAGTTTGGGTCTGAGAGGGCGGTGTTGACTGTTGTAAAATTGAAAAATCGATGAACCGAGTAAGTAGCAGTTCCATAATAATATACAGAATTATCACATGTTCATAATTTGATAACTCACAGTTGATGTAGAGGGCATTGCCCCAGGACAAGCTGATCCATTTGGCCTGTTAGTTGGCAGAGGCATCCTTCCATTGCTCATCTGTGGATGAAAAACAAATCAGATATCAAATTCCACAGAAAGATCTTTTATACTTAACTCAACCATGCAGAAGTGACTTGATAGATAGGAGTACTCACATTAACGTTAGTAACGAATTGACAAATAGCGCACTTAACAGATGATGCACCATACGGATACATGAGGGTCATCCGACAATGCCCACAATTGATATGCGCAACCTGAGAGGTTGCTGTCGATTTCATAAAAGTCAAGCACAGTTTCAGCAAACGAACAAAATTAAAACTAGTAAATCCAAGAAGTAAGAGATATATTGATACATCCAAAAGGTAACAGGTTAGAGTCAATCTAAAGGTAAGAATTTAACAAGTAGTTATAGGCCACAGGGACCATCTAAAACCTTCACTTTTAAGTATTTTCAGCTGCGATTTCAGATTCATATACATCTTTTGGGAAAAGTGAAAAGAAGTTAATGTAAGCATCTCAAAAGAACAATGCTGATCAACCACAAAATGTGAAAGAAGATTCTCGAGAACTTAAAAACCTTTAAAACAACTAAAGGAACTTCGAAATGATTTCGGTTTAGATTTCAAGATATTAGATACCTGGCACAAGGTTCACAGTCTGACAGCAAGAGCATCTAACGCTAGTTGCTCCATGCGCATACATAAGCATTGTTCGACAACCACCACACACAATATGAGCTGTATTCAAAAACAAAACCAAGTTATAATGCAATTGCAAAACATAATTAAGTCTCACAAACTAAATCTTTAGAACTTCCTTCTCCATACTAATTGAAAGACTCATCAAATCATCTATAAAATCTGCAGAGCGAATAAAATAGATACCTTGAGGAGGAGGAGGAACCATGTTGATGGTGTTACATAAAGCACAACACACATTCGTTGCTCCTCTTGGATACATCAATAAATTTCTACAACCATGACACACCAGCTGATCCTGCATATCTGCTTTTTTCATTCATACACCAAAATACAATTGCTTCCAATTAACAAAACAAACAAAACCCTAAATATTTCTCAATAGTTATATGCATGTGTCATTGTATTGAAGCAATTGAAGATCCAGAAACCTAAAAAAAAAAACTCACTTGATTTCTCCCGGAAGACAAAGGGGTAATAGAAAAAAAGGAGCTGACTTTGAATCGGAAACCCAAAATCCAATTCAAAGCCAAAACTTCTGCATCCAAATCAATTGAGAATTTGAGTTATGACATTGAGATTACAAATTCGCGAAAAAATGAAACAAGGAAAACAAAGATTTGAGCTTGATTATTCATACCGATTGGATATGGAAGGGAATCGAATCCAAAAGCAGGGAAGAGTATACAAAAGCCAATCCCAAATTGGGAAATGGACAAATATATTTTGATTTTCTTTTCTCCTTTCTCTCTCTTCCCCCCCCCCCCCCCCAAAATCTCTTCACAGCGGATTTATCTCTCTGTGTTTCGTAATTTACGCTTTTGGGTTTTTTTTTTTTTTTTACTTGACGCGTTCGGACACATAAGGCTTTTCTAGTTTTCTTCGTCAAAACGCGCTTTATAATTCTAGTCGTTTTAATGGCGATACAAACGCAGCGATTGGCTTCTTCTAGCTAGTTAAATTAAATATATGATTTTTTAGGCAAAGCTTACGCCTATCGATCAATTAAATAATTCATTAATTTTAAAATAGTTCAGTATTTTCATATTATTAATTTTTTGTTGTCCGTCTTCTGTTGTAGTATATTTTTACTTTTCGTCCTATTTATAAATAATCCATATTGCAATACAATGGCATATCATGACAATACAATAAAGAAGCATCAATCACACACACTTTGTTTTTTTTTTCTTAGTTTGCATTCTTCTAGTGGATGATATAAATATTATTTTTCGAAATATAATTATATATCAAAAATATTAATTAGATTTAAATTTAATACTATCTAATTACCCAAAATTATAATTATAAACTCAAAAATATCAATTGTTTTAAAACTATAATAACCAAAATATTCAAAATAATTGAATATTTTCAATTTTTAGTTATATTTGTAAAATATTAACCAGATTTTATTAAAATATAATAAAATCTCTGATCAACTTTAAATTTATTCAAATAATTTTTTAATATTTTCAGATATTTCTGGTAAAATTTACCAGATATAATATATAAAAAAAAAATACTCTGAACCGATTTATATTCAATAAATTTTGAATTTTTATGGGTAACAAACTTTTAGATCCGAACCTGAATAAAAAATCGATCTTGAACCCGATCCAAAATTTTGTGAACATCTATACAGATATAAAATTCTCTACCCAAAAGATCCGAATATGAATACCAAATGCCCATACCTACTAGAAAGGATCAGATGGTCTGATTCACATCAGAATCATATAGACAGGCACATATGGACGAGAGATCAGAAAATCAAGGAATATATGACATTTTGATTTCGAGTTCTTATAGAAAATGGCACAAAAAATTTTAAAAAAGGTAAGGAAATACTCAAAGAGGGAAACAAAAAGAAAGCAAATAGATTGCTCACTATATGAAACTCTCTAAAATTATTCGATGATAGCCTGAATAACTCCAGCACCAACAGTCTTACCTCCTTCTCTGATAGCAAACCTCATTCCTTGTTCACAAGCCACTGGCACAATAAGCTCAACAACTATCTTCACTCGATCACCGGGCATAACCATCTTCGATTCTTCATCCTTGTCGTTCATTATCTTTGTCACTTTACCCGTGACATCGGTTGTCCTCATGTAGAACTGAGGCCTGTAACCTGCAAAGAATGGAGAATGCCTTCCACCTTCTTCCTTCTTCAACACATACACAATTGCTTCAAACTTAGTATGTGGCGTAATCGAACCAGGCTTAGCTAAAACCATACCTCTCTGAATATCAGCCTTTTGAATACCCCTAAGCAACAACCCTACATTGTCTCCAGCTAAAGCCTCATCGAGAATCTTCTGAAACATTTCAACACCAGTGACTGTGTAGTTCCTAGTTTCCCTTAAACCCACTAAATCTACAGTCTCTCCTACCTTAACCGTACCTCTCTCGACACGCCCTGTGGCTACAGTACCACGTCCAGTGATAGAGAAGACATCTTCAACAGCTAACAAGAATGGCAATTCAGTTTGTCTTTGAGGGATTGGGATGTAACTATCAACAGCATCCATCAGTTCATAAATCTTATCTACCCATTTGTTATCACCTCTCTTCACATTGGGATTTTCAGTAAGAGTCTCAACAGCTAAAAGAGCAGAACCAGAGATAATCGGAATATCATCACCGTTAAATTCATACGACGAGAGAAGCTCACGAACCTCAAGCTCAACGAGCTCTAGCAACTCTGCATCATCTACTTGATCTTCTTTGTTGAGGAACACAACCATGTCAGGTACACCAACTTGCTTAGCTAAAAGGATATGTTCTTTAGTCTGAGGCATAGGACCATCGGCGCCGGAAACAACGAGAATAGCTCCGTCCATCTGTGCAGCTCCGGTAATCATGTTCTTGACGTAATCAGCGTGACCAGGACAATCAACGTGAGCGTAATGACGATTCTCAGTCTCGTACTCCACCGTAGCTGTGTTGATTGTGATACCACGAGCTCTCTCCTCCGGCGCGGCGTCAATCTCATCGTATTTTTTGGCGACGCTGTTTCCCATGGAAGCGAGAGCCATGGTGAGAGCTGCGGTTAAAGTGGTCTTCCCATGGTCAACATGACCAATCGTGCCGATGTTGACATGAGGCTTCTTTCTCTCGAATTTTCCACGAGCAGCGCGTACGGTGAAGTTACGAAGAGTGGATTGAGAAGCGGAGGTAGGGGCGGAGAGAGTGGTTAATGAGTAAGAAGGGAGGAAAGTGGAAGAGAGAGTTAGGGTTTTGAGCTTACCGGAGGTGGAAATGGCGGAAACAGGTGCGGGGCAGAGAGAAGGTGAAGGAGAAGAGTAGGAACAGAGAAGTCTAGAGGAAGAAGAACAAGCGGTGGGAGACGAAATCGCCATGGAAGAAAAAATCGAGAATCTAGGGTTTGAGAATTGGTGGATTTTGGAGAAGAAGAAGATTTGGCGATAGAGTGAGACTGTATAGTGTGTTTATCTCTTCAGAAGATGAAGGGCTCTTATTAAATCCTATCCGTTGCAACTTCTTTGTCCTCAGGTTTCCACATCAACATAATCGTGCCGTTTTGAAGTTTACACGTCACAAATCGTGCCTTTTTTTAACAGCCATAACCGGTAATACATACCAATGTCAGCAAGGAAACTACATGTTTTTGTGATCAGTTTCTTTCTAAAACCTGAAGAGATTCTTATGGACTTTGGGAACTAAACGGCAAGTAAGAGAAACTCTAGTTTGGTCTCTGTGAAGAATCTTGTCACCAGCTTTTCTTGGATCTTCATTAGAATTCTCTGAGTAAGCCAAAGCTTCAGCTTCATTAACGACCTGAACATGAAACCACAATAAAATCACTGTCCTTTACACTAATTTTCACTACCATTTTTACATATATTGCACATTTGAAAAGGAGATTTGTGTTGCACCTGATTGTAGCAGTGTGTTTGACTATCGCTAATTCCGTGGAGGAAATCTGAAAACATGACATGATAATATGAATTAAACCGGCTGTTAAAACTGTTCAAATCCGTAGATCAAGTGCGGGCTTAAAGTTTATAGAGTGAGGATTTTACCTGAGTATATGTCATCTTTGAAGATCAGTAAGCTTCGAGGCATCATCAATACAGAGAATGGCTGTGGAGGCACACAACTCTCTGCAACGGGACTTTGATCTCTGGAAATGTCATTATCGCCGGATCTTAATCTCAAATGCGGACTGAAGTCCATAACAACGGGTGAGGCAAGAGACAGTATAGCTACAACAGGAAAATAAGCGGGTCCATCTTGATGCGGCTGTAGAAAGAACAACCATGGAAGCAACAAAACTCTCTCATGAACTTTAACAGAAAAATCGTTGAAGAAGCTGTGTAACCATTTATTTGACACTAAATAAGAAAATAACTACTCAAAGGACGGATAACGGACCATTATCCCTTGGTCAGGATGGTATTCATTGATGAGGACATGATTGATAGCAGAAGGGAACAGACCCGAGCTTTCATGAATTTTTGCTGTAATCTTTATCAGCCATGAAGGCACTGAATCAAAACAAAAGATATATAGACTCTTGAGTATCTAGAATTTAGATTATCAAGAATGATTGAGCGTTTTTCTCATCTTTACTTACATTCTTGTGGCACAAGACCCTTTTCATGGACCATACCACCTGCACAATAAACCAAAGCTCAAATTTTTTTGTGTTTCTTCAAACATTCACACAAACAATGTACTGAAAACAAAGTATTAAAACTGTACACAAGTCTCGTCACACACCCCAATTCTGTAATCTTCTGTTCTTTAATGTCTTCCACTTCGAACCAGATGCTCCATATATCTTACAAGACAGTAAAAGGTTACTTATGTTAAAAAGGGAACAAAATGAAAATGTGAAATGCAAAAGAACTGGAGAGTAGTTTACATGATTGATGAGCTGAGTTTGTTCTTCATCAGTTATGAACTCGGGAATGTAGAATACTGTTGGGGTAAGACCTACCCTGAAGCCCTCTAACTCCTTTTTCACATCCATGGCTATCAAAAAATCAAACTTGGTTTGGTTATATGGACAAAATCAGAAACAGTTCCTATCGAATCGTCAATCGATGAAGAGAGACAGCTTAGGAAGACTAATTTTTAGAACCAAGTACCACTTTTTTCAGAACATAGCGCAATCAGACAAGTTCCCTAACACATATTAGCTAAACCAGAGCTCTGATCGAAGTAAATCAATCATATTTCGAGAAACTCAAATCTACTCAACTAATTCACAAGCAACGATTAGTCTGTCTTCTACTTAACCACCATTAGTATCACAAATGAAGAAAAGAGTGACAAAGGAAACTCACCGGGAATGTAATAGGAAACAGAACTTTTCGATAAACCCTGAAAGAGAAAGGCAGAATCGTTTCTTCACTTGAGAGAAAAAGAATCTGAAAATACTTTATCAATGGTTCAAGGAAGGAAGAATAAAAACTAGTTTTTTCTTCCGCTTAAGGGGTTCGATGAACAATCTAAAGGTTGCAACTTTCTTGGGCTTGATGTGCCAAAATCATAATTTTATAAGACCCAAAAATCTTCTCGAGGCCCCCAAAATTTTTCACACATTGTCTACTTGTTAACGTACATCTCTCTATATTCCATTTTTTGTGTTCTCAATCTCAATTCTCGTCTAATGTATGTCGTGGAATCTTACATGACCAAGCTATTATGTATTGTCCGGTGATGCTTAATCAGCAGTTGTACAAATTTCAGTTAAAATGAAAGATTTGGTTAGAAAATCTGATATAAGTCACGTGTGTTGATCCATTTGATAAGTTCAACAACCAGAAAGTAAAATGCCAATCTACGCTTTCGAGCAATGCTTCTTCAAGAGAAAGAACATGCCTTCGAGGCCGTCGTCAGTGCCTCTGTCTGCGGCAATCAGCAGTCAGAAGCCTTCTGCTGCATCTCGTGGCAAGTTTTCAGATAATACCGAGCAACTTCAGCTCATCAACGGCATCAGAAAAGCTCCTGTTGGATCTCAAATGAAGCGTGTCATTGATCTTTTGTATGAGGTTTGTGTTTCTTGTTTGACTTGTTTTTTCTTGCAGAGAAGGCAAGCCTTAACGCCAGAGCAAATAAATGAAGCTTGTTGATATGCATGCCAATAAGGCTGTTTTTGATAGTTTGAGGAACAATCCGAAAGCGTATTATGATGGAAGAAGGTTCTCTTATAAGGTACAACTAAACATTTCATTCAAGGTGGATTTGTTTTCTCATTTTCCCGTGTTTACAATTTCTGCTTCTGCTGCTACAGGCTACACACACATGATGTCAAAGACAAGAGGCAGCTTCTTTCATTGGTTAATAAATATCCTAATAGGATTGCGGTGATTGATCTCAAAGACGCTTACCCGAAAGTCTTGGAGGATTTACAGGTATAATGCATTGTTATAATTGGCTAGACACAAAGATGAAGTTTTAAAGACGTTAATACTGTATTGCGAAGATTCTTGAAACCAAGAAGGTAGTGAAAGTTTTCGAGATTGTCTTGTCTTTTGCAGGCTCTGAAAGCTTCAGGAGACATCTGGTTGCTATTAAATTCACAAGAGGAGGTTGCGTACCCAAATGATTTCAAGTTGATGATGACTTCAAAGCTCTATTCCGCAACATAGACATCTCAAGCGACATGCTGGATGTAGAGAAGGAGCTGCGGAAGATTAGTTTGAAGCCAGCGACGAACACTGCAGAGAGGAGAGGTGCTGAAGAGATCAATGGCATATCGAATAAACCGAAGGATAAGAAGAAGAAGAAACAAGAGATAAGCAAGAGAACCAAACTCACCAATGCCCATCTTCCAGAGCTCTTCAAGAGCATCAGTGCCAACAGTTCCCGGAGCTGAACCTCATAATCTATTATGCGATTCAAAATTCAAAATTGTGCCCGAATTTTTCGTATTATTCAAGAGATATATTACAGTGGATACGAGATAAATTTCATTTGTTATATATCTTGAGTTTACAAAGGTTTCAGGCATTCTCATTTCTCACAACGTTTGTTCGAAATATACAATTGAAAACATATGTTAGTCAGGTCTATGTTCTAGATGGTGCTAGCTAATCAAAGATAATCTCATAGCTGAAAAAAACAATCATACATAGTTGGCTATAGTTTTAACCGATTTTGATCAGTCAGCATTTTTTCTTACAAGCCCTTGAAAACATATCCCTTATGTTCTTTGATCCAGTCTCTATCTTTGGTTGCTTTGTCTGCTTTCCAGGTTTTACTGGCTTCTTATTCGCTTTCTCCTAACAAATGTAAACACGTAGAGTTAGTAACGAAGAACAAGGAACACAGATATAGAATTTAGAACTCTTGTCAACGTTTCTGCATACACACACCTGAAATGAATTCGAGGATGCCATGTTATTATCATTTGCAGTTGGAAGATTCTCCATATTGTTTTCTTTCATCGTCGGGTCAATAAACTCGAGTCTGCAAAATAAACTAGACATAATGAAAACCTTTGAAAAGAATTAGGATTCTTTTCCGCTGAGTGATCGAGGGATTTCAGATTTTGATTATATAAAAAGTACCTAAGATGCTCATAGAGAAGTTTTAACCAAGGCTCTGTCTTCAGGTACTCTCCCACAATGGAAACTGCATCTACCACTGTACAGATTTAAGGTGATATCAGTGAAAAGCTATTCTTCAAGGGTCAACTTCAAGAAAGGACATCCACCAACATTTCATAGTGATGTGCCATTTTTTGGAATCAAACACAAGTAAAATGATTTCTGTTCAAGAACTTACACGTTTGTTTCTCATCTTGAGCTGCATAGTTCTTGTCTACTTCTGGTAGAGTCTTTTTTAAACAGTACACCTGCGTTCATTATAAAGCAGGCACCTTAAGATCTGAAGTAAAGAGATACTAGCTAACCTGCCTTCTCTTTCCCTCAAATCCATACAGAGAGAAAAGATTTATAGAATGTGAAACAAAACCAGTTAAGAGTGCACTACTAAATTCAGCTTCTAGAAGAACCAAATTCAGAATTTTCACCAGGCAATAATCCAAAAAGATACGTGTCACTTTCAAATGATGAAAGTATCAAGAAAATTTCATCTGCATTGTGGAAAAGGCTGCAAAAAATCATCTTCTGACAAAAGCATACCTTACAACTTAACCAAGCTAAAACTTTCGAGTTATCAAGCCGATAGAACTTCATAGATCCAACCTCTGCAAGAAGAGAAGAAAGAGGAATGAGGAAATTGAACAACTTTCCAAGAGTAATGAAAAACATTAGACTAAATCTATATTGAAGGGATAAAAAAATTATACAACAAGGAAGACCTAGCAATCTGAAAATTCAGGTTCAGTAAAGTCTGTGCAACCATGTTTTCTGAAATCACAGATCAGCAATTTACCTTGAGTTTGACAAACGATTTCCATACACTTCTCTGCAAGTGGCAACAAATGTTGATATCCAGGATATCCTTCCACGAATAAAATCTCATCCAGTTGCCTGAACTTTCCGAGATCTTCACCTTTCTACAGATCGAATATTTCAGAATACAGTGAACATTTCCGAGAAATGGAAATCAAATAACAGTTAAGTGAAAAGAGCCAGGGAGTATAGAGTGACCTTCATTCTTGCTTCATCGAAAATAGGCAACAAGATGAAAACAGGATCAACTGGAGTGTGCCATATATAAGCTTCCATCTATAAATAGTAAACAGTCATGAACATAAGGGAAATAAAATTTGTATAAAACACTGATGCTGGTCGCTCGGAATTAAGCATTTATGTACACGTAATAATAATCAAAGATCAACGGTAGAATTACCTTGAGAAATGTAATCTCCCAGGAACCAAGAACCATGTGATTGCTTAAACCACTGTAGTTCTTGAAGCATCCCATTATTAAAAGGTAGCATGTTCCATTTTCTGCCATGTAAGCGATGATATCAAACCACACAAGATGTTACTAACTTAAGTTTTCCCTAAAACGACACTATACAGTAAGCCTGTCAAAAATCTACGTCCCATTTACCTGATTTTGGATGGCAAAGTGTTAATAGTTGTCCAGGTTTGTTTCCGCCACAACCCGAATCTTTACATGTGAAAGGAAAACAGTCATGTAATCAACAGCATAAAAGACTTCCAACTATCGTAGCCAAGGAAGGATTCAATTGAGAGAGCAAAGTCTATAAATTTCTTTGGAATAATCTGAACATATCTGTCTAATGAACAACAGTCTAAGTAATCTTACAGAATAAAACTAAAGCTCAATTAGTTTTCAAATCTGACTTTTCCAATCATTGATAAACACTGACTAATACTTTTCATAGACATTATTAAACCATTGCATAATCTAAATCATTTACAAAGGATAGATAAAGTCCCCCAGGCGTATTGGAGTACCCTATTTACAAATCCGCCAGAACAAATTCTATAGTAGAGAAGAGAAAGAACCTGGGGCAATGAGAACTCGTGTCTTCTCAGTTTCTTCCCACCAAACGATAGAACTCATCTTCTAAATCTTATCTTCAAGCTTTACCAAACTGAAATTCTACGAGTCTGACACCAACAAGCAAAGGTCCCAATTAAGGGTTGAAGGACCATAAATCACCCGACCAAGTACAGTGTTTAATCGCTATATCAAACTTATAGAAGACGATACTCTTCCTAAAACCGAAGAAAAAAAAAAAAGAGCTACGCGAGTAACGATTGAAGATTGCTAAACCCTTAACACCAATTAGCTGATATACCGTAACGAAGGCAAGAAGGCTCGCAAACTAGTGAGGTAAATGAAAATCAGGAAGAAATTTATGTAAGACATTCCATCGAACAGTTGGTGTACAGTATTAACTTCTAAAGACGAACCTCAGAACGCAAGCGATTCGGATCAGACAGAGAAACGAGAAGTGACGATCAAACTCACCAGTTTGGCGCAATAACAGAAGTAGCGCGCGCATTTAAATATGGGCCTAGCCCCATAACAAATTAAAAGAAAATATTTCTAAACAGATCCCTAACTTAACAGAAACTGTCCATATAAGTCCTATATTAGTTTTGGTAAAATACAACCCACAAAAGTGAAGAAGCTTCAATGGAATCTCACAAAGCTTGACAATATCCGGTAAAAGAGAGATAAATAGAGAAGAAAACTACATTAAGATACAGAGAAATCAAACTATGTACCGAACAAAGATCGGTACTTCTCTTAAAATGTTTTAAACCATAATAACCTCAAAAAAAAAAAAAAAACAAGCTACAGATGAATACTACTAGTCCTACATAAGAATCAAAGAAACACAGCAACACAGAGTCAATCCATGACTCTCTAAATATTACCCATTACAAAAGACAAAGGTAGATATTATATTGCAATGCTGCTTGTGTTTAGTGTTCTTCTTCTTCATAATCTTAAAAATGAAAAGCATCTCATAGAAAAGCCAATCTTCAAACTGTACAAAAGCAGCCTTCTCTCTCCCTCCACAGGTGAAGAAATCCATGTTAAAAATTCCGGATAAAACAGCTTTTTTAGAGAGAAGTCACTGTTGACGCAGACAAGTCGTTCATGAGTAGACACGATCACATAAGCTGTACACAACACTGACTGGCTTTTTCGTTGCGCCTTTCCAATAAACTCTCTCAAGTTTTCCATTCGACAGAGGCAGTGGAACAACGGCTTCTTGGCAGCTTTGTTGCAGTAATATGTCTAGTTCTCCACTAGCTGCTCCAATTAGTCCTGCAAATTTTGATTCAAGAAAGGTTTGGTTTTTAAGTATGCGGTTACACGAAGAAAGAAACCGAGAGCTTTTGGATTTTGTGGGTGTTTCTTTTCACCTAGAAACAGAGGAGATGGTTTTCCGGGTCTTGATTTGTACTCGGGATGGAACTGAGCTCCGATGTAAAATGGATGGTTAGGTAGTTCAATGATCTGTATTATCAAAATGTAAAGAATTACAACCTAAAAGATTGAAAATTTATGTGGTGTGTAACTGGTTTATCTATCAGAATTTACCTCCATTCGCTGTCCCGTCTCATCTTTTCCTGTGAATGTGAGTCCAGAGCTCTCGAAACGTGGAACCATGGCTGGATTCACCTGTAAGATAACATCTTATTTTAGCTTAAACTGTCTAAGAGATAAGGTTTTTGTATAATCTGAAAGCTGCTTAAGTACCTCATATCTGTGTCGGTGTCTTTCATCAACAAAACCTCTATTTCCATATCTGAAATATTCAGAAGAATAAGATAGCAGTTAAGCTCTATGATGCATCAAGTTAGAAACTTTTTGGAGTGGAAAAAGAATCTCCTGCTTACAGTTTTGCTGATTTAGAGTCCTTAGCATGAAAATAAGTTCTTCTTGAGCCTAACCTCATAGTACCTCCCATATGCGTTTTGGATCCCTGCTTCAAACAAAAATTACACGAGATCTCGAATTAAGTACAGTGAAGTAATTGAAACTCAAACAGAAAATATGGAAGGGAACAAACCTCAGGCATGAAAATGACACAAGGGTTTTTGGTGTTGGGATCAAGTTCAGTGCTGTTTGCATCTGGCAAACCAAGTACGGTTCTTGCATACTCGATCACAGCAAGTTGCATCCCTAGACAGATTCCAAGGTATGGAACTCTGTTTTCTCTGGCATATTTTGCTGCCAGAATCTTTCCTTCTACACCTCTATTGCCAAAACCTCCCGGCACAAGAATACCATCAGCACCCTGAAGACAAATTACATAGACACCGATAAACGGAAAGTTCATCTTGACACAATAAAACAAGACTCAAAGAATGTTCAGACCTTGAGTAACTTCCAGACAGCCTTATATGCATCCGGATTCTGCAGCAGAATCATTTTGCTTCAGTTTCAAAGGTTTCACAATTTGGATGGGTAATAGAGCTTAGTGTAAAGTATTAACCATACCTCCTTTTTTGCCCCTTGCTCAAGATCACTAGCTGAAATCCAATCTATGACAAGTTTCTTGCGCCTAGCCACAGAAGCGTGCAAGAGAGCCTGCTCATCAAACACAAGAATTCCTTTATCAAATTCCGCATTTGAAGCAATTTTTTTGACAAAATGAGATATTTTAGATGATGGGATTGACGTATCCTGCAAAGGTGTACCTTGTGAACTGAAAGATACGAATCCAAGAGCTCAGTGTACTTCCCAACCACAGCAATTCTTACCTGAAACCCAAAACATAATGAAGTCAGTCTCTAGCTCAAAACTAGGCCTGAAAATTTCATGGTAGAACAAGGAACTAACCGGAACATGCAACTTGTCACACAGTTTAGCCATCAAAGACCATTCCTCTAATGCAGGCTCCTTCGCGACTCTGTATATGGAAATATAACACAATGGTTCCCGCAAGAATCAGCATTTAAATGAATGAACCAATCTATTTGAGAATATGAGAAAGCGAGATGCACCCTTTAAGGTTCAAGACACGCAAAATCGCCTCGTGTGCCTTTTGTTCCTGCTCAAACAAGTTAAAATGTAAAGACATTGGTGATGAGAACAATATGTTTACTGAAACTTTGAAACTATGGTGGAATGTGAAAGTTACTCACTTTGAGAAGCAATGGAACGTGCCAAATGTTGGGACAATCGTAGAGAGTGACAATGTTTTCCATCTGCAAATGAATTACATATTATCTAAGAATATTTGTATGTACAAAGAGAAAGATTACGTCTTGTCTTGCAAATATGACCTACCGGAACATGGCAAAACTGAGAGAGCTTGGCCTTCACATTATCTTCAAGTGGCTACAAAATCAAGCTCAATATAAGAACTTAGAAACAAGATTGACACACGTTACCAAAAACAAAAACTTTACAAGGATGAAACCTTTGTGCTTCGGCAAGCCAAGATATTAGGACTCAAACCAAGACCCCTTAAGCCTCGAACGCTATGTTGTGTTGGTTTAGTCTTCTGTAAGCAGTTAGACATTGTTAGGACAACAACTCCAACAGACTAAACAAATTTTCAAAACTCAAGAAACTTGCCTGTTCACCAACAACATTCATTACAGGCACAAGACTGACATGGATCAAGCAAAAGTTTCCAGAGCCTGAAAAAAACGTAAAGAAAAAACACATCACTCGATCTTGATATCTTAAGTAAACTTCCACTATCATACCTCAATGAACACATACACACAAACCATATCTTACCTACGCGATATGAGAACTGTCCAAGAGCTTCAATAAAAGGCATGGACTCTATATCTCCTACAAAATACAAACAGTAGCTCCATGTTTATAAACTAACTGAATAAAACATGACACTGAGTGTAAAGTCTCTATGAAGAGAAGTAAATCAAAATACCAATTGTTCCTCCAAGTTCTATGACACAAACATCAGCTGGACCTGACTGTCCATCCACTGGAATCCTAGCTGCACGCTCAATCCATTCTTGAATAGCATCGGTGATATGAGGAACAACCTACAAAACCCGAAAAGGAAATTTCAATGTCTCTCTCTGAGGGTAATTTCATCGAACAGATTGCCTAATATTAGTTTGTTTTTCAAGTTACCTGAACAGTCTTCCCAAGATAATCTCCTTTCCTCTCTTTTTCAAGCACATGCTGTTCATAAATTTCGAAGTGTAAGTTCACAAATTAAAACCAAACATTCCAATTTTTGTATTTCATAACTTCCCAAAGACACAACAAACCTTATAAACTTTTCCAGTAGTTATGTTGTTTTCACGTGTCAGCTTAATATCCATGAACCTCTCATAGTTCCCAAGATCAAGGTCAACCTTTTATTAACACATACACTCACAAAAATTATTTTTTTTAAATTGGTTGTTGACCTAATTGAATGACCTACATTAAAGAAACAGAACAATTAGTAAATTTTTGCAGTACCTCTCCACCATCGTCCAAGACGTAAACTTCACCATGCTCAACAGGTGACATGGTCCCAGCATCAATGTTTAAGTAAGGATCTATACAAAAAATTATATAACCCGACCTTATAATCAGCGATTAGTACAGTAATTAACCCAATAAAAATCAGAAAAAAGTATTTAACTTTTACGATAAAATCTTGAAACTTTCAACAGAGCTAACAGAAAAAAAGTAGAAAAGATTAAATCTTTGGAAATTCTAAGATATTTTTAACTTTTTGTTTGTACCCTTTTCCACACGCGTGAGAGGTAGAGGGAAAAAAAAAAAACTTTTTTTCATGTTTGTTGTACCACTGGGGCCAAAAACTCAAATCTGAAACTTTTCTTTTTCTGAATTTTGATATCTTCAAGTTGGGAGAAAAATTCAAAAGCAAAAAGTGAAAAAGAAGAACGAACTTTGCGTAAGAACACAAAAAAAAAACATGGCGACGAGTTCGTTTTTATATGAAAGAAGTGACAAGTGTAGTTAGAAAAAGGAGAGAAAGAGAAAGAAAAAGAAGACCGATTTTAATGGCGGTGACTCGGAAGCCACATGATTTGAGGATGAGTCCGATACTACTTGCCGTGACTCCTTTTCCAAGTCCACTCACTACTCCACCTGAAACCACCACATACTTCATCTTCTTCCTTTTGCTTCCTTAACCCCTTTTATCTAAAAGATGATTTTATCAACTCAGTTCCTGCAAAACAGAGCAAAAATAACTTTCTTAGAAACAGAGATAGAGCTGCAGAGTCTAAAAGAGAAAACAGAGCATAGAAACAGAGAGAAAGCATTCGGCTTTTGGGTTTGCTTTAACTGTACTAGAACTCAGATAAATGAAAAAAAAATCTTTTTTAAGTAATTATCATTGTAGAACAAGTGATTATTTAATTTCCATGTCCTAATTATTTTATGTTAGAATCTGTCCCAAGTAACTAGCAAAAGCAGAGGAAGACTGAGAGAGTCTCTGTTTGTGATAGATCAAGTGAGGTTTTGGTTGTTTTAAACAAAGAGGAGCAAAAAAGAAACAGAGGACAACAAAAAACAAGAATCTGAGTTCTTAAGTTTATGTTTAGGAGTTTGAAAAGTGTAGAGAAATTAGGAAGAAAGAAGAAAATTTAAGTAGATGAGAGATATATTAGACTTACCTAATTTTATAAAACGAGAACTGAAAGAAGAGATATATCCAAATGTGAAGTGAATTGAATGAGAGATGGTGAAGGCTTTCAAAGACCCTTTTATAAGCAGTATTTCACTGTTTCGTGTTTAATTAACAATTAAATTCTTAAACTAATCTCTCTCTCTCTCTCTCTCTCTATCTCTCCCGCCTTTTATTTTTATTTTATTTTTCATATTAGACAAAAGAAAGAAGACCTTGGAGATTTGTAAAATACCATGTTTGTTTACTTTTAAAATATAGTGGTAGTTATGATTTTTTATTTCCTGAAGTTGTTGTAGTAATTTAAATATGTATGGATGATACAATTTTTTTTAAAATCCACTTGTTTTATATAACTTTTTTTTAGTTTAAACTTCAGTAGATACTGAATTTAAATCTTTACAATCTTTTGTTTATTAATAAACTTGTAAAGTATAGTATCTTTTTAAATTGGAAACTGACATTTGCAAAATATATTAATTTATTGACATAAAGAAAAATATCACTAAAATCTGGTCACTATTTTTGTGGAGTTACTGTAAATTTTGTATAACATAAGCAGAGCCCTGGTTTTAGAGACTTAAGGCGGAAAAAAACGTTATATTTTTTTGAGGTCAAATATGTGTTGTAACTAAAATTTAATATATTTTTTGTAATATAAAGTTAATAAACACTAATTTTTATTCTATGAACATAAATTTTGTAATATTTTATTAAGCTATGAAAATAATTTTCTACTATTTTTGTAATCCACTTTTAATGAACACTATTTTAATCAATAAAAATACTAAAATTTAAAATAAAATTTGTTAAGTATTATAAACAATTAACATTAATTTTTAATATATGTAATAGAAATTTAAACTGAAGAACAATAGCATTAGAATATATATTTTACCAATACAGTAAATATAATTTAAAAAAATTGAGACCCTAAAATTTACTTAATATTTAGAAGCCTAAAGCAAGTGCCTTTTTTCTTCTATGTTTTACTTTAATTGTTTTTTCTTTTATAACTAGAAAATTTCAGCCATGTCGATTTACCGTGGCTATGCCGCCATAGGCCGCTTCATATATTTTACCTACTGCTGCATATATCCAGTAAATAAATTAATCTATCGGGTTAACCGAATTTATAATCCATTTCATGAATCATTGAATCATGTATTTTTCAACTTAAAGTTAACTGACAATTAATATAGTTTTGAATTTATAAATATAGTTTTGAATTTATAAATATAGTTTTGAAAAGATATTTCTTTTTAGTGTCGGATCCGACGGATACGGGACTTAGAGCACTGTGAACCGCAATTCCAGCAACGGTATTAACTAATGCATGCGGTCGTTCCTTTATTTATTTATCTACAAGTGTTGTTTATCTATCTTTGTGTTATTGTCTTATGTATTATTCTAGTGGGGAACTTTTTTCGCCTAGCCTAGTAAGTAACGATATTTATATTTCAACTATGAAACTGATGAAATCTACACTAAAAGAAAATCGTGAAAATGTTTAGTTCTCATGATGTATTCGTATTTTGACAGATATTCAACTCTGGAGTCTGGACGTAAGTTATAAATGTAGATCAATTTCGCAAAATAACTACTATAGTGGAACATGTATATATTGATAGCTGAAGACATTGGATTAAATGCGTTTGTTCAACTGGTTAAACATTTTTAAATTTGCTGGATGCGGCTTGCTGTCAAGTCCAACATTTCTATGGTAATATTGTACAAAAAAACTAAATCGAATCATCGGAAAGATAAATTATTGTTATAAAAGCAAATGTACTCACATAGGAAATGGACTTTTGGTTCTAGATCACAAATAGAGTAGAGTAAGTAAGCGTGTCAAAATGACCTAACTCGTTCAGTTTACCTTGATTCACGATAAACTCGTGTATTTAATGAGGTAGCTCGAATTCCCTTATTTATTATATGAGTTTATATTTATTAGTTCGAACTCAGATCATTATATTTGCGAGTTAAATGAGTCAGCTCGTAAATTAATACTAAATAAATATAATAAATCAATAATAAAATATATAAATTATAAAATATCCAATAAAGTAGTTTTAAAGTAAAATACTAAAAATCCAAATAAATGATTCTAGAATGCTAATTAATCAAATCCAACGTTTAATAAAAAAGATACAAAATAATTTAGTAATCCAAACATAAAATCGGTTTGAAAGTTTTGAGATGGTCCAAGAAAAACATGCACATCTTCGTCATCTATAAGTTATATAAACTAAAACAAATATTTTTTTAAAGAGTTTCGATAATTTTTATATTACGTCTCGTCTTCTTCTAAAAAGTTGTCGATAAAATTTAAAAAATACTATTTCTATATTATTTATGTTAATCTTATAAATTTTTAATGTAGAACAAAATCTTCCTATTTTAAAAGTATAAAGTGTAAAACATAAAGGAAAATTTCTGTTTTAGTAATAACAAAGCAATATATATAGTTTTGATTGTTATATTTATTTGTATATATATCTACAATATATATGAAAGAAAAAAATTATTAAAAATGTCTAATTCATGAGCTAGTTCACGTCATATAACTCGCAATCGCAACTCAATTAAGCTCTGATCATATAACTTGTTTACTAAATGAGCCTTATAACATAAGTCGAACTCATAAAAATTTGATTTGAGCTGAGCTAGTTCATGAGCTAATGGTTCATTTTCACACCCCCTAAAAGTAAGTAAGGAACTTTAATATTTTTAAGACTTAAGTTAATTATTGCATTTATAAAACGATAGAGTACGTAAGGACTTTTATTAGTTGCAAATAAAATATGGTTATATTACTGCATTTGTTTTGAACTATTGTAGTAGTAGCTTCTAAGTTTCTTTATCATGAAATCCATGATGAGCCGCAGACATTATGCAAATCGAAATCATTTGATAGTGTAAAATTCATACATTTTTTAATCAGTGAATGTATACCTTTCTAGAAGATAAATCTATTTATGTGATTTTGTGATGGAAACTCAATGGCGGATTTACTAGGAAGCTTTTTATACTTAAATTTAACCATGCGGCTGTATTAATTTGATATTAGTAATTTTCATTTCTGGTGAATTTTGCAATTACAAGGCGAGCTCTAGGCAAAACAAGACTACGGGATGTGGCTCGGAACTTTCAAGAAGAGAAAGAAAATGCACATTGTAGTTGTGGCCTATATTTTAAGTAGCTAATCTATTGTGAATTTTCAGTCACCTTGGATTCTCGGGCATTTCATAAGAATATTATTTTTTATCGAAAATATATTTTGTGTACTTTAATTTAACATAATCGAAGATGTGACAAAATTTTGAAACGTGACATGCAGAATAAATATTTTCTGTTAAAATGGTTTTATATTACCCCTTCTTCATGGAATAATTGGCCAAATGAGAAAAAAGTTTATTCAATATCATAAAATCGATAAATAACCTGAAAACGATGAAGTGGATAGTGTGAACTGTGAAGTGTTAACTATAATTAGGTTGTTCTTTTTGGAGTCTTCGATCAGCGATCACAATTAAAGATTATTTGTAAAGGTGTTGCAACGATTCATTATTAACTACACCAATCAACAATCAAAATTTAATCGTTAATTTATATAGTAAGGCACTATAAAATTTAATGATAAATTGGAGCGATCAATCACAACTCACAACTACTACGAAACAAATAATAAAACATGCAACTAGCTATTAGTTATAGTAGTTGCCGAGTGCCAAACGAACATAACTTATATTAAATTTCGAATATCGAACGAATAAAACGAATGCATTAAATAGCATAGAATGATAACCAGCGGCAGTTATGGTATTTTGGAGATCTAAAATGATCATGTGGGTCCATATGCAACTGATCTTGTTGTGCTTATCAAGGAAATTTGATTACAAAAGTAAATGCCTACAGTTTAACCTCAAAAAAACAAATGCCTACCAAATTTTAAAATAAAATACTTGCCACTGGTAAAAACTAAAAAGTAAATTTCTACCAGATTTATATAAAATTAAATAAATAGTTACTAAATTTCCTTTTTAAAATAAATATTTGATCAAGAACTAACCCAAAACGGTTGGCAAAACCTGTTCTTTTGCCGACAACTGTTCATAAATTATCTCTCCATGGTCCTTTCCTTATGTCTATCAATCAGAAAATTTCATCTTTTTTTTTGGTTTTGAAGTTATAGAATTGTGGAAAAGTTAACCGTTGCAAACTGGTTTTACTTGAACTTTCGTGCAATATGCCTCTCAAACAATGTGCTAAAGACATGATAAGAATGCACAATTATTTGAAAATGTAAATGGTTGTGTTAACGGCTAAAGAAAAACATATTTTTGCATTCCGTGTGTTCAAACACAGCTGAAATGCCATATACTAATGATTTTAATTGTGTTGTTTACAATAAAATGATCATGTTAATTTTTGTATAACTCTCTCTCTCTATATATATATTGTGTTTTTAAGCATTGATTTTGCATTTTTATTTTACTTTTGGATAACCAGGAAGTTGTGGGCCGAAACCCGTAATTACTCATGCCCGAAACTACATCATAGAATATTAGCATTGATTTAACACTATTTTCTTGCATTTACATCCCGCATTTAAAGTATTAGGTGCACATTTGCATATGCATTCATGTTTTATAGGTTTTGAAGTGGAATGGACAAGACGATGGATCAAATAGGCAAGAGAATGATCAAAGAAGAGGTTAAGTGAAGAAACAGAGTCGGTGTGGTTTGCTCCAGCAGTCATGAGAGGCCGGAAGACTTCAACGAGCAGCCTCATTGGCTTGGCCACACTGTGGGGAAGCATCGATCTTGTGCAGCGGCATGGCGTGCCCGATGAAGATTCAGCAAAACAGGCTGGAGACTCCATCGGGCAAACATAACGGTTTGGCGTGGCCGCAGGACTTCAGTGGTTGGAGCCAGCAACTTCATGCCACTGATAGGAGGTAGCGGTCGGAGGTAGCGCCATCACCACGTCGTTGGAGAATCACCAAAACCCACCAGAAATCCTAGCGGGCTGAAGAGACCGATGGCACCTAGCGGGGAGCTTCCAGCGGCCAAACCGCACTGCTGAACCGCATCCGAGATTCTTGATTTTGGTCTTTAACTAGGTCAACTCTGGTTTAATTTTAGTTGACCAAACTTGTTTTTCTTCTCATATAATTACACTTACACCTAATTTGTTAGTCTAATGATTTGTTTTAGGGATTCTTCTTTGCCTCTTAAAGATTTTGCTAAGAGTTTTGTATGAATTTCTTGAATCTAATTCATTAAATCTCTTATTTTCTTAAACCTTTTACTACTATTTTTTAATCATGATTAATTCAAGATCAAGTTTGTTGCTTTGTGTTTTCATGGTTTTTAATGAGTAATCTTTTAAAACTGTTGGAAATGGTAGATTTATGGTGATTGATAGTTGATTAGTGGAGTTTAATCTTGTAACTACTTATATCCATACTTGATAGGTATTATTAATGTCAGCTTAGCCAAGGAATTGGTAATTTATATCTTAAACATTTTCATGCTCACAAGGTGTTTGATAAAATGGTTGAATCAAAATATCAAAATGTTTAACATACCTAGCGAACGAAAGTTGTTGATTAAGGTTTTAGGTGGTTAGTTAGATTTGATAGTAATGCTCATTGATCATTCGATAGCTAACGAAAATTATTGATTATTGAGTAATTAGTGAAGAGATGTATTATGGAAGTGGATTAGTTGAGATTAATGATTTAAAACTGATGGATTAACTCTAAGAGATAGAATTAAGCTCCACTAGTTAGCGTTTACTCGCTCTATTCATCTATCATTTTCAGAGAGTTCACATTTCTTGTATTTAATTTCAAATCGTATTTACTTTTTCCGCTTTTTTTTTCTTTCAAAAATACTTATTATCTTACATTAAATTGATTTTCTCTTAATCTTAATATATTAATTATATTTTCTCTTGTAAATTCGACCTAAAGTACACAATGTACTTACGTAAATCAATTGATAAACATAGAGCTTAAAAATTCAAACTACCAATACACATACAAAACACATTCTATATTAAATACATATTCATATACATATACAAATGTAATATATATATAATTGCAAAGTTTAGTTACGTATCTATAATATTTTTGGTTAAACCATTCAAACCATACATATACTAGGATGCTTTTTTGGAAGATTTTCGTATATACTAGGATGTTGATATTTTTAAAAAGGAACATTTCAGGCATTTGCATTGTCTAAAAAGTCCAGCAATTCAACATTTTATTTTGATGATGTGTTTGTTCCGCTCATTCTATCTGTTCTATTTGTTTTGTGCTAATCGTATGTGTTTGGTTTTTTTTCTTATATAAAATGTTTTTGGTGTGTTCCTTTTAATATGTGCATTTCAGCGTTGTTTATTTTTGATTGCCGCCACTATAACTGTAATAATCCAATTTAGACATTAGATTACTCAATATATATTTATCTATTAAAGTCTTCTTTCAACGGCCAGGAGGAAAAAAGGCTGTCAACATTAAGAAGGTACGATCTTGTTTAACATCGCTTTACACATTTTTAGGTGTTTTTTGCTGTTGGCTTGGCGTTGAGGGCCTCCAACGTAACATTCGATTGATAGATATTGTTTTGTTTAGAATATTGATATTATTATAGTATCAGAGAAAAACATTTAACACCACCAGTTTAAAATAGATGCTGTTTACCTATATATCAAACGCTTAACAGACGATTAGATTGGTTATATATGGTTAGAAGTATCGTTGGCTCTTGAAATAAAGCTGGATTCTTGATAGGAACAGTTAAAAAAAAAAAAACTAAAGGTGTGTGAACTTATGAAGGATATGTGGATCAGTCAGTCTATCCCATTAAACCATTATTTTAGTGGACCGACTCGCTAAAGAACATAGTCACGAACATAACCTTCTAATTCATATAGTAATGTAGCTTTATGCATTTTTTGGAATTTATCAAAGTTTGAAAACAGTGAAGTTTACAGTATAGATATATACGTATAATGACTACATTTGCATACATCAAATTTTTTTTCCAACCATAGTTTAGTATCAACGGTATTGAATGAGATTCAACCAACTTCGACAACAACATGAGAATTTGTCCCCTACAGCGAAATTAATAAGACCCTACCAATAGGCTAATATTTTCAAATCTTATCTCGGTAAAAAATCTAAAATTGGTTAAACTAATGGATTTAATAAAAATGAATTTATTAAAGATCAATCTGCCACATTAAAGTCCAAATGTGTATTTAATTTATTTCTGCGTAGTAGTGGAAGATAAATCTATATATATATATATATAGAGTAAGATGCATGTGCAGTTCTAATACTTTTTTGGTTTTGTTGTAAATTCTCACTATAGGTGATTATTTATCATTTTAAACGACGTTGAAGAAATATGTGCGATTTTAATATCGGTTAATTCGGTTCTAAAAGATTGCTCGAGAAAATCTTCAACAGAGGTGTAAATTAGTTAAACTTCAAAATATAATGATTCCCCGGATTTATTGCTTACGAAAGGAATAATGATGTTTTCTTAATATCAAAATCATAATATATATATATATATAACTGATAAAAAACAAAACTTCGCTAGTCGGCACAATATTTCCGAAAACCACTTGTAGATAATATATAGATTATTATATAAAACAAGCAAGAAATAAACTTTAAACAAATGAAATATGAACACGAAACCCCCTTTTTCTTACATGAAGCAAAGAATAATTCCCCAAAAAATCCGACCAGCAAAATAGACGAAGATAATATGGATAATGATAATTTCAAGAACGACGTACCGAAAGTGAGTAAGAAGCGAAAGTGGGAGAAAAAGAGATACAATTAAAGGATACGTGAAATATATATATATATATATATAAGAATTATACAAATATAATAAGAAAACAAAAGGAAGGGTCAAAGATGAAGAAAGAGGAAACTTCGTTATGAATGGGAAAGGAAACGTCACCAACGACCAACTAACTTACCTTCCCTCTCTCTTTTATGCCGCATGTCAAATTAATCATTTTTCTATCATACAAGATGACATTCTTTGTTAAAGTTCCGATTAATACATCAATTTTTCTTTGGTCGGGTCGGAATTTAGATTCTTTCAGTGGTTGAGTACTCAACCGATAGTTGTTTTTTTCAGGAAACTTCGGATTTTGTTGGGTTCATTCTAAAGGAAATATTGCCTTTTATTAGGAGCAAATTAAACCCCAAACGTAACATTACACCACTAACATGGTTAGGGTAATTTTACTGCATTATTTGAAAGTATGATCAATATTGATCGATCTTCCAAATCATCCACGGAATAAATATTATAATCAACGAACGCGTCAATCAAATCAAATGCAACGGACTTTGCACTAAAAAACATTGCACTAAGAAAAAAACCGTTGGCAATACAAAAAGGCCATAGTCATTTCCCATCATTAAACTAATTACACTAGTTACTTCATCTTTAAAAGAGTGTCAGTGTAGAGTTCATTTATTTTTGTTTTAAAACTTTATCATTTGAAAATTTTTAGTGTGACTTAAACAATACTCCACTAAATCTATCTTTTAGTCAAAGTTACTAATTAATTCATTACAACATACACGATCTATTTTAATATAAGGATCATTTTAATAGTTTTCACGCGAATTAAGAAATATATTAAATGTTATATTCCTGTAAAATAGACATTTTAAGAAAATTAAACAAGGAAAAATCATATATTTTCATATCAGAAATGCCACTTCATATAAAACTATTTAATAATATACTTCAAATATGACATATTGAAAAATTTATAAGAAAAATCACATGAAAAATGTCGCAAATATAATATCTATAAAAAATGTAATAATTCTGGTATTATATGTTGACTCTCAGACTAATCACATGAGGCCCATAAAAAATTTGGACTTTTTGTCACTAAAAACGTTTACGAGTAGCCAAAATGATTAAAATCATAGAAAGAGGATTCGAACTCTATAAAAAATAAAACCAGAGTGAATCTTTTAACAACTAGACCATCACCGTTTGAATAATATTTATTAATTTATGTTATATATGTGTAATTTGTATATACATTTAGCTAATCCAACTTTCACCAAAAATGCTTACTTACTTTTCTTCTAATTGAAATATGGAATAAGTACATAGTTTTTTTAATGATTTATGACAAATTGATGATTTTTGGGTAAATATTAAGGAAGCAAGACTTCTCATTTCTTAAGAGTAACCTGACGACACGCCACTCATCCAAAAATTAATTGGTAAGATGAGGTCATTCTTTCTTTAACCTTCTAGTTTTTTTTCTTAGATGAGGTAACTCTTTATTTAAAATAAAAGTTTATTTGATAGATAAACAAGTGCATAACCAAAATCAGTAAAAAAATATGGTAACGATATTATAATTAGATTATACATTTTTAGCGCATGTTTAAATATGTAAACAATATATTATCATGTAAAATAACAATATTTTATAAAATATAAAATTTATGTTATTTTCTAAAATACACACGATTTCAATTTTAGAATTCCTCAATTTTGCAAATGAACGACCAGAGTATGGTTACTGTTTAGTGATATTACTCTAAAATAAGAAATATAAGGTTTTATTGCAGTATCACAAAAAATCTGAGAAGCAATATACCATCACATGTGCTGAGGAAGAAGGTCAATGGTAATGGCAGATCACATGTGTTCGCTTATGTTTATTGGACCTCTGACCTTTTATTTCTCTCTCCATAGTCACGGGAAATATTGTTTCTGACATTTTCCGGACAACAGTTAACAAAAAAAAAAATTAAGATACTTTAGTAGTATTCTCTATGAGTTTTTAGCAGATTTATTTAAAGCCCAAATCAAGCATTTGAATTCCTTAACTCTTTTTCTGGTATGAGATAACTAGTATTTACTTAAAGCACCTCCATTAGAGGTTCTTAGATGGGTTTCTTAAGTTTTAAAAAAATAAAAAAAAATAAACAAATATGAGAGAGAATGTGAGAGGTTCTTAATTGAAAACTTTAAAAATCAGTTCTTAAAATTTTTTAGTGAAAATGATAGTGGAGTTCTTAATTAATAGTAGTGGAGTTCTTAAATTAATTATATTTTATTTTGTAGATACTTAGTGGGATTCTTAACTAATGGAGGTGCTATTACGTTTTAGTAGAATGTTGTAAAAGCCATTACAAAAAAAAGAGAATGTACTTTATACAAAAAAATGTTGTTAAAGGACACTTGAAGATGTTGTGTTTGATTGGAAGGTGAGTTAGAGTTAAAAAAGAAAAGAAAAAGAACTGTTTTTAGTCAGCTAGATTTTAGTTTTACCAATCAAAATAAAATAACAAAAATTAATGTCTGACATATTTATCTGAAAAACAAGAAAAAGTGGAGTAAAAATTTATTCTAGGAAAAGATGGAGTATAAAATTACTCCAAAATATACTTTTTGTTTACTCCAAAATTTTTAACTCATTTTTCTCTTACTTCTGCTCTTTGTAACCTAATCACACCCGTTGTATAAAAACACACATGTATTAGACTGTAAAAAGTCTTACGAAAATAGATAAATAACATTTAAATGCTATGGAAAAATGCAAAAAAAAACTCCGAAGAATCTTCATTTCACTTGACTAGATAGAAATGTAAGAATCAAACTTTTACTAAAACCTCTCACTAAAAATGTTTAAAATCAAATGTGATAACATCCTTAAATTTTTTTGGATAAACTAGTTGTCAGTTTAGCAGTTTTAGGTTTTATATTTAAAATTCAAATTGGATAAACTAGTTGTATATTTTTTATGTAAGAACATAAATTCTCAAAATATAAGAAATTAACTACTGGCATTTGCTGCGATTATATGTTTGATTTTTCTTTTTTGAGGTTTGAATGGTTTAGAGTTTAAAATTTAAGGTTTAGGATTTAGAATATTACAAAGTATTACTACGATATAAAAACAAAAATTTTACTATTTAAAAAAAAAAGATAAATAAAGGATAAAAGATCACATGGGTGATTAAAAATAGAGAGACCATTCACCAATCTTGAGACGTGAAAATGTTAGGTAATGGCAGTTGGGATACCTTTTTTGCATGTGCTTGCTTTCTCCCTATTCTCTTTTTCTATTTTTTTTCTTGAGACTCACATGCACCACTCCTCTGGGCCCTATCCGAGGCGTGCCTATGTGAGAAAAAAAGTATTCGTTTTAACCTTTAAATATTAAATAAATTTTAGAATTTCAAATTTTTTAATTTTTATTTAGAATATTAGTAATATATGTATTTTAGTGTTATTTTTGAGTTTAAACTTCTATTTCATATATTAAGAAAATAATATTAATTATTTATAATATTTAACAAATGTTATTTTAATTTTAGTACTTTTATCGATTGAAATAGTGTTTATTAAGAAATAGATTATATAGTAGAGAATTATTTTTTATAACTTAATAAAATATTACAAAATTTATGTTCATAGACTAAAAATTAGTGTTTATTATCTTTAGTTTATTACAAAATATATTAAATTACTGTTACAACACATATTTTACCACACAACAAGTATAACAGTTTTTTTTGTTTGCCTTAGGTCTCTCAAAGTGTAGGCACTCTAGCCACGGCTCTCGCCCTGATACATATCTTCTCAAATTCGATTACACTACTTATGTTTCACACGTTGCTCTGAGATAATGCATGTGTTAATCTAAAAGTGACTTTAAATTATATGTAAGTTGAAAGGGCACTATCTGATTGATCAAAGGAATACTATGGACCAAAGGAGATTAGCATTAGTTTTCGGAGGCTGCATATATGCAATTTCTAAGGTACGAGTACGATAAAACTTAGAAATTTATTTTTGTTGGATTATAACAGATTAAAATATATATATATATATATATATAAAGTCTAAACGTTTGTAATGTTAATCATTAGATTAATAAAAAAATTTAGAGACAATGATTATTAGCTTTAAAAAAAAAAAACACTCTCGGTTTTATTAATTTGGGTATTCTTAAAGTTCTGGTAATTTATCCAAATCAACAACACCAAATTTGGTTAGAAATAAGATAGATGCTTGAATCGTAGACTTGAACAATTATTAGAAATTAACGATTCGATATAAATAAATTTTATTTATATGAAAGAATAAGGCATTAATTTCATAACTGCTAGATACAAAACGTTGATGGATTTTCTAAAAATTTAAATTATTTTTAAGAATTATTCTATATCACTAATGTTTTTAAAGAAAATTAGTTTAAATTTAATTATCGTTCACTATATATATGAATTGTTTACCAACCAACAAAACTACCATTCACTGCACAAATTACCACTCATGCTCAGAAAGGAAGAATATATATATATATATATATATATATATTCGATAAAATCTTGTAGGTTGTTCCTCAATCCTCATTGCATTGGTCGATCTTTAAAAGTTTTTTTTGTTTACATATTATTGTTGTTTAAAACATTGTTATCCGAGAGTTACCTTTTTCAGTATTGATCACTAAATTTGTCAGAACATTGGTTAAAATCAAACTGGTTACCATGTAACTTTTTTAATTAATAAATCGTTAAAAAAATTTAGCCAACTAATAAATCGGTAAAGAATTTAGTCAACATAATCTTTTTTTGTGTGCAAATACTTGATTCCATAGTCCATACATAACAAAGAAGGAGATTCCCCGCTGTCAAAAAAAGTAAGTACGATGGGTCGACTGATGATTTATGATAAACACGAATTAATTGTATTTTAATTATATTATATATTTTAGTAATGTTTTTATTTTTAAAACATCTAGTAATTATTTTATTTTAGTTGAAATTATCTTTAAGAATTTTTTTTATCAAAAAATTCTTTAGAATTTTTAATAGTTCTTAGAGTTTTTGAGATTTATTATAAATAATTTTTTAGGTTCATTATATTATTTAGTTGTTGATTTGATTAATGAAATTAAAGAGCTTTGATAAACACTGAAAAAAGTATTTTTAATCTTTGTTTTCGGTAGTTCTTGAGAAATCTGGAGAGATTTCAACGAATCCAAGAAGATTTAGTATATTTGGGTATTTTTAAATTAAACGAATATCCTTACATATATTTCTAAAAGCTTTCGTTTTATTAGTTGGTATCAGAGTCGCGTCTCTTTGGTTTTTCGATCAAATACCGATTCTGGATGTCATGTGGATAGGCAACAACATTTATCTTTTGGAGGTCAAAAGTTTTTTTGTTAAGAGAGAAGACAATGAGATTTCTCTCTTATCCATTATATCTATGCAGATGATGTTATAGTTATTGAGTTCGTATTCAAAGAAGATTCGTTTGAAAATCTGATTCATGCAGAATCCGTACAAAATCTGATTCATGAGAAATCCGTGCAAAATTCGTATAAAATAATAAATGTGTAAATTTCGGATCAGATACAGATCGTGCAAAAATCGGGATGGGTCAAAAAGAATATACGAAGATAAATATTCGAAAAGTTCATATGGTGAAAACTCTGTTAAAGATTTGAGGACAAATTTTTCTTGGCCGGCGAGATCTGATGCAACGTAAATTTAGGATAAACACGAACTATTTGTATTTTAATTATATTATATATTTTAGTAATTATTTTTTTTAGCTGGAATTATATTTATGGATTTTTAATAATTTTTAGAAGTTTTGAGATTTATCATAAATAGACTTCTAGGTTCATTATATTATTGAGTTGTTGATTTGATTAATGAAATTAAAAAGTTTTGATAAACATTGATAAAATTATTCTCTATTTTTGTTTTTGATAAATGTTAAGAGATCTTAACAAATAAAAGAAGATTTGATATATTCAAATATTTTTAAATTAAATAAATATTTTTGTGTTTATCCGAAAATAGTTACGATCAAAATACACGGTGATGTTGAACACAATTCCAAAGCTTTGGTTCTTGCCAACATGAAAAGTTTTACCCAAGATATCACAACGGCAATGAGGCTCGGAAGCTTACACAGCTTAAAAGTCAACATAATCTTACCGACAAATTTTACCAATCACAATTTTGTTGTCTAATTTTTCGTGGTAGAAATATGGGCAGTATCTAAGGAACTTGAAAACAGTCAGCCCTTTTGATTATTCAAAAGAAAAAGAAAATTTGTTTCAAAAAAGATACCGAACTTTAGGTTGAAAATGAAAAACAATAATATTAGTAAAGTAAAAGTAAAGCTGTTTTTAATATTATGTTTTATGAGTCAGAGAGAAGTCTTCTCACTATAATTGTCAAGAATCGAAATGAGTAATGTTCCCGAATCTATTGGTTCTTTGTCGCTTAGCTTTAAGCCAATTACACCGACACGTTTGTAAATCTTCTGACGTGGGCTACGGGCTTCGTGTGTTTTGAAGTTTTGAATAGTATTTCTGCAGATCTTCGATCTTTTACTATTAATAACAAGAAGTTAACATATTTTGAACATTGCAAGGTGAAACCGTCCAAGATTTTGTTCAACGACTGATTTGTTATTTTATGGAAAAAATAAATATAATTGACTCCCAATTTGTTACCTTTTACAATATATTATATCTATGATATTTTAAATTAAATATAATTATACAATATAATATTTATTTGTAGTTAAAATCATTAAGTAAATTTTATTTTAGCCAAAACATTAACCTTACTAGCATTATTTAAGTTCTAAAAATTCTCAGCCAATATTTTTTTTGTTCACCCAAAATTTCAAAACACATTTTCACATATCGTAAAGAAATCAACATAAGAAAATATGTTTTGAGGTTCTATATAAAGTAGAAAGACTTGAAACAAAAAAGTTTATAAGAAGAAATACGAGAAAATATTTCAAACGAGTACTATATATATGTCATGATCACGGGTCGAATTATGACACGGTGAAGAAGCAACCAAACGACCGAGCCATATCCCTACGTACATGACGTCGTCTCTTAAGTTTTTAGTTTTAAATTGTTTTTATGATATTTATTTTGTGTACGTGTGCTTTATAATTTGAACACAGTAACAAACAAAATTATGAAAGTGAACGTTGTTTTCATTTCATAAGTTTTTGTTATATAAAATTAAATTTTGTTGCATTTTTTCTAATAACGTGCAAGGTGAATTGATCCCCAAAAAACCGAAAAAAAATTAAAGGCGAAATGATGAATGACGCGATGCGTTTTGAATACCACATGACTTGGGCTAAGAAGCAAGCCCAACGTAGTTGGAATAGCCGACCTTTATTTCCTCGTTGGTCCACACGTTTTTTTGAATATTTTCATAGTTTTCTATCACTTTTTGGTGTTTTGTTTTTCATATTTTTTCTTGTCAATTAATTTGGTCTGTCTATTATAAAAAAATATTAAATATATCCATATAAAAATACGTGTAAATTTATTAATATATTGGTATTTAATCATGTATGATAATCTTTTTTTTTGTTAGTTATCAAATCGTTTACAATAAACTAAACCTGGACTTTATACATAATTTAAAAACAATAATCTCAAAAAATATTAAAGAAAAATTGAACCATTGATAAGAATATGTTAGATTCATATTGTAACAAATAAATCAGTTTACCAAACGTAATATTTTACTCGACTTTGTTTTCAATACATCATCAGTAATGTTAAAATTTTCCTTTTCTTTAATGAAGGAGAAAATAAAAAATGTTAGGAGTATGAGAAGTAATCTTTAAATAATGGACCGTAGACTGAGAATCTTATCTATTGCTCTTTGGAGCCCTTTGGTCCACCTTTAAGGTTGCGGTTGGTGTTTCATAATTCGGACTATTCTAGTCATAGTCATGTTTTATTTTTGTTTTAAAATCATAGTCATGTTTACAAAAACTATGTTGTTAATAGAAAACTTAAAAGGACAATAGAAAAAAAGATATTAAAAAATTATCACCCGTGGGTTGTTTACCATCATTAAAAGTAAAACCAACTTTAACATATCAAATCGAAAAAGAATATGATCTAATGATATCGAAATCAAATATCAAATAAAAGTAGGGCAACGCTCGATTATTTATATTAATATTCCATCGAAATGTTTCATTTGCTCAGTCTATTTTCTTGATTAGTGCAAAGAAGAATATTTTAATATTTGCTGAAAAAAGTTTGTCCTAATATTTCAGAAAAATAATGAGTGTAATATTGAGTTTACGATCTTGTGTGGGCTTTATTGCTGCTATCAAAATCTGACCAAATCAACACTTTTTTGAGAAAGGCCTAAATAACTAAATATCAATAGATTTCACAAATTTGGCCCAATATATGGAAACAATTGGGTTCGGTTCATAGCAAAATGTATTATTACATAAAAAAAGACCAAAATCAAAGTGAGGCTCATCATAAAAATTGTGAACCACCGAATCATCAAAAGGAGGTGTGCATCAAAAGTATGGAACTGATTTAGATTCCTATACAAATTATATATCTACAGTGATAATCAAACATGAACAATCCCAACATGATCCAAAGTTTCCATGATATAGCTGTCTGGATTTGATATAGCAATTGCATCAAATCCAGGAATCAAAGAACATTTAGTGGAACAATCATGTTATAAAGATTTGAGATTCAAGATTGAGAGCATTCACCATCGGCTCAGAGGTAACCGACGAGGAAGATTCTGAAGAAGGCGAGGAGAGAAAGGAGACTCCCTCCAACAAGGCATACTTGAAGAGCTTTCTTCTTCTTTCTTGGACTTAACCAAGTGAAAGACTGAAGACTGGACTCTAAAATTGATTCACCATCAAGGTAATACACCTAGCAAAAGAAAATGCTATCAAGATCAAGCAAACAAGATCTTAATTTTTATGAGAAATGGTGTCGAGTTGGATTGTAGAACTTACGGGTAAGCTGTTTAGAAGAACTAGAGCAAGAGAGACATGGAATGTGCAGGTCAAGCTCTTTTCTAGGATATCAGGGATGGATCTGCCGAAGATATTAAATAGCCAACGAGGTTGGTATGCGGTTAAATGAACTGAATGTGACATAGCAATTAGATCACCAACAAATACAAACGTCCCAACACAATTTGAGGTATTGAGATCTAGACCAAGTCTAGAACAATTCTGTGATGGGGTTTTTTTATAGGTGATCTCTGTCCATGAAACGCCTGGAGATTGTAGTGCTTGTAAACACGATTCACCCTGAAACATCAAATCATCAAATGCCTAGAAAGTAAAAAAACACAATGCTATAATCAATGTTTTCAGTCCATGAGTTATGCTCACCTGCGAACATATGCAGTCACTTATGCTATCTGTGTCTGATGTTGTCACCCATCCATCACCGCATTTGTTAAGCTTGACCATATCCTTTGCATCCAAACAAACGGAATCCTGTTTTACGGCTACATTTGAGCATGGCACAGGTATAAACGGAGTGAGATCACCAGGACAAACATATTGGTTCTCAACCATTTTCCCCTCGAACCCTTCTTCAATCAGAGAGATAGGGACACAGTAACCCTTCCCGTGATGAAATCTCCTTGAACCTCCAAGATACAAGGAAGCATTTGATGTTTTACTGTTTTGCTTATCCAAAATTGCTGTCAGTTCAAGCCATTCGCTAGGTTTATGAACTTGTATGCCATCCAAGGACACAATAACATCTCCAGGAGATAAGTAACTAAACAATGGCGACACTGAAGGCACATCCACAACCTATAGAAGAAACTAAACAATTAGAGTTTTTACAGAGTATCATTAAGGTTTAATATAACCACAAAAGGCACAATAAACATACTGTGAGGCTTTCACCGTGTTTATATAACGGAGACAACATCAGAGGCAAGAGAAACAAAGCGAATGCGCAGAGTGCACAGAACTGCATGAAGAAACTCAATCAAGAACTCGCTTTATACAAAGACAAACAGAACAAACTTGAAAAGAGGAACAAACCACTGCATTTTGCCAAATGCCGGCACAATAAATACGAAGAACGTTAAACCTAGGGAGTGACTGTAAGAGATCGTCATCGAAAGCTACAAGACCGCCTGGAAATATAGCTGCAATGAAAACGGCAATGTATTCCATCTGTATTCCTTCACTGCTGCTCAATCAGAAGAACCCTAAGAATTTGATAATCTAAGAGTAAAGTTTCAAAAGGAAACCAACTCTAATCTACAAATTCCATTCCCCTACAAAGGTGAGAGCTTTAAAAAATAGGAATTTTTGAAGAACTAACCTAGCAGCAGCAAGAGCATGACCAAGTTCATGAACTGCAACAGTAATAACAGTGGAAACGAATACATAGGCAATGCCAGATAATGATACACGCTGCAAAATCCACGCACACAAAACACAAAAAGTAATTAGCTTTATTTCGAATTTTTTACAAGATGAGATTTTTGTTGAAGTGAGCTGACCCTGGAGGGAGGGAATCCGAATACGGTGGCAGTGAGGCGGTTAGAGAATAATGGGTTAGGGTGGAACTGGAGGAGGAGAAAGACCGTGACGAGGAGAAGAGAAGCGACGCCGAATCCGAGTCCGATGGAGAACCAGATTTTCAACTCGCCGGAGATTCGCCGTCCGATTCGGAAGATGCGTTCGTTGAAATTAGAGACCTTGAGATCGCAGTAACAACATGAGGCTTCGTTTTCCGTGTTTACGCCGGTGAGGTGATCTCGTCGGAATCTCATCCTGAATCTTCTCACTCGCCGTCCTGATATTTCCATCGGTTAGTTCAGTTTTTGCTTCTTGCTCACAGGCTCACAGCTGATGATGAGTTGATAACCCTCTCCGGTTTAGATCTGACCAAGAGGGAGGTTCGATTATGAAATAGCAAGTGATTCTAATTTTAAACCGAAAAGTAAACCATTTAATCTGCAGTCAACTTGAGCCAGAACCGAACAGTGTGAGATGCCTTGACAATGACATAAGCAAATCAAAAGCAAAGAACCTTTGACGTAAGCAGAACTATTTCATCATACTAATTATTGTTCTTTTTGGATAGAAAATTCTTGATTATCGGTATTTATTGATGACTTCTCGATTTTTTTAAAACCAAAATAAGTTTCTCCGAAGAGAGAGAACCTTTTTATTTTTGAATATTTGACAAGGTTAATTATTATTTACGAAGATGCATCTTCACTTTTTATTTTTGTACATGAAAGAAAATTAAAAGAATTTTGAAATTCTGAAAAAAGAAAATAAGAGAAAAACAAAGAAATGTTACGAATATATCAATGTGAATGCCCATTACTGGTTCACTATTATGTTCTAAAATATTTATAATTTAAATTATATTTGTTTTTCAAGTTTTTGTATTCTTATATATACCTTTATTATTCATAGAATAATAACACACACAATATATTTTTAATCTTTTCTATTTTATAAAACGTTATCAACACAATATCCTATCCGTCTAAACTAAACAAATCTCAACTAAAACTCTAGCCGATACCATCTTCGTCTCATTTCTAAAACCACCGAGAAAACCCTAATCGCCTAGCTAAGAAAATCTCCATCGTATATGGTTTCCAATCTTACCGTCTCTAGTTGCTAACATCGTCTTCGTCCCAGTTATGTTATTGAGATAAGTGCTACTTACCCGTCTTATTATCTAAAGTTTTAAACGATAAATGCATGGGATAATAATTAGAGAATGAGACAATTCCTTTTTTTTGAAAAATTTAATTATTGATATCTATGGACATGTTTTTGACATATAGTTTCTTGAAACATGTACAATAATTGTTTGTTGATTCACCGAGAACATGTTTTTTGATTGTTTGGTATTTGTTAAAGCGAATGAGACAAAAGGAACAAAAATTGTAAAATTGTAAAATTGTAAATAATATATAAAAGTTTTTAGAAAGATCGAGAACTCTTAGGTAGTGGATGCAAATACTTTTAAATTCCTAATTAATTTGGTAATACAAAAAATAATTTATTTAGTTCCAGTATTTAAACAGCTAAAAACAATCCCAAAAGAATTTAAACTGTCCAAAGGAGTTAAAAAATATTTAAACTATTAAAAGCAGCCATATGCCAAAAGCAATTCAATAGAAGTTTTAACTACCATAATGATTGATTGCATTATAAAGTATGTAAAGTATATGGATTGAAACAAGAAAAGCATACGTGGAACTATTAGAACTCCCACAGAGATTTTATATTAAGTGGAATATATGAAAAAATAATTTGGGATGAAATCGTTCTTTTGGAGTATGCAAAATCGGATTTTGCACGAACTTTGCACAGATCCGAGTCTTTATGATATTTGCTTATAATGTATTTGGTGATATCCAAAATTTGCACGAATCGTGTTTTGCACGAATAAAATTATGTTGATATTGCATAACTCAACTCGAATCCTATACGAATTATGCATGTCATTTTTGATCTGATTATACTTTAATTATGCATGGTTTTCAGCCTGCATGTTTGTTGAAGATATCAAATTGATCATTGAATATCATCGAAACTCTTGAAAAATTATTGCAAGTATTTTGATGAAAATAGTAAGGGATAAAAAACTTTGGAAATACATAATTATCTTCAAATATCCTATATTGAACATCAGGTGAAAAAGATGTTATCCCATGAACTGCAGAAAATAGTGATGTATGTGGAATGAATGTTGGTTCAAGTAGATTTTATAAACTTATTTATCAATGCGCTTCAAATTGTTACTTTCAAAAAGTTATTTTATCAAAATTGGATCAAATCATCTCAAAAATCAATGATATACTCACGAGGGAAAATAAATGCACGTTACACTCTTTTTCTCTTAACTATAGTTTTTCCGTTAAGTTTTCCTAACGCAATATCTCAAACGTATTAGATACTAACTTATTATAATGTTCAAAAAAATTGTTATGGATAGACCCATATTATGTAAATACCCATTTTTGACTTATTAATATATTTTTAGAATATTTGTTCTTCAAGTTATACTTGTTTCTCAAGTCTTTATATTCTTATATATATCTTTTATTATTCATGGAATAAGGCACAATATATTTCTCAATTCTCTTATATTCTAAAACAAAAAGTAAAAATAGGACAAAAATTAAAAGAAAAAAAAAGAAATATAAATAGGGAACATCTCGATAGCTCACTCATCTGGTTTTTGTTGGCCTATTTCGCACGCACATCACAAGCAATCCACACGTGCGTCTTCTTCCACTATTTTTTTTAACTTCTCAAAAGAGATCGAAAAAAACTCAAATAAAGAAAGAACAATAATTTACTCGGAGTCGGTATCCAAATTCTCCATGCCTTTCAATCCTCTCCGTTTCTGCTGCTACATTTAATTCAATAAAACAATTTTCATTATCAATAAACCCTCACTTAATCATTTAAAATGAATCTTGATTATCCACTTAAAAATCACATAAGCAAAACCTTAACATCTAAAAAAACAGGTTTAGACGGAACAAAAATAGTGTTTGCAGTCGATCATATAAATAAACAAAAGATCTAATAGTTTTAGACAATTATTAACCCCCCCCCCCCCAAAAAAAAACAGATAAACACACCACTTGGGTTTATTTTATTTTATGTCAAGTATTACTTGGCAAACAATTTTATATAACTAGTGTTCTTGTCCTTGAAAATGAACAGTTCATTATTCTCCATTAGGTGGAATAGTAGGTCCCATGTCTTGTCCATTTTGTGAATTCCATTAAAATACATATTATGTTATTAATAATAAGGTCCACCTAATTTTGTCTACAACTCACCATCTTCTTTGCCACATATAAAATATTCTGTAAATTATGTAGTCCTAGACCCATATAGATTCATCGACTAACACATTCCATCTTTTGTTCTTCTATTTTAATTATAATATTACTTAAATTTCTTTATGATCATCAGAGAACTAAGAAACAAAAAAGGTTTAAGTAAAGTTAATTACCTTCTTCACATTTTTCTTCTCCCTAACTTCATAACGGTTCTTGGCCAAATCAGATAACCACATCCCTGGAAAACAAAACTGTCCAAAACACCCACACCAAACCAATTAACAAACTTTAATGTATTGATATTGTTTACTTGTAAGATAAAAATGAATACTTTGTTGTCTTTTACCTGAAGGGCTTTATCAATGTTCTTAGCTCGTTTCCTGGGTCGATGTGGAAGCTTTGTTCCTTTCATAATTAAGAAATCTTCTTCCTTCTCTTTCCTAGACAAACCAATGTAGATCCTTGGCCACTCTTGCGTGGCCTTCTCCCTCTCTCCATTTGTATCCAGCTCTGGATGAGCCTGAGCCATTGATTCTGATCTGTTCACTCTTTGGTGATGATTATGATCAAACCCGTTTTGTCTCTGATCTCTCACGCTTGATCTCTTCTCGATTTGGTCTGGAGATGGTGGAGATCGCTTAGAGCCACCCGATCTGGACATCATACGGCCGTTGATGTTCCTTGATGGTGATCCGTTGGATGATCGGTCTTCTAGATTCCTGGGCATGATGATGATGAACAGCTTAAATCCACAGGTGATTTTAAGCTAAAATAAATGTTAAAAGAAGGAAGATTTATTCTTTCCACTTGTGTGTTAAAAAGGAAGAAATTTATAAAAGGAAACTACGAGTACCCATTACATATTTAAGAATCAAAATCAAACGCAGACTAAAATTATAAGAAGAAATCTATAAGATCGATTAATATTGTGACTTCAAACAAAGAGAAATCTTTGAAGATTGGGTCAAACTTCAAAGATAGGCAAGAAAAATACGAGATCTTAACTTATATTTGAAAAAATAATAATCAAGATTTAGACCTGAAAAATGTTTTATATTTTCATACCCAAAAGCTAAACAAGAGAAAAACCTAGAAGAAACAGAGCACTAGTGGAAAGGCAAAAGACACAACTCTGCTTCTTTGTGTTTCCAAGGGTATTACTGTACTTTCCAAAAAAGAGTTTTTGGATCACCAAACTTTGGTAAAAGCTTTAACAGAAGAAGATGAACCAAGCGTTTGGATCTAAAAATTCAGTAAACGAAATAACATAAATAATTTATATAAAATAAATCAAACCCGTATATCCAAAATAGCTAAAAAGAAAGACCAAAAAAGAAACATATGGAAGCTAATGAAAGTCACGATCAGAGAGATTAATTTACAGTAACAAAATCTAAAGATTTAAAACTAACAATTCTGTAAAAAAGACAGATCAAACTCAGTTTTTTACATTTAAGGTAAATAAATAGTATATCAAAAATAGGAAATATTAATGGAGTGAAGAAGATTTGGGTCTAAACCTGGAAGGGAAGAAATATTCCTTGCCGACGACGAAACCGTTTCTAGGGTTTGAGCTCCGACCAGAGAAAATCGGCGGTGGTGGTGGCATAGATGGATTAACCGATCGTCTTTGGAGTTTATTCGATTGAATCTTACCTTGTCCTGATGAAGAAGACGAATCATCAGCCGTGGATCGGATCTCAGCTCTTGAAGCTCTCGATCGCTTTCGTTGTCCCCACTGTAACAGCACATCTCCACCGCGACGACTAGGGCTAGGATCTTGTTGTTGTTGAGTGGATCTGAATCGGAATCCTTTGGGAACTCCGTCTAGAGATGAGGTGGTGGTCGTCGTTGTGCATGATCCACCGTTAAATCCTCTTCCGGCGATTGAGGTTGTTGAAATGACGGTGGTGGTGGTGTCTTCGTTTGTTGCTCTTGAAGGTGAAGGTCTTGGGTAAGGCTTCTTTGCTCCATTTGTAAGGGGAATATAATCTGGGCTTACTCTCTGACACCTAATCAAAACATAAATCTGATCAAAGATTGAAATAAAATCCAGAAAATGAAATAGAAAGATTGAGCTGTGAAAATTTGCAAAATACGTTTCGAGTTTTTTTATAAGTCAATTTTCTCAAATCTTTTCTGATTAGACTTTGACGGAGCAGCTCCAAGAATTTTGTTTGTTACAGGATTCAATAGTGATCATATTGAGATTGTAGAAACTGCTGCGATTAAGAGGTTTTGATATTAGAGTTCATAAACACCGTGAATCTGAAGTTTTTTCAAATCAAACTCAGATCCATTGAAACCAATTAGAAACTGCAAAGCATAAATTTCCAGGGAAAAAGAAGAAGAAGAAAACCCAAATCAGTTGGAAATGGAGAAACTCAGAGAGGCAAAAAAAAAAGAACGGAAGAGAAGAAGAAGGATAGAGACCTCATCATTATACCCACGTAAAAACCCGATTCGAATTTTGTAATGGTAGGTTTTACGATTCCGATCTGTGATTATTTTTTAGAAATCAAGGATTTGTTCAATTTCTTCTCTGCACCAAATTCGATAAAACGAGGAGCTTCTACTTTCTCGTACGGATCACCAGCGAAGCAAAAGGTCTATCTATATAGAAGAAAGAGAATGAAACGAAACCTAAAAGAAGATGAAGATAGAGAGAGAGAGAATAATAAGAGAGAAGAAACGGAGGCTCTGCGTCAAACAGTGAGGAAGAAGAAGAAGAAGAAAGGTAGTGGGTGCGTTATTGTGGCAAAACTTCTTTTATTCTTTTTATTTTTCTAATCAAGTACTTCACATTTTTGTAGACTTCTAATTCTCAACCCCATAGTTTCTTGTATTCATACGATAGTCCCGTGTCTTTCGTTTCAAAACCCAGCCCATCACTAAGCCCACTAGATCCTCTTTTCGCCGCAATGTGTGATTTATAAACGTCTCCGTAGCAATTTGACAACAGTCGGAATTCTGATCGCCAAGCATTTATAATTACGTTGAAGAGCACACAAACTGAATTCTTTTTAAGATTTCAACTAAGGGCATAAGTAGCGGTGGAAAAGAAAACGTAAATCAAATTCCAAAACCAAAACACAAACCAACTTCAGTTTAAGCCAAATCTAACCAAATAAGCCGAAATACGAATGATTTTATTTGATTCCAGTTTTTATTAAAAACCGAAAACCAAACAGAATCTCCTAACAGTAAACTGGATTGCAACTTGAAAGCAAAGGGGTCTGTATCCAAAGATTGATATTGTATTCAAAGGAAAAGTTGAAAACTGAGAATCTTAAAGCCAAACAAAAACTAAACAGATTGCCCACTTCTAGGTAAAAGGGTCTGTATACAATGATTGATCTAGACTCTAGGCAAAGTTGTCACAAAATTAAGAACATCAAAGAACAATATGATCCACCAGAGAAGCCAAACAAGTCCCCTTTACGATGGGATTGATAGGCAGATCTCACCAGACCCTTATCTGTGCGCCACATAAGTAAACTCCAAGTCTTGGGCCAAGAGAAGTTTTCTTTTGGTTCTTGTTCTGACTTAGCGGAAAAGCCGTGGAACTGATCTTTTAGGCAATTTTCCTTCGAGCTTTAGTCTCCGGTAGGACTCCCTGATATGACAAGGTCTAATAGGTCCTGATTCTCTCCTCTCCGCCATAACAAGTCGAGCTACATATAATGTTTTTGAGATCAAGTAAGTGAGGTCTTTTACAGATTCTCTATTGCAGCGTAAAGAAATTCATCAGAAATCTCACATTGTCTTACCTGTTTCGACGAGTTCACCAACAAACATCTTTCCGATACCACACACAACAATTTGCATTGGTATACTAATCTTTTGACTCCCTGTGATACTTATTAATAACTACATCAAGAAAAGAAAAAAAGCTTATGGTTCATACTTGGAATGAAACAAATATGAATCAATTGTGTTCATAACCACAAAAAAAATCACCTTCTTCATGTTTGGTCTTTGCAATGCAGATCTCCTGAAAGATTCATATCTACTCATCTGATCCTCAGTGAATTGCGATAAAATGGTTCTGAAGAATTACGAAAACATCACTCTCAAGATTATTAGTAAAGCTTCAAAGGCATAAAATCAAGAAACATGAATCAAAAGACTCACTGCATTTTAGCCATTTTAGCAGGATCAGAACTAGTTGGATATTTAGTGAGCTCAACTTCCATATTCTCTTCCTCTTCTTCTTCATCTTCATCTTTGTTTTTAGCTTCAGCAACAACGGAGGTTTTATGCTTCTTCAGCGGACGTCGAACACCCACAGCTCTCTCATCTTCTTCAGGAGCCTGTTCGATTTCGGTTCGTCCCTCTTCGCTGCCTCCACCTCCGCCGCCACCAACGGGTGATTCCGGCGGCGACTCTTCTTGCTCCTCTTCAATTGCTGCTTCAAATGGATCCTTCGAATGTTTCATCTTTGAAAACCTAAGGAAAATCACATAAATCAGATCTTAATCCCCAAATTCAGCTACACAGTAGAAATGGAATTAGGGTTTGAAGAAGGGAACGAGTTCTAACGTAATAAATAGCGATGATGATCATTGACGAACCTTTTGAGGAGAAACTCAGATCCAATTTCAGAAGGCACGAATCTCTTGAATGTTGTTCAAAACTGAGAGAGCTCCAAAATTTTCCAGGCGGAGAGGTAAATTCTTCGACTGTTCAAATTTCAATTTCCAGGCGGAGTGTACTAAACGGTTTAATCCAGTCGAGTGATGAATCCAAATAAAAAATCTGAACCGGATATTGTTAAACCGAACCGAAAAGTTTGAGTCCATAATAATTGATTTTTTTATCGAACCAAAATCATTTGGGTTGGGCTCAATTCAAAATTGAATAAAATGTAGCATCAATATCTAGATTTGAATGATTATTTCGAGATAGCCGAACTAGATATTTTTTTTTTCCAAAAAAACAAAAAATTTAGGTGAAAACATCCAAATATTTGAATTTTTTTGTCTAATAAATATTTAACGACATGCTGTAAGAAGAAAAACCAAACATAAAATGTTTTTTTTTTGAAGTAAATGATACTACAAAATTATTAGTGGTCAAGTGTTATATATTCGGACTTGGGAGCATGATGTAAATTCGTTCCCCCTTAGTTGATTTATGCTTCAAACAAAGTTATGGGTGAGTAGGCCAGCTGAAACTGGGTTTTGAGATAGTTAAAAATTTGGTGAGCGAGTAGTTTCGGCCGACTCTCTCACATTGACCTTGGAACTAGTCGGGTCTAGATCTGGATTACCTTGATTAAGAAAAATATGATGAAACAACTATATGTTTGAGTGATTTCATCGATCTCTCGTAGAAGTGTTAAAATGGACGGTAGATTTTGACACGTCCAATATTTTTCATTTTGATTATGGACAAAAAATTAATCGCGTTTATTAACGAACAAATCTATTAACTTCCGCTATAAATAGGCTGTCTATAGGTTGTCAATAGGCCTTAATTATATATATTTTTTCTAATATAAAATCGTCGGAAATCGTCAGAAATCGTTGAAAATGGTCAGAATTTACCGTAAATTGTCAGAAATTACCAAAAATTGATGGAAACAACTAAAAATACCGGAAACCACCAAAAATTGACGGAAATCGTGATTTTCAATTTGAGAAATTTTGATTTTGACCTAAATTTTTAAGAAACATGGATCGCTTATTATCCAACAGTGTCTAATCCGTTTTGTCCGTGGACGAAATTAGTCCAAAACCATCTTAACCCGCTCTATAAATAGACTTATCCATATCCGGTCCATTACATATTGAACATAGACAGATCATGTGCCGCCCAACCATTTTAACACCTTTTAAGTTATGCAATTAGGAAATGTTAAGTGATTTCTTTTTTCAATTAGAAAATTGTTTGGCTCTAGATCGCTATCAGTATATGTTTACAAATACATTCAATCTTTCACATCGTTCACAACTTCTTTTTGAAGTTCTGCTTGACCGGATATTTTATGATAGGAAGATATATATACTCCTAACCCCCTTTTTCCTCCTCAATCTCAATATAAACTCATATCACCAAATCATCATTACAATTCTAAGAAAAAAACTCTATGAAACACATAAAACATAACAAAAATATATTTATTTATTTTTTATATATAACATCATTGCATTTAGAAAGTATTAGGCTGTTTAGACTGAGAAATCATCTGGACAACTTCTCTCATGGTCGGTCTCTCAACACTATGTTCTTGAACGCAGAGCATTGCGACAAAAAAGAGTTCCATGGCTTCTCCTAATGGCACATTTCTCAATCTCTGATCAATAATTTTCACCACATTTTGTCTGTTACAGTTCGTCTGAATCTTTGACCATTGCACAATGTCTATCCCTTCTTCCCCAAATTTATCTACTGGTTTTCGACCAGTAATCAGCTCCAATAGCACTACTCCAAAGCTGTATACATCGCTCTTCTCGTCTATCCTCAGTGTATATGCGTATTCTGCATTCAAGAAATCGGATAAAATGGGCTAATTAAGATCATACATGAGTTTTACCTAAAAGTACATTTGACTTCAAACAAATTAACTAAACCAAAACCTGACTAATTTATTTAACTGTTAACAAATCTGTTCAAATGATCTAGAATCATGTAGAATTATATATGTTTAACCGGACCTATATTTTTTTTTTGAATTTTATTAAATTAAAGAAGTTATATACTAAGTATGGTTTAAATATTTTTAATTAATATATATATATATATATTTTAAATTTGTTTAATATCTTCAAAACTGAACCACGTAAAAGAATATCGATCAAAAGCTAAATGTCCAGCCCAAAGTTCGAATGTTACGTGTGATGCAAGAAAATAGTTTTGGGAATTATTCATGTACCTGGAGCAATGTAGCCGTAGGAGCCTGCGACTGAGGACATACACTCCGAAGCTCCATTGTCTTGCATCATAAACTTAGCGAGCCCAAAATCAGCTACATGAGCTTCAAACTCAGGACCCAACAAGATGTTGTTTGACTTGACATCGCGGTGAATTATAAGCGGCGAGCAATCATGGTGAAGATAACACAACCCCTTTGCCGCCTCCAACGCTATTTGCAACCGCGTTTCCCATTTCAAAAACATCCCAGCTTTCCCGTGCAAGACTTCTCCGAGGCTACCATTAGGCATATACTCGTATACAAGGAGGTTTACATCTTTGTTGGAACAAAAAGCGAGCAATCTCACTATGTTTCTGTGTCTAATTCTACCTAGTGTCTGAATCTCTGCAGCTAAACCGTTGTCGTGAGATGATCCTTTGGTTATGGTTAAGAGCTTCTTGACTGCAACTTCTTCTCCGTTTGGCATTAAGCCTTTATAAACAATCCCTGCACCACCTTTACCGATCACATGGTTCTCTTTAACACATTCTAAAATGTGTTCGCTTCTGAATCCGAGTTTTTGAAACCCTATGAGCTTCCATAGATTTGGGCTGTTTCTTCTCATTCTCCGGTTCTTCACCACAGCTAAAACAATGAACACCACGAAAAACCCTAGTAGCCCTAACCCGAATAACAGCTTGAATTTTGCGGAGATTTCGCCATGAGATTTTTCGTTTTTCTGGTTAAGTAGCTGAGACTGAGATTGGTTTTGGGAACCGTTGCAAGGGTTTGAAGAAAATCCACAGAGAAAAGGGTTTCCGAAGAATGACGTGTTGTTGAAGTAAGTAAATTGACCTGAAGTTGGTACAGAACCAGAGAAGTTGTTGTGTGAGAAATCTGCTGATGTTAAGCTCTTCATGTATCCGATGTCGACCGGGAGGCTTTGGTTGAAGGAATTCCAAGAAACATTCAGATAGTTTAGAATTCGAATCTGCGAAATCTGAACCGGAATCTGACCGGAGATCTGATTATGACTCAAATCTAAGTATGTGAGTGACAGACAATCACCAAACTCAGGAGGAAACTTGCCTGAGAAGTTGTTTCTGCTCATGTCAATCTTGAGAAGACTCTTCAAACTTCCAATTTCACCCGGGATCTTTCCTGTGAACCGGTTCGTGCTAAGAAGAAGAATCTGAAGGCTTCTGAGGTTTTTGATTGAACCAGGAATAGGTCCGGTTAACCGATTGTTGGACAGATTGATCTGAGTGAGGCTCGATAACTGCGGATTTCCTGCCTCTTCTTCGGGAATTTCTCCAGTCAAGAAGTTGTTTTGAAGCTCTAGAAGTGAAAGGTTCGGCAAATAAATCAAACCCTTTGGCAATTTATTCGTCAGAAAGTTCTGACCGAGACGAAATCTCCATAATGGCTCGCATTGGCCAAGATCTTCTGGGAGAGGACCGAACAAGAAGTTGTTGAAGAGAATAAGAATCTTGAGTCTTCTTCCGAAACATAGTGACTCAGGAATCAAACCTGTTAACTTATTGGTAGACAAATCGATCTCGATCAACTTCCCGTTTGATCCAAGTTTTGGAGGAATCTTTCCGGTGAAATTGTTGTGCCAAAGCTTGAGGATTTCAAGATCAGGAAGCTGAGATACGAACTCAGGGATCTCACCGTGTAATCTGTTGAAGAAGAGGCTAAACAATTGAAGATTTTGAAGACCAGATAGCTCTATAGGAATCTCTCCTTCTAGAAAGTTGTTGGAGAGATCTAGAACCTTGAGGCTTGTCATATTCCCTAGTTCTCGAGGAACAGACCCTGTAAGCTCATTGGTCTGAAGAATCAGAGTCTCCAAGTTCTTGAGATTCCCCAGTTCTGCCGGAATTGATCCTTTTAAACTGCAATTTGCTAAATCCATTTGAACAAGATTGATCAATCTTCCCAAATCCGAAGGTATCCCACCGTGGAAATTGTTGTAGTAACCTAAGTAAAGCTGTTGAAGAGTCGTGATGTTCCCTAACTCTCTAGGGATTCTCCCACGGAGATCATTTCCAGCTAAAGACAGAAACTTGAGACACAAGAAACCTCCGTAACTTCTAGGGATCTCACCGTCGAAGTAGTTTCCTCCGAGATCTAAGTACTCGAGTCGAGTGAGTTTGGTTAGACTCAGAGGAAGTGACCCGTTGAAGTTGTTGTTGTAAGCATCAAGAGCCACGAGTTGAGTCATTTGGCCGAACCCACGTAGCTCAAGCTCTCCTTCAAAGGCGTTGTTTGAGATGTTTAAGACCTCGAGATTCGAGAGTTTATCGATCTCTTTAGGAATTTCGCCGGAGAAGCTGTTTGATGAGACGGAGAGAAAAACAAGAGACGACGAAAGACCGGAAATTTCCGGCGAGAGAGTGCCGGAGATGTTGAGATTAGAGATGTCGAGACGAGTAATGGACTGATTCAAGTTGTCACATGAAACGCCAGTCCAAGAACAGAGAGAACTGAAATTTGGAATGTTCCATGAATCAAGAGAAGGGTCATAGGAAGTAAAGCTTTGCTTAAGTGAGACAAGGACTTTTGCTTGTCTAATTAGTGAGAGATTAAGAGTTGAAACTGAAGAAGAACACAGAAGAGGAGAGAAAAACAGAGAGATTGAAGACAAGATTAGGAAGAAAGTGAAGATCTTGTCTGCCATTCTAGCTTCAAGAAAATAAAAATAAAAATTTGTCCGACACGAATCTTGAAGTTCAGAGAAGTGAAAGAGAAGAAGGGTCTTCGCAGAAATCCCAAAACCCTAAAGAAATCGATCGAAGATCATCATCATTAGACATCATCATGCTTTAACGTTTTGGGGGCTCACTATGTTCTGGAGTGTTGCTGCTTATAGTGAGTGGCTTAATAAGTGAAGAGGATAATCATCATTTCAAGCCTAGTGTGTGTGTGTGTGTTTTTGAATATTACTATATTGTGAAAATATTAATTGTAATTTTGAAAGCAAAGTGAAAAGGAAGTTGCAGTATCCAATGCATTCTTCGTCTTTAGGATTGAGCTTTAGTTTTTTTTTATGAGTCTTTTGCTTTTCTCAAAAGCAAAAGCAATATATTTACTTTCACAAAAGATGAGAACACACATCATCGCTTTTTCTTTAATGGAGAAAATATAAATATTAAAGATTAGTGCCTCTTGCCTTTTTTTTTTAGCCTTCTCCATCTTTATCTTTGATTTGATTTGATTTTTTTCTTTTGTGTCTCCCAATTATTAGGATAATTTGAATTAGGTTTCATACATATAAGCATAGTCACATAGCCCATTAAATTTGAAGAAAAAAAAAACTTGATTAATGAGCTAATGAAATTTTGAGTTTTTCTTTTCCAACCAAAACCCTAACTAGTTAAAAGTATAACTCTTGGTTTTCCAATGTTGAAGGACATAGTTTACAAAAATCCTCAATAAATCAAGTTCCAAATCTGAGGTGAGATATTCTTTCATGAACCAATCCTCAAGACAAATAATTTTTTTTACCAAATTACATATTTCCGTAAATAATTGGATGGGAAAAAATTGAGTTTTCTTCTAAACTTTTAATTCATTTATGATCTGGTTAATTATTCATGGTGGTTTCTTATATACACGACATGTACTTTTTTCTATTTTCCAAATGAACTATATAATCAACACAGAATTTCTTATTTATTTTTTCGGTTTATTAAAAGTATAATCATGGCCAAAATAGATAATTTAAATTTGAAAGAGTCGGACTACATGGGAAAGTATTTGGTGCCATTCAAATCTTGTGAGTTAAAGAAAAAACCTTATTTACCTTGTCCGTAATAATTTTTTTTATCTATGACTAGTTTGATAGTCGCATAACTATTTAAGCTTATTGTTTGAAGATTTTTAATAAAAGTTTGATACACTAACTGAAGCTACGAATATACTTTTAGTTTTATTTATGTAACATATACTTGGTATAGTTTTATGTGATTAACCTGTCTAAGCAGTCCATCAAAGGCGAAAACCGCCCTTAGAAATCGTAAAATAGAAAAAGAAGAAAGACACAATATCACATATTGCTAATATCAAATACTCAATTATTTTCAATTAAATTCCAACTGTCTTATCATTTTGGTCGAACGCATATGTATCGATTATTGTTTTAGTTCGGATGGAATTCACCAACTAACTCTAAATCGTTTAATTACCCTGAAATGAACCTCGTACCTTTATGTCATTCTAACGTTTTATGTTCCATTAACTAAAGATCAAAATCTAATCCATCAGATTTAAATGGCCATGCATTGTCTTTGTCCAACCACTAAAACAGTACATAAACCAAATTCCAAAGTAACTAGAATCTTTGGTAATTGTGCAGCTACTTTTGTTTTTTTGCTGTCGTAGAAAAAATTAATAACTTCTCTGTCAAGGATTCTGTTTCTGTAACCAATGTTTCATCAGCTAAGACTCCTCGAAATTTTCACACCATGAACCTGCAAAAAGATATATGTAAATGTCAATCTGCAATTATTATAGAATTATTTCGTAAACTCCACTTTATGATTATTTTCCCCTTTTTGTAAAAATAAAATAATTTTCTTTGAAAAAGACTCATCAAATTTATCAGATAAACTAGGGGAGCAGATCAATATGGTATATGATCTAAAAAGAAACTAATATATTGTAAGAAAATAATCTAAAATGGATAAAGTAACTCTGGGTTATATACTGGTTAACAAATTCATTATGTGGGTTATACTTATAAATGACCACTGTAAGCAACTTAAATAGGAAAATTACATATATCTTCGACATGATCCGTGAATTAATTTGGATTTTCGAATTGATCAAATCTTCCAGTTATTAAATAAAACTACATTTTAAAATAAGTAGTATTATCTATGAAACAGTTAAAATTGTCGAAATTCTTAGTGCGTTACTCCTCTAAATATAAGATAGAAGAAATTATTGTTGAACATTCATATCATCCAAATGATTTGTCTTATGACTTATATTTTTTTTCTCGATTCAGAGATAGAAGAGTTTTCTATGAATGAGAATATATTATAATGCTATTTAACTTATTAAAATAATTAAAAGAAATGAAAATTTATAGTCACAACGTGAAAGTTTGTAAGAAACTATTTTTTATTTTGTGTAGAACATCACTGTAAATTATCAATTATTAATTTCAATAGAAACGTAATTCCATTCCATCACATACTGATCACCTATATATATCCTAGATACTTTTGAAATTCAACTGGTTTAATTATGATTGAAAACAATAAAAACAAAAGTATATTGATCTTAAATGATCTCCCAACACCATTTTCAAAAATTAAGTATTATAATCTATATTTATTATTTATACAAGGGTTTGAACTTCAAAAATACTTGGCGGTGGAACGTGTGATAAAGAATACTCCCTCTGTTCATTTTATAAGACGTTTTAGACAAATTTTTTTGTTTCATTTTATTAGATGTTTTGCAATTTTCTATTCAAATAATTAATAATATTTAATTTTGTGATTATTAATATTGTAAAGTATTATTTATTATTGGTTGGATTATTTAAATTTGATATTCATTTGTGTTTTCAAGATAGAAAAATACAAAATAAAAATTATTGAATATAGTTTTTAAACTACGCGTTTTTAGTTAAAATCTCTTATACAATGACTTAGTTCATTAATTTATTAGAAAAAATCTCAACCAAATCTAACCATCTTTTACAATTTCATGGGCTCTTTTTAGTTTATTCGATTTAGTTTTCAAGTTTTAGATTATTGAGATGCCTAAAATATGAAAAGGACAAAGAGGAGGCCCTCCCCCATCAACTTTGCTCGCCTAAAGTGAAAAAAAAAGCCAAAGACAGTTGATTTGGAGCATGCAAACTTTTTTTCTTTAAAATGAACGTCTCAATCTTCTACTTTTAATTTTCTTCAAGCATATTAAGTACAGTTCTAAAAAAATTTACTCAGGATTTTGAATTTGAATATACAATCCTCTCGTTTCTATCTACTTGTTGTAACTTGTATGAGAACTACAAATGTTGTCAATAACGGGACTAATCAACACTCATGAACAACATATAAAATATGCTGGAGTTGTGGCGGATTTAACTGATCCAGCCTAGTATGAACATAACTAGTTTTATATGAATCGATTTTAAAACCAACAACGAATCCATCCATTTTTTTTGTTTGTGGGTGATCCGGGCAAACCCGACTAATCACATGAATATGAAGTTCCGTCGGACAGTTACATATCAATGTTAAATATCTAGATTGAAGGACCAGGATCTCCGACACCATACTAGTGGGGATCCTGCATCATCCAAACAAGTCTAGAGCCGGCTAACCCATAAGTAATATTCCAAATTTCGAGCGGAAATTGAATCTGAATCTCTACGAATAAACGCCTTGAGATCTAGGTTGTCATCCTTCTACCTATAGCTGGAAAGTGGATAAATCTGTGATCCGCAATCCGCGGGTTTTGAAATTTTTTTCAAATATCCAAATCTGTCCCACGAAATGACGAGTATAAATTAGTAAACCGAGACCGTTCCGCCAAACTCCGCGAAATCTGCGGGGTAAACCACAAATAAAAAATGAATACCCAAAAACCCGCAAAATAAAAACGAGTGCCAAAAAACCCGCAAATCTGCAAACCCGCACAGACTTTAGGACCACTTTATATTGGATCACAACCAAATCTTTATTGGGCTAAAGTAAAGGTTGGCCCAAAAACCACAAATGTGAGTCCCGCGGAGCCCGTGGTCAAAATCCGCCTAACCCACTTCATTTCCTTATCTGACCAGCTAAACCCGCAGAAATGTGATCTTTATTTTTTCATAACCGAATCCATTCCACGGCGGATAAAAACTCACAGACCCGCAAGTTTTAACTCACATTCCCCACCCTACTTCTACCTGGCCACCACCACTGGACTAGGAAAATATCTTTTTAGATATTTTTCCCTTCCACGAAAACTTGAACCCATGACCTCCCACAATGCTTTGGATAAGGGAACCACTAGACTACAAGTCTCTTAGCACATTTTTAGTTTACCATAACATCATTGTTGGAAATGAATCCACAACTACCAATGAAGAAACCAATCCATCATTTTCTATTCATATGTGGTGTAGCGGAAACTTCTAAAGATAGGGTTTGAGAGTCTTCCTCTCAGGGCTTTCTCAAAACCTCTAAAGTTTGTGAATACTCTTCAGAGTGATTTAACAAAATCTCTTTAAAAAAATTCGATTAATCAACTCATCAATAACCAAATACAATATAAGGCCTCAATAGCCTATTTGTGATAAAACATAAAACCCTAGATACTTTGAATGTTCTAGAAAGTTCTAAAATATAAAGATTAATATATAAATAAATTATTTAAATAATAATGATATTTGAAAATATTCCAAATATCTCGATGCATAAGTTCTAGTCGGCGAAGAAAGATTTTTCCTCGAATCTTCAACCAGTTTTTCCACATCATGAATTTTACATGAACTGAATCTGAATAGACCTGTAACTCTTTGATATTTTTGCCCATCTGTAATAGCACGTATTTTGCACGATCCGAATTTCGCTTGAATTCTGCATAGATCACGAACTCTGCACATATCTGATCTTACTTGGATTCCACATAAACTTGATGTCGCTTGGTTTCTGCATGTCTCATATTCTCGAAATTATCTTTTCGGAAGCGAAGTCTACAACCATGACATTTTCTTTATATATGTCAAAGATCGAATCACCATAGATCTCTATGTAGATCTCGTGGTTTTCTTCTTTCAACGAATGAACTTTTGTCTTGGATAGAATAGATGTTTTGACTCACCATGACCACCAGAATTGTTCATTGATTGAGAAATAAAAAAGCCACAGCTCTGATACTAAATGGTGTAGCGGAAACTTTTAGGAATAGAGTTTGAGAGTTTTCCTCTTAGAGATTCGCAAAAATTCTAAAGTTTGTGAATACTTTCCATCGTAATTTAACAAAACTTCTTTAAAATCTTTCGATTAACCAATTCATCAATAACTGAATACAATAAAAATCTTATAAGACTATTTCTAATAAAGTATAAAACTCTAAATCTTGTAGAAAATTCTAAAAGATAAATATTAAAAATATAAATATAAATAAATAAATAAATTATCTAAATTTGTTCTCAGGTGGATGGGAACTTTGGCGCTGGAGGAACTAACGTTTCCATAAAGTAATACATTTTCATCTTTTTAGGGACGAGGGTATTAACTACGTCTCTACATTTTTTGTTGTGCATGTAAATTAAAGAAACGAGACTTAGTGGAGTGGCTTCTTTTTAATTTGCAGTTGCAAAGTTTTCTTAGTAAATGGCTTTGCGTTCGACTTTATTTCAGTAGTAAAACTTTCTCAGTAAATGGCTATGGGTTTTGAATTGAGAGAAATGAGAATGAAATCATTAATAGTTAATAGTTAATGGATTCGTTACTTTTTTTCCATTGCAAAACTTTATTAGTAAATGGCTATGGTTTCGACTTTTGACTTTCTCTTTTTCTCATGTATTTGTTTTGCATCTTTTTTTTCTTGAGTTTTCTGTTCATTTTGTTTTCAGATTTTATTTGGCGTGCATTTGACCCTTTCTTAGAAAAAAGCTTTTTGAAAATACAATGGACCAACATTTTCTACGCATTTACCAACAATGTGTTTTACAAAACATACTTCTAAAATCAACAAAATATTTAAACCGGGTCGCTAGAGTTTGTTAGACTCGGTTAAGACTTCTGTTTGGTTCAAAGAAGACAAGTCACCTTTATTCGCGTGTTGCTGTAAGAAATAATTTAAAGAGAAAAATTCTTGTAATTAAAAGGATTCATTAATTGTTGGGAATTATGTACTCGCCAAGACGTGATAGCTGAAATCGTAAAATTTTAATGCAATTTTTTTTTGCGCTCTGTTTATTTTCTTTTGTTCAGATTGAAATAGTGATTGTTACAAATTAAATTTCGCGTGAATTATTTGGTGAGGTTTGATTATGTAGTTGGCAAATTATTTGGACTAATTCTTTTGAATCCCCCCTATTTTTTTTATTTTCTTAAAATATTTGAAATAATAAAATATACTAGTTTGATATTCCGTAAAAATCATTCTTTTTGTGGAGGGTTTAATGATAATTAATGATCAAATGATATTTATCCTAACTCAATCTGATTCTTTTAGTCGATTTGAAAGAGAAACAAAGACTTTTTTATTGTTGTGTTGGTTAAAATTAGTTCATGATTAGGGTCACAAGTCAAAATCTCACTGCAGTTTGAAGTTTCTATTTGAATTTTATCATCAAAAGCCTTAGATGATCCTTGTCAATTCACAACTTTTTGGTGTAGTGTCTTCTTGTTCTTTCACTTGTCATTGTATTTTTTTCAGTGGATATAATAATGGGGTTCTGCTGTTGTTAATTGAGGTCTGCATGATAAGTCTACTCTGTGGCAGGTCCGTTCTTTTATGAGATGTCCTCAAGAACTGTTTGAGTTTTCGGAAATATTTATCTATGGAAAATTGGCAATACAAAGACTAAGAAGTTTTTTTTTGGGTCCTTAATTTAGAATTCTATATTAAGTTGGCATTTATGAGGTCAATGGACAATACGATGACTAGTTAGAGTGCGAGTAGTGAGGATTCTCTATGTTAATCTAAGATAAGGACCAAATTCTACCAACTACATATCCTTATTGTAAGAAAATGCGGGTTTTACAGACCTCGTGATTAGTCTAGGTTTCAATGCAAAATTTATCTTTTTTTATAAAGAGTGATTAGTTCGATCTTGTTGATGTATTTATTGGCTTCTTAGCTCACTAACACTTCAATTTCAGAGATGTCATGTCAAAGTTTAGAAGTCGCAAGTGCCATAAGATTGCTTACTCTTATGGTCTTGTCACATACGAATATGAAACTTGATGCACATGGAGTTGATTGGGCATAAAGATATAAGGTTAGCAAATTAGCCGGTATTGCGAACTTAAGAAATATCAAAACGCTTATTCCTTCAAGACTTGGCTCTATCGAAGCCTCTAAAAGACTTTTTCTCTGACTCTATTTAATTGGGATTATATGACATTTAAGACAACCCTTTATTAGTTTGTTAGATACTAACAAAGAGCTTTCGGATCAACGCATCGATATTTTCACAAAATTTCTGGAATTCAATGAGTATACTTGTACTTGACTAAAACAACCTAAAGTTTTCTTAATGCTACTTTACATACCGAACCCAAAAGACAAAGTATTTGATGGTGAGGAATCAGCCTCTGCTTGGTCCCGAAGTTGAAAATGGATGGACCAATATTAACAAGCATTTTCGAAGTTTTTTTCTTTCTTTTTTTTGTGTGTGTTAATTGATAGCGTTTGGAAGTTACATCGAGCATTGTTGGTTTATAGTATCTGTTGAAAGAAGAAGACATGTAACGAGCAAGATAGTTTTCGTTTTGAAGATCAAATCGAAGAATACACTTTTCTCGGTATCAAATTCAGAGGGACAGTTTTTTTTTTCTTTAGGACCACAAGAATCAAAACTCTTTGATCATAGAAATGGTTTTGGGGGATAGAGGGTAATGCAATAGATTTGAAGTTCAAGATGCGGCTATGTATGTATTTGGACCATGAACATGTCAACCGGTTGATTTGGTTTAGATAGGTTCCCCATCCGGTTATGTTCAGAAAAAAATCGATGAGAACTTGCGTTCGACATCTGTTGAACTAATAACTTAAAGATGGATCGAATTTGGGAAAATAAAAAAGAGAGATGGAATTGAATATTTTTTATGATGAGATGGGATTGAATTGGTCAAAGTCAAAACCATGAAAATCCTATAAATTCTAACCATTGAAAATGATTTAATTTAGTAGGTGGAGTGTCATTAGGCTCACCGTGGGTATAATATATATAGTGGAATATTACGCAACTCTTAAAAAATAAGAAGAAATTTCAGAGAGAAGATACAAGATAGTGATCAAATAGATAAAGTTGCTTACCACTTCATTTGATTTGAGAAAAACAAACCAACTTTGGTTGCATAGTATATACTCCTGTTCTTAAAGATTGATGTTCTATTTTTTATATTTTGTCCTACAAAAATTGATTTTTAGCTTTTTTATTTTTATTGATAAATTATTAACTTCAAAATACAATGATTGAAAATAATTACATTTACTAAATTACTATTTTAGTTCATGATTATTAGAATATTTTTTTGGTGAAAGAAGATTATGATATATTTAGAATAGTAATCATTGTCCCTTAATTTGTGTAAAATTTTCTAAACATCAATTTTTTAGGATCAAAGGGAGTATGTTTCTTGGTCTGCAATTAAGGTTCCTTGTTACTTGCACGTATCAACAATCTTAAACAAATCCGATGTGCTCTCCTCTTTCTGCAAGATAAATCAGATTTCATTTGCACCTAAACACATCCCAATTGGATTTATCGACAAAGTATGTCAAATTTTACAACATTTTTTTTTGTTAAAGTGATATACAAGGCATACTTTTCTAATTATTTTTATACTATTTTCTATGTTTATATCTAATTTATCAAATATATATTTATCTCTGCCACACAAACATGTCATTTATTATTTTAGGATTCTTCTTTTATTCTTCTATTTTAGGGTTCTATTTTATATTTAGCATGTTAAATATTGCTATATACATACACACAAATACATAAAATATTTCGTAAAATATCGTGTTATATTTTCATCCCACTTTAATAGTGGTTCTAAATAAATTTCTCATTTCTTGTAATTTATATAGTTAACTTAAATATTTAATTAAAACAATTTCGGTAACATCTACCAAAAATATATATAATGTACGTACTAGTTTAATAAATAGAAATAATTTATAAGCCACATAATTTTTTTCTCAAAGCAACGTATTTTTTCCGCTATAGCACACGTTAATTTCAGATAATTGCATCTCAAATGTATTCTTATTTGCTAATGAGATATAGGAGTATTAACGTTACATGGACCTTGACAGTAATATACCAATATTATTGACCAAAAAATTAAAGATCATAAAAGTAAATAAGATAACGTCATTTTGATGTTACATAAACAAGGAAAAGTAGATTAAAGAGACTTATCCAATAAGTAATTTAATTTGATGCGAAGATATCCGAAAGTTTTTAATCGGATAAGCATGATTGAAACAAACAAATAAATGTATAGAAAAAGACACTCACAAATATTCAATTTTTGTCACAAATTCACATGAATATAAATAAAAAGCACATTAAACACTTTCCCAAAAAGAAAAATAAAACAGAAAGATTTATCCACAACAAGACAAAGACAAACCAAATAAAATAAAAAAGAATGAAAAATAAGTTCTTTTTTTTTGTCCTAGGACTTTCTTTCTTTCATTTTTGTTACGTACAAAGATGTTTTCATACAAGAGAAGCAAGCATACCGTCTTGAAACAAATCAAGGCTTTGGTGGCTCAGACACTGGCGCCGTCGTCGTTTCCGGTGCCTTAACCGGAGTTTCAACCACCGCCGGAGCTGGAGCCGGAGTAGCTTCTTCCTTTTTCTCCTCTACCTCCGGTTTCTTCTCCTCCACTACCGCGGTTGTAGCGGTCTCATCTTTCTTGATCTCTTCAACAATCTCCTTCTCTTTCTCACCACTTGGTTCTTCGGTTTTGGCTGGTTCTTCGGTTTTAACCGGTTCTTCGGCTTTCACTTCCTCCACCGGTAATTCTTTTGTCTTCACCTCCTCCGGGAGGAAAACACATACCTTCTCGAATATGAACGTGACCGGTCCTGCGACGTAGCCAGCTCCAAAGCTAGACGTAGCGTCACTCACCGCTTTTGATCCGGGGAATTCTGAATAAACAAACAATTCATTATTTGACACATAGATAAGTAAAGTTCACTACGTTAATTCATCTGATTAAAAGGATGCAAAAGAAAAAGTGATCCAATAAATCTCTAAACGTCTTCTCTAAATGATGATGAGGTTTGATATGAAATGAAAATAATATTTAAAAGTGATCCAATAGTAAAAAATATTGTTAACAGCAACAATAGTGAGTATAACGAGATTTACGACTAGTGTACTTTGATATAATATGAACATGATATAATATTTTTTGATAGGAAAATTATATCAGTTTTACTTCATTCTGAATCTTACTTGCAGTATAAGTTTGGTTCTACTATATGAAAGAGATATGATTTCAACTCGATATATATAGATATATACAAATGCGTATAAGAATAGAAGACATGATAGGGAATCCAATGTTTTTTGCCAGCAAATATTTGATATATAAGACAAAATCGATAAATATAAGACAAGCATATATGTTGTCGGGGCATTTAAAATAGACATATAACAAAGAGTAATTGCATCATTACCAATTTTGACAAGCTCCTCAAGATACTTCTGCACAGCCGCTGAGTTTTTCTTCAAACCAGCCACCTTAGGGGCTCTTACCAAAGCCTGCCCGTTATAATTTTAATTTTAGTTATATGAATTAGACTGTTAATTTTAACGAGAGAACTAATAAAATGAAGATAGGGACCTGGACTTCAGCAGACGTGGCCTCATAGGTTTCCACGACCTTTGGTTGGAGTTCTGTCTTTTTCTCCTCAATTTCCTTGTTGATTGTTTCCTAATAAAACATATTATTGATCATTATACGTGCTAATTTTAGCAAACACATAAAATTCAACTTCGTAAATAAAATAATACTACTAAATATTGTTTGAGTGGATAATTATTGTAGGACAAAGAAAACCTGATGTGCTAAAGTTCAATTGATACGTGGTTATTGTTTTTTATTTGTCGTCTTTCCTTTTTTATTTTCCAGATTATTTGTCTTCTCTTTTAGGAATCAAACAAAAAATATTAAATAAACACCTACTATACAGCAAATAAACTACTATGTACATAATAATATGTTATATTTTATGATCAAATAATGGTGTCTCTCATGTGACATATTACCATATAACTAAATAGTTATGTAAATAATAATACCTTAGATTCATCAAAGGTCTTGCAAGCTTCAGCAGCAGCCGCCTTCTTAGTACTATTCTTCTCGAATAATTTCTTGAACTTTGGAACAACCTTAGAATTCCAGTACCCCATTTTGTTTTTTAATTTAGATTAATCTTCTCGCCTCAAACGAATCTGTTAGAGACAATAAATGTTACAAAACTTGAAAAATCAAATATCTATCTACAATACAGTACCATGTTACTTATGTGTGTATAGTACATATCTATTGGTGAAAAAAACAAGTGCATATCCAATGTTCAACAAAACGACAAGAACCAAGAACAATAAAAGAAAAATCATGTTTATCGTAACAATATTTCTTCAATCAAAATATAAACTAATCCTAAAGATCATATGTTTATGGTAAAAGTATTTTAAATTGACTCCTAAAATAAGCCTGGAGTCTATAATAGCCAAGTTAAAAACTTGTTTATGTTTATCTTAATCGTATTTTCTGAATCAAAACCTAAACTAATCGGGCAAAAGAGAGTTTCACTATGAAAGATGAACTTCTCATATATATATATATATATATATATATATATATATATATATTTCAACATAGATTATTGAAAACAAAACATGATTTATGCATAGGAATACTACGTATTCCGCCTCTATATAGGTACTAACTCTGTTTCTCTATAGAATCTCGGGAAAATATCGAACAACCCTAGAAGTAATAAAACAGAGTTCATCAAGATGAATAAAAAATCGTATCTAGGATCAAAAAGACGTATATGCATACACAAACATATATACACACACAAACATATATACACATATTTGTGTTTTGATTTGTCCTTTTTTTAACAGTTTTTGTTACGAGTTTGATAAAGAGACTTACTTGATAATTCTTTTTGGAGATCTCCTCGTCCTGATCTGTTCTTCTTCTTTCTCCGAACACACGAAACTGATTAATTGTCTCTCTGAATTTAAGAAACCCTTTCACGTCATACAGACAGATTTCTCTTGAAATCACCCCTTGTTTTTCTTATTAATTACGATTTATGCCACCCCCTCTTTCTCGTTGGCGTCAAAACCGTTTCTGTTTTCGGTTAACACTATCTCGGTCTGTTAATCCAAATTAAACCGGTAAATACTTTTCATACATCTTCAATCCGTGGTTTAATTTGAGCTTTGAGTGTAAAAAACCGGAAAAATACTTTCATACTTCTGCAAGCGAAGGTCTGATTTCAGTACCGAATATAAACCGGTTTCGGAATAAAATGATGATATCAGTTTCGATTTTCTTCGATAAAAACAGCAGTACAAATAGTAAAATAGAATAACGGTCAACCGGAAGAGGGTAAAAACGTAACCAGGAAGGAAAATCGCCAGCTGGCAGTCACATCAATCACAGTTGGCAAATATGAAAGTAGGTCCTGCACCAATCGGATTGTTAATTCTGGATGCTGATCTGTAGGTGTGACATATACGCCTCTTATCTCCTATATTCAAATTTCATATTATAATGTATATTATTCTGTTTAACACCAACAATGTTTGATTATGTTTAATTTTGATCTATTAGACTTTTCGTAATTCGTATATTTTTCCTTTTCTTAAATAAATTATTTTCCCTTGACTAGGGTTACGTTAATTGATTATCCTCGGTTGCTGATATATGGTATAAATTTAAATTTTTTGAATTGATTATTAATTTTATATTCATATATTTGGCGTAGGTACTACTATTCGGTTTATGCAAGGTATTATATTTGGTTCAACCGAACCAAAACCATTCCGTTTATAACTTAGTTCGAATTACTTTTGATTTGCTATCTTTTTTTTCATTAAGGTTGATATTAGGTCTAGGGTATTTAGGTGGGATTCGAATTCACATCTTTTGGATAGAGAAATTTAGATTCGTATAAATACCTTTAGAGTTTTGGATCGGGTTTGGATCTAAAAAAATTTTATCCATAAAAATTTGAATTTTTTTGAGTACAAATCGTTTCGAGTATTTTCGGATATATTATACCCGAATTTGGTAAATTTTATCCAAAATATCTAAAAATACCAAAAAATACCCGAATAAATTTGAAATTGATCAGATGTTTTGTTAAATTTGAATAAAAATTGGTTAATTTTTCACAAATACAACTAATAATTTTTCACAAATACAACTAATAATTTACGGATATTCGGTTATTTTGAATATTTTTGTTATAATACTTTTAAAATAATTGATATTTTTGAGTTTATAATTATAATTTTGGATAATTGGGTTATACTAGATCTAAATATAATTAATATTGTTTGATTTGATTTGGATTTAGGTTTTTTTTGGGTATATAAGTTTAAAATCCGTTCGAATATTTTACCGTTTCGGATTCGAATTCAGTTCTTCTTTTTCGAATCGGATTCGGTTCGATATTTCAAATTCGGAATTTTTGTCCCGACCTAGTTGATATCTTCAGTATTTGAAATTTTGTGGAAAGAAACCACAGTCTTTGAAGATCCAGCATCTTAATTAATGAAGATACATTTTGTCGTAAAACCATGCATACGTCGACCAATATCAAATTAAACTGAAACGTTATATAATCAAAACAAAACCATGTCGTTATGTAATCTAAAATATATAAAAAAATTAATTAAAGGGATTTCATTTCTACTTTGAAGATCCATCTTTTTTATTATTGAAAGGAAACCTTTTTTCTAACTTCATGCATAGACAGCTTCATGTTCCACCTGTTGTGCTAAATTCATGTTCTAACTCGAAACGTTACTATTCCAAATTTTGTATACATTCAAACATTTTTTTGCTATACTTGATTTTATAAATCCATCAAAAATATATAAAAATGAAAATATTTCCTTCAAAGGTCTATCTTCCTAATGAATGATACTTTTGTGTTAAAACAGATTTTTCACTAAAATGAAATTTGTACCAAACCAAAATATTGATTACTCATTAATTTTTAACTCGATAAATAAATATTCTTTAATTAAAATTAAATTGAAAGCCCTACTCTGATATTTTAAACTATTGGCTTTTATTTTGTTTTAGGAACCGAATGAACAAAATAGTTAAAACTTACTGCAGAGTAAAGGAAAGTATTTCACATGGCTTAGCTGTTTGAAAGAAAATAGGCTGTTAAAAAAACAATAAATAAATAATGATTAAAATATAATTAAAATGATTATAGATAATTAATTAAGTACAAGACAGACATCCCACCCTCAATATCTATAACAAACTAGGAAATCCCCATCAAATATGGTTTACACTCCCAATCAATTGTTTTTTAAATAAGAGAAAAAATAACGAACCTCAATGGTTCACGATGATATAAATTTTTTCCCTATGATTGTTAGTAGTTCTGTCATCAATTTTTTTATAAATTAATATGTTTTCTAAATCAGGAAATGATTCACTTATCTTATGGTTACTTTAAAAGCATATTTACACATATTTTGTAAGTAAGAGCCTCTATCTGTCTCGTAAAAATAAAAATAAAAATACATGATTTTGTATTTTTTATTTTGTATATATATATATCGGTTTTAAGAATACAACTTATAAGGTTTTTCAAATGGCAATATAATGGTGGCCATGATGACAGTATATATGCACATGGGTTTGCCTTCATTATCTGTTGGCTTTGATGAACAAAACAACGGGTACCATCCATTATAAAAGATCCAATGATATATCATTCATTTCATCATTTTTCACATATTCACATACATATATACAACACATACATAGACATATGTATACACACCCACACACACTATGTATATATATGTCCATTGTTTTGTTCATCCACATTTATTAATATTAATATTTACTCATTTGCTTTATCATTTTTTTAAATTATTGGTCAACAAAACTGTAAAACAAAATTCTCTATCAATAACATTCATTGTTTTAGCCGGACGAAACTATATATTTTGCTAAGTATAAAGTGGTTAATCAGGTTAATACATAAATCATATGCAAGGTCAACGAACGATAATTAAAACCAATGGGACGCCAAGAAAAAAAAACAAAAGGCACCTATGGACACACAGATGAAAGCTTTTCTTTATTCGTCTTCAATGATAATCTATCAGATTTTGTGTTTGGATCAAGAAAAAGATGACCAAACGTTTGGCATTTTCCACTAAAAATCTTTCAAAAGAAGCCTCACAAATTTCATTCAAATCGGTTTTAAACATCACTAAGACGTACTTAGTTTTCTACCATACTGTTTCTAGCCTAACAAAGTTTCTAAAGGATATTACAATCCTTAAGAAAGGAAACTAACCAAAGCACTTATATAAGTCTTTTGTTTCCCGGTAAGAACAACATGCAAGGACCGTTAGGTGTAAAACTCTCAATATGCGAGCCATATTTTTGAGCCGTCGATTGTTGTTTATACTCCAATAACTGCATCACTCAAACTAATCAACAGCTCTCTAGATTCGACTGATCTTAAATCTTCTTGAATATAAGCCTTCCATAAGTCATTCCGAGACTAAAACTTACGAAATTCTTTGAGCAACATCGTCTTCTTGCGTAGACAGCTTCATGTTCCACCTGTTGTGCTAACTTCAAATGCTCTATTCACAGGTACAACATCTTCATGCTTTTTTATAATGTTCCTGGTTTTTAACGATCATACAATAGACCAATTGTCTTATTGTATTTGAGGATATCAGTTAATATGTTTGAAGTTTCAAGTAGTGTAAGTTTAAGAAGAAACATATTAACCGGTCTAATGCGTTTTTGGATTTTCTATTTGCATGTAATTAAAACTTCTGTACAAGTTATCTTTTTAAATGGAAATCCAAAAACGAATTAGACAGGTTAATATATATGTATAAGAAAATATATCGATCAATTGGAATCCGGTTTAAGAAAAAGACGAAACCATTTGTTATCTTAGGAATCAGTAGACTGATATATCTATGCATTTTTGGAATAATATAAACTCTGATCTTTTCAACTAATACGTAATAAAGCCCGTAGTTATGCTAGTGGGGTTATTAAGGCCCATAGACTCTATCGAAAACTTGTGGGCGTTAGTGGAGCCCATAGTGTATGTGATTTTAGTCCAGATCGCAAATTGGACTATTGAGGCTAAAAGGGAAACCTCTTTTTTTTTAATGGATATCTAAACACCAAATATTCGGTTAGCTGCGGAATCGATCCGACTGGAAAAATGCTAATCCAGATGAATCGGACGGGATCACGGATATCACCAAGATCCAGAATATTCGTTTCATGCACATCCCTATTATAGTATTACTAAAATTAGAGTTCTAAATGATAACATATAAAAAATTCTACTAGATTATGTAATTTTGCTAGAAATCACAAAAAAATCTACCAAATTAGCTGTTACCATTTAAACTCTAAATTATTTTACCAAATTTTGCTGTAACTCTTTAAAATATCTTCCAGATTTTGTATTTCTGCGATATTTTAGTGTTAGTGACACGTAGAAACTCACTTGAACACTAAAATAAATAAAAAGCAAAGAAGACTTAAAAATAAAAGAAAAATAAACTTTTAGAACAACAAAATTAAAACAAAAACAAACAATAAAAAGAAGTAAAAAGACGTCATTTATTAAAATCATATTTGTTGCCTAAGAGTATCTCCAAGATTTACATTTTTACTCTAGTTATATTGAAAATAGAGAACTCCAAATATGAAGTAAAAATTGGAGATGTAGATTTTGAAATAGGAAATGGAGTAGAGTTGAAAATTTTTTACTTAGAAATAGAGTTTAAAGATGATTATGGAATAGAGATGAAAATAGTCTAAAAGAGATGCCATCCTAATTAAATACTACTAGAAAATAAAAAGCACAAAGAAAGTTCAGATGCTCGCAATTCATACTAAAATTAAATACTGAAGTCAACTTTCGTAGTAAGATCAATATGGATATGATATTGATCTCTCTTTGCGTAGCAATCCTCTTAGCCTTTCTCTTCCTAAACCAATATTGAAACGAGTCACCACCACCAATCTTAACCCACCACCATCTCCATGGCGACTTCCGGTGATCGGAAACCTCCACCAGCTAAGTCTACATCCCCACCGCTCCCTCGGTTCCCTCAGCCTTCGCTATGGGCCACTCATGCTCCTTCACTTTGGTCGTGTCCCCATCCTCGTAGTCTCATCTGCTGATGCAGCTCATAACGTCATGAAAACACACGATCTAAAGGTTTCTAACCGCCCGAAAACAAAAGTGGTCGATAACCTTTTTAATGGTGGGAGAGATTTGGCCTTTGCCTCCTACGGTATTGGAGGCAGATTAAGGTACGTTTTTTGTTTTTTTTGCTTCATGTTTATATATTAATCAAAACAATTGTATTGTGTTGTCTGATCATTTTCTACATTCACTTGCAATGAGTTTATGTTTGTTTTGAATATTTGGTATTCAGAAATGTTGTTCCTGAATCTGGATGACTAGATCTTACATATAGACCAAATTACAAACATTATTTTGAATGTATACAATAAGATAAAAATGGTTAGGATTTCGATCCCATATCCAATCTTCAGAAACTAAAAATAAATAAATGAAAAACACACAAGATTTATCGTGATTTATTCTCAACGTGTCCATCAAATTTTATCCTTGTTAGCTCATTTATCTCTAATATCTACTTGGGATGAATGCAGAGTATTTGCGTTCAAAATCTCCTTAGTAACAAAACTGTACGATCCTTTGAGAATATAAGAGAGGAAGAGATCAACGTGATGATAGAGAAGCTTGAGCAAGCGAGTTCTTTATCTGCACCAGTAAATCTAAGTGAACTCCTCACGATTCTTTCAAATGATGTAATAACTAGAGTTGTCTTGGGAAGAAAATATAGCAGCGAGGAAGGTGGAAATAATTCCCATAACATAGTAAGAAGATTGATGGAGATCTTGGGCGTTTTCGCTCTTGATGAATACATTCCTAGTTTGGCTTGGTTAGATAGGATCCGAGGTTTGGATAAGAAAGTGGAGAAAGTTAAGAAAGAGATCGATGGTTTTCTGGAAAAAGTGGTGAAAGAACACGTAGATGCAGATGAAGACAGATCAGTTTTTGTTGATATGTTGCTTTCTATTCAAAGAGATAAGACGAAACCATTCGAGCTTGACAGAAGAGGTTTAAGAAACCTTCTCTTGGTAAAAACAAAGTCATTTTTTTCCTTTACATATTTTTCAAGAAAAATGAATTGTAAAAGTAAAAGTATGAATTAGTTATTTTCCAAAAAAAACAGAAAAGAATTAGTCACTACAAGGGGATGTAACATAATTCGTGTGTTCTTGTTTATTGAGGATATGTTGTTTGGGGGAGGAGCAACAAGTTTCTGTTGGACCCATAATTAACATAAATGGGTATCACTTTTGTTGAACCCATATTCATATGGTTATGGGTAAAAAATGTGAATAAGAATTTGAGGCCCAATGTGGTTTCATGATAAAACATGAAAATGTCCCACATTGGAACTTGGGAAAATTCTTCTCAAGTATAAATATAGGATTGTCTCTAGCATTGGTTAACATTCCAAATTGTCTCGAGAGTATACCGTAGATTCGTTGTTCGCATACTCCGTTTATCGAGTGTTGCGATTACGGTTTTCTCGTGGTTGTATCCTGGGATTCTTAATCGTTGAAAACCGTCACACTACGGGCGATTATAAGAATTAAGGAAAGAGATCAAATCTCGCCTCCACGCTTTTTCGGTTTTTGAACTAAGTTTTCGTCTCGTTTTCTTTCCATAATTCAAAGTTTTATTTCGCAGTTTTCACATCCGGATTTTCGCATCCTACAATCTTAATTCTTATAAATCCGCTTTCTGCTTATCGCTTAAAACGGATTGATAATTGCGAACAATTCTTCAAAGTTTTACGAAAACGAAAACAAAAATTTTTAGAAATTTTCTTACGGTTTTTACAAAACGTTTCCCAAATCTTACGGATTTTAAAAACGTTTTCAAAAAACCATTTACGATTTATTTCGGTTTACTTACGGATTTTCAAAACGTTTCTGGATTTTGATTTAACTGGTGGTTATTTTGAAATCCCGAAACGAATTTTTATTCGGATTATTAATCGATTCAACGCTTCTGCGGTTGCTTTTTAGTGATTTGGCGGAACGTTATAAATCGTAAACGCTACTATTATTTTGACGAAACGGTTTACGCGGTTTGTTTCGCGAAACGCATTCTCAAAATAGGATCCTCGTGATCTGAGAAAAAAATATATATATATATATATATATATATATTATCGTTAGAATTACGCTTAATTGCGAATTTGGAAACGATATTTATTTATTTTCCAAGAGAAAAAAAAATACTCGTTTGAATTACGCTTTATCGCGAATTCTAAAAACGTTATTTATTCTCGAAAAAAAAAAAACAAAAAAAAAAAAAAAATTAACGATTTGTAGAAACAAACGTTATTTTTTTTTGGAAAAAAAAAAATAAATAAATAAATTTAATATTAAATACGTTTTGAAAAACGCATTTAATTTTTTATTTTTAGCGATTTAAATACTTTAAACGCTATTTAATTATTTTTCCTTTCTCAATTTTGACATTTATTTGTCTGTTGTGAAAAACAGGAAAAAAAAAAATGTCTACCGGAACCGTTGATGTGACTAACGGAGGTCCTGATGCTGGAAATCAAATAAGTGAGACGACGACCCTACACGGGAAAGGTCTTCCACTTACCGCGCCTGATGTCCCGAATGTTCCGAGTGCTATTGTGACACCGGAAAAATTCGATGGCTCCAACTTCAAGTCGTGGCAGCAAAAGATGCATTTCTTTCTGACTACGCTAAAATTGGAGAGGTATCTCACCGAGGTTCAACCTGTTGTGCCTTCCGGGAATACTGACGTACACGTTTTGGCTAGTGTCGATACGTGGCTCCATGGGGACTATCTGTGCAGAGGCTACATTAAAGCTCGCCTGGTGGATCAGCTGTACAACGTTTACAGTGAGGCCAAAACTTCCAAGGAAATTTGGGATTCCTTGGATAAGAAGTACAAGTCTTTCAATGTAGGCTCGGGAAAGCTCGCTACGGCGAAATTCCTGAACTTCAAAATGGTGGACTCTAGGCCCATCATGGAGCAAGTTCATGAGCTGCAACTGATAATCCAAGAGATAGCTGATGAGGGCATGAAGATCTGTGAAACATTCACAGTGAACTGCATCATGGAAAAGCTACCTCCGTGCTGGGTCGACTTCAAAAATTATCTCGGCCACAAGCAAAAGGCTTTAACTTTGGCAAATCTCATTTCCAGGCTGCAAAATGAGTCGTTCAAACGCAGGGTTGAACCGACTTTCACTCACAATGCTAATGTAGCTGAGTACAAGAACAAAGACAAAGGAAAATTTGTGCCTAATTCAAGCAAGGGGCCGCCTAAAAAGGTTGCACCTCAAGCCTCCACGAGCTTCAAGAAGCAAGGTGCACCAAGCAAGTTCACCGGAAAATGCTCTTATTGCCACAAGAAAGGGCACAAAGCCGAGGAGTGCTTCAAAAAGGCTAAAACGCTCAATCAAGCCAATTTGACGGAGAATGACCTGTGTGCGGTGGTTATGGAAGCAAATGTGGTTGATGAAGAGACCAAAGAGTGGTTTTATGACACGGGTGCAACTACTCACATCTGTTTTGACAAGACAATGTTCAGCACCTATCAGAAGACCAAGTCTGATGCCGGTATGAAGATGGGTAACAAGTCTGTCTCCAAGATTGAAGGCACTGGCAAAGTGGTGTTGAAGTTCACCTCTGGACATGCCATAACTCTCACCAACGTGAGGCACGTGCCAGACATGAGGAAGAATCTCATCTCCGGATCTCTACTGAGCAAGCATGGCTTCGCCACGAGCTTTGAGTCCGACCAGCTGATTCTTAGGAAGAATGGGGTGTTTCTGGGTAAGGGGTATGTTAAGGAAGGACTTGTGAAAATGTGTTGTATCACAGTCCTTAAGAACTCTGATGTATCCGTTTCTGAAGTTTCAATGAATAAGAAACCAGTTGCTTACTTGGTCGAGTCTTTTAATATTTGGCATGAACGGTTAGGACATGTGAATTATAAATCTTTATAAAGATTAATTAATTTGAACTTAATTCCGAAATGCAAATTTATCAAAGATAAATGTGAGGTATGCGTTCAAGCGAAACTCACTAAAACACCTTCACCTCAAGTCGAAAGAACAACCGAACCTCTCGGTTTAATCCACACAGATTTGTGCGATTTAAAGTATATACAAACCAGAGGCGGTAAAAAGTATTTTGTAACTTTTATAGACGATTGTACAAGATACTGCTATGTATACTTACTACATAGTAAAGATGAAGTCTTGGAAAAATTCAGACAATATAAACTTGAAGTCGAAAATCAACTTCAGAAAACTATTAAAATAGTTCGAAGTGATAGAGGAGGTGAATATGATGGTCCATTTAATGCATTTTGTCAAGAACAAGGCATTATTCATCAAACAACCGCTCCCTACTCACCGGAATCTAACGGAGTTGCGGAACGAAAAAACCGAACTCTGAAAGAAATGATGAATGCAATGTTGCAGGAATCTGGGTTACCCCAAAACCTGTGGGGGGAAGCACTACTTACCACAAATTATATCCTCAACAAAATACCGCACAAAATAACTGGCAAAACGCCATATGAACTCTGGACGGGTAAAGTACCTTCGTACAAATACCTGAAAGTGTGGGGGTGCCTCGCAAAAGTCGCAGTGCCGCCTCCCAAAAAGGTTTCAATAGGACCTAAAACCGTAGATTGTATTTTCATCGGATATGCACACAATAGCAGTGCTTACCGGTTTCTGGTCCATAAATCAGATATACCGGATATTCATGTAAACACAATTATGGAATCAAGAAATGTATCATTTTTTGAAAACATTTTTTCGTGTAAAGATAAACAAAATCCAAAACGAACTCGCGAAGAGGTTGAACCAACGAACGTGGCAAGCACTTCTGGTACTTCATTTAATGAATCACAAGAGGTTGAAAATGAACCTCGACGGAGCAAAAGAGCCCGAAAGGAAAAATCTTTTGGTGACGATTTTTTAATGGTATTTCTCGCAGAGAATGAACCAAAAACGTTCACAGAGGCCATGTCTACTCCGGACGCACCTTCATGGAAAGAAGCCGTCAATAGTGAGATCGACTCCATTATGCAAAACCATACATGGGAAATAACCGATCTACCCCAAGGGTTTAAATCACTAGGGTGTAAATGGATTTTTAAAACCAAGTTGAAAACCGATGGTTCAATTGATAAATACAAGGCTAGGCTTGTGGTGCAAGGATTCCGGCAAAAAGAAGGCCTGGATTTCTTTGACACTTATTCTCCGGTGACGAGAATAACCTCCATCAGAATGCTGATAGGAATTTCCGCATTGAGAAACCTAGAGATACATCAAATGGATGTTAAAACCGCTTTTCTAAATGGTGATTTAGAAGAGGAAATTTACATGAAACAACCTGAAGGGTTTGTCGTTCCTGGACAAGAACACAAAGTCTGTAGACTTGTGAAGTCATTATATGGACTTAAACAAGCTCCAAAACAGTGGCATGAAAAATTTGACAACGTAATGATGTCAAATGGCTTCAGCATTAATGAATGTGATAAGTGCATTTACATCAAAGTTACTCCTAGCGGGTATATTTTGTTATGCCTATACGTGGATGACATGCTCATTATTGGTAGCAATAAAGACATAATCCAACAAACTAAGAACATGCTTAGCGGTCAGTTCGACATGAAAGATATGGGTTTCGCAGATGTAATCCTAGGGATCAAGATCACTAGAACTTCTGACGGAATCACCTTGTCTCAAACTCATTATGCTGAAAAGATTCTTGATAGATTCAAGAAATACACAACCGGGACTGCAAAAACTCCTGTTGATTCTCAACTCCACTTGACCAAGAACTCGGGTGAAGCAATTTCTCAAGTGGAATATGCTCGTGTTATCGGAAGTCTTATGTACTTAACAAATTGCACAAGACCCGATTTAGCACATGCGGTAAACGTATTAAGTCGCTACACGAGTAATCCAGGTCATAAACACTGGAAAGCCATAACAAGAGTATTAAATTACTTACAATATACAAAAAGTTATGGGCTGCACTACGGTAAAGAACCGGCAGTTCTGGAAGGATACAGTGATGCAAACTGGATTTCAGATTCCAAGAACTCGAAATCCACGAGCGGATACGTCTTTACTTTAGGAGGTGCAGCGGTATCTTGGAAATCTTCCAAACAAACCCTGCTGGCTAGATCAACCATGGAGTCAGAGTTCATAGCTCTTGACAAAGCCGCAGAAGAAGCAGAATGGCTTCGGAACTTCCTGGAAGATATTCCACTGTGGGAGAAACCAGTTCCGGCATTACGTGTACACTGTGATAGCCAATCGGCCATAGCCCGGGCACTGAGTAACCTCTATAATGGTAAATCTTGTCACATCAGAAGACGACACAAAACCATTAGACACTTGATCTCAAGCGGTGTAATAACGATCGATTACATCAAATCAGCCGATAACCTAGCGGATCCATTTACTAAAGGTTTGGCTCGTGATCAAGTTTTAAAATCATCAAAGGGAATGGGTTTATTGCCTACAAACTAAAGATGATGTTTGATGGAAACTCCACCTACGTGACTGGAGATCCCAAGATGTAGGTTCAAAGAGATAACTAAATCAAACAAAATCTAAAAGCACTGATAGACTTTTATGTCATTACTCAATTCCCAAGATGATAAGCAGTGCTTCCTGTATATAAATAAGGATAAGCGTTAGCTTTTAATGATTCGAGTCCATAGCTTTGTATGTGGAGTATTACAGGATACTTCTTAAAACAAAGATTTATGGGGAACACCTAGTGAGTGTGAAATGAGGCCGTTTCTAGGAGAAGGAAGTTCAGGCTATATTCTCTAAGTTCACTCACGAATAACCAGGCAAGTTCACGGCCAAAAATGAACACAATAGAGAACAAGGTTCTACGAGAAAATGAGCTGCGTTATAACTGTTGTCTCGGTTTACATAAATATCCGGGTGGTTCAAGACATCATGTTCACCTCCTGGCCAGTAAACCCGACAGATATTAACAATGAGTGGTTTAAGGCTGAAATATGCTACCATCTCAGACACAGTAAATTTTCGTTTATACTCTCGAAAAGTCCTTTTATCGAGTCTGTCTAGTCTGTCCAGTCTGTCAAGTCTGTCCAGTCAGTAGAGTTAGTCGAGTCTTCATATGTTTAAAGTAATTCCTATTCATGTGGGGGATTGTTGGACCCATAATTAACATAAATGGGTATCACTTTTGTTGAACCCATATTCATATGGTTATGGGTAAAAAATGTGAATAAGAATTTGAGGCCCAATGTGGTTTCATGATAAAACATGAAAATGTCCCACATTGGAACTTGGGAAAATTCTTCTCAAGTATAAATATAGGATTGTCTCTAGCATTGGTTAACATTCCAAATTGTCTCGAGAGTATACCGTAGATTCGTTGTTCGCATACTCCGTTTATCGAGTGTTGTGATTACGGTTTTCTCGTGGTTGTATCCTGGGATTCTTAATCGTTGAAAACCGTCACACTACGGGCGATTATAAGAATTAAGGAAAGAGATCAAATCTCGCCTCCACGCTTTTTCGGTTTTTGAACTAAGTTTTCGTCTCGTTTTCTTTCCGTAATTCAAAGTTTTATTTCGCAGTTTTCACATCCGGATTTTCGCATCCTACAGTTTCACACTAATAGAATGGCAATGACCGAGCTTATGAGACATCCAGAGTGTATGAAGAAACTTCAAGATGAGATTCGTTCTGTTTCGACTCGTAATTTATATGTATCGGAGAAAGAAATGAAAATATGAATTATTTGAATGTTGTGATGAAGGAGTTACTTCGGTTACACCCCTCCCCCCCCTCCCCATTCCACTTATTCCCCGATTACTAAGTGAAGATGTCATATTAAACGGATATGACATTGCTGCAGGAACACATATAAGACTTTACATCTTATAAATATGAAATCTAAACGAAAAAGATGTTTTAGGGATATATTCTATTTCGAAACACAGGTGCTAATCAATTTATGGTTGATCCAACGAGATCTTGCAACTTGGGGCCCAGATGCAGAAGAATTTAGGCCAGAAAGGCATTTAGATGCACCATTAGACTGTCAAGGACATAATTTCAAATACATTCCATTTGGATCAGGGAGAAGGCAATGTCCCGGAATAGGATTTGCATTATCTTTGGTGGAGGTCACTTTGGCTAACCTTGTGAACCGGTTCGACTGAAGAGTCGAGGTAGGACCACTTGGGGATGACAAGCCTTATCTAGTTGAATAAATTGGTATTGATGTTTGTCGTAAGTTTCCCCTTATTGTATCTCCATCTTCTGTTTTACTCTCTTTTTAATCCTCTTTTGAAACTCTAAAAGATCAAAACGGTTCAATTTTTTTTTTGCTAAAAGGTCAAATTGACAGAAGAAGATGAAACAGAGAAGTGTAGGAGAGAAGACAAAAACTTAAAACTTTCATTCATTTCATTTTCGCTTATCTTTTACATTTTGATTGTACTCTTTTATAGAGTCATACAATGCGAGAGCTCTAAAACCCTACAAGTCACGTCAACTCTTATCATGTGGCTATCAAGGCAAGAGCTTCAATCTGTTCTTTAGCGCCAGTTGGTCCGTACTACAGCCAGCTGGTGATTCTGCGACGCCTCTGCTTTTCTTGTTTTTATTTGCAGGTACAGTTGCAGGTGACTGTTGGGAGGCAGACTTGGTCGAGTGAGAAGACTTTTCGTTGAGAAGGCCGACATTCTGCTTGTCACTAAATTCGGTTGCAGGTCTTGAAGCGAGAATGTTGCTGTTGAGAGAAGACTCTGCTTGGAGCAGAGACTTTGCTCTGTTGTGTGAAGACTCAGAAGACTCTGCTTGGGAAAACGGCTTTGGTCTGTTATAAGAAGACTTGGAAGGCTCTGTATAAACCAATTGCTTTGCCCTGTTAGAAGGAGACTTGAAGACTTTGCTTGGAGCAGATGTTTTACTCTGTTAATAGCACCTCTCAAACTTCGTGTGGGCGGGAGGGTACACTGAGTTTGAAGCGAAGAAATTGAATATAGTTTGTGGGAGAGATTTTGTGAAGATGTTAGCCAGTTGATGATAGGCTGGAATATGTTTGACAATGAGAGTTCCCAAAGCAACACGCTCTCGAACATAATGATAGTGCGTTTTAAAGTGTTAAAATACAAATAGCAAATTGATTTTGTAGATTTTGCTAAATAAATCCACTGTCGTGATATTAATCATTTTATCTACCAACTTAAGATGTTAAATTGTCGTTTGAACTTAGAATTCTAAACAAGCATTAATGATAAGGTTTTATTTGTTCACAAATTGTCTTAGCATCAACTTTCGTTGGCTAAAGAGAATCCGCTCATCTAATGTTCTTTCAGGCTTCTAAACTACACTTTTGATGCGTTAAATAACGTAAGATCAGAAACTATGTAGCTAATCAAGTTCTAACAATGAGATAAACAATAGATGAAGATATAGTAAGAAAATTTATTATCTATGTCTAATTCAATGATTTATGAATTCTTTTGAAACCCTAAACCTAACTATGAGACAATTCAGACATAGATGCAAAGAAACAACCAAGATATGAAGAAAAACTCATAATAAAATAAAATATAAATCCAAAAGAGTTTAGAAATATTCCCATAGATGTAGGTCTGAATAAAAAATAAAGCATTTTTAGAATAGAAAGCGGTGTTTAAACAATGACATAAAAACTAATATATATATATATATATATATATATATATAGGTTAAAACATGTTATGGTCAAGATCTATTGTAAAACCAAGTCCAAATAGGAAAAACTTCAATATTTTATTTTTTTGGTTTAGTCGGTGTAGGCTGGAGCGATCGATCTGAAATCTCACGGCAAACTGGATCGGTCGTTCTAATGGTGGATCTATCGATCCGAGTTGGAACGATCGATCCGTGGATGTTCTGGTTGATCCAAACTTCACAACGTTTTCCTTTAAGTTGAATCGATCGATCCAACATGTAAATCGATCGATCCAACATGTAAATCGATCTCTGAAGCTTAGAAACACATGCTTTTTATTGTTTTGGTTCAATCTTTACTTCATATACATTAGATTTCTTTTAAACGTGTTTTAAATTGAAAATATTCTAAAAATACCAAAACAATTCTGAAAATCATGGTTAGAATGTGTCATAACCGCATTATATTTCTGAATGCGTTAGAATGCGTCGTGAAGTCATCAGGGTTGGTCTGGAGGATAAGCCACCCAAACCACCGTTTAGGGCAACCCAATATTTGCGAAGAATAGAGAACCATTTAAGTAGACTCTTATTCTACTTTAGTGATCATATTTATTTCATATCTATATTGAAGTTTTGTGTTCTACAATATCTTATTTTAGTTTTTTCATGTTATCTATTTCTTTTTTTCTATTTCTATTTGATTCTAAAATTTGAAATAAATAATAAAAACTTCTCTCTAAAATTTTCTCTCTCTAAACATGTTCTAAATCTCTCTAAGTTTTCCGAACTTCAATAGATCTTCATAAGCTTTGTTTCTTTCTTTTCATTCATAAGTTGACGATCTGCTTCTATGGCTTAATTTTCGGAGGAAACTCCGGTGGTCTTTGTAAGAATTTTCCGGTAGATCAACACGACGGTTTGAACTTACGGTAACCAACACGACTTTCGTGGGGTGGCGTGGGTATGGATCCTAAAGAAACGGCTTGAGCCATGGCTGAGAGTAGCGCCTACGATGCTCGCTGTACCTGGAGCCCATAAACCCCCTCGCTTTGTCAATACGGTTAGCGTGAGATCCGACTTAGTCAATACGGTCTATCGTCGGGTTCTTGCTTAGTTCATCGTGGGTTCTCCCTCGTCTGTTATGTTATTAGGTATTGATTTAGTGGCTTGTAATCAATTACCAGTCTTAGCTTTCCTCGTGCTTGTTCAGCTCGGTTGTTGACGTAGAATGCTTTGCACGCCCATGGTGAGTTAGTTGATGAGACTATTCCTTGTCGGATTAGTTGGTCGCATTCGTCGTTGGCTTGTTGCAGTAGAGCTGGAGACATTCCTGCGTGACTCGCTTTAGTAGGAGTTGTTGCCATCTTTTCTTTGAACGGAAGTGATACAAAGAAGTCTTGGTTGAGCCATAGAGGAGTTTTGCATTTCGTCAGAAATTCAACATGTGAATCTGCACAAGAGACTGCTGCAATCTCCTTTTTGATTTCTTCAAATGTTGGAGCGATAGGATTTTCTATTGCAAATAACCTATGCAATGTTGTGAAAGCCTTGAATAGTCCTTTCCATTTGATTCCTCATGGTTCGATTGAAATATCAAACCTTTTCTTCAGTATATTGTAGGAATCCCATCCGAGAATTAGATCTTTTCCGGGTGCGGATGATCCGAGGACTTCTGTAGTGAATTGGCATCCAGGGAAAACTTCGATTGTAATAGGCTTGGACTTGAGTGTGATTTTTAAAACTCCTGAGTTTGCCACTCTGAATTCTTGCTCAAATGGTGTCCACATCGATGGAGGTAAAATCTTTGGATTTAGTATCGACGTGTGAGCTCCAGTGTCGATGAATGCAATGACATGGATTGGATCTTCAGCTTCTGTTGGATCAAAGATTGTGACCGGCAGGTGTGGAATTGTCATGATATCTTCTTGTTGCGGTATCTGACAAATCTTGAAACAACAATCATCAAATGCTTCTTCATCTGAAGTTTCTGAGGAAGTATCATAGTCGGAGTATCCACATATTGCTTCATTGTCATCACTGTCGTAAGATAGGACGGATTCGAGATCATGATTTTCAAGGTCGATATCCGGCGCTATGCTTGATATTGAGCTGATGAGATACTGCCTTTTCTTCGTTGACTTGTTCGGGCAGTTCTTGGCGTAGTGTCCTTCTTTGCGACAAAGAAAACACTTGGTTGACTTTCGAAAGCTTGTTTTCTTCTTGAAGAATCGTCTGCGTCGAAAACCTTTAAAGTTGTCTCTTCGTGTTGCTCTTCTTTGCTTTCTGTGTTTGTGTCTGGTGTTGCAGGAACATGTTCTTTTTGATTTCGAACATTTGATTGATAGGTCTGGCCTTGCACAAATCTTGGATAGTTGTTTAGACTTATCCATGAATTCCATCCAAAACTCTTTCTGTTTGCATAACTTGTCAAGGGTCCGATTGATGTATTGTTGGATTTGACCGATTGAGATTTCTTCAACAGTCTGACCTTGATCTCTGATGTAGAGTTTGGTTTGCTGGCTTAGATATTCGTCTATTGATGAGAGGTAGACGTGCTTCAAGCTCGGATTGTTGAGTCCATTTAGAGCATAGAATCTTCTCGCTTGATGCTTGAAATGTTTTGCCAGATCTTTCTTCTTCAATGAACAACACTTTGCTGCAAAGTATTCTTCTTGTATTTGCTCCTTTTGATGATTTGGTGTACCGATAAATTCTCGATGGATTTCTCCGAGTAACATCGGTATTGTAGTGTCATAGACTTGGTTTTGTCTATAATCACCGAGTGAGTTCCACCATTCTTTGAGGGCTCCAGAAAGCCTTGCAGTAAATTGTTGGATGACAGCGTACGTTGTCGAAGTTAGTGCTTCAGAATTCATCCAAGCGTGAAATTCGTCAAGACGTTCTTTCTATTTCTCGAATGGAATATCGTCGAACGTAAACGTCATGACTTTTGAAGCGAATTGCTTTTCTGGTTTTTTGTGTTCTTGAAAATGTTGATAATTCATCTCTTCATCGCTTGAGAAAACTTTGTTTACACTTGGCTCTCGCTTGGGTGTATAAGAACTTTCTCCGATAGCAAATTGTTTCAGCATTGATTCTTCTTCTGATTCGGTTTGCGACTCAGTTGAATTCGTGTCCGAGTAGTGCTCTATTATCGGGGTTGGTGATTTCGTTGTCTCCACTGGTTGCGAAGAGTATGCCTGTTTTGTTTCAGGCTTTTGCACTGTCTCGTTAGCTGATTGGGTTTGTGCTGCCGTTTGAGCTTGATTTGCCATGTCGTTGAGCAGATTGGTCATCGAGAATTCGATGATTCCAATGTCTTTATCTTTTCCCTTCTTCTTGCGATCATCAAGGGAATCTTGGCTCGAGTGAGATGAAGTAAGTGCAGGTGTTCGCGCTTGCTTGGTTTGAACTTCAGGTTCTCTGTACCGTCTAGTTCGTTCTCGAGTTGGCTTAGGTTTGTACTGGTAAGGCGTCGTCATGGCATAACGAGAAATGAGCGCTTCATCGGATGATAAGAATCCTGGTGAGGATGTCTTTGGCCTTTGACTTTGACCTCCAAAAAGGGATCCTGGAGAATAGGATGTTTGAGGCATTGGAGTGCTCAAGAACGTATTTCCATAGGAAGGGTAATACGTTTCTGACGGCCTTTGTTGCTGCATGCTCTCAAAGTATTTCAGCAGATCTTTTAACTGGAACTTGAGATTATTCATCTCGGCTTCTCTGCTCTGAAACTGTGAAGTATTAACCATCATTTGCTTTGACATTGTTAGCATCTCATGATGGAGCGTTTCGAGTCGAGCATTGATTTCTGCGATTGACTTAGTGAGAGACGTTAGTCTTCTGTCATAGTCTCTATTCATCTGGTCAAACTTCTGGTTCATGTTGCTCAAAATATGGTTTTGAGCGATAGCGTTTTCTGTTTGCCAGTTGAGGACCTTTTCTCCTTGGCTTAATTGCTCTGGTCCGGATGAATTGATAGCTTTCGATACTATCTTTGGACTATGCGCTATGTTATTTCTTGTGAAGTCTTCAGGCGGGGGAAAAGGAGGGAAGTCGTCTGGACTCATCATCATGATTTCTTTCTCCTTCTTCTTGTCCGAATATTGGACCAAGAATTCGTATCTTCCGGTTCCTTCGCCTAAAGTGCCGACTGTAGGATCGCCATCAAGATATCGTCGATAGAGAGGATCCTTCTTCTTTCTTCTTCTTTGTCGGATTTCTTCATCAGATTCGTAATCGGTATCCATACATGCTGAACACGAACAGACATCAAAGTATTGATGACCGTTTTCGTCTTTGAATGGGAATACGACAGAGCCGTCTTGACCAAAGGATATTGGTTTTGGCATCTGTTCTTTGTATGGACCGTAGAACTCGTGTTCATCAATTCTAATGGAGAACTGAGTGAACAACTGTTTGCGAAACGAGGATGATCTTGGTTTCTCGAACTTGATTTCGGTTGTACCGTCGTTTCGTGTGTGAAAGCTAGCTTCAGATAGTTGAATCGGAGTTTGGGCCGATTGGTGTAGCTTTTCGTAGCTAGTTATCCATTTATCTGGTAGCTGCTGGATGAGTTCTTCTCGAGATATTTGTCGAGGAATCTGGACAGCGTTTGGAGCTTGTGATGCTGACGTGACTTCAAGGTAGAGTGCTTCGTCAGAGGATGGCAGGATGAGATCAAGAGCATGGTCTTGAACCCGATAGACTATTTGATGATGAATAGTCGCCATGATACTATCTTCTTTCATTCTGGCTCCAGTGAGTTGTAGTTGGACCTTTAAAGTCTTTAAAAGATGTGGATCTTGTAAAGAAACATTAAAGTTTGGAAACAATGTAATGAACACTGTTCCGGCGTTTAACGTTGTCTGTACCGTTCCAATACATGCTTGCTGGTAAGACTTTAATCTTGAGTCGAGCAGGGCAATTCTCGCGTAGACTGGTAGACCTTTTCGTGCATGTAAGGTCAGACCGATACGAACTACTCCGAAGTGTAGATGCGTATAGCCTTGGTGTTGCCATAGTTGTGGTAGATTCTCTGGAAGATTGAGCGATATGAACTGCTCCTCTTCTGTAGCTGGAACTTGGCAAGATGAGAATTTGCTTGACTGCACGTATTCGCGAACCTTCCTGTGTGAGGATGGTCGGATGAGCTGTCGAACTCCGTTTACCGAAAAAGCACTTGGCTTCTTGGAAAAGATTTCATATGGATTTACAAGAGGAAGAGTAGTTTCTGGGAGACGTTGATCTCCTGGAACATACTCGATTTCATATAAAGAGTTTATAGTAGGAAAAGAAGAACGATTTTTATTTTGGTTTTTATTTTTAGGTAAAGTAGATATAGCAAACTGTGAATCAAGAACGGAATTTTCGGAAATAGACATGATTAGAAAATAGTTTTCCAGAACATTCAAATCAATCATTCATAAACAATGATTCACTCTATCAAAACATAAGTCTAGGCTCTGATACCATAACAGAACAGACGAGGGAGAACCCACGATGAACTAAGCAAGAACCCGACGATAGACCGTATTGACTAAGTCGGATCTCACGCTAACCGTATTGACAAAGCGAGGGGGTTTATGGGCTCCAGGTACAACGAGCATCGTAGGCGCTACTCTCAGCCATGGCTCAAGCCGTTTCTTTAGGATCCATACCCACGCCACCCCACGAAAGTCGTGTTGGTTACCGTAAGATCAAACCGTCGTCGTCTAGTAATTTTCTCATAAAGACTTGCACTCTTACTTACTTCATTCATGAAGTGGATATTTTTAAGTATTAAATTTTTTTCTTTTTAAACCCAAATACCTAAATCTATATGATCATTTGTTAATGAGTATTACTTTTAAGTTTCTTATTTACATTGTTTGATGCTTTTAGTTATAATACTTTTTAAAAACTTAAAACATCTACCAGAAAACATGCTGTAGTAAGAAACGTGCGAAGAAACATAATAAATCGTTTCAGATTTCATATACGTTGGTATTTTCTTATCAAACAAATATTTATACGTTGGTATTTGAAAACGAATCTAATCACATGTTACAGAAGTAAAATAAATTGTTTCTGCAGTCCAGCCTCGTTATTTGTAAGTTGTAAATTGTGAGTGGTAACAGTGTCGTTACTTCAGAAATAATAGTTTAATACCTACGCACCATATTCAAATTCGAACCACATTAAAATAACGTTTTTAAAAGCAGATTTAAGGCTAAATTATAAAAAAATTCCTAATTATATTGTTATATATTGTGTTTTGGCTATATATAATGAATATTTCGCTTTACAATTAATTTACAGAAGATTAGTTTACAGATATCTCAAAATAAGGATATCAAGCGGAACTAACAAAGCTATCTTATTAATTAGGAATTTTATTCTAATTAAGTTCGGATCTTTCACTTGCTGATATCAATGGGAATCACATTGGTGTTGATGTTCACACAGACTAACCGCAAGATCTTGATATCTACGTTAGATAATCTCCCAATAGTTAGATAAGATCTTAAACACCGGAGATCAGCTTCGCTCAAGCGGAACTAACAAAGCTATCTTATTAATACTATATAAAAATTAAAAAAATACATGCAAGGAAAACGTACATGGGCTATATATGGGCCCAATTGTGGACCAAGTGAAAGTGGGAGAGTTTTTGTCCTCTCATTATCCAGTAACAGTTGGACAAACCACTAAACCGCCCAATAGCTTCAAATAAAAATAGGGAGGTCCAATAACACAAACAAATGGAAAAGCCTTGTTACGTGGACGACATTTCTGACGCCGAGACTCGAAACTGATTGATTTGATTAATTCTTTCTTTTCCTTTGATTAGACAGACATCTCTAAGAAAAAGGATTACTTTTGAGATAAATAAAAGAGGAATTGTTGACGTCTGCTTAATCTTGATTTGTCTCAAAAACTCAAGATAATTTATTTGTATTTGAATCTTCGCAATTCACCGCTACTTCTTTTACACTGTCAAAATTAAGCTAGTAAAGCAAACTGTTAACATAATTGTTGATAGTTAATGTATCGATTATTATTAAGAATATGAATGGTAAAATGTTAGACTAATTAAGAGGAACTGAAAAGGAAAAAAATTAGAAAAAAGAAAAGAAATAGTTAGTACTAAATAGTTTTTGGGCAAGTGGCGTGCCAGACCTTGCTAAAATAACTTAATTAGGAGAAGTCGCGATAGAGAACTTAATTTTATAGAAAAATCAACTCCCAGAGCCGGCGCTGAAACCAAGCATAGGCTTGCGCTCTTCACAAATATCATATATTTTTGCAGCAGTTATAATCATGAAAAATGTTTGTAGTATGGTAGTAATGGCTTGTCAAAGTAGATAAATGGTAGGGACTTCAATTCATTTTATCAATAATTTTTTTAACATACTAATTAATGACCAATATATTATATATATATATATATATATATATTTCTGGGCTCTTGGTTTTATATTTAGGGCTGGTCTTGTGCCGACCCCGACAAAGAACTTTAAAAGACTAGTCTAGACTATAAGCCTTGGTCTCAAATTTCCTTTCAAAAGATGAAAGTTATTACAGATGAAAAGTTTTCCAAACGGGTTTTTAAGTAGGAGAACATATACCTTTTTACTATTGTTTCCCCTTTCCTTCATCTAATTACTATGGTAATTTGTTCCTAAAATTGTAATCCATGAGATGAATTTTTTTTTGTTAGTGGGTTGAATTAGCTAGATGTAGGATTTTAGATGAAAAAAAAATTGAAACTAACTAAACAAAATAAAAAATAAAATAAAAGGGAAAATGTTTTTGGTACACAAGTGGATCTGCATGCATAAGGGGAGAGAATGTTTTTTGTTTTGAATAAACGGTGGAGAGAAGAAGCAAAAGATGATCAGGTGAAGAATGAAACTTGGAAACCATGCAAAGCCATACCTCTCCCTTCAGCACATTCTTACGTGTCCTCTTCTCTTTACACTCCATATCTCCTTCCACTACCAAAATATGTTTCAAGCCCATTTATAAATATGTAACAAAGCGTAATTGTTCTTCCGCACGATAATCATCAGGTTTTTCTTTAGTTAACTAAAAAGTTGAAAAAACATCTACCAGAAAACATGCTGCAGTAAGAAACGTGCGAAGAAACATAATAAATTGTTTCAGATTTCATACGCGTTGGTATTTTCTTATCAAACAAATATATATACGTTGGTCTTTGAAAAAGAACCTAATCACACGTTACAGGAGTAAAATAAATTATTTCTGCAATCCAGACTCGTTATTTGTAAGTTGTAAATTGTGAGTGGTAGTTATTTCAGAAAAAATAGTTTAATATCTACGCATCATATTCAAAATCGAACCACATTAAAATAACGCTTTGAAAAGCAGATTTAAGGCTAAATTAGAATTTTTTTCCTAATTATACTGTGATATATTGTGTTTTGGCTGTATATAACGAATATTTCGCTTCACAATTAATTTACAGAAGATTAGTTTACAGATATCTCAAAATAAGGATATCTAGCGGAACTAACAAAGCTATCTTATTAATACTATATAAAAATTAAAAATACAAGATATCAAACAAAAATACCGAGGACCGATATTGTGGTCTATAAATTTGATGGTGAGTGGATTCCATATCATTTTGTGGTGAACATGGAAGCCAAATCCTTTTTTGGGCCACAACTTGGATCTCAATTTTCTCTCCGTTCTCGGACCAATTTATTTTCGTTAAGCAAACTCTATGGCTTTCCTCTGACGTCATTTTCCGGGAAGCCTTTAAAACATATTCGTTTGAAGGCCACTAATACTCTGACGTGTGATGATTATGTAAGTATTCGTATGTTCAAAAAAATGCCACCTTCTGAATGGACTCATTACTTCCACTCGATTACCGTCGATGTCTCGGTGAGTCCACATCTATATGTTTTTGACATTTTGTGTATTATTATATGTGTCCCATATATAATTGGTCTATATAGATGTGAGAAGGTTAACGCAGTTACGTATGTGTATTTTATCTTATTTTAGGAAATGGATGCGCTTAGGAAAGAGATCGATGCCCTAAAACCGACAGTGAAGAACACACTCATGTCCGGTGGCGGAGGTAGGACTAATTTTACGGTGGTCAGTTTATTTTCAATATAATATAATTTATGAAATGCATTAAAATAATAAACATTCTTATTATTCAAGTACAAATAATTTTAAAATAATATCATTTATATTTAATATAAACAAAAACCCATTAAAACTTCTACTAAGAATAGATTTAAAATAAACCTTTAAAAAGATAGATTTTAAATGGTCAAAAGGTTGAAAATCATTTGAAAATTGAATAAGAAAATAATTAGAATTTTCTTTGATTAATGCAGTAAATAAAATCATTTTAAAAGAAGTACTGGCTAGTCGCATAAAAATATATAAGGGATATAAAAAAGACGAAAACATATTGGGAAAAACATTTAGGATAAAAATAAAATTAAATGATCATGGAAGAATTGTTTTTGGTAGAAAAAAACATGGGTGAAAGTTTATTTCGAATAATTTTTGGAGTGTGGGAGGAGGAGGGTCAATGACCAAATTTGTAATTATTTTTACCTCTTCCATTGCTTATGTATGTCTTCCCAAGGCATTGACTCGACAAAGAAGAGAATCCTTATGATATATTTGTTGGTGAGCCTTGGCCTTGCCTATCACTTCGAGGACGAAATCTATGACACTCTAAAAGAGGGTTTTGAAAACATAGAGGAGATGATGGCCGGTGAAGAGGATCTGTGCACAGTTTCCATCATCTTCTGGGTCTTCAGAAGATATCGTCACCACATATCTTCCGGTGTAGGAGTGTCTACCTTGGCTTTTGATCATCGTTAACGTTCGAACGAGTATTTGTTATCTCTAAGTATAACAAATTGATACATTTTGGCCAATAGATGTATTCAGAAAATTCAAAGGGAGCAATGGGAAATTTAAAGAATCTCTTATCGGAGATGCCAAGGGTATGTTGAGCTTCTATGAAGCTTCACATTTGGCGACGACGAAAGATTATATATTGGACGAAGCATTGATCTTTACATCGGGCCACTTGGAGTCATTAGTTGCAGACGGAACTTGCCCGCCTCATCTCTTAGTGCGTATACAAAATGCTCTTAGTATATGTCAACATTGGAACTTTGAGGTATTAGTCCCACTGGAATTTATTCCATTCTATGAACAAGAAAAAGACCATGACGAGATCCTGCTGAAGTTTGCTAAGTTCAGTTTCAAGTTTCTACAGCTCCAATACCTTCAAGAACTCAAAATCGTTACAAAGTATGTAATCTCCTCATTTTACTAGTATTTTTATGGCTTGACTTACTATCCTTTATAGAAGTTAACTACTCTAATCAATCACATATATATTATATCTTTGGATGAAAGATGGTACACGGAGAAAGATTTTGCATCTAAGTTTCCACCTTACTTCAAAGACAGATGCGTAGAAAATTATTTCTTTGTTCTATCGGTGTTCTTCGAACCACGATTCTCACGTGCAAGGAGTATGTTGACTAAGTGCTTCGTCAGTCAAGGTATTATAGATGACACATTCGACAGATATGCATCCCTTCCTGAGGCTGAAAGCCTCGGCAACAGCTTCAAAAGGTATCAAAATTCCAGATAAACAAATGATCATGATGGTCGTTGTGGTTATGATGATGGATTGATGATGATGATGATGCATAGGTGGGCTCCCGATGATGCATTGGATAAACAACCTAAATATTTGAAATCCGTAATGAATGTCGTATTGGATACTTTCAAAGAGTTTGAAAGAGAACTTAGGCCAGAAGGAAGATCTTTCAGTGTGGATTCCGCAATCGAAGAGATAACCAACCGAAATCTTGTATGGTTAAGTCGCGACATAATTATGTATATAACTCTATTTATTAATCGAGGGAAATTTATTGTCCCGTGGCTTTGAAATTATTTTCGAATGAACTCGCATGATTAATATTCTTAAAAAATAAGGTCATAGGTATTTTATTATTTCAAAATGACATTTTGTGATCGTAACGGATCAATACTTTTGAGCATGCGCAGTTCAAGGCAGATGTGGAAGCCAACGTTGGGTTCGCAAAATGGGCACATGTGGGTCACGTGCCTAGCTTTGAGAAGTACATGGAGGTTGGAGAGTTGGAGGTTGCGTCATGTATAACCATTGCAGGTATTTTCATGTCTATGGGAAAGATGGCTACGAAGGAAGCTGTTGATTGGCTAAAATCCAGACCAAAATTCGTCAAAGCTTTATGTATTAAAGGTCGTCTTATGAATGATATAGCCGGTTTTGAGGTAAAAATGCATAAATCATTTCTTCACATCTCCGGTATGTCTACTTTCTTGTTCTATCTTACTAACTTACACATATATAATATATTGATTAGGATGACATGAGTAGAGGATATATTGTGAATTCGGTCAACTGTTATATGAAGCAATATGGAGTTACTGAAGAGGAAGCTCTTAAGAAACTTAATAAAATCGTTGCATATACCAATAAGACAATAAATGAGGAGTTCTTGACAACAACAGGCGTGTCACATTGTGAGCTTATGGAAACCATGGATTTTTCACGCATGATCACCGTACTTACAATGGATATGAAGGATTTACACATCCCGAAGGAAAAAAAATCAAGGAGTATATGACTTCAATGTTCGTCGATCAGATCTGTCTTTAAAGACTTTGAAGATGTTGTAGCGTGTTTGATTCACAAGTGTGGCATTTGTTTTTCTTGTTTTCTCTTACAACGTCATGTGTTTGGTTTCTCCTGTCTACAATTAGATCGTTTGTCCTTAAATCATCGAAAAGCTTTGTTTGTGTGTGTGTGGTGTTTGTGTTGGTGTTGATGTCCATTTTAATCCCTTGCAATCAAAATTGGTCTTATTTCTTAACGTCCATTTTAAATTCTTAAGGGTATAATATTACAGCCACTAGATATATACGAAGCCAAACTTGTCGTGTGACTGGAAAATTTAGCTGCAGCAAATGGTTTGCTTCCACATATGTACTCTATCAAAACTTCTATAACTATTTTTAGCTTTTTCTCCTCGATTTGTTTCCTTTACTTACAACATTCACGGCGTTATTTTTTTCTTGGTTTGTAACGTTTGGGATCTAATGGATCGATTGTCTCTTGCATCTATCTATGCCATATTACTCTTGTTTTAAAATTCTTTCCAATCTTCACCGGTCCTGAAGCGAAAGTCATGGGACCCCAAGTTTTATAAGGCTCATCAAAAATATTAATATAGAAATAATCAAAATAATAGTAAAGATATGTGTGATTTCAATTTAATAAATAGATAATAATTATGACTAACAAATACAAATGTTGACCAAAAATATGATAAAAGTTGACCAAAAATAGATACTAAATATAAATCTAATTTAAATTGGAAATTTTAAAAATATTTGACTAATAATATATTAATTAAAATGTCAAATTATTGAGGAGCAACTATTTTGAAGCAAAGTATCTTTGAATCAAAATATTTTCATGGAATGTAATTTTGAAGTAAATAATAATTGACATTATTTTGAAGTAAATAATAATTGACATTTTACTTACTTAAAACAAAATTATACTATGTCATACCTTTGTTTTATTTAAAATGTTTATGTATATTAAAATCTTGAGTTAATTTTTTAAAATAAAAATACAGAGGACTGATATTGTGGTCTATAAATTTGATTGTAAATTTAAATAATTTAAAATTGTTAGATTTCAAGATATTTGACTAATAAGATATTAATTAAAATATCAAAATATTGAGGAACACAATTTTCAGTAAAGTAATTTTGAGTCAAAGATTCATGGAACATAATGACTATTTAGAAACAAAATCTTTCGTTGAAGTATATATATGATATTTGATCTTTTGCATAGTTAACTTAAAACAGAAATATACTATGTGATGACTTGTTTGAATTAAAATATTTATGCTTATTAAAAATCTTGTGTTTGTTAAAGTAAAAAATATACACAGGATTGTAGTCTGTAAATTTGACGGTGGATACAGATTCTAATTATTTTGAAGTGAAAATGGAAGCCACATCAGATTTTTGGCCAAAACTTGGATCTCAGCTTTCTCTTCGTTCTCGGTCCAAATTATTTCCGTTAAGCAAACTCCATGGCTTTCCCATGACGTCATTTCCCGGTAAGCCTTTAAAGCATATTCGTTTGAAGGCCACTAATACTCTGTCGACGGCTGATGATCAAGAACGTATTCGCAAGTTCAAGAAATTGCCAACTTCTGAATGGACTCATTATTTCCACTCGACTCCCAACGATGTCTTCGTGAGTCCATATATATGTGTATATATAAAGGTTGTATCTATAGATGTATAGAAAGTTAACGCATGTCTATATTATTTTACTTTTAGGAAATGAATGAGCTTAGTAAAGAAATCGATGCACTAAAGCCGAAAGTAAAGAACACACTCATGTCTCCCCAAGGCGTTGACTCACAACAAGAGAATGATATCATAATCTTTCTTGTTCACAACAGTTATAACTTATTACTTATTTTTCGTTAGTTGCCAATATTTTCCATCAAATCTCATTACCGTAAACTAGGAATGAAATTAAAATTAAACCAAAAACCAATTTAAGATCTTAAACCTCAAATGGACCATGTTGACAACAGCAAAATTGTTACCCATTAATTACTTTTCAATTGCTTAGATAGAAAATTTATACATGGTAACTACTTTTTTTTTTGCAACATACTGAGTACATCCATTAATAATTTAAGACATAGTAAATACATTTGCAACAGTAATACATAGTATAATACATTTAAAAAACAAATGGTGAAATATTTTTAAAAATCTACATACATATTAAATAAAACTTCAAAATTTAAAATATTTTCCTTTTTAATTTCTCAATTTTCTAAACATAGTAAATACAGAGTAAACAAAACTTAAATTACGATAAATTATTGTTTTAATTGTATATATAGTTAGATTTATTTACATAAACAATTAAATAGTTCATTGAAAAACTTCACCAAATACATAATACGTAATTGTTCTTGCGCACGTTACCGATAATCATCTAGTTTTTCTTGAATTAACCAAAAAGTTGAAAAACATCTACCAGAAACATGCTGCAGTAGAAACGTGCGAAGAAACATAATAAATCGTTTCAGATTTCATATAAGTTGGTATTTCTTACCAAACAAATATTTATACGTTGATATTTGAAAAAAGAATCTAAACACATGTTACAGGAGTAAAATAAATTGTTTCTGCAGTCCAGCCTCGTTATTTGTAAGTTGTAAATTGTGAGTGGTAACAGTGTCATTACTTCAGAAAAAATAGTTTAATATCTACGCACCATATTCAAAATCGAACCACATTAAAATAACGTTTTTAAAAGCAGATTTAAGGCTAAATTAGAAGAAAAAAAATCCTAATTATATTGTTATATATTGTGTTTTGGCTATATATAACGAATATTTCGCTTCACAATTAATTTACAGAAGATTAGTTACAGATATCTCAAAATAAGGATATCAAGCGGAACTAACAAAGCTATCTTATTAATACTATATAAAATTTTAAAATACAAGATATCAAACAAAAATACCGAGGACCGATATTGTGGTCTATAAATTTGATGGTGAGTGGATTCCATATCATTTTGTACTGAACATGGAAGCCAAATCGTTTTTTGGGCCACAACTTGGATCTCAATTTTCTCTCCGTTCTCGGACCAATTTATTTTCGTTAAGCAAACTCTTTGGCTTTCCTCTAACGTCATTTGGATGCAAGATGGTACAAGGAGCTACAGTTTGCAATTAACTTGCTACCCTACTCTACTTCAGAGAGAATCGTTGAACATCATTTTCTTGTGCAAGGGGCCTTTTTCGAGCCACAACTCTCACGCGCAAGGATTATGATGATTCAGTTCTTCTCCGGTTTAGCGCTTCTAGATGCCACATTCGACAGATATGCGTCTCTTCCTGAGGCTGAAACCCTTGCCAACAGCTTGGAAAGGTATACTATATGTTAAACACAAAAAAAGGTATACAACCTGGTTTTCAAAACTCCAGATAAATAATGATTATGATCAGGGCCGGCTCAAACTAATCTGACATTTATCAAGGTACTACATTGTCTCATGGCTTTGGAATGTTTTTTTAACTCGCAGGATTAATATTTTTGAAAAAGATGTCAGGATTAGTATTTCATTATTTTTTAAAAAATTTTGTGAAAAGAAAAAACATCTTTGTAGTCGTAACGAATATACATTTTGACCATGCCCAATTCAAGGCAGCTGCGAAAGCCAACATTGATTTCGGAAGATGGGCACAAGCGGCTCATGTGCCTAGCTTTAACGAATACATGGAGGTTGGTGAGGAGGTCACGGCGTGTGAGACCTTAGCAGGTATTTTCATGTCCATGGGAAAGATCGCTACTAAGGAGGCTTTTGAGTGGCTAAAATCCAGACCAAAACTCGTTAAATCTTTATCTATCAAAGGTCGTATAATGGAATGATATAACCGGTTTTGAGGTAAAATTGCATAAATAATTTCTTCATATCGTAAGTATGTCTACTTTCTTTTTCTATATATCATACAAACTTACACATATGTTGATTAGGATGACATGAGATATGTCACGAATGCAGTCAACTGTTATATGAAGCAATATGGAGTTAACGAAGAGGAAGCTTTTAGGGAGCTTCGTGAAATGGTTACAGATGCCAATAAGACAATAAATGAGGAGTTCTTGACAACAACTGGCTTGTCACATTGTGTTCTTAAGGCATCCATTAATCTTGCCCGCTTGATGACCGTCGCCTATAATGTAGATGAAGGATTCACCCATCCCCAAGGAAAAATCAAGGAGTATATGACTTCTATTTTTGTCGATAAAATCCCTCTCTGAAGAAACTGAAAAATTCCTTTTTAGCATGTTTGATTCAAAATTGTGGTCTTTGTTCTTTTTGCTTATTTACACAACATTGTGTGGAAAATTTTTAACAGAAGAAATTAGCTGTACTTCTCACATTGATAGTGAACTACTATAAATTTGTGGGTTGTCTATTACAATGTTGTTTTAATCGTTTCCTAAATGTCGATTTGAGGTTCAAAACCTAATATGTTATCATGCACACATAACCGGTTCAAATCCCTTGCAGTCAAAATTGATATTTGTTTCTCGTTGTCCATTTTGAGGGGTATACTTGAGCAACTAGAATAAATATTAGGCCAAAAGACATCAATGAGTGACGGATTTAGTTGCATCCATGACGGTGATGATTTTCAAAGTGAAGATACATTTGTAGCAAAAGACAGTAGCATAGATGTACTCTTGTTTCTTATCTTAATTAAAGACTTACGGTCTTCACTGATGAAGGTAACCACCTCCAAACACTTTAGTAATATTATAATTAGGTAGGTCGTGCAGGCAGATCTATCTTTTTGATCTTGTCTTGATCTTGGGTATAGTCCCATGTCAATGATATTGGGATAATTAACTAATAAAACTGATATAGTTTTCATTTTACAAGAGATGAAGTCAACAACACTTTTGGGTTGTATTATTATACGTGCGAGTCATGACTAAAGTAGCTAGTCACCGACGTGCAACCCATCCTGCTCCGTATTTAAGTATCAATCAGTCTGTTTTAGCCTTTTCGCCAATATTATCATTTTCTAATTAATCCTCATTCAATTTCAGGCCAAAGAGAGAAAACAAAATGGCGACAGATGTTCTCAGCTTCAGGGACGATAGTAGTCTAGAAGACTGGCATGACTTTGAGGTTCTTGGCCGTGGAGACGAGCCCAAGATTCTGATCAAGAAGACGAGTATGCAATCCGTATCCGAGAGGCGGATCTCGGTTGATCCGATATCGCTATTGTCGAGGAACGAGAGCTTCGATATGATAGTCTCACGTCCTAGAGACATCGATGACGACGTGGCGTTCTCACAGCCGTCGGATCAACAAATGAAGACTAAGTTTATGAGTTGCAGCCTCCCAAACTCAGCAGCCACGTCACCACGTCAAAACTGGAAGAACAGAACAACTGAGCAAGTTCTTGACCTAATGCTGGTTCAAGACGCGGCCACTGCGTTTCGAAGAAGCAAATCTTGCGGCGAAGGGCGTGTTTGCACGCCATCGCTAGATTTCGACATGCTATTGCATAAATCAAGACAAGGACATCACAAGAATAATCATCATCATAATCATGGCTTCTCTTCTTCATCAAACTCCAAGAGTCTTTCTCACAAGAGTAGTGGAAACAACTCTTTCTTCTCGAAAACAGAGTCTAACAAAAGCAACAGAAGCAATAGCAATACCGCGAATTCGAAAAGCATTAATTCATTCGAAGACGGATTCAAATGCAGCGCATTGTGTCTATACCTACCTGGTTTCAGCAAAGGAAAGCCCGTGAGATCATCTCGAAAAGGCGATTCCTCGTTCACTAGAACCACAACGATGACTTCTTCTCAATCTATGGCAAGAACCGCTTCCAATAGAGACACCACGGTGCTCTCGGCTCGAGCCTCGCTAGAGCGGTTCGAGTGCGGTTCATGGACCTCTTCGGCTATGATTTACGATGACAATGTGGATCTTGGTGGCCATTTCTTTGACTTACCTTCTGAATTAATCAAAGGCGGGCCGGGAGAGAACGATCAAGACGATCCTGTTTCCGCGGCTTTCGTGTTCGACAAGGAACCTAATTTGGAGAAAGAAATCAAAGGGGTTTTGAAGACTTCTGGTTCGAAATCTAGAAGATCTATGGAGTCGCCACGTCATGTTCGGTTCTCAACTTCGTCGCCGGTTTCTTATCCGACGTCACCGACGCATTCAATCACGCCACGGTTGCTACAAGCCACCGAGGATTTTAGTAGTTTCTTGGAAGCTCAAGCCGTGTGAATAATAGATGAAGAGTTTTAAATATTTTTTTTTTCATTTTATCTTCTTTTACTGATTAACCGAATGAAGTTAACCTTCTCTTGCTGAATATATTTTTTGTAGCAATTGCCATTCGAGAGAATTAAAACATTTCCACTGTAAAGAAATGAATACGCGAGAGGAAAAGTGAAAATTATTTACATTTATCTGTGAGATGGATACATGCAATTAAATAAAATATTTGCTGATTTACAATACTAAATACTTAATTTTTTCATTTTATTTTAAGATTCTTCAAATTGCTCAACTACTGACAAGTGGTTATGCTATACTGCTGGATTTACAGAATAAAAAAAAATGATTGATAAGAAAAAACATTACTTGAAATCTAGATAATATTTATTGATTTAACTAGGATTAGAAACCTCGTTAAATCGCGGGAATGTAATATTATTTTAAGAAAACATATTTTCTATTTCACACTCTTTTGAATAAAACATTTACAACATTTGGATTGCATCACTTTAACCGTATTGACCCCATCTCTATTTGCAGCCACCGCAATACCCAGTCCACAACATTGCTATAACAACCGTTCATATATTGAGTTTTTATCATTATGTCTTATTTTTTGTGTTTGTATTATATATTTAGATCTTTAAGTGTATTTTCACATAAAATTTTGGAAATAGTGATCTAAACCAGTCTAAATTGACTCAGATGAAGATCTTCATTTGAGATTTAATTCCAAAACTCTTGATAAAAGTTATATAAAATAGAGTTAACTTTCCAATAATGGTGATTTCAAGCCAATCAGAGCTTCAGTTTTAGATTTATGATCGATTTAGTAAACATGTATCTATTTGACGCATAAAAGAAACTCATCCGGAATTGTCTCTTGAAGACCAGCGGCCAGTTTGAGCGGCCTTGGTACACTGCGAGAAGTGAGAGGCCAGTCCTAGCGGGATGATGTACCTGCTGGAGAAGTGACAATATCCACCTGGAGATCTATCGAGCATTCGTAGCCACCATACAACACCGCAGAGCTTCAACGGTCAAAGTGGGTGGTTTGGTGACACCGCGAGCCCAGCGGCCGAGCCTAGTGGCCACGCCACACCGAGGAAATGCCTCCGAGTCTTGTTATCCATTTCTTAAATTGGGTTAAAGATAGTTTAATTTGAATTGACCAAACTCATTTTCTTCCCCACATAAATAACAATAAACCTAATTAGAAACCCTTATACTTTGTTTGAGAAAATTTATCTTAGCCTCTTTAAGATTTTTGCTAAGACCTAGTATGAATCTTTCAATTTCAAAATATAAAACCTCTTTATCTTCTTAAATCTTTCAATACTTATCTCTTATATCATGATTATGCAAATATAAAGTATATTGCTTTCTGTTTTCATAAATTCTAATGAGTGGTATTTTAGATGAGTTAAAAGTTGGTTGATTATGATGATTTGATGGGTTGATGATGATTTTTAGGACTAGATTTTAGGTTATCATTCATTTTGGTTGATAGTAATGGTATATTTAAGATTGTAATTGAGAATCTAGATTAATAGGATTTTATGCTCGGAAGGTGTTCGATGAAATGTTTGAAAGAACCTAAATCCGTTTTTCTTCTTTACCCTATGGAAAAAATTGATTAGGGTGATTAGTGGTTGAATTAGAATTTATTATTAATAATTTTTTGATTATTTGATCGCTAACGAAATTTATGATGATTAGATGATTAAAAAAATGATTAGTACCATAGAAGTGGATTAGTCTTGATTAGTGATTTATAACCAAGGATATTGTTCATAATATGTTCTTAGCATCATCAAAGATTCATCATCTCATCTAAATAATTGTCATTCCCTTGACTTGTCAATTTATTTTATTTGATTTCAAACCTTTTTACTTTTTCCCGCTTTTATTCCATTTCAAATTTGGTTTTCAAAACACAAAATTTTATTTGTTTAAATTGATGAAATTTGTATTCTTAGTGAGTTGATATTGTTTCTTCGTGGATTTGATTCTTAAGTGTTACGCACGATAGGTTTATTTGATAGACCGGTTGAAAAAACCACTTATCAATTTGACATCGTTGCCGGAGAAACAAACAATTAGCCATTAGAATTTGATTTTATTTCGAGACTAACCTTTCATTTTTGCGCATATGATTAGATTCATATATTTAGCTGAGATGATGAATTTTCTTTTGTTTATAGTTACTAACTTGTCTTCTTAAATTCTATTATGGTTTAGAAGGTACTCAAACAAAAAGAAGAGAAATGAAGAGACATGATCATTTGAGGCGTTGGATATAGAGAATCAAAGAAGCAATCCTCAAGCTCCACAACCTCAAGCATCAAGATCAAACCCTAAACATGCTAAAAAGAGCACACCAACAATAACAAGCTTTGATGCTCCTCATTATCATGAGTCGAGATATGGAATCCAACCCCCCCCCCCCCCCCAATATAAGCCAATGCTTATGAAATCAAGAAAATTTTGATTAGATTGATTCAAGGCTCTAATTTTTGGGGGCTAGCAATGGAGAATCCCTATGATCATTTGGAATCCTTTGAGAGGTTATGTAGCACATTTAGGTTGGTGGTGTGCCCGAAGACAATATCAAGTTTATTTTGTTCCCATTTTCTCTTGGAGAAAAACAAGCAAATGGGAGAGAGCTATACCATCTCATTTGGTTAATTCTTGGGATGATTGCAAGAAGATTTTACTTCTAAATTTCTACTCTAAGCAAAAAACAAGGAATTCATGGAATTTTTCATGACGCATGGAGAAGACTTAAGGGATATACTCGAGATTGCCACCATCATGGATTCAACAAGAAAGTTATCCTTAGTATTTTATATTGGGAGTTCATAATGAGCTAAAGTTGATATTGGATGCAGCTATTAAAGGGCGTTTTGCAAACCTCACCATAGAACAAGGAGAACTACTTGTTGAGAATTTGTCCAGAGTGGTCAAAGAAACAATGAGATATGTGATGGATCACTTTTAAAATGAGCAAAGGAACACAACAAATGGAAAAACTTGCAAGATAAATTGAATAAGGTGGAGAATTTCATGATGATGTAACAAAGAAGAATTAATTTGGTTCATGAGCAACAACAGGAGGGATTATGCTAACCTCTACACGACCAAGGGTATGCGGTTTGTCAAAGAGACTAAGAGGAAGTCGATTTTGTGGGTACTAGTGGGTATTCTAACCAAGAGTGTACTTTTATCAATCAATGGTCTCACCATAAAGTTCAAAAACATCAACAAGAATACCATGGATATTCTCAAGTATCTACCCAAGATGTGGAAAAAAGAAAGCTATTGAATCAAGTCCTAGAAGGTCAACAAGTGGGTGATATTGAGATTGATAAGAAGTTAGAAGCAATTGCTAGGAAGACCGATGACATATGTGACGAGTTAAACTTCAAGATTGAGCAATTAGCCTCACATATAGAAACCATAAAATCAAAATTGGTCCAACTTTCTTTGCAAAAAGGGAAACCAAGGGATTTGTGTTGTGTCGTATCACAAATTGTTGATGTTGGGATTGATGAGAAAGAAACTCCCAATTATTTAAATGGACCCATTAAGGACCCCAAAGATGAAGCAATGGTCAAAAACGTAGGTATGGATTCAAGAAATGATTTAGCTTCACCCCCAATAGCTTGCAAGAAGAAGAAAGAGTTTCATCATGAGAATGTTTTAGGTTATGGTAATGTTGAAGAAGTTTTAACACTAGATGGAGCTTGCTTGGATTCTCTTTTTTCCACCACTATGGAGAATGAGATTGAGACAAGAAATGGTCAAAAGAAGAGTAAAGACACTAAGGATAAAAACAAGAATACACAAGCCACCCTTCTTTTCACCCTAAATGCTTCCACAACACCTAAGGAGTCAAGAAATTTGAAGGACCAATATGAAAATATCAAACTTTTGAAAGTGAAGAACAAAGAGACTCTAAAGCTTGATGAAGAAACCTTGTATGGTAAATTTCTACACTCCTTATTCGATGAGTTTAAAGGAGGTAATAAAGACAAGAGGATGGGAAAGACTAAAAAGATGTTTGGGATCAGGTGTTTCTTCATCAAGTTCTCTTTGGATACGCCGACGGGGGTTTATGCTCGCCGTGCTAATCTTTTCAAATTATTTCCGCATTTTGCTTCTTTTTCTTGCTTTGTCGATTGCTCATCTTTATTTTGTAGATTTTGTTTTTTCGTCTCTTTTGTTTCTTTGTAACCGTTGTCACAAATCGAAAATGTTATAAATTAACATTTATCAAAAAATAAAAGACTATGTTTGTTTCCATCTCCAAGAAAACAAAGACTTATTATTATCCTCTTCGTCTACTCTTAGTTTTTGCCCTTGTTCTAAAACTTGGCTGCCTAGCCACTTAAGCGGCCGCCTAATCGATAACAGTAGATTTACACCACGATTTTATGTAATCGGAGTCACTAATTGCTGGACGATTTATCGACCGTCTAGCTGATTAATCGTCCACCTATCGCCTAATTCACATATTTTTTTTAACTTGAATTTAAATAAAATGAACCTTAAAATTACTGAAACCCATATAAATTGCTCAAAGTTTTTTTAACTTAAAAAAAATCATTACTTATAAAAGATTATTTCAGTTCTTGGCTTCTTTGTATGTCGACGTAGAATTTTATTATTATTTATGAGTGTTTATTTACTATTACAACATGCTGCATGTAAAGATACTATACAGTCAAACTAAAAATTTGACTTTTCTACATAGAATATTATATATATATATATATATATATATTTAAGTTTAATAATATTTAATTTTATAATAACAAAATTTTTATATGTCAATAATGTGATATTAGTTTCTTTACATACAATATATTTTATGCATAATTTTTCTTGTGACCATATTTTGTTTCATACTTAAAATTTAATTATACATATTTTTCCATATAAATTTTTTATATTTTTATATAAATTAAATAAGAATACCAAAAATTAATTTTTAATTAATTTTCGATTAATCTATAAACTATTGGGTAGGTGCTAGGCCCACTTCGACCGTCTAACTAGCTCCTAACGATTTTTCAAACATAATTTTTTGCTCAGCAAATTGAATTTTCTAAGTATTTTCGTAGACTCGGAACTAACAGAGAATAAAGTGTATACAGTCCCGCTAGGTTTGGGCGTTCGGGTACTCTTTCGGGTTCAGATCATGTTTTTTGGGATTTTAGGTTCTTTGGGTTTAGAAGTTTAAGACCCATCTGGGTATTTATAATTTTTGGTTCGGTTTCGGATACCCAAAATATCAGGAAAACTAAAAAATAGTTAAATTTGAATATTGTTTGGTTAACTTTTCACAAAATTATTAAAAACATTCAGATATTAGGTTATTTTGGTTTACAACTAATTGATATCTTCGGATTTATAATTTTAATTTTGGTAATTGGGTGATATTAAGTACGAATATAATTAATAATTTTAGATATATAATTGTATTTCGAGTATTTTTAGTACCTATTCGATTTTCGGTTAGATTCGGGTTTGGATTCTGTTTTTCGGATATAAAAACATAGGACCTATTTAGATATTTGTAGGTTCGGATTCGAATTAGATTATTATTTTTTGGATCGAATTTGGTTTGATACTTCGGTTCAGGGTGTTTTGCCCAGGCCTAACCCCGCCTATAACACGGTTTTGGTTTAATCACAATATCATTATATGGTTTTGGCCAATGTTGGCTGAAATAAGCACTTGGATAAGACCTGAATCACAGAAGCCCATAATGGCTTGTTCATCAATCTTTGCACTCTCAGAAGATTGTTGGGGATACTATCACTGATTTCTATAGTATTTTTGTATAGAGTTAAAGAATCCATCAAAATATTTATTATTTTTATAAAGTCATCATATATTATTTGGGTTGAAGATAACCTATGTTGTTCGCACGTACGATTTATAATATAACTCGTTTACTATCTCAGTGTGGACTTGTGCTAAACAACGAAATATGATCAGTTGAAGACTTGAACTGTATGGTTTAGTTAGCCTAAGAATTATCTTTTTAAAAATCATTGTAAATTTTATATGTCTCTTCTTCAGGGTCACATCCGATAAAAAGAATAAAAATTGATATTTTGAATTCTAGGAGGTACAAAATATTCTAGATGACATTTTCGAACAAGCACAAACTATAAGAACACCAAGATTGAGTTGAGTTGTTTTATTGGATTGGATTGTTTAAATTTGTTAAAATATGTTTCGGAACCATATTTTGTGACGATCTCAACATGGCAAACACATTAAAAAAAAAAAAAATTGGTCACCAAAAGGCTAAATTTTTTTTATTATAATACAGTAAAACTTCTATAAATTAATATTAGATAAATTAATAATTACTATAAATTAATAATTTTTCAGTTCCGAGTTGGGTCATTATAATAATTGATACATTTTGATAAGATAATAAGATAATAATTTTTTTAAAACCGCTGTATAAATATATAGTCTCATTAATAATATAAATTAATGACCATATAAACCTAAATATATAACTAAAACAATTTAGTGAAAAATGAATATAGTGTTGGTTGTTTATTCGTAAACTTACATTTATGTTGGAACTCATTTATAAATTTTCTTACTCTATCAATTTTTCGGTGTTATCTTCTTCAACTGCATATAAAATTGTGAATAGTTTTAAATGTGATAATTATGTTTGTTTCTAAAGGTATTAAAATATTGTTTGAACTTCATCATCGATACTAAAGAACAGCCACAATTTTTTCTAAACTTTACATGTATCGTTTTTACGTTTTTACATGTATAATCGAATAGAAAGAAAAAAAGATCTGGAAATGATATGTAAATTATAAAATATAAAATATAAAGAATTTTAGGGAAAATAAAATTTAGAAGATTCTGAATTTTATCGAAAATTTCTTATTTTAAATAAATCTTTATAAAATTATACAATTCGATTTTTAATAAATAATTTATCAATAAAATTAATCCACTACAAATTAATAAAATACTCTAATCCCGACATTTTAAATTTATAGAAGATTTACTGTATAATGTATATTCAAATGTGTCACATTCCAAATTAATGGATAAACTATATTTTTTCCGTTTCTTGAAATCCTAAGAATCAAGGAAAGCCCTCACAACGTCGACGATTGGAGCCATACAGATCGGACATTTCTTACTGCTCCATTGCAATTCATGAGCACACTTCAAACACGTGCACATATGTCCACACCTACATAAAATAAAATCAAGACCGCCAGTTATAGTTTCAGCGTTTGCGTTTTCGATTTAAATGGCGATATAGTAGACGCACGTACCTATAGAGGAGCGAGTCAACAGGCATCTCAGAACAAACGCAACACTTGCGTTTCAACGGATCTTGCTTCGTCTCTACAAGTTGTTCTGCAGATGAGCCTAATTAAAAGATTGTTTCATCAGTTTGATTTCTTCAAATCAAGAATTTTAAAACGTTTAATGTGATGATGATATAAACTGACCAGAACGAGAAAGATCTTGAGTTACAGATTTCTGAAAATGAAGTTGCATATCGATGCAAGATTTAACGGAATTTCGTAACTCGAGCATTTCACGTTGAAGTTGTTCCATTTGTCCCCTGAGTTCATTGACCACCTGCGTTTCCTGCGTCTATTAAAGTTAAGATCTTAGTTTACTTCACCATCACGTAACCTAGCTGAGCAAAAACAAGACCAAAAACTCACAGATAAACTCGTGGCGACTGACGGTTCAGGAATAGACAAAGACGTTGTCGGTTCGTGATTCTTGTCAATGTCTTGATCCCTGAAACTCCATGACATCAGCATAGTACTCCGTTCTGATGATTGGCTGCAAACGTCGCTTACAGCTTCAAGATTTGTCTTCTCTGGTTCTTCCTCTGTTTCCTTATCTTCTTGGTTCCTTGCTGAAGACTCAACTACCCACTGTTCTTTTTCATCTTCTTCTTCTACTTGATTGATTGGTACGCCTAAGTGACCATGGACGCGAGTGATCATCAAATTATCGATCTTTTGCCGCAAATCGCTTGTCAAAAAGTTGGAAACCGTTCGTCTGCACAGCGATATGCAAATTAAAATTAAGTCAAGTCAAGTTTCAAGTTGAATGTTTTTTAAGGGCTTTGATGAATGATCTTAGATACATACCTCTCAATGAGGTTGCAAATATCTTTATTCTCTGATTCAGCGTTGAGAACCTCAAGATACCTTTCTTTCCTTCGATCTTCCCAGTAACTTCGAGGCCGCGATATATCATGAATCCAATTATCCATATTCTCTCCATTGTAATGATCATACTCTCCGTAATATTCATCTTCTTCTTTTATTTCGTTTTCATCCCAATCATTTACTAAATCTACTACTGCTTCTTTCACGTTTTCTTCCTTTTCTTCAAGTTCCACTTTCTTGATTTTTTCATCTCCTGATTCTTTAATGCCGCTTTCGTCAGTTGGATCTCGCAGAATAGACTTTCCTTGATCCTGTTGGGAAGAATTCTTCTCTTCCCCCATCTTTCTAAAGGCATCACTCGCAGATTCTTCTTTTTGTGTAACTTCTTGAGAATTGTTTCTTTCAATCTCTTCAGTTGACTTAGCTTCTGAGTTTCCCAGAACCAGAATTTCTTCTTGTTGTGAAAAATTCTTCTCTTTATTCCTCTCTATAGAGCCATGAATCATAGATTTGTCTACTTGTGGATTCATGTTTTTACCCTCAATAATCCCTTTGCACTTTGCTTCTACAGAAGCAAAATCTTTCTCTTTCTTTATCTTGTGTTTCTCTGCAGACTCACTCGGTGTAGTTTCTCTGCTAATCTCTCTTTTATCCATAATTTCTTCTTTCTCCATTGTTTCCTTTGAATTAGCAATGCTTCTCTCTGCGGTCTCGACATTACTGATTCTTCTTGAAGCTTCTTGCAACACTTCATTTATCTCCGTATTCGCTTTGCCTTGGATTTGACTTTTTCCTTTCTCCATAGCTCTTCTCCTATTCTTTTTCTCCTTGGAGTTCCACATATTCACCTTCTCTGCTATTCCCATCAAAGTGTTTCCTTCTACACTTTCCTCCATTTCTCGACTTTCGCCTCTCCCTTCTCTACTTTCCTTCTCAATAGGTTTCTTTAAAACACTATTCGCCGTAGTCTCCTGCAACACCTTTTCCTCTGCTTGTGCAGTAACCTCTTGAGGATTAATCTCTTTGGACTTGGTTTCAACAGAAACACAATCTTCCTTTTTCTTTCTTCTTACTACGTTCTCTTCAAACTCACTTTGCATCATCGTTTCCCTTGAAGTAGTAGTAATGCTTCTTTCTGCACTTTTGACTTTAACCATTCTTCTTGTAGCTTCTTCCAATACATCATTTTTCTCAACTCTCTCAGTAACAGCTTTGCCTTCAACTTTACTTTTCTCTATCCCTTTCCTTCTATTCATTTTCTCCTCTGAGTTCCATAAGTTCACCTTCTCAGCTATTCCAATCAAAGCATTCCATTCTACATTTTCCTTAGCAAAAGCTTTCTCCTTAGTTAATTCCCGCCTCTCGCCTCTCCCTTCAAGACTTTCTTTAGCAACAGCTTTCTCATTCGTCTCTAGCCTCCCGTCTCTCCTTTCTGAAGTTTCCTTCTTAATAGTCTCTCCTGAATATTTCTTTAAACCATTCTTATTTTCTGTAATATCACTAGAGACAGCTTTCTTCACATTCTCAACCGCAGAAATGATCTCCTTAGTCTCCTTTAAATCACTCTTCTCAATTGTTTCCTGCAGAATCTTCTTCTCTGTAACCTTGTGAGGATCTTTATCCAAAATCCGACTCCGAGAAGACACAGAAGTAGAGGAAGTCCCAGTCTCAGTGTTCTCAGAATTTGACTTATATTTACCCCTGCATTTCATTTCATTGATTCATAACTCATTATCGCCACAAGAACTTTACAAAACCTGAAAGATCAACAAAGTTTACCTGAGAAGATGCATCACACCAGACCCTCGTGGCGATCGGTTTAAATCAGATCCTGCTGATGATGGGTTACACCGATGTCTACCTTGAATCGCAATGCACCTTTCGTAACATCGAATCCTAAGCGTCGACTAAACCCAACAAACCAGAAAACAATCAAACCATCAGCCCTAATTAAACCCTAAAATTCTTAACACTAGTCTTGATGAGAGATCAACAAATTATATACCTGAATCCGTCCGCGATGCGTGAACTTGGAAACACTATGGCGATCAAATAAAGTAGCCAACTCCTTTTCTCGATAACGGATCATCTGCACCAATAAATCAGCAAATGCTTGACGCCCTCTTATTCTTGGCGAACAAGCAACTTGAGGAAAATATCTCGCTTCTGTTGTTTGAACTTCTTTACCATTCTCATTGCTGCTGCTTCCATTGTCGTTATTAGTCATTGTTTCTGAGTCGTTACTTAGTTTCCGAATAATATCCATTACTCTTACCCCTTCTCTCTCTTTCTCTCCAGAATCTAGAGATGGAGGAACAAATTGTGCATCACATTCCATCTCTTCTTTTTCCTCCACATTGTTTTCTTCTTCAATCGGTTGAATCGATTCAGATTCTTTGACGGATTCCTCGTTGAGAGACTCTGAATTCTCCAAAAGGTTTGATCCTGTAGAACTCTTTCTGCTATCGATTTGGGATTGGTTTTGGTTTGAGCTTGGTGGCTGATGTGTTGTCCTTGCCTCCCATATCTGAACCAAAGAAGAAGCCGCCCTGGTCTCTTTTCTTGACAGGTTCTCGGGTTGACCCGAATTCGGATCCGGTTCGGATCCTAGAGAAGACGATGAAGAGACATCAAGCCGAGATTCATCTGTTTTCGAGGTCCGATGATCTGAAACAGAGGATTTGTTGGAAGAACAATCCGGAACCGTTTTGGTGGAATCATAACCAACAGAGTCGCTACAGTTTTCGAGATGATCTCTGACAAAAACATTGAGATTCTTCTCGAAAGCGACATGTATGCTTCGGACATTGTTGTTGTTATTGTTCTTCTTCTTGTTGTTGTTGTCTCCTCGGGTGCATCTTTCGTGAGGGCGACTCAAGACGCAATTAAAAGTTTTGCATGAAGACATTTCTACCTCAGAGGACGCCATCCATCAACACAATCAAAACACAAATCCTATTAAAGCTTCTTCTTCCTCTATATTTTTTTTGAGATTTTAATGCTCTGTTTTCTTATTTCTTGACCCCTTCTGGGGATAAAGAACAAGAGCATCGAAACAGATTAAACCCCATTTGATGATGGAGATTCTTCGAACAGGAAGACAAATATTTGATTGAAGGACAAGAGGGAAGCGAAGAGACAAAACAGGGGGAAACGAAGAGACGGAGCCTGAAACAAAGCAATGGAGAAAAGGAGAAAAAATAATTAAAAGTCTTGCTGTTTTTCTCTATTCTTTTTTTTTATATATAGATTTGATGGTATTATCATTCACCAATATTATTTAGGTAAATAATACTACCTTTTGGAGAGAAATAATCCAAATATAGATGAGTCGATTCTTGTAGATGTAGTTGTGTAACACTTTAAAACTAAAAGAGACAGTGTCAAAGAAAGAGGGAGAGCATAATTATGGCATTCTCTATATGGGAGTTGACTAGTTTATTTGATACATGAATACACTATATTTTTCTAATTTACTGATAACTTTAGAAGCATTTCTACATTTATGGACTTAACAAATTAATTATAATTCTTGAGATAATAGTTATAGTTTATCTAAAATTTAAGTTAGAAAATTTATGAGTATTAAAATACATGAGATTTTTTGTTTTATCAAAAAATATATTCTACTTTTAGGATACTTGACTCTTTGTGATGTTTATAAATGACAAATATAAAAAATCACATTTCAAGGTATTGGGTGATATTTTTCTAAATTCACAATCTTAAAATTAATTAAACAGCTTTATTTAACCAGTAAAATTTAATTGGACATGAATCTGAATAGTAAACAATGTATTCAAATTATGATTATAATCTAAAAGGTTTTGAATTGAAACTTAATTCTATTAGATTTCCATGTGTAGTTTCGTTTTCCAACTCATGCATTATGCACAAAAACACGAGTCATCATCATAAGATAAATCATCTTATTTTTGTAAATTGATGAATGTTATCAAATGATCATCTACTGATAGATATCTTTAATGTTAAACCTTATTTAAGTGTTTCTTCTTTCTGTTTAAACTTACTAACATTTTCAATGTGATATAAGACAACTAAACAGTGTAAATTGACTGCAACATTATTCCATATCTTCCAAGTTTAATTTCAAATGTAATCTTTATACACATGCAAACAAGCCCAAACCCAACTACAAGCCCATTAGAATATGCAAACTGAGATAAAACAATCACAGACATAATAAATGGCAATGTATGTGGGGGCAATGTTGTGAAGCTAAGTAGTCACTAAATCGGAGACCGGAGAAGACTCGTCGACTAAAAAAAAATTCAACAAATTAAGAAGATCGATCGAAGAAGAAACGATGCCTGTGAGTGCAACAATGGTTGGAGCTTTGCTGGGTCTCGGTACCCAGATGTACTCCAACGCCCTCCGAAAACTCCCTTATATGCGTCGTAGGTCCACGATTCAAAAATGCAACAACCCTAAGTTTGTTGTGTCGATTGTTGACAAAATGCGATTCCGATTCGAAGTTCTGATTTCTTTTATTTTTTTGTGAAATTGGATGTTGAAAATCTGTAGATCCGTGGGAGCATGTGGTGGGTATGGGACTAGGTGCTGTGTTCGCGAACCAGCTTGTGAAATGGGATGTGAAGCTTAAGGAAGATCTGGAGGTGATGCTCAATAAGGCTAGAGCTGCTAATGAGCGCCGTTACTTTGGTATATCCTCTTCTCTCTTTTTTTTGCTCTATCAGCTTGATTTTATTAAAGTCTTCGTTTTTGACGAATTTGGCATATGAAATGGGTACTACGGCAATTGGGTTATTGGCAATGAAACTTACGCTACATCATTTTCGTGTTTTGTGATTTGTGTGTTCTTGTTTAGCTCAAAGGTTTAATCTTTTGGAAGTTTGTCATCTGAGCGAATCTCCGTGCAGGGCTAGCTCGTTGCAAATTTCTTTAATCAGGCACTATTACGAAAGATTAGAAAATTTGAGCAACATAACGTTACAAGATGTCCATGATAGTGGAAAGATAGATACTTTCGATGATTTCTTTGGTTCTAGAGTGAGATAGGTTTCAACTTGCAAGTAATAATTTTGCATTACGCTATAAGTAGAGAAACTAGATGTGAATTTGAAAGGAACTAAAGATGTAGATGTGTCTAGTTTTAGTTAAAGTTCAATAGAAGTTTCTATGCTCTTCTTTAGTTTCAAGTTGAAATCTCTATTTGTTGTATTACATTTCTTGTTTTGTTGGATTGAATAAGTTTGCATATTTAGATATTGACCTTTTTGCTTATTTAACTTGGAATGTTCAAACTTTTTTCTTTCATGTTTGTAATGCAGATGAAGATAGGGATTAGTTATTGATGATCTTTGAAGTCTTCAGAAAAGAAATATCTTCCTCTGAAGTCATCTTAAGTTTTGTTTTTGTTTGATCTTCCCTGTAAAAGCTTTTCTTCTCCTTTTCTTTAGAAGCTACTTCTCTTTTGCTTTGGCACTGGAGTTCTTCTCAGTCACTGTTTTTCGGATATGAACCTAAAGATTTGTGTTTTCACAATCTGAATCTGTTTGTACCTGGTTAATAATTCCGAATGATAAACCTTGCAATCCTTTTATCTTCTTTTACGAGGATATAAAACCTCAGAAACATTGTGTTTAAAATTTGGCTCAAATTGCATAAGTAGTGCAGGCAAGATAAAACGTGTTTGTATAACAGAAAGGTTCAAGTTCGAAACAATCTTTGTATTGAAATTATGACTCTATACAAAGCAGAAACAGAACTTCAGAAAAAAATAAAATTAAAATTTGCAGTTTTCAAATCTCCAAAACCATCTGTTTTTACAGCTTCTTATAACCAGCCGTTCTATTGTTGAAGACATGGAGAAGACTATCACATGCTTGTCTAGAAGATGGTCTTTCCTGAGGAGAAGTTTTTGTGCACTGAAGTGCAATCTCAAGCACCTGATAAGCCGCGTCTTCTTCAAATGGCATAAGCGGTTTAAGCTTTGGATCGATGAGCTTATCTCTCACGGAACCCGATATCTCCAGACGTGTTTCAACCCATCTCACCATGTCCATTTCTGCACCAAACTCAGTTGGCATTTTCCCGGTGACAATCTCCATCAACACTATCCCCATACTGTAAACATCGCTCTTCTCAGTCGCCTTCAACGAGTAAGCATACTCTACAAACACATTATCAAATCTTTAGATTTTAAACAGTGAATACAGACAAGAAAGCTAAGAAACTTGAGAAGATAAGTACCTGGAGCAATGTAGCCGTAAGAGCCTGCAAACCAGGTATTTGATTCTGTGTTGGGATCATAGGTCTCAGTTAAAACCTTGGCAAGACCAAAATCTCCTAAATGTGCTTCCATGTTTGAATCAAGAAGCACATTACTGGATTTGATATCACGGTGCACGATTGGAGGAACACAGTCATGATGAAGGTACTCTACTCCTTGAGCCAATCCTACTGCTATTCTCAATCTTGCTTCCCAATCTAAAAGCTTCTTCTTCTTTGCGATCACGGCTTTCTCCTCATGAAGCCAATCCCAGACACTTCTGTTCTCCATGTACTCATATATCAACAGATTCAATCCTTCTGACTTGCTGCTGCAGTAACCCACTAGCTTAACCAAATGCCTATGTCTGATTCTTCCAAGTGTCTTAACTTCTCTGCTGAAGCTCTTGTTTGACATGAGATCATCTTTCCAGAGAATCTTTTTAACAGCAACAGTCTCACCATTCTCAAGCTCCGCCTTGTAAACCTTCCCAGAGCCTCCTGATCCAATCATGAACTCCTCACTTAGATTATTTGTGGCTTCCATAATGTCTTCCCACTTGATATCTGACTTTGAAGCTCCGGTTCGAAAGAGAGGCTTATGTGTAGCTTGTGAAGAAGAGCTTGACGATGAGTACGCAGTGTTTCCATCCCGCACTTTCTTGAAGAAATCATGCCTTTGTTTGAAAAAGAGAGCAATTACAAGTATCATCAAACAAATCGCTGTCAATGCTGAGATTGCTGATATTATCACAACTGATCTGGCACTAAGACCCTGTTGCCTATTATTACTTCCAGCTCTGTTGCAGCGACTAAGAGGACTTCCACATAGACCTGTGTTGCCAACAAAAGAATCAGCTGGCCATTTTGAGAACTGTTTCTTGAGTTTGCCTCCGAGATTATTGAAAGAGAGATTGAGATAGCCCAAACTCTTCATGTCCCCTACCGCGCCAGGAACTTCCCCCGTAAGCTGATTGTGAGATAGATCAAGTGTTTCCAGCTTTGATAATGTCCCAATTGTAGAAGGTATATTTCCAGTAAAGTTATTGTAGCTAAGGTCCAAAGCACTTTGAAGATCCTGAAGCTGTCCAATCTCAACTGGGATTTCTCCTGTTAAGCTGTTTCTTGATAACCGAAGCTCGTACAGCTTGCCGAGCTTTCCCATAGCTTGAGGAAGTAAACCTGAAAACTGGTTCTTATCGAGGTTAAGGAAATTGAGAGCTCCCAAGTTACCAATCTCTTGCGGTATCGACTCGTTAAGAGAGTTTCCATCAAGAGATAACACAAGCAGCTTTGTACAGTTGAATAGCTCAGTAGGTAAAGACCCATCAAACTGATTAGAAGAAAGCTTGAGCTCTCCTAACTGTGAAAGCTTTCCAAGCCATGGAGGTATAGGACCTGAAAGAAAATTGTTATTGAGATCAATGTGTGTAAGTTTCTTGCACAAGACGAGCTGTAGTGGAATGGTTCCCGTGAGAGAATTGCTTGAGATATCCAATAGCGATAGCTCACGGATTTTCCCTAAAGTCCAAGGGATTCTTCCTGTGAATTGATTCTTCCCTAACCTGAGACGATCAAGATTTGGAGAGTTTCCTAGCTGGAGAGGGATTTCATCTTCAAACCCATTGTTTGTAACATCGAATGAGAGATATGAGCTCGAACCACACAACGGATGAATCGTACCATTGAGCCTGTTGTGAGAGAGATTGATTCTGGTGAGGTTCCTCAGATTGATCAGTGACTCAGGAAGATTCCCCTGAAGAGAATTGTTGTAAAGCATCAACTGTTCCATTCCCGTTAAGAACCCGAAAGACGTAGGAATCGATCCAGAGAGCTGATTATCCGCCAAATCCAAGATTTTCAGTTGATGACAGTTACCTAAACTGGCTGGAAGTTCACCTACAAACTCGTTCTGTCTCAAGTGAAGCAGATTAAGCTCTTTTAATTTTCCTATTGATGGAGGAATCTCTCCTTCGAAATGATTCCCGAACAAATCGATCATCTTCAAATTTGTGCAGTTTCCAATCTCTTTTGGGATTTCCCCTGAGAATCGGTTCTCATAGAGAAACAGAACTTCTAATTTCCCGAGCGCGCTGATCTCCTTCGGTAGCTTGCCTTCCAAGTTATTGTGATACAACACAAGCCATTGTAGATTGGTGAGGTTTGATAGCGAAGGAGATAACGTACCCTCCAAGGTATTATTGTGGAGATAAAGATCCGTGAGTTCGACAAGCTCGAACAGTGCCTCAGGGATCGAGCCAACCAGCGAATTGTTCGACAAATCCAGCTGTTTAAGCGATTGGCATTTGCTTAATTCCACCGGAATTTCACCTGAAAGCTGAGTTCCAGACAAAACCAATTGCTCCAAGTTTGTGTTGTTGGAACATATGCTCTTTGGTAAAGAACCAGAGAGATGATTGTTTGCTAGAACCATATCAAGAAGACGACTCATGTTCCAGAGCTCTTCAGGTATCTCTCCGGTGAGATTATTCGCCGATAAATCAAGTGTTTGAAGATTTCTCAGATCAGCCAAAGTCTTGGGGATAAGACCTTGAAGTTGGTTTCCCATCAAGTTAAGATACTCGAGTTGGCTCAGTTCACCGAGTTGACTCGGTATCTCTCCGGAGAGACTGTTGTTCGCTAAGTTGAGTATCTCGAGGTTTACGAGCCGTCCAAACTCCGCCGGTATCGTCCGGTTGAGCATGTTCTCCACCGCGGTGAACACTGTAAGATCAGAGCAGTTTCCTAACTCCGCAGGAATAGGTCCTTCGAGGTAGTTATCTTGCAGTATCAACGATTGAACTCGAAGGAGTCTACCGAGTTGAATCGGTATAAGACCGGTGAGTCTGCACGAGGCGAGGGCAAGCATCTGGAGATTGGCCAGATTCCCGAAAGTCTCCGGGATGGATCCGACGAGCTCATTGTCTCCGATCCTGAGTGAGCGGAGATTGACGAGAGAGCCGAGTTGACTCGGAATCTCGCCGGTGAGTTGGTTAGAAAAGAGAAACAGAGACTCCAACGAAGAAAGGTTGGAGAGAGCAGTTGGGATGGGACCCACAAGATTGTTGGAAGATAGATCGAGGTGGATTAGGTTGTCAAATCGGCCAAACGAAGCAGAAATCGAACCGGTTAATCCTAGACCGGAAAGGTTTAGACCAACGACACGAAATAAACCGGTAACGTCGCACGTGACACCGGTCCAAGAACAGAAATTGATGTTAGCAGAGTTCCATTGTCGGAGAGGATCGTCTTCTTCTTGATTCGTGATAAAAGATTTCTTCACCTCGAGAAGAGTCTGAAGATCGTTGTTGATACCGGGTTGACCTAAACCGGACCCGAGTGAAGAACAGAGGATGAACAGAAGGAGAAGAACTAGTGACTGCGTCATGTTTTTGTCTCTTCTTCTTCTTTGGTTTATTGACGAAGCAATGGAGTTTTTATGGCATTTGTTTGATTCTTGTTGTAGAAACTGAGGAAGAAGAAAGATGATTGGTCATGAGAACGGTGCATAGGGACAGGGACTCTCGCTCTCTCTCTCAGTAAATGCAGAGAACAAGGCTTTGGGATTTAATGTGATCGCTTGAGTTTGTTCTTCTCTCTTTTCTTTTTTTTTTTTTTTGTTCTGTTTCACTGTTTTATTGAGAGAGATGGGGCAATGTGGGAGAGGGAGAGGTCAAAAGGGGTCAGAGGAGAGATGTGGGAAAATGGAATGGGAAGGCTCGTTAATGTATGTTTCTGCTTTTATCAATGGCGAGCAAAGGTCAACGGTATTACATATTCATTCGTCCGTGTAGACAGAGATGTTATAGTATTTATTAGTATCTTAAATTAAACTCTGCCTATAAACTTTGACAAAACATTGGTATTCTTAAAAGCCAGTCCACATAATACATAAATAATGAAGTATAGTGTACTTAGTACACATTCATTATTCATATTAAACTTATAAATTATAATCTTTAGTTACAATCTTAACTATTAAAAGCAAAGGTATTTTGTTATTTGAAATGAACACAACTTATCAGTTCTCACGCATTCTATTTCGTATGGTTAAGCGAAATCGCAGCTTATGACAATTAGATTCATGGATGTTGATAATGTTATATTATAATCAAAAACCATATCAGAAGTTGCGATCATATCTCTTTTGTCATTCCTTCGTTTTAATAAAACTTCACAGTTAAGTTTAAACAGATTTACGTAATTTCGTATCACAAATGTTCTCATTTCATTAGTATTATCTACCGGAAACATGATTACTTCTCTGAATATTTAGAATGTCGACTCTACACGATTTCTCTTTTCTTCTTATTTATTGTCTTGAGACGCAATTATTTGATTAGATTAAAAACCCAATTTCGTGAGAAGTTATACTAGTTCTTTATTTCTTGTTTATTTTCAAGAGGTTTAGTGGTTCAAGTATTAGTGATAGACTTTTATCAGTAATTAAAAATTAAAAAAAAGAAAAGAAAAATGAAATTAAAATATTAATGTGATGCATGGCTTTGACCTTGGCCAAGGAAAAATAGTGGTTGAAAGAATGACTTGGTTGAATGATATTTTTGTATCTTTTTGATTTGGTTATGTCATAAGTGTGTTAGCTTCTCATCACTTCAACCCTTTCACGATAAAAGAGAGCAGTTGTGTTTCCATTTTTATCTTTATATATGTCACCAATCTTTTTCATTACTACCCAAATATTGCAACACATTGAATTATGCTAGTTATTTGATTCGGTGAAACTTCCCAATTTATCTCATCGAAAGAATAACTAACTCGTGAGTTCTGAACTTGTCTTGTTCGTACTAGACCTCATCCCATTCCACTAATGCTATTTCTTTAATAATTGTTGTTACTTGTAGTCTTGTTGATTCAATCTTGTTGTCTTTTGGGAATCTAGATTGAATTTATTCACATATATTCTAATTATAAATAAAAATGAAATAATACATCAAGAACTTTACGTCATTTTCAAATATATTTAGTATATGTAAACATCGGTTGACCGTGATAATGCAAGATCGAATCAAGTTTACGTACAACAACTTGTTCGATAATTGAATGGGAAAACTTATTAAATAAATGTGATTATTCTAATAAACGATATTCTTAATCCAAAAGAATGAGACAAAGGAATTATCGTCGATCCACCAAAAAGGTCAAGATTCTTATTTTATAAATATATTTTCTATTGTTTAGTTGATTATACTTAATTTGATCTTAAATTCAAAGTTATATATTAGTCATTTCATAATGCATGGAAAGAATTGTGAAACACATAGTGGTTTAACTTCAAGAATAAGATACTCAAAATATAGAAGATATTATAAGATAAGATAATTAATTATTAAGAACCATGTAAGTCAATGTATCATATAAGTTGCCAAAGGTAAAAAATGGATTGCTTATGGTTCTGTATAACTCAGGGTAGGTTTGTTTGGTTTGGACCGTAATTTTATTTGACAAGAGTAATGCTAGACAAAGAGTAGAAGAAAAGCATAATTATTTGATTGATTAGTGTAACTACAAGGTTAATTCATTTAAGTAATGTTCCATTCAAATTGAGACTAATCATCATCATCCCCTTTTCACCACTGAGAAGTGAGAATATTTAACAAGCAACATCAAAATTTGAAGTTCGACCAATCACCCTAAAACATTTGAGACTCAGACTAGTCATATCGGGAATACGTCAGCCAATAATTAAGGGATAATTTTGAGTCTTAAACTAGTCCCACCAAATGGATTTTTTCTTGTAACCACCATTTCAAGACCAGAAAAAGCCAATACATGGTTCCAAAGCGTTTGTTAGCTAATCAAAAACCCATTAAAGCAAGCAAAAAAGTTATGGTTGGTTTTGTGATTGGGATTAGTCTAAACTGTTCCATACAAATGCATAAGCTTACACTAAACAAAAACATAACCTTTCAATTCCATGGTGCAGTTTCTAAGTAGCACAACGGGGGTTGGGACCATGTAAGAATCTCAGCTCTGAAACCGGAAAGTGAAAGATCGAATTAAGTCATTATTTTCGCTCGAATCAATACAGTAACCGTTCTTGGTAGATGTCAAGTGCCTTGATGATCTTTCCAATGAACATCTTTCTGTGCATTCTATACTTAACCGCTGTCGCAAACCTTGTCCTTGCTTCTGACATTGAATCTGTCACAAAAACAAGGAAGAGGGAAAGTTAAAGTTTTAATCTTTATGCGATAATAACTCATTGGTGTATATGTATCTTCAATGGTTATACAATACCTAGCAATTTCTGGTGTTGCTCAGCTGTTGTGGGATATTCCGCAAGCATCTTTCGACATTCATCTTGTAACTCTTTAACCACCTTTCTTTCTGCATTTGAAATTGGAGGAAGATCTATGTCTGACCAAATGGGCAATGTTCTTGTTGCAGCTATAACTGCTCCATCAACAAAAGTATCGCCTCCCGATAACTCGCCTGCCACAGATTTAGGTAACATTTGGTACTCATTTCTCTTTCTTTTGTTGAGGAATAAAGAGCAAATGAAAGCAAACAAACTTACTATCGTGGTAATATTCCTCGGGAAGACCGAAAATATTGAAGACCGATAAAAAGGATTCTAAATGGATGCGAGAATCTCCAGAGAATTTTATAGCATCCCACGGATTCTGCAGCAAACAGAATAAAATTGCATAAGCAAGAAACCTTACAAAGTAACATATTCTGGCTATAAAGCAAATGTGTTGCCGTAAAGAGCATTTACCATGGGAGTTGAGAAGCCGTATCTTTCCATAAGCATGTTATTTTTCTGGCCTGGCATGTAGTTAATCGTCATCTGCAAAACGAATTATACGAAAATGTGAAACATTTTTCAATTTTGAAATCTGCAATAGATAAAAGCAGTGAAGTGAGCATGACATTTATGGAATATTAGAGTCCCTTACCTCTTCGCCTTTCTTAATTGCTTGACCGCCCATATGAATCTTTCTGGATCATCAGCTAGCCTTTTGATTTTGAGAGGAACACCTGAATGCTGAGTTGGAATCAATGAAACAAAAAGACAGCCATAACCATATGCCAACATATGTTGGGAAAAACAATATTAGGCTTCATGCCTCGTTACCCAATTCTTTTCCCAAAATTCTAGGACTCGTTTCTGTTGTTGCCTTATAGTTGAAACATGATCAGGCTCTTGAAGCTCCGCAAGGTCTTTCTATAGCAAAAAACACACACAGAACTAGATATCATCAAGCATACATCAAAATATCAGTTAAAAGATACTGTAAGACCGAGAAGTGAATGTGATCAGTTTCAAATGTAAATCAATCCACCTCTGTAGCTAGAAGCAAGCTGCACTCATCAGCAGCAGGTAGAAAATCGGCATAGAGTCCCCAGAAGTGATCATCCCCATCAAAAGCGAATAGCAGAAGACAAGCTAATCTGAGATCCCAATCTATCTGTTATACCCAAACACATAATTGCATTATAGTATAATCATAAAACCAATGTTAGCAAGAAAGATGAGAACTTTCAAGTTGAATGATATCAAATAGCACAAATGCGTTTAGTACCTCAGGATCAGTTGCGTTGATGATACCAAAAATCAAATGACCAATTGGAACAATATCAGGGAAAAACATCGAAGGGTGCTTCTGTCTAATGGTAATCATTAATTATATAGGAATCTCCATTATCACCTCCATTGAGAAAATAGTCAAATGAAAGAATCTAAGGAGAAGAAGAAACAAAAAGTTGAGAACTTTATTAACTAAGTAGATTGACTCTAGCACGACGCCGAGGTTCAATATCCTTAAGAGGCATAGACACTAAAATCACCAGGGCCTTCTTTAAACTCAACTCCGTAAGCTCTCACACTTCGAACATAACCGATTTTGTAAAAAACTGGATCTGCTGGCTCCAGCTAATGAAGAAGCAAAAGAAAACCCTTAAATCAATTTCACAGAATAGTCTAACTGACTTTAGAACTCATTTAAACCTTAAAAGACTCAAGATTTCAAAAATTCTTTACCTCGGAGGAGGAGGATTCCTCAGAAGCAGGAGACTGAAACAGAGGGAAAGGTTTTGTCTCAGGAGAAGCAACTTTGATGGGTCGGACAACATTTGTTCTCTCTCTTACGAAGTTGCTTCTGGGTTTTGGTGCTGACACAACTCCGTTGCAGAAACCCTTTGTCCGGACGGAAAATACAAGTACTCAGAAAATTCAGACAAGGATAGACGCAACACATGTTACATAGAAACAGTAGGTACATAGAGAGATAAGATTAAGAACCTGAGGTTTGGAGATAAGGTGTTGATCAGGTAGTGAAGAGAGACGGAAGAAGCCATTCCTCAACTGAAATAAATGGGTTTAGGAGAGGGAGACGAAGATCGTTATCCTTTTTTTCAAGTTTCAGCTTTAAACTAAACGATATAATACATTTTGAATAAACTGGAACATGAAAGCTTTCATAGCTCAGTTGGTTAGAGCACCCGTTTAGTAAGCGGGAGGTCTTGAGTTCAACTCTCAATGAAAGCAAGTTGGCTTTTTATTTTTTTCCTCCTCTTATGTATTGCAGAATGTGTCCCTCACTTTTTCTGTCCTATAGAAAACGACCCAAATATTCAAAAATGGCTACAAAGACCCCACAACAAGCAAGCTTTCATAGCTCAGTAAAATTATCAATGAAAGTATATTTATTATTGTTTTTTCTTGTATGTTAAAATTGGAATACAGATTTTATGCAATTTCTTAGTTACATAAAACCTCCAGTCCAAATATGTCAATACAAATGTAGAATTCATTATTCTGGCCATGAAAATAGACAAACTCTGTTTCTCTATCTCACTCTTTTTTTGTTCTTTTTTTTACAGATATATCATATATACATTAAATGGTCTCAAACATTTCTTTGTGCAGGAACTATTACTCTGTTCCTGAAATTTACAAAGACTGTTTTGGTTACTTTGGTCATATAATAATATTAGAGTGTAGAGTTGTGTGTGAAAGGCTCAGCTTCTGATGGAACTTCACGAGCTCTTTGGCTCTCAAGTGGCATGTACTGAGACATGATCGTCATTATCTCCGAGTCCATGTAAGACTGTGAGGCAAAAGCAGCAAAAAAAAATCTTAGTTGGTATAGAAATCCTAGAAAACATTGAATTCTAGAATGATTTAATGGAATCAAGAAGAGTACCCTGAACCGGTATTTGTAGAATATATAACCAGCTAAACCGGCTACTGCGACGATAGCTAGTACCAAGAGTGTGAGCCACCATGCTGTTTTGGATCCGTATCTCTCTGCAGTTATGGTTTTAAAACAATGTAAATTATTGTTATTGTTATGAAATTTGAGTCTTGATTAATAAGTTTTTACCTATACAAGTATCTTGATCGTTTATGTAAAGCCGGTCACCAGAACAACTACATTTGTATCCACCCCATGAGTTCTTGCATCTGCAACCACTACATTGACACACCGAGCCCTCTTTACATTCGTTGATATCTGCAATAGAGCCAAATCAAAACACAAGATTACATCATTGGTAAATGATTATGTTTTTTCGATTTTAAAATCGATAAGTTAAGATTTTGGACCTTGACAGGTGTGACCATCGCCTTGGAAACCTTCAGGACATTTGCAGCCAGTAGACTCGGAGTTCTGATTGTTCACAAATAACAAACATATGATTAAATTGGCAAAAAAGAAATTTAATCCATTAAATTTATAACAAAAGAATCACTAAACTGAGCAAGCAGAGAAAGTTAATCCATTTCTTGTTTCAGACCAGCAACCTCCATTGTTAATAGTACACCTCGCTGGCCCATAAGCTGCAAGACTCAATCACAAACAGAACATTCAAACAAAAAGAAACATTTGAAGGGTTATGTTGTGTGAAGTGTGAACAACTTACATGTACATGAAGTGTACCCGTCACCTTTATATTGAACACCTTTTACAGCCGGACACTCGCAGAGTCTTCCTCTGAATGTGTCCTGATCAAAAGAAAAAAATCAAGACCTTCAGTTATTATAGGACTAGAAAATGTCTCTGTAGATTCCACATTTTCTCTAGTTTTCAAAACATTTACAATTCAGTTGATGCAAATATTATATATAGTGGTGACATGTGATGTGATAAGCTCAGTTTTACGACATACTTTACAAGCAGTAATGTTGGCCTTTGTGTCCATCCAGCAACCACCATTGTTTTCAAGGCACTCATTTGTCTCTAGACCTGTGTTTAAGCAAATGGGAGGGTCCGATGTTTCGTTGAATCCAGCGCATATAGCCTTTAGAACAGCAGTTCTCTCCAATCTCCCTTCACAATTACAATCAATAACAACAGAAATTTCAGCATCTTCATAAAGAGAGGATGATTTTGAGTAGTTAAAGAATCAATCTAAACCTCGATATTGGGCGTTATTGATGACTAATGTTGGCAATATCGTAACATCTCCACGCCTTCCTCGGCCAATCTTGAAATTACATACAAATACAGTTAGCATTAAGAAACCAAATCTGTGTGAAATGTTCTATGAAAAATCTGAACAAGGAAAGATGAAAAATTGACCTGGACTACTTGCTCGGTTCTCAGAACTTGGTTCTCGGTGTCAGCCTCAGGATTACCGAGGCATTTCTTGATATTATCAACGGATAAATCTGAAACAATTCTTGAGAATTCATAACTCGAAAACAAGAAACTTGTTTCCTTTAAAATCTAAAAGGAGAAAAGGACTCATACTCAGAGATTTGATGACATTTTCAGCACATTCTATGCTATATTTCTTGTCCTTCATCGAACATCGAGCATGAAAATCGGTTACATAATCCCACCAAACCCAAGCCCGGTTACTCTCATTCGCAACTCTATGCACACAAAGCTGCCTCAGATTCTCAAACACAACATCTTTGCCTTCATACCCTTCTCGGAAATTGTTCTCAGGGTCAGGAGCACAATATCTCCCATGGTTTATACACTGAGACTTACACTGTGGACTGTTTATAAACTGAAATGGGCAAAACCAAGTGATATAATGCGGCGTAAACGTGGTATAACCGCCTTTCTCGAGTATCTGAGCATGACCTTTAAAGTTCTTGACAAAATCCATCTGTTCATCGCACCGTGCACCACACTCGTCGTTGCTATTAGTCCATAGCTCATATTCTACTTTCTGATCAGGATGAGGCACAGATTCTCTCCAATCTAGTTTCAAAACTATGTCTTTACCTTTCTTAATCCCTTGTTTAAGCTATCTCCAAATGATTTCTCGATTAAAACCGATGGGATTGTTAGCTTCTCTATAAACCCATCCGCGTCATTGCTCTCCTCTGGTGAATCCATTGTCAACAATGGCTCGTCTACATTATCCGCAACCAGAACTGCTGCGGCGCCTGCTTGCTGTGCATGCCATGCTTTTAAGGCAAAGTAGCAACCTGAAACATCCATTAATGAAGCAAAGAAAACATTAATGAGACTTTATCAACACATATTGGGGTGTTGCAATTAATATAGCGGATCACAGGGACTTGAGAGATTAAAGTTTAAATCTTTCATTGCAAAACTTAAACCATTCAACTCAAGTCTAAATTTTAAGTCCTATTGGCTTATACAATTAACATGGCGGATTGCAAGGGACACGAGGGGTTAAAGTTTAAATCTTTGAACTCAAATCTAAAGTTGCAGCACGACCAAGAAGTTAGAACAAACAATCAAATCTTAGAACAAAGACATGTTCTTTCAAATTTTTGCAAAACCACATGAATAAAACAGAGGTTTTTAACTTTTAAAGATGTTTTTAACATTTTTTACCTCCACGATCGAGAAGCAGAATAGTGGGACGAGGAAACTTGGGCTTGAAGGTTTTACCAAAAGTAGAGCATCCATCGGTCTTACTTTCCGGGTAAACTACCGACCCGATTAAAAACCCGCCATAATCGGGTAACCCGAAATTAGCTATCGAGCCGTCGCGCTTTGACCTCATCTCCTCTGGATTCAGCACGCTTATGCTTTCTTTCTCCACGACGAACCTCGCGTCGACGACGACCATGGTGATGATGGTCAACGCCGTGAGGAGATATGTCAACGCTATCCCGTTGACTAATCTCATATCTAAAAATACTACCAGGATTGATCAAACGATGGGTTTGGTTTGGTTTGGTTGATGATCAACCTTTTCTGGTGTTTTGTCGCACTGTTTCCCGGGAAAATAAAGGAGGAGAAAAATAAAAAATCGAAAGAAAAATGATAAGCCAAGCTTCTGTGTTATCAGTTTCTGATTGAAGATGATGATAGCATACTTACTAGTTTATATAAACAACAAAGAAAAACATTTATTAAAAAACTTAAACTAATAAAAATAATTAATTTGGAAAAGGATTAGAAGATGTTAGACTTTTGTTAGTTTATTGTTTTTTTCTATAATGGTGGATGGTAGAAAAGACTAAATCAAAACTTCGACTTTGAAATTGGACCACAGCCAAGTTATTTAATTTAATTATTAAACATATAATTGATAATTAGAAAAAAAAAGATTTTAATATTTGACTTTTCAGAAAACAAAAACTAAATTTTCTTTAATGGGTAAAAAATAAAATAAAATAATAAGCTATATATTCGTTCAAAACAAAACAAAAACCCTATTACTCATGGTATTGTTAAATCGTTCTCTCCTAATTTGAAAACCTTCCTAATTTCGCTTAGAATTTGGTCCTTGTAGTGAAAAATCATTTTCCTATTAATCTTCTAACAATCAAAGCCCTACATAAATAGACGTTATCTTTGCAACAATATTCAGGTACTTGTAATTTGGTTTTAGAGTTTTACAAGTTAATATTTGGCTGTATACCTAAAGACGATGTTTCGAGATGAATTATCTTTATCGCTTGGTGTCATCAGTGTTATCAATTGGAATGTTGCCGAGATACCGCAGATTATGACTAACTACAAAACCAAATCCATAGAAGGTGTCTCTATAGCCTTCTTTAACGACATGGATGCTCGGTGATATCTTCAATATTGTTGGCTGCTTGATGGAACCAGCTACTCTTCCAATACAATTCTACACGGCAGTGTGTTGTATACAGTTGCTACCGCAGTTCTCTATTTCCAATCTATATATTTCGGCCATATCTACCAACGGTTGGATAACAGAAGAAATCATCAGATGATTTATAATATACACATTATAAACATATTAACACACAAATTTTGTGTTTATTATTTTGATGGTTCATCCATTTCATTTGCAAATCTTTTTTTATTTATCATCATTTTAGTCATTTACCAAGTAAAGAAAAAAATTTAGAAAACTTAATCGTAATAGATAATTGGAAAATTAAATTTAAACAAGCTAAATTACGAAAATAAGCTACTTTTGCAAGTGTTCATTTAAATATTGGAGATATAACAACAACAAAAAAGCCAAAAAGAAAAGAAAAAAGAAAATGATAACTCTTAGCGAAGAAGAGAAGCAAACCAAATGTCTTTGATTTTCATTTGCATCTTCAGTTGAATTGAATCATATCAGCTAAACTCTCAATTGATCAAAACTCGTATTCGATCTTCATTCTCTCGTTCAAATCCGCAATAGAGAGGCTTAAGAGTTGCATGATTTGTTTCACTATCTTCAAACTTTGAAATCCCCAAATAAGGGGTCAAGCAAAAACCCTAAGAGTTCATGCCCAAATGCCCATTCCCAATCCGTATCAGCTTCTTCAGCTATTTCGTCAACGAAAGTCGAATCCTTTCTAATAACCCAGTTAAGCTCTCTCTTCGTCTTCGCTTCTCTTCTTCTGTTGTTTCAGTTTCTCCGAATCCATCAATGGAAGCAGAGAATCCATTAGAATCTCCCATCTCGGAGCATATTTTTGAATCGGCTCCCAAAATGGGTTCTTACCAATTGGGTGATTCCACTTTATCTTCAATGATTGAGAATTATGCCAATTCAGGTGATTTTGCTTCAGTGGAGAAGCTTTTGAGTCGAATTAGATTAGAGAACAGAGTAATTAGAGAGCATAGTTTCATCGTTATATTTAGAGCTTATGGGAAAGTACATTTGCCTGAGAAAGCTGTAGAATTGTTTCATAGAATGGTCGATGAGTTTCAGTGTAAACGTACTGTTAAGTCCTTTAACTCTGTGCTGAATGTTATTATAAACGAAGGTCTTTACCACCGTGGATTAGAGTTTCATGATTATGTTGTGAATTCAAACATGAACATGAACATTTCTCCTAATGGGTTGAGTTTTAATCTGGTTATTAAGGCTCTTTGCAAGTTGGGATTTGTGGATCGAGCGATTGAGGTCTTCAGGGAAATGCCTGAGAAAAAGTGTTTGCCTGATGGGTATACGTATTGTACATTGATGGATGGGTTATGTAAGGAGGAAAGGATTGATGAAGCGGTTCTGCTGTTGGATGAGATGCAGAGCGAGTGTTGCTCACCGAGCCCGGTTACGTATAATGTGTTGATAGATGGAATGTGCAAGAAAGGGGATTTGACACGGGTGACAAAGCTTGTGGATAATATGTTTCTGAAGGGATGTGTTCCTAATGAAGTAACTTATAATACGCTTATTCATGGTCTATGTCTTAAGGGTAAATTGGATAAAGCTGTTAGTCTCTTAGAACGGATGGTGTCGAGCAAATGCATCCCAAATGATGTCACATATGGAACACTCATCAATGGGTTGGTTAAGCAAAGGCGAGCAAGGGATGCGGCTCAGTTGCTGATTTCTATGGAAGAAAGAGGGTATTGTTTGAATCAGCATGTTTATTCGGTCCTTATAAGTGGGTTGTTTAAAGAGGGGAAAGCTGAGGAAGCTATGAACTTGTGGAAGAAAATGGAGGAGAAAGGTTTCCGGCCCAATATTGTTGTGTACAGTGCTCTTGTAGATGGTTTATGCCGCGAAGGGAAGCCAAATGAAGCTAAAGAAACACTTAATGAAATGATAAGTAATGGATGCTTTCCCAATGCGTATACATATAGCTCTTTGATGAAAGGGTTCTTCAAAACTGGTCTTAGTGAAGAAGCGATTCAAGTATGGAGAGAGATGGATAAAATAGATTGCTCTCGAAATGAGGTTTGTTATAGTGTTCTAATAGATGGTCTTTCTGGGGTTGGGAGGGTTAAGGAGGCAATGACGGTTTGGTCAAAGATGTTCACTATCGGGATCAAACCTGATACAGTAGCTTATAGTTCAATGATTAAAGGTCTTTGTGGTATTGGCTCAATGGATGCAGCACTAAAACTTTACCATGAGATGCTATGCCAAGAGGAACCCAAGTCACAACCTGATGTGGTTACTTACAATATACTTCTTGATGGCTTATGTATGCAGAAGGATGTCTCTAGAGCAGTTGATCTCTTGAACTGTATGTTAGATAGAGGTTGTGATCCCGATGTTATTACGTGTAACACGTTTTTGAAAACTTTGAGTGATAAGTCAGATTCTTGTGAAGAAGGGAGGAGGTTTCTAGAAGAGCTTGTTGTGAGGCTATTAAAGCGTCAGAGAGTATCAGGCGCTTGCAAGATTGTGGAAATAATGCTGGGTAAGTATCTGACACCAAAATTTTCGACTTGGGCAATGATTGTTCCAGAGATCTGTAAACCAAAGAAGATCAATGCCGCCATTGACAAATGCTGGAGGAACCTGTATACTTGAAGTTTTGAACCATACTGAGCATTATTGTGCAAATCGTGCAACTTAAAGCCTCCATGCTTGGGAACTTGCGCTTCTGGAGTTATGAAATACCAGAAATGCGCTCGAAAAACAGGTAGATAGATCATCTATATTTGCAATTCTAACTTTGCAAACATGTTACTTGATTTATGCGTGACTGAGACACATTAGATCCTTGTTTTTTTGTTGCTTTAGAATCCCCATTGCTGCAGTATGTTATGTGCCAGACATGTTTGATTCAAGATCTTTGTTCTGTATCTTTCACCGTTTGATTACTATTTTCTTTTGCAGCTTAAACCAAAAGGAAAGATCTTCAATGTCTGATTGGTCGCTCCATGGTTTAAATTTCGAGCTCCTAAGGAAAGAGAAGCATGTGAAAATGATCAGCAATGCTCCCATAAACAAAGCTTAAAGATTCTAGCCGTGATTCACTTACTTTTTTCTTACCTTGAAACTATTATAAAGACCTCTTATGTATTATTATCTTAACAATACATTTTTATATTTATAGGAATTTGAGAAATCATTGATCTGTTTCTGTTGGAATTGGTGATACAAAAAAAATTTCGTTGTTGCATTATATACAAACTCGCCAAAATTATCTCTAGTGTCACAATAGTCCTTTTTCTATTTTTATAAAAAAACTCTAAAGCATCATCTTTTCAAAGCATGACGATTATCCGGTTACCCGCAGGCTTAACCAACGAGGCAATGACCATTAGAGATCTTAACCAATGACCATTAAAGAATTTTTTATTTTTCTTGAGCGTTTTTTTCATGAGGAAAATTTTGAAATCTTTGGCCCAGTTCTACCGTTAGATTCCAACCAGGTGAATCCGTAAATGAGGCATAAATGACACATGTTAGAAAAGAGAAGATAAGATTAAGAACTTGCTTTTTGGACGATTCTTCATGAAGACGGTCCGCGTGAGTTGATACTATCTCAACATGCATTAATTCAAAGAGAAACTTTGAACAAAAAAATAAAACATTGAGATATAACTTAATAAGAAAAAGTATAAATAGAAAGAGTTGCTGCCTCAGGTAATCACGCAAACATATCCAAAATAGTTGAAAGAAATACACAAATTTAACATGGTTGAGATTTATGATTTGTGGATTGTGATAGTTTCACTCATAGTGGTGAAGCTAGGTCATTGGATCTATCAATGGAGCAATCCAAAGTGTATTAGTAAACTTCCTCCAGGCATTGCGTTTTCCAATCATTTGAGAAACTTTTGAATTCATGAAGCCTCGTGAGGCTCTTCAATTTTCATCATTCGTCCGGGAGAGAATCCTCAGATACGTTGTTTAGAAATATTTTTCTTTATTACTCCTAACTTACTTAAACCTACGTTGTCTAATTTGTAGACATGGACCACTTTTTCGGACAACTTAATTGGAGGGAAAATTATAATCTCCATGGATCATGAACTGAATACGGACATAGCAAAGACAACTAGTATTCTTGGTTACACAAAGGGCATAGCACGACTAGTTGGGGAAAACAACTTGTTTGTGCAAACCAAAGAGTCCCCATAAACATGTCCGGAACTTGACATTTCAGTTGTTAGGATCACAAGGTTTAAAATTGAGGATAATTGAAGACATGTGTCTATTGGCTCGCAAACACATGGAGGAAGGAGCTAGGAACGGCTGCCTTGACGCCAAAGAAACAGCTAGCAAGGTACAAAAAAGTCATTTATTTCACATTGTCTTCATATCATATTTGATCATCTCAAAAGTATTTGTATCATGGAACGTTACAGATATTAGTTGAATGCCTTGCAAAAGAAAGAACTGGGCGAGATGGAACCAGAGGCGGCGAAAGAACTCGCACTCTGTTGGAGATATTTTCCGAATGGCTGGTTTCGGTTTCCTTTCAAAAATAGGCGATATGTGCTGTTGCTCCAAAATCCATGGACCATTGCGTGTCTGATGGGTCTTGAAGAGTCATTGTGTTGAAGACTTGAGCAATGTCAGCAGTTGCTTCATACTGAGCTCCTCCGTTGATTTGTTGATTGTTGTTCGATGGTGTCTTGTAAGGTGGTCGGGAACCGAGAACTCCCTGATTGTAAGTACTTGGAGGCATTTGCTGTTGATATCCCCATGGTGGCTGGTGCCAGGGATAAGACGGAGGCCAGTACGGTGGAGTCCAGCTGGGATATGATGAGTTCTGGTAAGGAGGACATTGTGAGTTAAAGGAGGAACGTCCTCTGCCACGATTCTTTATTCCTTTTCCTCTGCCACGATTGTTGTTTTGCTGGTGTTGTGGTTGACGGAAATTAGTTTGTGGCTGGAACTCGACTACAGCGAGCACTGTGGAAGAGGACGAATGATCTGAGTGGGAAGCACTTGGTTTGATCCCCTTTTTGAGACGATCCTCTTCGTCTTGTAGCATATCAAGTGCATCATCAAATGTTGGAAATGGTTGTCGATGTTTGATCACGTTGATGATGTTGTCGAATTCTGCGTGTAGTCCGTTTAAGACGTACATCACCAACGTTCTGTCTTGAACAGGTGCATCGAAGTTCCTTAGTGAGTCAGCCAGCTTCTTCATCTCACGGCAGTTGTTGAGATATTAGATCAGGCTCTGATACCATGTAAGCTGTTGAGAATAAAGTCCCATGCTGGTTCTGTATTCACTGATGAATATATGGAGCATAGATTACAGAGAATCAAAGGATCTCTCAAGATATTAAGTGATCGATCATAGCAAATCTACAAGAATATCTTATATTCTAATATATTCTGCAAGTTTTAATTTGTCAAAATGACGGAATAGTCGAGTTGAAATTTAATAACAAAAATTGACAAAATCCTCTTATTCCACATTTTCTATTTTGAAATTTATTTAACATTGACGTTTTTTTTATTTCTTGACTTGTGTGGCACTTCAGATCAGCGGAGGGACATTACGAGCATCAGATGATTTCCCGGTTGATAAGTACTTAATCGAACACAACGACGAAAAGTCAAAACTACAATACATCTTCGAATACATAACTCTATGATATCTTCTCATCGACTGTAACTACCGCGGCGGAGCAATCGCCGTCATCAATTCTCTCCGAACAAGCATCGACAACTGTTACATCACAGGATTCGGAGACACGAACGGGATTCTTGACACGAGACTTATATTCGAAACTCGTTTCTCGGTCAACACATAACCGCCGGTAGAGACAAAGGAGAGAAACACTTTTCCTGCACCGCCGTTAATTTGATGGGAAACGATTAAGCCGTTACAGACACCGTTATATTCTCCGCCGCGGTAGGAGTAATCATATCCGGACAGGCAAACTTATTATCTGGTGTGCATTGTTATAACAAAGCAACCGGTTATGGAGGAACCGGGATTTATTTGAAATTATTGGGTTTAACTCAGAACATAATTGTGACCGGTATCGTCGCGGAAGACCCGGTTCAGCTACAGATTTCTGGGACATTTTTTTTGGGCGATGCGTTTATTTTGTTGAAATCGATAAACGGATTGGTTCGAGGGGTTAATATTGTTGACAATATGTTTTCCGGGTCGGGTAAAGCCGTAAAGGTATCCATATTTTTCAACTGGATCAGAGAAATACGCCGTTTGAGGACGTTGACGAGGTGGTAGTTGAACGGAATGGGAACGAGATCGACGGTGGCTAGAGGATCGGTCGGTGGGAATGAGACGTCTTGGACTGTTGATTTTAACCCGGTTTTGTTGTTCCCCAATTTAATCCAGTACGTGAAGTACTTACTGGTGGCGCATGAAGCTGGCGCGTTTCCTGTACACGCGCTAAGGAACGTTTCTGATAATCGATTGGTTGTTGAGACAAGCGCTCTTGTTACTGCAACTGCAACAATTTATGTAACAGTGAATCAGAGAGTTTAATGTCGTGTTTTAGCCGTAATAATGGTTTAATAATTTATAAAATTATTAGTATTACACTGGTGGTTTTTGATATGTTTGTAATTTTCCTATCGTGAGAAAATATATCTTTTACTACTAGTAAATAAATAAATAAAATCGGAAATTGTGAATACAGTTGAAGAGTTGGTGGCAGACATTTACTTGTTCTCTGAGATGAAATTCAATGCAATGACTATTCGTATACTTACTTCTGAAATTATGTTTTTGACCAATCGCCTTATGCTCAATTTTCCACTACATTATAATAATCAAATAAAGCTGCCTAATGGCTAATGTAATCAGATTTCTATAAAGTTGGCTATGAAAGAATATCTCTGAAGGAGATTTCGACGCTCTGCATTATAAAATTTAGATGTTCACCATAAAGTTAATTTATTTAAATTCCAACATTCGATCTCCATTTTAAGTAATTACTTCATCTTCAAGTCTTCGACGTATAATTCTGTAAGCTTTCTTGCACCAAAACAAGTTACATACTTTGTTTACAAAAAGGGGTGGGTGAAAATAAAAGTATTATTTATTTATCAAATTTTGAATGATTTTAGAAAATAAAGCAAACTTTATGACGAATAAAGTCTAAGATGGGTTGTAAACAAAGTCTAAAACTAATGATTTTAATTTGTCATAAAATCATTATACTATCTTCAGTAATAATTCTGCAGAAAATCGTCGAACTAGAACATGAAATCTGCATAGCAAATGGCTGAATCATTAAATTTTATGTTTAACTCTGTTTTTTAAAAGCATTAACTCATTTAGAACCGTAAAATAATACTCCTAAATGATGGAAAGTTATATATATATATATATATATATAATGATGGAAAAGTTAAACATTAATACAGCTGAAAAAACCATATAATTATTTTGTTATTAGGCCAGTTTGTTTTATGAACTTTCAGCGGTCTACGAAACATGCTTTGATCTTTCTTTTTCTTGTCTTTTCGCATTTCCTTGTGAATAAAGCAAAAACATCTAAAGTGCTTCCGTTTAATAAATCGGAATTCGAGTCGGTACATTGAAAAAATAAAACAAAATTGAAATAACAGAGATTATTAATTTATTATGCCTTTTAATACACAGACACACGCTCATATCTGCCTGCATCTTCTTCACAATCATACCTAACAGATCCTCTCTCTCTCTGAAGAAGAAGAAGACAAAAATAAAGAGAAACCAGATGAGACTCTATAGCTTTGTTAGCCTGCTGTTACTGTTTCTCATCACAATCTCAACGGAGTTTAAAGAGACATTATCCTTAAGAAGAGACATGACCAAACTTTTAAAGTTCCAAGAGAAGATCCAAGAACGCCTCGCAAGTACTCCCATTTTCCCACCATTGTCTTCTCCTTCTTCTCACTCTCCTAAAATGGTAAGCCTCCCTACATTCAGTATCTATACATGTATATATACACGCACGTGTGTGTAGTGAGCGTGTGAGTTTTGTTTTGTGCAGGTGGGGAAGGTGATATACCCGACTAGTTACGGAGCTGACCCGACAGGTGGACAAGACAGTAGTGACGCAATACTTAAAGCTTTAACTGATGCTTTTCAGTTACAAACTGGGCTTCAGATGCTGCCACGTGTCGCTGATCTAGGAGGTCTAGTTATTGATCTCCAAGGTGGCAGTTACAAGATCGGAAAACCTCTCAGGTTCCCTTCCTCCGGCGGTGGAAATCTAGTGGTCAGTTCCATATACTAAAATTGGAATCTTTGTTAAAAAATTTAGAAATTTTTTGAAGCTTTACCTATTTTTCGAAAAAACGGGAGTTTTGGCTTAAAAAACTTGCAAAAAGACTGAATCTTTACCCATATTTGTCGGTGTAATTCAGGTAAAAGGTGGGACTTTCAGGGCATCGGAAGTGTTTCCCGGTGATAGGCATTTAGTGGAGCTTGTAGCATCAAACCCCCGGAAACCAATGAAAATATCGCCGGAGGATTCTTTCTCCGATCAGAAAGATCAGAACTCCGGTATCTTCTATGAGGATGTGACATTCAAAGACGTTCTTTTCGACTCGAGCTTCCGAGGCGGTGGTATTTTGGTGATTGACTCTGCTCGTATTCGTATAACCAGTTGCTACTTCCTCCATTTCACAACACAGGGGATTAAAGTCAAGGGAGGTCACGAGACATACATTTCAAACTCCTTCTTAGGGCAACATTCAACGGTAGGAGGAGACAGTAAAGAAAGGGAATTTACCGGGACAGGAATCGATATCTCGAGTAACGATAATGCCATTACGGATGTAGTGATTTTCTCGGCTGGAATAGGTATCTCATTGAATGGTGGAGCGAATATGGTTACGGGAGTGCATTGCTATAATAAAGCTACATGGTTTGGTGGAATCGGCATTCTAGTAAAATCACATTTAACGAGGATAGATAATTGTTACCTTGATTACACATGTATAGTCATAGAAGATCCTGTTCACGTTCATGTCACCAACGCTCTGTTCTTGGGAGATGCGAACATCATCTTGAGATCGGTACATGGGAAGATTTCCGGGGTAAACATTGTTAATAACATGTTTAGTGGTACTGCCAAAAACAACTTCCCTATTGTTAAGCTAGAAGGAGAGTTTCATGAGATTGATCAAGTTGTGATTGATCAGAACAATGCGGAGGGGATGATGTTGAAATCAACAACCGGAAAGGCTAAGGTTTCCGCGAATGGCACAAGATGGGTTGCTGATTTTTCCTCTGTTTTAGTATTCCCAAACCGGATAAACCATTACCAGCATTCGTTTTTGGCTCAATCCGGGCAGATTCCTGCAAATGCAGTGACCAATATTTCCAACAATGTAGTAGTTGTAGAAACTGATAGAGCTGTAACTGGAACTGTGTCAGTTATTGTATACCAGTAAAACAAACATTCTTCATATTGATCATTGTATCATTCGTGGTTCACCTTTCCTTCAACTCTGGTCATGATCTTCTCCTATATCATATGTTCTCCTTAGCACAAAAAAAGAGTTAAATACTTTATTAGCAAAAACGTGGGTGGAAATAAAGCTTAATATAATGAGAGGTGGAGAACCACTTTCCCCATCATGCTTCCGACTAACAAAATCTAACAACTGAGATCATTCTCTCTGTCTACATTTTATTTATATTCAGTCTCTATCTCTCTCAAGAAAAGGACAAATATCAAAAAAAAGAAAATGAAACTCTATTGCTCTGTTTGCTTGTTACTGCTTCTCCTCGTAATTTCAATGGAATTTGAAGAGACATTATGCTTGAGAAGAAGAGATATGACCAGGCTTTCATATTTCCAAGATAAGATCGAAGAAAGACTCGCAATCACTCCCACTCTCCCACCATTGTCTTCTCCTTCTTCTCCATTTCCCAAAATGGTAAGCCTCTCCCACATTCAGTTTGTTCACACATATACGCACGTGTGAAATTTGTGAGCGTGTGAGTTTTGGGATTGTTCAGGTGGGGAGAGTGATATACCCGATTGGGTACGGAGCTGACCCGACAGGTGGACAAGACAGTAGTGACGCCATACTTGAAGCTTTAACCGACGCTTTTCAGTTACAGATTGGGGTTCATATGCTGCCACGTGTTGCCAATCTAGGAGGTCTTGTTATTGATCTCCAGGGTGGCTGTTACAAGATCGGAAAACCTATCAGCTTCCCTTCCTCAGGCGGTGGAAATCTTGTGGTCAGTCCCTTAGATTAAATTTGGAGCTTCACTTGAGAATTTTACAAATAAAAGTTTGAATTTTTAACCATCTTCAAAAGGTTGGGAGGTTTTGCTAAAGAAACTTGACAAAGTTTATATCATTACCCAGTTTTTGGTGTGATTCAGGTAAAAGGCGGGACTTTCCGGGCATCGAAAGTGTTTCCAGGTGACAGGCATTTGGTCGAACTCGTATCACCAAACTCTGGGATCTTCTATGAGGATGTGACATTCAAGGACGTTCTTTTCGACTCGAGCTTTCGAGGCGGGGGTATTATGGTAAATGACTCGGCTCGTATCCGCATAACCGATTGCTACTTCCTCCATTTCACAACACAGGGGATTAAAGTCAGTGGAGGTCACGAGACATACATTTCAAACTCCTTTTTGGGGCAACATTCAACGATAGGAGGAGACAGAGAAGAAAGAGAATTTTCCGGGACAGGTATCGATATCTCGAGTAACGATAATGCCATTACGGATGTAGTGATTTTCTCGGCTGGGATCGGTATCTCATTGAGTGGTGACGCGAATATGGTCACGGGAGTGCATTGCTACAATAAAGCTACATGGTTTGGTGGAATTGGTATTCTAGTGAAATCGCATTTAACAAGGATAGATAATTGTTACCTTGATTATACAGGTATAGTCATTGATGATCCAGTTCACGTTCATGTCACAAATGCTTTGTTCTTAGGAGATGCTAACATCGTCTTGAGATCGGTATACGGGAAGATTTCCGGGCTAAACATTGTCAATAACATGTTTAGCAGTACCTCGAGAAAAAATTTCCCGATCGTGAAGCTAAAAGGAAAGTTTCATGAGATTGATCAAGTTGTGATTGATCAGAACAATGCGGAGGGGATGATGTTGAAATCAACAACCGGAAAGGCTAAGGTTTCCGCGAATGGTAAAAGATGGGTTGCTGATTTTTCCTCTGTTTTAGTATTCCCAAACCGGATAAACCATTACCAGCATTCGTTTTTGGCTCAATCCGGGCAGATTCCTGCAAATGCAGTGACCAGTATTTCCAACAATGTAGTAGTTGTAGAAACCAATAGAGCTGTAACTGGAACTGTGTCAGTTATTGTATATCAGTAAAACAAACATTCTTCAGATTGATCATTATACTAATGAGAAAGCTTGAATTGACTCATTACTCTCTCAATAATCACATATATAAGGTGAGCTGGTTTATGCAAGTTCAGTTACAGTTTGGTGAATTTGATACCAACAATCAATACCAGCATATCCTTTTGATCTCTTCATTGACTCAACTTTGATAAGCTCAACTGTTTTGAAAGATTAGAGTGAATATATCAATTTTATAAAGCAAATGTTGGATTTGGACACAGCAAGAAAACAGAGTAAATGCAAACACAACTATCAAGTAAACAACACACCTTCAGCTATCTCGCCAAAAGCTGAAAATTCCTTGAGCAGAAAATCTTCACTCGTAGAAAACGGTAAAATCTGCAGATTCAAAATGAAGAAACATAGAGAAATGACCGAATTGAAGTTACAAGCAACTTCAGTTTCACTGATGATTGCTAAGTTCCAGCACAAGAGCTATCACATGTTAAAGCCACAATCCTGACTCAAATTCTCCGCAAGTCATTTAATTTTTCAATTATTCATCAACCCAGAATCGGAAACTACTTTTGAACATATCCTAATCTCAGCTACAAGCGAATTCGAATATAGTCTAAACCTTACTTCTAAACATGATTTTGCTCGCGAGAGGGTAATTAGAGAGCGAAGCTTTAATCTTTGAAAATCTAGAGTTCCTATAATTTGGTAGAGAAGATGAGGAAGCCACAAAGGAAGGGAAAGACAATGTCGCCGACCACATAACTCAGTCGCCGGAGAGAGAGAACGAAGAAGATGAAACAATCGTGAAGATATTATAAAACTGTTGTTCATTCCAAAACGACACCGTTTTGGTAAAAGCTAAGGCCTAATTTTATGGCCCAATGATGTTTTTCGAGATAAATACGGGGGTGTATCTGATCAAATCTAAGAATCTGTGTATAGTTTTTAAATATGTGAAAAAGAAAGGGGGTAGTTACACTATTGTAAAACCCCAACAAAAACCCTAATTTCGTCTCTCACTCTGAGCTTCCAGAAAAATTGATACTCTTGAGCATCTCTCTCTCACTCCAGCATCAATGGCTATGATCTCTCACCGTCTCCGACGAGCCTTGTTCGATGCGAATTCCTCTGTTAACCGATCAATTTCTCTCTCTCCGGCTTCCATTGCACCATCTCCCGATTCCCTTCTGTGTCTACTGTGCTACATAGATCCGTTTTAGGCCGTTCGACAGAAGTAGCAGCTCGAGATCCGACGAGGATGTATTCAACAAGGCAGTTTAATCTCTACAAAGAAGGTGATGAAATCACAGAAGACACTATTTTGTTCGAAGGGTGTGATTACAATCACTAGCTTATCACTATGGATTTCCCCAAGGATAATCCTAAGTCTCCTGAAGAAATGATAGCGACCTACGAAGAAACGTGTGCTCAAGGGCTTGGTATAAGGTTCGTTCGTTATTCTTTTTGAACTTAGTCATGCTCCAAATGTTTTATGTGTTTGCTTCTTTAGATCATTTCAAGAAAATTAGATATTGAATACAGTAGATGGATTTGTCTACTGAAATTAAGTGAAGGTTCTTACTTAGATTGTTGCTGTGGATTAAATTGTCCGAAAGAGCAGAAAATGTCTTGAAGAGTTAGTGAATTGTTGGTCAAACATGTTGACCAGAAAGCTCAATTCTCAGTTCTCTCACCAAGGTTCGAGGAGATATGATTAAGTCGTTGACAACCTGACATGCGACTTATATTTATTTTTATTGGAGGAAAACCTCAAAGCTCCTTCATTTGAATTCAAACTTGTGTGTTGTCATAAGAAAAAAAATAGAAATAATCCAAACTTGTTTAGTTTAATTACTTTTGAAATTGTCTTCAATATTTTTCATCTTTGTTTTTGGAGAGTAAAAATAATATGATTTTTTTTGTATGGATACATACAATTAACCCTCTTGACCCGTTTTGTAACAAGAGAAACACATGAAAATTAGACAATCAAATAGCTCTAGCTCAAGTCTTTAACCATTTCTTGCAGCCCTTCATGTATGTTAAAACAGTTTGAATAAGCTTCTTGTCTCAGACTCGATTCAGCTTGATTCAGAGAACAACTTACAGTTCCAAAAACCCTTTGCTGAGTTATGGATTGTCCCTGCAATGAGATAACATAAAGCATGAACAATATCTCTCATAGACTCTTACAAAGCTTTTGAACATACTTACCAGCGAGTGTGAGTGTATATTTTGACCGGTAGTACAATATCCACTGCGATTTGACACCATTGAGTTGATATCTCGTACCTTTTCATGAGACATTTCCTGGGCACTGAGGTAGTCATCGAGGATCGAGTATCGGTTTCTATATTCCTGGGCCACAGCTCCTTTCCATACTTGGTGCGAGCCAATGCTTAAAACTTCCTGTAATGAATGTTCCTTCACAAGGAGAAAGCCAGGTTAGACCAATTAAGCTGTCATAAATGACAAGATCAAGGGATTTTATTGTCCTGTTTGATGAAATCAGCTGAGAAAAAAAGAAACCTGTTCTGTATTCTCAACAAATGTGTTGTTCTGTTCTTCATGTCTTGGAGGATCTTGAGCTGCAACCGAGTCTGACTCTTCCACATTGTGGATCAGGTTACTTGGGTTGTCACACTTTTTAAAAGCTTCATCCAGCACATCAATCACGGAGTTATAGCTGACTTCAGATAAAGATGCTTCCTCACTCAATTTCAAAGAACGGAGACAAAGATCCATGTACCGTTGAGCCTTAGTTGAATCTATATCGATCTGATCAGATTCCATGACTTCATTACTTTTCGCATTCTTTGTCCAACGCTTCAACACATACTGAGAAGGGATACTAAGTTCACCTGACATCTGCAGAACAATCAACGCATGTCTACAGAGAAAACCTTTGAACTCAAACAATCGGCACGAACAGACAACTTCAGATGACTCACAGTTGTTCCACACCACAACAAAAAAACGGTTTTGTTCATAATCTTGAACCCTGAAAGTCCTCTTGTTAACTCCATATTCTTCGCTTTCTTTCTTTGGATGACAAGCAACGCCTCCCAATACCTCCACCTGAAACTTCTTAAACATCTCACGTGTGTATATCTCAGCCATTTGCTTCCCAAATGGTGAAGGTGACTTAAGTCCAGGTTGTTTATACAATGTCTCAAACTCCACTTTCTCCTCCTCTTCGTATCTCTCTTGTACCATAGTTTGTACTGATCAAGAAATGCTTTTAATGTAGTTCTCCTTTGAATGTATTTATCGAAAATAAAGTTAACGCTATCTGATCTCTGAGCTGTACACATTCCCACTAGAGACACACCTTTCAAATACTCAGGAACCCAATATTCCCTATCTTCATATAACGACTGAAGCCACACATTGTCACTCACATGAAACCTATCAACTACCTCCAACCATTTCTTTTCAAATTCATCGCTTTTGCAAGACCCGTAAAAAGCATCATTTATCTCATCCATAAAGTTTTTCTCTTGTCTCAAAACATGACCAAGCTTCTCCGGCATCTGACCAAGAGTATCCCACATGTAATAACAATGCCTAGAAGATGGGAAAGCCTCAGAAACAGCTTCTTTGAGCGGTTGGTCATGATTAGCAAGTATAACTCTGGGTTGGCATCCGTGCATCGCTTTTAACCATGCCCGAAAAAGCCAAACAAATCCAGATTTAGACTCATCTGTTAACAACAATCCAGAACCAAGCAACAGGAACTGTCCATGGTGGTTTACGCCAACAAAAGCTATAAGAGGCAGTTTATACATATTCTTGATAAATGTAGTGTCAATAGACACAACATCACAGAAACAAGTATAATCCAATCTGCCTTTGGCATCAACCCAAAAGATTTTTCTTAGACTCTGCTCCTCGCAGAGATCAATGGCATAAAAGAAAAAAGGATTCTCAACTTGCATATCCGTAAAGAAGTTTAGGAGTCTTTCGACATCCCCATCCTCTAAAGCAAGTAGCTTTCTGCTTTTCATTTCTTTCCCACTAGCACCATTTTGTTTCTCGAGCTTTGTACGCACACCCAAATCTCTTATGGAATTGGCTTGAACTTCATGGTTGTGTTCTTTTATCAAAGTGCGAATAACCCACCGCCCATCTTTCCTTCTCTTAACATGTAAGCATGCTTTACAATCGGTTTCGATGAAGAACGGTTTTTTCTACCTCGTTTTCTTACTTGAGGAATCTTAAATCCATCTGTACCTACACCAGCATCAATGTCTCCTTCTTTCCCCTTTTTCTTGCTCCCATATCGCGTACAAACAAACTTGGCATCGATAAATTTCCCAGTCAATCTTGAACGACGACTAGCTTTTGTAACCAAACAGATTTAGCATATTCTTTGTACAACTCAAATGCTTCCTCTTTCGATTCAAATTCCATCCTTTCATTGATCTCTAAGTTTATCCTTTGGTCCTCCAATTGTACATTACTACACTCTCCTGACAACATTTCGAAATCAATCTCCAATTATCTAAGCTCGTTATCCCTCAAAACCAAAGCTATTTAATCAAATTATACCTGTTGAAACACCATAACCAGATTCCAAGTTTCAAACTTTAACATTACTTTGAAAAAAGACATGCTAATAATATCAATGGAGCAATTGAAACTTAGAATCAGCAAAATCAGAATACTAAAACCTCAAAAAGTAAGCAAAAAACAGTTTCAGATATGGAAACGAATCATAAGTCAACCATTCAAAACCTATAATCAGTACAAAGTCAGCTCGAATCGGATTGAGAGAATAAAAAAAGAATCAAACTCATGATCCATAGCAAAACCCCAGAAACGACACTTAAGCAACTCAAAATTGAAGATTGAAAGACTAGTTTCAGTACAAAACAGAGAAAATCAGAAACTAATATACTAAAGCCCAAAGATGATATAATTTGGGGGGGGGGGGGGGAATTGGAAATATTACACGATGAAGAAGACAGGGGAGAGTGATGACCAGAGGCGAGTACGAAGTCTATTTTCATTTCAGATCTTAGGGCACAGAGTCGTCGTCGTCGTACTCGCTTTTCTTATACTCTCACGTCTTCCCCCGGTTATCCTAAATTAAACCTGATTCTGCTTTTCGATAACCGGATTCTGCTTTTCGATAACCGGACCATTTTCGTAGGCAAGACAAATCTTGAGCCACACATTTTGTTCTTCCAGTTCTTACTTGGCTTAGAATTATCTTGTTCTTATGTTCTTCTTCACCTCTACAGATGGAAAAATCAGAAATTGGAGGCAAAAATGGCTGATTTTTTCGGAAAAACTTGACAGAAGTTTCCTCAGGTTTTGTATTTTTTTCGATTTTCATAAGAAATTAAGATAATGTTTTCGAGATTTCAAACTTCTGGTAGTTAGTTTTCTCAGGAAAAGTTTGCGTCTTGGAATGTTGATTGAGCTCGTTTCTGATAACTGCTCATTGTTAACCAAAAAATTGAAACCTTTGAATAATTTCTTAGCTATTTGTTGCTCCTCGCTAATGGAATTTGAATTTTATAGTCTACATATAATTTGTTTCAGTAGTGACACTCTTGATAAATTCAAGAATCTGAAGCTATGATATTTTATCTTCATTTCCTGTTTCCTGATTAGATGGTGAATCATTGTGTGATCAAGATTGCTTAAAGAAATGGTTTTGGCGGTTTGTGTTGGTAATTCTTCTCTGGTATCTATGGACTTGAGGTGGGTCAGAAGAAGCAAATCTGATAATGCTGCGTGGGCATTGCCTCGATCCATACCTATATATATCTCTACATTGAAGAAAGACATAAATTTAGAGGAATTGAGAAGTTTGTATTCACTTTGTAACCACTCTTGCAACCGTTTGTCCGAGAATGGCAGCATTGTTGACATGAAAAAGCTGCGTACTGCTATCTCGCGCAGTGATGTTGTTGTCTCTGTCTTTTGCAAGTCTCTTCATGCGGTTCTTGATGATGATTCTGCGGTTTTGTATTCAGAAGAAGAAAGTCAGTCTTCTTCATCTTTGTTTCCTTCAGACTCTAGGAAACAAAACAAGGATGATAGTTCTCTGGGAGATTTGATTGAGAATGTGTTGCCTCTCACTCCTTCCACTGGACAGCTTGTTGGATTCGGTCGTGCTTATTCTGATTATGGCTTGACTGCTTCTATCAATGATCTAATGGTACTTTTATCTATAGCACAAGTTTAACAGGTTATTTAGTGGAATTTGCTTCATTAGCTGGTCTACTCGAGCCTTAGTACATAATGTTTGGTGCTAAGATGTGTAATTTGGTCTCAGTGTCTTCCAGGTTTTACCTTCACTACAACGGATGGGGATCGGTAAACTGATAGTTAACAAAATTATCAGGTTTGATCGTAATTTCCTCTATGATTTTGCTTTACTTAAAACCGTTAACCTTCTTCCATATTTTTAGTTCTTGAAATATCAAATTGCCTCATCCATCGAAAAATCCGTTTCAATAGGCATCTCACAAGCAGAGACATCTACGACATAGCAGCTCTTTGCTATGAGGATGAAAGGTACCGCCTTTGCCTCTGAGATAAACTAATACACATCCTTAGCAGCTTGTGAGTTCTTTCTTATATCCTTTCGCGGTAGGTTTAGTTTCAAAGGATATATTATAGATCATGTCATCTATTCTGACCAAGGATTTGAATTGATATTATTAGTACAAGATTGAAGCTAAAAGTGAATGCAGAGTCGTTATGCATATATCTACTGATGATAAATAAACATTTATTGTCAGGCCATTCTTCAAAGCATGTGGGTTTGGAGATGACAGGATGGGTTCCACAACGATGATGTTCACAAAGAGCTTGGAGACGTAAAAACAGAAGCGAGAAGGCCGTTGGATCTTCAGAACTGCAGCAAAGCAAGTTGAATGATATCTATAATCTTTTCTGAATCGTTTTCTCTGATGATCAAAGAAAAATGCCAAAGATTTAGTGTCTTCTTGTATTTGGAATTTGATATCTATTGTATTGACCACTCCTTTTTTTTTCTATGCAAAAGTATCTATGTAATCAAAAATCAGTGATAACTTTTTAATCTACAGAAAATAAGTGATCATGAGTTTTATAAGTATATCGTGACATCGTAATAATAGTAATATATATTTTGAACTAAATTTATAAATAGCAACGAAGTTTCAATTTTTACGAAGACTTTTTTTGGCAACATTTTTCACGTTAGATCACATAACAACTTGCAAGATCCTTAAAAAAAAAAAAAGCTTGCAAGATCCTTTTATTGATTTCCAAATTTCTGTTGTTACTTTATGTAAGCCTCTTTTCCCTTTTGGGGAATTTGCAGAACAAAAAAAAAGTTAATACCACCAAAAAAGATTAGTATACGATCACCTATTTTTGTTAAAATCTTTTTTTTTTTACGGATACTCTTTTTTTGGTTTTGAAAGTTTCCACGGATATTCTTTCAATATTAAAATAATCGTTCTCTCGAATATGAGAAGAAACTATATAACATAAATTATAGTGACTTCTCTTAACATAATGATATATTTAATTAACATGTTTAATGGTTCAAATGATGGGCCGTGCTAAACTACTGATCACGTGCTTTACACACGAAAATCTACTTTTGGTTAATGACGACTTGATAAGGATTGATGACTATAGACTATAGTTTATATTTCGGTCCACAAAAGAAAAAGAAAGACTCTACTTTATATTTCCTCTATATACCTTTTAGTACGAATTCATCACACTTATACTTCAAACTATTATTTAGATCGTAATTGATCTCATTATGCTTTATGAGCATCATGATTACAAGCTACATGCGGATGTGGTTTACTGCAAATTTACAATATCCTTATTCTTTACTTTTTTTGTTGAGTTGATTTGATAAAATATCACGGTTTATAAATAGAACAGTTCAGATACATAAACACTTAATTATTTTGGTGAAACATAAATTACTTAAGTTTTGTTTTGAGTCTTTGATTTTCATTGTTATTTATCATGCCTTTCGTCGATATAATGTAGGGACATCTTTATATATGTCAATGTGGACCTGTGAGCGAGTTGGTTTATGCCATTTGAAGTTTTCGTACTATAGAATATGATACATTTTGAACAAAACATTATAAAATAAACTACGACTCGGCTTTGGAAAAAAAAGTCCATACATGAATTAAGCATGATACATGTAAACCATTTCGTGGAATGTGTGCTTGGTGTCTTTTACAATTCAATTTATATCTATGGATCCACAATGGATTAGATCGACGTTTGAATACACTATAAACTACTTGCAGATTGTTATTATTAAAAAATACACTATACTTACATTATATTATAATAGGGAATAAATCAAATATATTAAAGTGGATTTTATAATATAAAAATTAACATGCGTATGTTTTTATGCAAGAGTATACACATACACACATAGACATATATCATATATCATATACAGTAAACTCTCAATAAATTAATATTCGATAAGTTAATAAATACTAAAAATAATTAAAAAAATTTGTCATCACTTAAAAATTAACAAAATTCGATAAAATTATAAAATAATTTTTAAAACAATCTCTATGTAAATATATGATTCTATTAGTATCATAAATTAATAATTATATATATATATATCTACCATTTCTCATGAATTCGCGTAATCTAATTTTTTATTTAACAATTTTTTCCCTACAAAAATACTAGTTTATTTTATTGTATTTGGTCTTTTTAGTTTCTTAGGTTAAAATCTAAATTTTTTTATTAGTTGAAGTGTAATATTATTACCCCGGAAAAAATATTATTAGTTAGGAGAATGGTTTTTTTAATATAATCCACATACATTTAAAGGGTAGTTAAATGATCAATATAACGAACTGAGACTTGTAGCCTAGTATTCCCCCTGTTAATTTGATTTAATCGACTGTTGGTGTAAGTAATATGAGTATATGACAATGTGAACTGTAGAAAAACGATTATGGTGTCACTGATTGGATTAAAACTATTTCCCTCGAATTGTAGATTTATTTATGGAAGGAACTAACAACAATTTTAACAAACAAAAAACCAACAACATTTTTGGAGAGTATATTTATTAATTCTATCCATAAATAAAAATTCGATTTGAGGAAAAAATATTCTTTTTAACAACTAAACAGTTTTTTAAAAAATTCAAATCAATTTTTTAGCACACGCAATGTTAACGTCACTCACGTCATTTTTAGGTTTTGATGGAATAAGAGTTTGATTGGTTCACCCGTAACTAACTGTAAATCCGAATTGGTTTAAACCAATCATACCTTAACTGAGTAACTCAGCGCATGTTGGTTTCTAAACACGACATCACATTTTTTAAAAGAACATGGTACTATAATTCTATCCAATAATACACACGTAATATTTTAATTTGTAACACAGTGAATCTGAAACTCTTAGAACTATAAATCTCATAAAATGCAAAACATTTTTTTCTGAAACTTGAATCCTGAATTATAGTGTGGAATGTTTTAAATTTATTTGCTCTGTTATTTCCTTTTTTCGTAAATCAATGAATTTTATGATTTTACAAAAAATTGATTTATTCGTATTCTTCTTCAACACCTTTTTTCTTTATTCTTCTACAACTTCACTATTTAACAAAAGAAATGCGAATTTACGTGGGTACACAAATACATAATTTCCTTACAAGATAGATGATAAAGATGACCTATGTTGATTAATTTTACCAGATATGATAGTGATATCTAAAATATAAACTCAAAACCTGAAATTTGTATAGAAAATACATATAAATGGGGAATCCGTGTAAGCCATAGTGGAAGGCGATGCATGTTTGTTAATAAATTTATGTCTCTGCTCGTCTGACAAAACCCACCAAAGTAAACCGTATCGAAGAATCTCATCTGGATTCCAAATCTCTGAGACTAAAGCCTCATGTTTGATTTGGTTGAACACGTCTTGGTCATGTAACTCTGGATAGTCAAGACGAGATTTGTACCAGAACTTGTAAAACTCGATGCTTCTATTATTTGATTTCACGTAAGTGAAGCCTCCGTTTACCCAATTGTCTGAGTCGTTAGGATCACCGAAGAATCGATCACAAAAGCCATTTGAAAATCTCCATCTGGGTATAGCCGAGGAAATGGATCTCGAAGCCACATTATATCTGCATCCTAGTTTTTATAGGAAAACATTCAAAAATGGACATCGTTATGCCTCAATTAAAAGGACGTTTAAAAAATTAAATCAAAATGGCTTTAAGTCATTCGTATTTGCTTAATTCTTTTGGGGTCTAATCTGTTTTTATAAGTGTATTCAATTCGAATATATATATAGTTAGAGTTAAAATTTGGCTATTTTTTTAGAGTCAATTTTTTTTAATTATTACTTCAATATACACACATTATAAGGTTTCATGAGCATAGATTCATAGGTTGACAAAGAAAATTGGTGTTAATTGCGATGTTTTTTTCAAACCTTGACGTTATTGTTATCATTAATCTATACAGAAAGAAAGATTATCGATCATAGATTGATTCTGGAAGATCCTTAAAAAAAACTGGAATTTTGAGATCAATATTGACGAAAATGAGTTCCATTAGGATTTAATACTTTTTTATGATTACCAGAAAATCTTAAACCAAAGTCTAAAATTTGTGAGAAGCACATATTTTTTCTATTCAAAGTGTTTACACTGCAGTTACCAAGTAGTCGAATTTTATATTCTCAACTAGCAATGTGAACTTTTCAATGTAAAATCATTCTCAACTAGTTTCACTGAATTTTATATCCACTGCAGTTACATTAACTATTTTAGAGTAGAATATAAAGTAGGGTTGAAAAAAGTTTTACTGTATAATAGAGTATAGAGGAAAAAATAGAGTAGGGTTGGAGATGTTCTTATAAACCAAATGATATATCAACAACTCCATGAATAACCTTTGTGTATTCTATCATATTATTCGATTACATTATGGACCAATTTTTGAAATGGACAATTTAACAATTCATTGTTAAATATGGATCTATAAGGTGTAAAATTAAAACATAAGAAGTTTTTGTTTCTCAATAAAAAATTTAAATAGTTTATTTTCAAAAGATTCGCTTATATTAATGTATTTAAACTAAAAATAAATAAGTTATAAACATATGTACTCACCGTGTCTGAGGAAGACTCATTTACGATTTTTGATGTATTACAATTGGTCTTCCATGGAGACAGCGCCATGTTGAGTGGATTATTTGCAGATTTGTAGAATAATATGCAAGAAAGTGTCACGGTCGTGACCAACAATACGACTTTAGTCACGTCTCTACCTCCGAAGAAACCCATTGGAATATTCCACCGGCGGCTTAGATTTTCCGTCGTCGATGCTAACCCCGGCTAACTCGTAGCTCGAGGAAGAAGATTCTTCGATCGTGCTTTTCATGGTTTTGCCAATGAATACTTTTTTATTTTTTGTTCTTTGTACGTTTTATTTATATAGCCTCACTACATCTTCATTTAATACTCTTAGTTTTTCTTTGAATGTTCTTTTTCTATTTAGTTACTTATTAACTTGTTAAATTTTTGGCAACGATCTGCTAATTGTAAATTTGTAACTAAATGAAGATCATGACCAAACCGGGAACATAGCTTGTTACCGGTTTGGTTTAGTTGTATCTCAAAATGACTGCAAGGCATAAGCCCTACAAGTTAACTAAGGAAATTATATAATACTCAAATACTTTTGATTGATTTATGACAAAGACAATCACGTTATAACGAACTATTGAAAATTGTTTTGGAGTGAGATTCTTCATATTGGTCGATTAAAGAGGAAGAAACTAGTGATTAGTTTGCTCAATTAAGAATATAATTATTGACCCGAAACTCTGGCTGAGGTCAAATCCGCGTTATGATCAATCATCTACAATATCTCACTATTATATATCCATAAATATAAAATGGAGATTTGGCATTCAAATTATTAATAAATAAAAATTATCATAAGTTTGAATTTTTAATACTTCCAAATAACGAAAATTTACTATCTCGAACACTAAATTAAATAGAAAAACGGATCCAATAATCAACAAAACAATTCTTATAGCGAAACTAGTTTACGCTTGCAACTTTAATAACCACACCTAGGCGGAATATTCCATTTAATCTCGGATACGGTTGTATTCATTGACACATATCGTTTCCAATCTTCAAGAGCTGCCTTAAGATTATTCACTTTGTTGTTCAAACCAATACAACAATTAGCATGCATTGTGTTGACCACATTGATGTCCCGGCTCGGTTGACAAAACCCTGCAAAGTAAACCGTGTCAAAAAACCTCATCTTTATCCCGAGTTTCTCGACGTGATGATCATTTCTTATAATTTTGAACACATCTTGATCGTGTTTTCCAGGATATTTCCGACTCGAGCTGATCCAATATTTGTAGAATCTTAAGGTATTGTTGTTTGCCTTGACATATGTAAATCCAGAGTTCACGTGATTATTTTTGTCTGATGGTTTTCCATTGTAGTCATCACATGTCATCTGAAAATCAGCGTCCGGAAAGAACCGGGGAAATGGATCTCGAAGCCACAAAATATCGGCATCCTATATACAACAAACTTTTCATTTATTACTTTAACAAAAAAAAAACTTATCATTTATTTGCACATAATTGATAGACAATACTCAAGCAGTATATGCAATGTTGTAACTTTAAGTATGGTGATGACTGATGACGTCAAAAATAAAATGGTGTTATCTATTGTATAAAATTTCCAAAACAAAACTAGTGCTACTGCATATTTTCATTACTTATAGTTATGTATATATAGATAGTTTTTCGTCAACATATTTACTTAACATCTATCAATATTTCTTTAACCAAAAAGTGCATCTATCGGTGTATAGTTGACAATTAAGCATATAAATATATATATATATATATATATACACACACAAACACACGCACACAAAACGTTGCAATCTTGAATATTAATGATTACTAAATATTTATACTGTGTATGGTGCATGAATTCTGAGTCAACCTCGAGTCCTAGCCAGCCACGTAATATATGAATCAATATAAATCAAGAAAATAAAACGTAAGAAATGGAAGTTAGAGGTATGCTAAAAACAAAACAAAGAATCACGATTTGTCAAATCTAACAAAAGGACAATATTGGAAAAGCAAATCCTATATATACGAATAAACGGATTTCTCTATAGTTGATATTTATAAATTAACATTTCAGTTTTTTTTTTTTTAAATCAAATATCTGTATATTCTTATTTAATTACAAATTTTATACGTGCTACAAAACCATGTAATTAATCAAGATTTTAGTATAATCAACTATCCTGTTATTAATTATTATTTCAATTATATAGTTAAAATAATTGAAAATCTTCACGGATTGCGCGTAAACTTATTTTATTGAACGTATAGAAAAAGTTGCAAATGTTGAAAAAAAGAAAGAAAAAGTTGCAAATTTAGAAGAAGAAAAAAAATACAGAGAAGGAAGATTGAGAGATTATGTACCGTGAAGATGAAGTTGTACCCTAAAGCAATAACTTGTCTAAGAAGATCCATTCACCTCCAAATGAGTTTTAAATAACCGGGAGTCATGAACCGGTTTGGACCGGAGAGTTGGTCTGAATCTGTGGCGTTGATCAAGTAGCAATGAGGGTGAACCTTTAGGCACCGATCATATGCCTTGACATCTAAGCAAATTGAGATCACATGCTTTAACAGCCTCTCCGTTCCTATTCCAGCTTTAAAACTCTCTCGAAACACACCGAAGGTTGAGTTTGGTTCGGCCCATGCTTGGTTTAACGCCGTTAAGATCACCGTATTGTTCTCCATAGCCGCATTCATTAAAACTCTCTCTAATTCAGAAACCGGTTCCCTCTTTTGTGCCTAAAAATAATATAACTAAGATTAATTAACGAAACCAAACAGTAGTGTAATATCCATCGTTTTATTCTTCAAGACTAGAAAATAAAATTTGTGTTTTTCATAGACAAATTCTCTATTTAGCCGCTCTATATTGTAATATTAGTCTGAAACTGAATCTGAAAATAAATATGTTATTTATGTATATATGATAGATATTCTCAACTTTTCCAAGGAAGTCTCGTTTATAACTTTTGAAGAATAACAATCCGTCTTCGATGGAGAAAACACCATGTTGAGCGGATTGTTTGCAGATTTGTAGAATAATAGACAAGAAAGTGTCACGGTCGTAACCAATAACACGACTTTAATCATGTCTCTCCCTCCGAAGAAACCATCGGAATATATCACCGGCGATTTAGATTTTCCGTCGTTGATGCTAACTCCGGCGAACTCGTAGCCCAAGGAAGAAGAGTCTCCGTTCGTGCTCTTCATGGTTTTCGCTATGAATCTTTTCTTTTCTTTTCTTTTTCTTTGTCGTTTTATTTATATGACCTCACTACATCTCCATTTAATAGTCTCAGTTTTTCTTTGAATGTTATTTTCTATTTAATTGTATATATACTTTAACCTTTGAAGAATTTTGTAACCGTTCTTGTGATTGTAAGTTTGTAACTTATGAAGATTCTTTTTCTTTCACACGGGAAATTTCCTTTGAGTCGGCCAGAGGGTTTATATCATGACTAAACCGGGGTCACGATTCTTGTGAAAATGTGTCTTTTGTCTTACACGGGAAATTTCCTTTGAATATATTCCTAGCTAGGTGTTTATATCATGACCAAACCGGGATAGTATTTTTCTAACGGTTCGGTTTAGTTGTGTCTCGAAATAAGCATAAACAGGCAAGTTAGCTAACAAGAAAACTATATAATATTCCAACTTGTTTTTATCGACAATAAATAGGCAATTGTCTTAAATAACACAAAATAAAGTTTTTGTACCACATTTAAGCCACATATAATTTTTTTTATTAAAAAGCAATTCTTTTATAGTACAAATTTTCTAATCTTATACTTTTATAATTTAAGATTTAGGATTTAATAACCCTATACCTTAAGTTTTAAACCTTAAACCCTAAATTTTATTTCTAAAAATTATATCCTAAATTTAAAATAGTTAATCTAAACCTAAAAATTTAAAATTAATTTTTGTGTTCGTAGTATTTTTGAAAACCAAAAGGGACGGTGTAAACCGGAAGGTACTTGACGCAGACAAAGGCTACAACCGAATGAATCGCAGGAAGATTGGTGATGAAATGAGAGAAAATGTGAGGGACACCACTCGCTAATTCTGTGTAAACTAACCCGATCCCAGGGACACGGACAAGCCCGAGGCTGGGACCGAGGCCAAGTATCCAGCTCATGGACACTTTGCTGTGCATTTCAAACTCATATTTCTTGACAGTTGCGTAGTGCCAAACCAACATTATGAGAAGAGATATTGCTGCTATGATGAGCGGAACCCATCCTCCTTGATCGATCTTAAAGATCACGGCCGGGAAGTAAGTGAGTTCTACCACGAGCGAGAGCATAGTGAATATAAGGACAAGGATCCAGTGGCACCGCCAGACGAGAAGCATGATCAGCACCATTAGTAATGTGGTCATAAGCATAACGAGAACAACCGCAGTCCCTGATTTCACCAAGATACCAAAACAAGAGCAGGTTCATGTTTAAATATAGATGATCTATTATTAGCCTAAAACGATTATCTAACATATCATTAACTAAAATGATTGTTTCAAAGTTTTTTTAATCCAAAACTGAACCAAAATGCTCACTTCTACATCTTACCGTATGCATTTCCGATTTGGCTCTGATTCTTGAAACTAGCGGTCACGGCGATGCAGCCGAGCATGATTATCCAGTTAATATCAGGGCAATAGATCGGACCGACGAACTTCTTGGATGTATGAACAATTTTTTAACTCCATGAGCCACGGCCTGCTTGATTGAAGCTCATGTTGTTGTTCGATTTTAGTGCGTTTAGTTTATAACCGATGGATTATGCTTAGTTTGCTAAGATCGTCCGTCTTTTGATTGATTTTACAGTTTTTACTGAAACAACAATTTCAAAAGTGTGATTAGGCGTTGCACATAATGTTTATTATCTAACTTCATTCAATCACAGTTTTGAAATACTTTAATTAAAACTTAGTTTCAAATTTGATTTAGAGTTGGAGTACAAATTCATGGAACTATTGGATATTGAATGTTTTCGCATAGCTTATTTCTCTTGTTCTTAACTTTTTAACCTCGGTTATAGTGAACATGAAAAAGAGACGCACTAATGAATTGGTTGTTATGAATCCAAACATAATAAGATCTCAAAATTTCGATTGAGTATTAGCAAAGTGAGATTGGTCCTTGTGTTTTTAATTCTTGTGTAGTTATTTTCTTTATCTGTAGCTCAATAGAAACAAACATTGCTGTTGACAGTGAAAATTCTGAACCCAAAGTTTCTACTAATGATGATGTTGAGAAGAAAATCATTGCTGGTGAAGTTAATCAATCATGTTACCACTTGCTTACATTACTTAGTCATCTCTTTAATAATCCCTAATAACAGATTCTTTAGGCGGTTTGTTTTGTCCGAATCATATACATGTTAGTTTCTTAGTATTGTGTTGTTTTGGCATTGTTATTTACGGAGTTGATCATCTTTCTACTATTTTCTTGGATAATTCATCAGCTTCTCGTTAGTATAATTTTTGTAGTCTATAGTTTGATTAAGGACTTGGTGCTATAAAATTTTATGATATGTCACAATATTTATGATATTTTAAATAATTATCACATTTAGATTTTTCACAAAATTTTAATTCAATTCGAGTAGACAATACCATCAGGCTTTATATGAAATGAGCACTAACAAAAATATAAATTTACAAATAAACAAACAACAGTATAATCATATTTCAGTAAATTGTTTTAATTATATGTTATAAGAAAATTTATATAATAATTAATTTATAATATTGGTGAGATCATATATTTATATCTAATTTTCAAAATTTTTTATTATTTTATCGTATTGTATTAATTATTATATTGTTCTAACTCAAAATCAAAATTTTTATTAATTTATAGTGATTATTGATTTATTGAATATTAATTATAAAAATTCTGACTTATAATGAAATATAAATGCATTTATTCTGAAACAAATTTTAAGTTTTCAAAACGACGTTCAATACTAAACGGATAGAAAAAATAATACTCGAACGAATTTGTGTGTACCGAAATTAATTATATCGAAAATATCATATGACACTCAGCGAGAAAGTAAATGAATTTAATTACTGAGAAAGTAAAGATCTAAAGCTATGTATGTGTCACTCCAAAGAGAGGAACAAATTTAAAATAAAGAAAAAGTAAAAGGTGAATCGTCCGTAAGTATTAGCAGTAAATCTTATAATTTGGAATTACGATTGCTATTTATATTTGGAAAAAAATCTGATATTTTTCATTACGTCGGAAAATATATACTAAACTGTGCTAACACTCTTTTTCGACGGAGGAGATTTTGGCGATGTTGAGATCACGGCGTTCCCGTTCACGTAACCGCGCACAGGCTTGCGCCGTTATGTCTGCCGTTCTTCTTCTAGCTTCAGTCTCTCTTCTCTACATGCGTCTCTCACTCTTCTCATCTCACTCACCAACCCACCTCCGCTCCAGCTCCGGCGAAGGCGCAGTTTTGTTCCCGGATTCTATCCTAGTCTCAGATTCCGACGTCATGGAAACTGGCGGCGGAGGAAGAGGATCTACTACCTCAACAGAGGATAGAATCGACGAGCACGACGATGCGATCGAAGAAGACCGAAACGACGGCATTTCAAATGAGGATGATGAGAATCAGGACCCAGAGCAAGAGCAAGAAGTGGATCTTAATCGGAACAAGGCTTCATCTTCTGGATTCTACTTCGATCACATTCACGGAGTCATCAGAAAAGCTTTCAATAAACGATCGATTGATGAATGGGATTACGATTACACAGGTTTCAGTATCATTGATTCGGATTCGGGTGAAAAGAGTAGAGCTGCGTTTGGATCTGATGATGTTCCTTTAGATGAATCGATTCGAAGGAAGATTGTTGAGGTTGCGAGTGTGGAAGATGCGTTGCTGTTGAAATCGGGTAAGAAGGTATCGCCATTGAGAGAAGGTTGGGGGGAATGGTTTGATAAGAAAGGTGATTTCTTGAGGAGAGATCGAATGTTTAAGTCGAATATTGAGACTTTGAATCCATTGAATAACCCATTGTTGCAGGATCCTGATGGGGTTGGGATTACTGGATTGACTAGAGGGGATAAGATTGTGCAGAAATGGAGGTTAAATGAGATTAAGAGAAAACCTTTTATGGTGAAGAAACCATTGAGTGTTTCAGAGAAGAACAAAGAACCAAATGAGTTTAGAGAAAGTAGAAAAGGGATTAGATTGCAGAATAGGGATGATGAGAGAAATGGTGAGATCAAGAGAGGTGAACGTAAGACATTAGACGATAATAAAAAAATCGAGACAAAGGAACAGAAGAATGTTGAATTTGAGAGGAAGCATGATGAGGTTACAGAAGTAACAGAACATATGTATGCAGATGGAACGAAATGGGGATATTACCCTGGTTTGAAACTGAGATTGTCCTTTTCAGACTTCATGGATTCGTTTTTTAGAACAGAGAAATGCTCTGTGAGAGTGTTTATGGTGTGGAATTCACCTGGCTGGATGTTTAGCGTTAGGCATCAAAGAGGGCTTGAGAGCTTACTTTCTCAGCATCGAGATGCTTGTGTTGTGGTTTTCTCTGAGACCGTCGAGCTTGATTTCTTCCGAAACAGCTTTGTGAAAGACGGGTTAGTGAGTAACACAGAATGCTGCATCTATACTCCTCCATTTAGTAATAGTTTGATTGATTCATTTCTCTGTGTTTCTTCTGCAGTTATAAAGTTGCTGTCGCAATGCCAAACCTCGACGAATTGCTGCAGGATACTCCTACTCATGTATTTGCTTCTGTATGGTTCGATTGGAGAAAAACAAAGTTTTATCCTACTCACTACAGTGAACTTGTCCGGCTTGCTGCCCTTTATAAGTAATCTTGATCACTTTATAGTCTCTTAGTAATCAATTGATCACTTTATAGTCTCTTAGTAATTGATCACTTTCTCTACTTGAGAAATGAAGCATGATCACTTAGTGATTGCATATTATTGCAGATATGGCGGGGTTTATCTCGATTCTGATGTGATAGTTTTGGGTTCATTATCCTCACTGAGAAATACTCTCGGCATGGAGGATCAGGCAGCAGGTGAATCACTGAATGGTGCTGTTATCTCATTCGAAAAGAAAAGGTTCATAAACACAAATCTATGCTTTGCTACATTAGAAACATCGATTCTGTCTTAGTAACACCTTCGATGTTTCTTCCTGATCGTTTAACTGTTAACCTCTCTCTGCAGCCCATTCTTACTTGAATGCTTGAACGAGTACTACTTAACTTACGATGATAATTGTTTACGAAGCAACGGAGCTGATCTCTTAACTAGAGTAGCTAAACGGTTTTTAAACAGGAAGAATCAGCGTATGACTCAGAAGGACCTGAACATTCGACCGTCCTCTATTTTCTTCCCAATCAGTTCACAACAGATAACAAAGTAAAGCTCTCTCTCTATTACTTTTGGCCAAAACTTCATCTTTTTGTTCTACAATTTTCTTGATTGAGCAAAGCTTTTAACTTTGATCATGTCTTGCTTTTGGTGGAGCAGTTATTTTGCATCTCCTGCAACAGAGAATGAGAAATCACAGCAAGACGAATTGTTCAAGAAGATCATCAATGAGTCATTAACGTTCCATTTCTGGAACAGCGTAACTTCATCTCTGATCCCTGAACAAGAGAGCCTCGTGGCTAGGTTCCTTGATCATAGTTGTATCAGATGCTCCGATGTATTATGAAACTCATTTTTTTTGGTAAAACCATTTATATAAAGATTAGATTTTTGTAAAACACAAGTCTCTCTGTCCCTCTGTCTCTCTCGCTCTCTATGGACGAGCCATTAAAGCTTCAATGGCATCTCTTCTAGCTAAGTCGAATCGATTCTTTGTTAAAAATTCTGAGATACCCCACTCTCTCTGCTCTCTTTTCTTCTTCAGATTGATCTCTTCCGATCACGAATCCGGTGCATTTTCTGCTCTTTCTCCATCATCTCCACCTTCTCAATCTCTAGTTAAATCAGTCTGTTCATTAGTCTGTAACTCCTATCTTCGTCAAAACCATGTTATATCATCCCTCGCGAGTGAAGCTGGTTCACTGTGGTGGCTTCACTCGCGAGTGAAGCTGGTTCGATGGTGGCTCTTTGCTTCTTCTATTGGGCAGTGGGTTTTGAAAAGTTCCGACATTTCATGAGATTGTATCTCGTAACCGCTGATTCTTTGATTGCTAATGGAAATTTGCAGAAAGCTCATGAGGTAATGCGATGTATGCTTAGAAATTTCTCGGAGATTGGGAGGTTAAACGAGGCTGTTGGTATGGTTATGGATATGCAGAATCAGGGATTGTCACCTAGCGCGATAACTCTGAATTGTGTTCTTGAGATTGCGGTTGAGTCGGGTTTGATAGAATACGCAGAGAATGTGTTCGACGAAATGTCTGTGAGGGGAGTTTGTCCTGATTCTAGTTCTTATAAGCTCATGGTTATTGGTTGTTTTAGAGATGGTAAGATTCAGGAAGCTGATAGATGGTTAAGCGGAATGATCCAAAGGGGATTTATTCCCGATAATGCTACCTGTACTTTGATTCTGACTGCCTTGTGTGAGAATGGTTTAGTCAACAGAGCAATCTGGTATTTCCGTAAGATGATTGATTTAGGGTTTAAGCCGAACTTGATAAATTTTACGTCTTTGATTGATGGTTTGTGCAAGAAGGGAAGTATCAAGCAGGCTTTTGAGATGTTAGAGGAAATGGTTCGTAATGGTTGGAAGCCAAATGTGTACACACACACTGCTTTAATTGATGGGCTATGTAAAAGAGGATGGACTGAGAAAGCGTTTAGACTGTTTCTGAAACTCGTTCTTAGTGATAATTACAAACCCAATGTGCATACTTATACTTCGATGATTGGTGGGTATTGCAAAGAAGATAAGTTGAACCGTGCAGAGATGTTGTTTAGCAGAATGAAAGAGCAGGGTTTGTTTCCTAACGTGAACACGTATACAACGCACATTGATGGTCACTGTAAAGCTGGAAACTTTGATAGAGCATACGAGTTGATGAATTTGATGGGTGATGAAGGTTTTAGGCCAAATATTTATACGTATAACGCGGTTGTAGATAGTCTCTGTAAGAAATCAAGGGCACCTGATGCATATGAGTTGCTGAATAAAGCATTTTCTTGTGGATTAGAAGCTGATGCAGTTACTTACACTATTCTTATTCAAGAACAGTGCAAGCAAAGTGACATTAAGCAAGCTCTTGCTTTTTTCTGTCGGATGAATAAGACTGGTTTTGAAGCTGATATGCGCCTGAACAACATACTGATAGCTGCATTTTGTAGGCAAAAGAAAATGAATGAAAGTGAGAGGCTTTTTAAGCAAGTAGTGAGTCATGGATTGGTACCAACGAAGGAGACTTACACATCTATGATAAGCGGGTAATGTAAAGCAGGCGACATTGATCTGGCTTTGAAATATTTTCACAACATGAAGAGGCATGGTTGTGTTCCTGATAGCTTCACTTATGGTTCACTAATAAGCGGTCTCTGCAAGAAGTCCATGGTAGATAAAGCTTGTAAGCTTTACGAAGTGATGATTGACAGAGGTTTATCTCCTCCTGCGGTAACTCGGGTCACATTAGCATATGAGTATTGTAAGAGGAACGATTCAGCCAATGCAATGATTCTGCTGGAACCTTTAGATAAGAAGCTGTGGATTAGAACTGTTAGGACACTTGTGCGGAAGTTGTGTAGCGAGAAGAAAGTTGGTCTGGCAGCTCTGTTCTTTCAGAAATTGTTAGAGAAAGACAGTAGCGGTGATCGTGTTACCTTAGCTGCTTTTACTACAGCTTGTTCTGAATCTGGCAAAAACAACCTTGTAACTGATTTGACCAAGAGAATCTCAAGAGGAGTAGGCTAGAAATGATTATGTCTCTGTGAGGTTCTTCGTGCTCTTTGTTTAAATAGCGAATCCACAATGTGGATCAAGAAACCGTGGAATGTAACCGCATTGAAGCAAGGACATGGAATGTTGTTGCATTCTGAATCAATTTGTATCGGGTTTGGTCGACTGTTACTAGATTCGAAAGACTGGAGAAAGGGATTTGACTATTATCACCAAGAAATGGGTGTAAATCTGTCTATCTGATTCTTGACATTGAACAACAAAAGTTACAAAACCTTTCTTCTTTGCTCTATGGAGATTCCAGCCTTAAATGGTCGAGTTTAACCTTCCCTCTCTGTTGCCTATATTTTTCTTCTTGAATTGTTTGATCCTGTTTCATTGAGGATTTAGTTCTTACCGATGTAAAAGTACAATAATTTTGACTAGAAAGAAGTGGGTTTTCTAAAAGTGATAAGACTTTAATCAAGGACACAACTAATTAAGTAGCAAGATGTGAACTTTTTTTTTGTTTTTTTATTGCAAAGATTTGCACAGGTGGCTCGGTTAGTAGGGCGTGACAACAGCAGTGACATACTCAGTCGCCGAAATTGACTCTCTAACCTTTTGGATTTATACGTATATATAATCTGGATTAGATGAATCTTTATTCAATATAATAGCACGAGAAAGCTAAATTTGGTTGATGTCTTGTTTCACGATCATCAGCAACAGCTTCCTCTCTCTCGCTTCAAAGTCCAGTATTCGTGGATCTCGTCTTCAGGTACATGATACATCAGCTTTCTTGATTTCCAAATTCCATTTCTCTTTGTTTTTACAGGTTTTCTGAGGTTGTGTTTGATCTGAGTATTGTCTTGACTTTGATGATGCATTAAATCCTGAGAATTTCCAAATTTATGGGAAACAAAAAAAAAAGCTGATTTCGAGCTAAAATTTTCCAACTTTTGATCCGTTTGGTTTTATACTATGATGTTCTGTTTTTGTTCATGATCCTTTCTTCTCAAACTGAATTTTGGTCGTATGCTTTTGATTTTTGTCATCAGTGTACACTAGTAATGGCTCGATCTGCGGTTGATGAGACATCAGATTCAGGGGCTTTTCAAAGAACTGCATCAACATTTCGAAACTTCGTTTCAAAAGATTCCAATTCTCAGTTTCTAGCTGAATCTGGTAGATACCATCTTTACATATCGTATGCTTGTCCCTGGGCTTCAAGATGCCTTTCATACTTAAAGATCAAAGGACTTGACAATGCAATAAGCTTCTCGGTGCGTAGACTCAACCCTTTACACTGCTTATTCTTCATGTAAAATCTTACCATTTCCTGACTGTATTGATTCAATTGTTCTTTGTTTGATTTGCATCAGTCTGTCAAACCCATTTGGGGAAGAACCAAGGAAAGCGATGAGCATATGGGATGGATTTTCCCGGATTCAGATACCGAGGTTCAAGGAGCTGATCCTGACCATCTTAATGGTGCTAAGAGTGTAAGAGACCTCTATGAGATTGCTAGCCCAAACTACACCGGGAAGTATACTGTTCCTGTAAGTCTTTTTGCTTCTCAATGTATTTTAAGTCTTCTTTAGTTAGAGTTAGTTGGTCGTGAGTTTCAGTTTTTATGGCAGGTTCTGTGGGATAAGAAGCTCAAGACTGTTGTGAACAACGAGAGCGCAGAAATAATTCGGATGTTCAACACCGAGTTCAATCATATTGCGGGAAATCCTGATCTGGACCTTTACCCTTCTCAACTCCAAGCTAAAATCGAGGAAACTAATGAATGGATTTACAATGGGATAAATAACGGTGTCTATAGATGCGGGTTTGCAAAGAAACAAGGACCTTATGAGGAGGTAAGTGTGGAAACCATCTATTACTGTATATGTTAATTGATCCATGAGAATTTATAGTTTATGGTTCTTATATATAGGCAGTTGAGCAAGTGTATGAAGCATTAGATAGATGCGAGGAGATTCTTGGAAAACATCGGTACATCTGTGGTAACACTTTGACTGAAACCGATATCAGATTGTTTGTCACGCTTATAAGATTTGACGAGGTAATTGATTCGAGTTCCTACTTTTTTCATTACTCTGCATTGAAACCAAGAAAAGAAACACAATTAGCGAACGAATCTGTGGTGTTGAAACATTGATGCAGGTTTATGCTGTCCACTTCAAATGCAACAAGAAATTGCTAAGGGAGTATCCGAATCTGTTCAACTACACGAATGACATTTTCCAAATCCCCGGTATGAATAGCACCGTGAACATGAATCACATCAAGCAGCATTACTACGGAAGCCACCCTTCGATTAACCCTTTCGGCATCATACCTCATGGACCAAACATAGATTACTCTTCACCTCATGATCGACACAGATTCTCCAAATGAGAAACATCCCAACAAAGATCAAATCTTTCACACGAGAGTTGAGTTCTGTCTTGGGAAGTTAGAAACATGTTTACCAAATAAGCATAAAGTTGTGTCTTTAATAACATTGTAAGTGATGTTGAGTTCTATGTTTTGAGTAAAAAATAAAAGCTTTCTGTTTAGTATGTTACAGTTTGCAATCTCCAAGGTGAAAACAATGTTTTTTTGAACATAATCTTCTTCGGCTCTAACGTTTTCTTTCCTGCAATCTCATTGAAACTTGGAAGCTCATGTGAAATTATCAATCTTGAGCAGGTACTGGAAGAGGGGCTTCTGTGATCGAAAACAAAAGTGGAGGACAAATTGGGTTGTATTTGATACCGTTAGAAACTTCTTGGAGTTCTCCGCAATATTTTGGGGTCCTTTAAATAAATAGTTTTGATTAGAGGGCTGTTTTGTTATTAATAAACCAAAAAGGTTCTTCGTTTGATATTTAATATACCAAATAGTGTTTTCTCATTGGCCCACAAAAATCAGTGTCGCTTCGATAATGGAAACGAACCTCCAAGTAGAGCCACCAGGAAAAAGATGAAGAAGAAGACTAAACCTTCTTCACCTGCGTCGTTTTCTTCACTTCCAGAAGAAATCACCGTGAATTGCTTAGCCCGGATCTCGAGGCCGTACTATCCAACACTCTCAGTCGTTTCCAAAAGCTTCCTCTCACTTCTCTCTTCCACCGAGCTCTGTGCAGCTCGATCTCACCTCGGAAGCAGCGAGCAGTGTCTCTATGTCTATATGGGATAAAAATAATCAGTTTCCCTAATGGTTTACATTCTGGATTAACCCTAATCGAACCCTACCCAACTCCATGAAGAAGAAGACAACTGGATTGTTTGTTCCGATTACCTCTTCTAATTTTCCTTCGGTATCAGAATCCACCATTGTTGTTGGTTCTGATATCTATGTAATCGGCGGACCTATCGACAATGAACCGTCCTCAGCTGTACGAATCCTCGATTGTCGCAGTCATACTTGGCGAGATGCTCCTAGCATGAACGTAGCTCGGAAGAGTCCTTTGGCATGTGTCTACGATGGTAAAATCTATTTAATGGAAGGGTGCAGAGGGGTGGAGGACGAATCATGGGCTGAGGTATTCGACATAAAGACTCAGACTTGGGAACAAATCTCCATTCCAAATACTGAGCTACGTAATTCTTACATTTACAGAATCACAGAGATCCAAGGAAAGATTCACTTTAATTATTACTTCCAGAATTCAATCAACATGTATGCTTATGACCCAAAGAAAGGTAAATGGGAATCCTGTATGGCGTGGTTGTTCCCGAGTTAGAGTTAGTGATTGATGGTGTATGGTACAGGATGAATGATTTGATTAGGGGAGGCTACTATGATTTACAGTGGTCAACGGATGGATATTGGAGAGATGTGAAAGGGTAATAGTCACTAGATGACACGTACAGGATGAATGGTGGCTCAACTCGTAACATGATTAGACTACTTAGCTGCGGTGGGAAACTCTATCTTTTTTGGGAAGCAAAATCCCAATAATAGGAAGAAGATTTGGTGCGCTGAAATCGTGGTGGAAAAGCATGATGGAGGTGAAGTTTGGGGAAAGGTTGAGTGGGTTGATGTTGTGCATACCGTCCCTAGATCATATCAGCTCTTGCATTGTCTCGTTGTATCGGTTTGATTGACTTATATCCAAGGTATGATCAATCGTTTCGAATTCAGGATCATTATGTAGGATATAATTGAAAAAGCATATATAGTGTAACATCTGGAAAAAAGTTGGTTTTAATCCTCAGCTTTAGCAAAACAGATCCATGTTTGGTCAATGTCCCGAGTTAGGTCTTCATCATCTTTCTCTACATGGAGCCCTTTTGGGCTAAGTCAATGGAAAGTTAGTTTATTTTGTTTAATGAACAAGTTCATGCTTCTTGTATACTATTTGCCAAAACTGGATATTAGAAAGTATTTTTTTCTCTATACAAATATATTAGTATTTTTAAATATGAATGGATTGTTGACCAGTTTCAGATAGGAGAAGGAAGCTGAGGCAAAAGGACCGCAACAAGAGTGAAGGAGATTAATTAGTTCGTGAACTTGAAACTTCATTTTGTCAAACTAGATATTACAGCAAATTAGTATTTGTCTTTGGAGATATTTGTCTAATCCCTTATATCTTTGTTTGTGTTATAATGCTGGTGATTGGGTCTTTCTTTTCTTAAACGTAGGGATGTCATGGAAAACCAAAATTTCGGTTACTCTTAGCTTCATGATCAACACATATACTCCTCGTGAAAAAATCTCACTGAAGATAAAATCTTTCACACATGGATCATTATATTCATGTTGGAATATATTTATTGTTCAGTAGGATTCAAATAGAAGATGATATATTTCAAAAGAAAAATATTTGAAGAAAATTTTATTGTATAATGGTAGAGGTGCTCATGTAAATTTTTATGAAAAACCATGGAATAAACCGAACCGAAATGCAAATGATATTTAAATGGTTAGTTTGTATAAAATCGTAAATCGAGAAAAACTGAATTGAAACCTAACCGAATTTAATTAAATTTTAAATGGTTTTATTTTTTATAAAACCAAAAAAACTAAACCGTAAATCAGAATGTCTACCACCCATATGAGCTATATCCGGAGGAGGGGCTTGTGTGATCGAAAGAAAAAGTAGGGAACAAATTGAAAAGAAAAAAAAAGAACAATTGGGTTTTGATCTGAATTAGTATCACATGTCCTGATGTCCATAAGTTAATCCCAATTAACTATCGAGTTAAATAAAGATAACAAATTATCTTTCCTGAGTATTTCGAAACTCGAAACTCTTTAGATTAGATAAATATATATTTATATTAGTGGATTTTTTTTGTTTCAATAATTCTATTCTTTCTTTATCCATTTGAGATATACTCTTTTTTTATATATAATAATTGATGATTGATCCATGATTATAACAATTTTGTCTCCCTCCATAACTTGTACGGCTTATATTGCAAAGTTTGTTTATTTTCTTCAATCCATCAATTTCTCACCAACCGTATTTTCCCCAAATTTGGTACGAATTCGTCATCTCACCTTCAATTTGCCGCGCTATCGATTCAGTTGAACTATGGCTCTATTGTTGGAAGAGATCATTCGGTCAGTAGAAGCTTTGCTGAAGCTCAAGAATCGTAATCAGAAACCTTACGTAAACCCAAATCTAGACCCAGTTCTTCTGGTTCCTGGAATCGCTGGATCGATTCTAAACGCCGTTGATCATGAGAACGGGAAAGAAGAAAGGGTTTGGGTTGGGATCTTCGGTGCTGATCACGAGTTTCGAACAAAGATGTGGTCTCGTTTCGATCCTTCAACTGGTAAAAAGTGTTTACCTTTTTTCTCATCAACATTTGAGTAGTCCTGTTAGCATATAAAGACTGTAATTATGGTTTCTTATTGATTTGGGTTTGATTGAAATTAGCATATAAAGACTGTAATTTGGATTTTAGCTTATGGTAGAGAGTTTGATTTCTCTAGGTTGAAGAATATGCTTATAAATTTATCAGCTTTGCTTATTGTAGGCTCTGATCTGATTCATCTGAAACAGGTAAAACGATCACTCTCGACCCAAAAACGAGTATTGTGGTTCCTCAAGAGAGAGCCGGGCTTCATGCAATTGATGTCTTGGACCCTGATCTGGTATGGTTAATCTCTAACTGTTTGCTTAATGAGCTATCCATGAATTTTTGTTTATAGTGAGCTTTCTTTTCTCATTGGGATCAATTAATTATTTCTGTAGATTATTGGACGTGAGGCTGTGTTCTATTTCCATGAGATGATTGTTGAGATGATCGGATGGGGATTCGAAGAAGGGAAAACCCTTTTTGGTTTTGGTTATGATTTCCGGCAAAGCAACAGGTAAAGTCATATCTCTTCTGGGTTTGATTAAGGCTTTGGCGTAAACATTGATCGGTGTATTGACTATTTAGTGTTTGCAATGGGTTTAGACTGCAGGAAACGTTGGATTTATTTGCTAAAAAGCTGGAAACAATTTACAAAGCTTCAGGAGAGAAGAAGATTAATGTAATAAGTCATTCAATGGGAGGACTGTTGGTGAAATGTTTCATGGGTCTACATAGTGATGTATGAATATCCTTTTCCTTTATTCATAAGTCTCTTTTAATATTATCTTTTCATCTCGATCTGACTTTTTTGGGTGGAAATTATACTATTATCAGATATTCGAGAAGTATGTACAGAATTGGATTGCGATTGCTGCTCCATTTAGAGGTAAGTTCTTGGACTTGTAGTACTTCTGATTGTACTCAGACAAGTACCAGACTGATTGGTTTCACATTATTGATTCAGGTGCTCCTGGATATATCACATCGACTTTACTGAATGGAATGTCATTTGTCAATGGTTGGGAGCAGAACTTTTTCGTCTCTAAGTGGAGCATGCATCAGTTGGTAATGATCTCATTTGGTTATAAATCTTGTTTGTTTGATCTCTTCTGGAGATTCAAAATTACTTTTTATGTAATGTTGTGGCTGAAATAATTCCCCTGGCTTTTCTTCTGTTGTTTCAGCTTATTGAGTGTCCATCCATATATGAGCTGATGTGTTGCCCTTATTTCAAATGGGAACTCCCTCCCGTTTTAGAGCTGTGGAGAGAGAAACAGAGCAATGATGGAGTTGGAACCTCTGATGTTTTTCTTGAGTCTTACCGTGGTCTGGAAAGCCTTGAAGTTCTTACGAAATCTCTGTCTAATAATACAGTAAGTTACCCCGTTACTAACATGATATAACTGTAAATGCACAGACATTGCATTGACTGATCCTGTGCTCCTTACAAATGTTCAGGCTGATTATTGTGGAGAATCCATCGATCTTCCTTTTAACTGGAAGATCATGGATTGGGCTCATGAAACCAAGAGAGTATTAGCTTCTGCCAAGCTTCCTTCTCAAGTTAAATTCTACAACATATATGGGACCAATTTAGAAACCCCTCATAGTGTCTGGTAATGTTTCTTGATTTGAGGTCTCAGTTTCGAATGTTTATTGTTGCAACTTGTTTCGCCTTTTCTAAGTTTGATACATATACTCTTCTGCAGCTATGGGAATGAGAATATGCCCGTCAGAGATCTAACAAATCTACGATACTTCCAGGTAACACATTTTTCATCCTTTTTCAGGTATCAACTATCATTGTCATAGGCAAAAATTTACTCTGATATTAGATCATTTTTGCTTGTATTCTCAGCCAACGTATATATGTGTTGACGGTGATGGCACAGTCCCGGTGGAGGCTGCCATGGTATGTTGCATGATTGTGGTTACTCAGAAACTCATGTCAAGTATAGATGAATCTTGAATTTAGTTGGTTAGGTTGATCATTGTTTTTGCAACGGTTCTTATCTTTTCTAGGCGGATGGGCTTGAAGCAGTAGCAAGAGTTGGAGTCCCCGGTGAGCACCGAGGAATTCTCAATGATCACCATGTCTTCCGGATGCTCAAACAATGGCTAAATGTAGGCGAACCCGACCCATTCTACAACCCAATAAACGATTATGTCATCCTTCCCACCACATTCGAAATGGAAGAACACCATGAGAACGGCCTCGAGATTGCTTCACTGAAAGAATCATGGGAAATCATATCTGATGACAACAATAATGGCACAGCCGGGTCAACCGTGAGCTCCATATCAGTCGCTCAACTCGGAAATGATCAAAACCTTCAATCTGAAGCTCGTGCAACCTTAACAGTCCATCCACAAAACGATGGTAGACAACATGTAGAGCTCAAAGCTGTAAGTGTCTCTGTTGATGCATAAAAGCTGTCTTACCTCTGTAATGTGTCGTAAAGTGTCTTTGTGTTTGTAAATAGCAAATGAATCTTATGTCTCGTGTACATTAATTATAACAATAAATTTCGTGTTCTTATTATTGTTTGTTTAAGCTTTACAAGATACGATTTTTAATTCTTGGGTCTAATAGCAAAACCTTTCACAATCAGATCCCACTTCCACTGTCCACTTTTCTCAAACATCGAAAACTCAATCTTGCCGGAGAGATCGTCCGGCGATGTCATAAAATCACCGGCAGGAATCTCGACCCACCGGTTCTTTTCTAACAGATTCATATTCTCTCGCCGCTCTTTAGTTTCTCCGGTTGGTAAAACCAGTTTGAAGTTAACCAGAATTTCCCATCCTTTAGCAGGATCTGCTAGCTTAACCACAAACACAACCTCGTACAAACTGTTGGGAGTTAGATTCTCCATCTCGAATTTTCCGACCACGTCTAACTAAGATACATGTTCCAGCTTTGCAACCTCAATGCTTACATTAATGTCAAACAAATTTGCAGATTTTACTTAAAAAGAAAAACCCCAATTTGAAATTTTAAAAAATTTTAATTAGAAAACTCAAACCTGGATGTTTGGTCAAGATCAGAGAACCAACTCCAATATTTATTTGACAGAGACTCAGCCCATGAAATTGAGAGATCTCTCGCATACAATACGAAATTGCATCAACAATAAAATATAATTAATGTACTTGCATCATTATCATATATAACAAGAAAAAAGATTTACGACCTGTGTCTTGTGCTTCAAGAAAACGCCATTGTAGAGCTGCGGGTATAAGTTCTTAAGAGACGACGTCGTATCAAGAGGAGAGTCTGCATGTTGTAGTATGGCTTCGTAGTTATGTGGTGGCTTTGGCTTTGAGAAGATTGACAAGATGATTCCCATTGCTTTGATCTCCCTCTTTCTTGATTATTTGTTATATGTTTTCTTCTTTCTATTATAGCTAATATTATTTCTTCTTAATAGCTATAAGCATATTGTATTCAGGTCTATCTATATAGAGGTCTTCGGGTAGGATTACATGATTATACCTTACCCGACCTGAATGTTCCGTATAATTGAATCACTCATTCGATTAAGTTATTTCTATCTGATGATATATCCGAGTTTATAGAAAGGAAATAAATCTTATTATCCCACTTTTAATTATTAGATGTTACTTTTGTCCACATCCAACTAAATTTTATACAATTTATCGATTTTATGTCAAAATGTCTAAAAGTAGTTGAACGACTGGTACCCAACCTTGGCTAGTTATATATATAGTAGACTTCTTCATTAGTGTATTTGTGTAGATGGTGTCAAAAGTCAAATAGTATTAAAGATTGCAAACCAAATTTTGATTGGTATATATTCCATTCTTTTATGTCTTGTTAAACATGTTTGATTCTATATTCTTTACATTTGATACATTAGCTTTATTCTTCATTTTCTCCACGAAAATGGAATTTCGAATAACTTCTTCTTCTTTTTTTTAAAAAAAAATCTTTTAATTTCTTTCATTGTTGGATTTTCATTATTTCGAATAACTTTTAAGAAAAAGTAAACATGATCCATGCATATAGACCGTCCGTTCATATTATCTTTACAATTATCTATCAAAAGGGCCACTTGAGAGATTATGTGGATATTTACACACGTTTAGAAAATCGGAAAATAAAAAAAAAACACTTATCATTCTACCATCATTTGCATAAGATTTAACTTTTTGTTTACGGGTTTTGATATGATCTAACTAGTAACTAGTTTAATGAATTTGTATATGATCATTAAATTATCATAATAAAGATGTTTATTCAGGTTATTCATAATAATTAATGATCCAAAAAAATTGCTTGGATCTCAATAAATTTTATTTTTATTCAATCTTTCTGTAATAGATGATACTCTTCAGCAAGTTATCATAATAAAGATGTTTAAGTTCCCAATAAACTTTGGGATTTGATTTGTTTACTGGTGCATCTGATTTTAGATTGTGGGGCGAATTGCAACACCTTTGACGGTGAGCCCAGTCTTGCACGTGCTGACGTCAAACTGATACATGGAGAAAGTGATCTCCCCGGCTGCATCCATCGGCGGCGCCGCAAACTCTCCAACCTGGATTTCCACCCACTTCTTCATCCCAGCGAGCTTCTTCAAGTTCACTGTCCGCTCCATCCGAGTCTGGCTACTATTGGGAAGTTGCAGCTTAAATGTCACCGGTGTCTCCCATCCAAACGCAGTTTCCTTTAACTTCACCACAAACACCACCTCGTACGTTGTCCCGGGTAACAAGTTCTTCGTCTGAAAACTCCCGATCACCTCTAGCCAGTAAACTCCCTTCAGCTTTGCAACTTCCATGTCGCTCCCGCTGGAAGAGAAACAAAAAAAAGGGCATATAATCTCGCATTTCTATGTGAATGTTCTGTTCGCATAACCAACTGACATAGAGCTATTAGCTCAGACGATTTAACTTACTCTGAGGATTCGTTGAGAGGACACCAGGTCCAATACTGGCTAGTCTCAGACCAGACGATGTAGAGTTGCCTTGCATAGAGCATGAAACTCTTCTTTTGCCATCTTTTTAGGACCAAATCTAGTGACATTTTGATGACTTTCTCAACCCAGTGTTTGACCTGTCCATGACTCCATGTTATACAATTTCCACTGTTAACAGTTTTGGTCAAACTTTAACCCGTCTTACTTACACTCAACAAATCATTTAAATGTGAGATAACTTAAACTAATAATCACATATCAAGACAAAACTGATATGCATTACCCGTTATATCAACCAACTAATTCTTTTGTCTACACATTATATCGCATATTGCACAACACTGACTTGAATCTCCGAGTACAAGTCAATAGACTAAAACAAAAACAAAATAACAACTCAATGAAAAAGTGAGAAACCAAACCATGAAACCCCCGATGACCACTCGACGTGAAGATTGGGGACCATGTCTCATGAGGTCGATGATCATCATGACGATCAGCCGCACCACTTGTATCTGTACAAAAGGCCAGTTCACCGTGGCCACCATTAGAACGCTATATTAGTCCGTAATAAGTTGAATTTTTCAATAGAGAAGCACTTACAACTAGTCCTCTTTCATTTTTGTGTATTGAGGCTTGCTTCTTCTGAGATTCGATAAATGATCCAACAAGCCAAAGGAAAAGAAGCAACGCAGCAAACGACCAACAAAAATTTCGGAAGTGAGGAGCAATGAGCATTGTAAGAAGAACAGCAGGAACCATGTGATGAACAAAGGCTTCCATCACCTTTCTACAACGACTGGCTTCAGCAGCAGCGGCTTCTTCCATGGAAATATGGTTCAGCACTTTCTTAACCTCCACCACAATTGCATTTAGGAGATTGTACTCGGTCCTGAAATAAAATGGTTCAAATAGCTTCTCATTTTAAGTTTCGTTTCTGTTTCAGATATTCACCATCTTTGTTGAAAATTATGGCTTCCATCTTCATAATTGATGGACAATGAGAAGTTCATGTCCTTTAGATATTAGTTTATGGCCTCAAATTGTTTCAATCACAATTTATGCGTTTGCGTTTACATGAGAAAAAACAAATTCTGAAAAAAGTCACATTATTTAAACAGATATCATTTCTAGTTTTTATAAATTGCAAAAACACAAACTACAAATGTAGATACAGCTAAACTTTTATAAATGAATACTTTTGGAATCAGGAAAAAATATTCTTTTAACGAAATTATTTATTTATCGATAAATTAATATATTACTCATTTATCGATAAATGAAATTTTATTCATTTATATAGTATTTTTATACATTTTTATATTTTCATATGAATAATTATTTTAATATACAAATGTACCTACTAGGTAATAAATTCATTTCAAGAGATTTTATATAAATATAATATATATATATATTGAAAATTGAAGAGATTATATTAGTAATCCATGAATTGTATGTATGTGGATAAAGATACATTGTATTATATTAGTAAGATACATTGTATGTATGTGGACTAATACATAAACTGTATTATGTGGAGTAAGATACATATTGTATGTATGTGGACTAAGATACATTGTATGTATGTGGACTAAGATACATTGTATTATATTGTATGGAATATCTAGAGTCTTAGAAAATGTATCTAACCTACACTACAAACTATATATATGGTTCTAAACTCTTGGTTTGGTAAGATAATTCATTCTACATTACCATATCTTTCTTAACATTCAATTTGATGGCTTCCAATCAAAAGCCAAAGCCATCAATAAAAACATCTTTGACTGATAAGATAAGGAAGGCCATATGTGAGCATAAGAAGGAACATCCAACACTTACGCAAAAAGATATGCAAGCATGGGTGAATGAAAAGTTTGGTTTGGATTCTAGCTAAACCACAATATCAAATACTCTCAAAAGATCAGCAGAGTATTTATCGGAGGAGATGAAAATTAGCGATGCTAAAAGGCACAAATCAGCGAAGTACCCCGATTTGGAGAAAGTTTTGTATGAATGGTTTCTTCAAAGATAAGAGAAGGTGAATATATAAGGAGAAATAGTTCAAGGTAAAGCAAATAATTTTTTTCAAAAAATATATGGTGAAACAAATCAAGAGTTTAGCTTTTCAAGTGGATGGTTGAAACGTTTCAAGACAAGATATTCAATCAAGTCCTATTGGCGGTTTGGTGAGAGCGGTTCTGTGAACATGGAGGACATTGAAAATGTTTTACCCGAAATAAGGTCTAAATTAGACCAATATCAGTTGAAGGATATTTACAATATGGATGAAACATGATTGTTTTATCGGTTGGAAGCTGACCATTCACTTGCCACAAAGCAGCTTGAAGGACGAAAGAAAGACAAAGAGATAATTACTGTTGTGGTTTACTATAATGGTGATGGATCCGACAAAGTCCCCCTTTGGGTTATTGGTAAGTATGCAAAATCCAGATGCTTTAAGAATGTGAACATAAACAATCTTAATTGTGAGTATCGTTGAACAAGAAAGCTTGGATGATTGGTTTGCTTTTTCAAAAAATTTGTCATTGGTTTGACAAGAGAATGAATGGTAGAAAGGTTCTCTTGTTAGTAGACGCCCAGCTCATCCAAAGGTTGTTGAAGGGTTGAGAAATGTAGAGTTATTTTTCTTGCCCCCTAACACAACATCTAAAATTCAGCCATGTGATGCTGGGATTATTCGGGCATTTAAGCTTCACTATCGACGTTATTTTTATTCTATCATCTTGCAGAGCCTTGAAGTTGACTCATCAAATCCTGAAAAGATTAACATTTTCGATGCTATTAACTTTGCTACCTTGGCTTGGAGATTTGATGTAAAGAAAACAACAATTGCAAATTGTTTCCGACATTGCAAGATACGATCTGAAGAACTCGATGTTCCTGAAGCATAAGTTGATAAATTAGAAGAAGATATCGAAGGATTAACGGATGTCATTTCTAAGTTATACTATAGAAATGTGATGGACGTTGAACATCTTTTGAACTATCATAATGAGAATGATGTCGTTATGGAATTGACTACCGACGATGAAATTATTGAGTCTGTACTGACTGATGAGAATGATCCAAAGCCAGATGATAGTAGTGTCACACCAAATGTGTCATCACAAGAAGCATATCAAGCAATAATCACCTTACAGAACTATTTTCTACAACACGAGCAGAATACTCTTAAAGTTTTGTTTGCGCTAGGAAAAATAAAAGATGAGATGAATTTTGGTGGAAAAAAAAGCATAAAACTATAGATTTTTTTTTGTAAAAGTATGACTTATTGTACGAACATTGTTGATTGAAAAAAATCTTTTTTAATATATATATATATATATATCTAATAAAATATGATGATTATTCATTTATATTTACATTAAGTCTTTAAGGATTTCAAAAAAGTGATTCATTAATGTATTTATCGAGGTTATTCATTTAATCCCTTAGTCTAAATCAGAACCGAAAAAAATTATTTATTTATCGAGATTCATTTATCGAGATTTAATCGTAGAAGATTCTTTTGACGTTTGCGTTTCCAAAAAACAAAATTATTCGGCTTAAGATGTTTAAAGTTGTGGGTTCACTAGAATAAATATACACTTGCTGTTACGTAAACGCAAACAAAAAAACTCGAGGTCTATGTCTCTTAAATTTTTTAATGTGGGAGTCTTAACAATTTTAAAACTCGAGGTCCAGTTCAAACAAAGTTCTTCAACTAAAAGATTGATGCTTTAAAAGAATCATCATCAATTTAATTGGGTATTAGGAATCTCATGATCGCGTGAGGAAAAAAAAGTTATAGGAGTTTCTTTCCAAAACGTAAGAGCCTATATTTTTCTAATTGTTAATTGGTTTTGAGTTAATATAACCCTATAAATAATTAAATATTTTAAGACATAAGAAGAGTCACAGAAGAAGGGACCATGCTAACTTGTATTTCGACGATGACAACCCAAACTTTTGGGGAATAGACTTCAAAGCTCCCTCCCATTTTCGGATTCCTTCTAACTCACCTTGGTATGTCCTCTTTGTTTCCCTAAAATTTGTGCCAAACATCCCCTCAAGTATCTTCACGTTGTCCACGGACACTTTGTAGAAGATGGGAATGACTTCGAGCTTTCCTTCCATCATCCGTTCCTTGATCTTCACCAGCTCGTCTAAGCACCATCTTGACTGGGTATAACTCTCTGAGAAGATCACCACCGCAACACTCGACTCCTCGATCCTCTTGAAGAGATGTTTGAGATCTCTGCTCCTCAGCTCCGATTCGTCTATGAATACGTTGACCTTTTCGCTCAACAAGGCCGGCACAAGAAAGCTCAAGAAGCCTGCGCGCAGCTGTGTTCCCCGGAAGCTGATGAACACTTGATACTGCGGTGGGATCTGTCCGGCCTTGTAACAAGGAGAGGAGGAGAGCATAGGAGAGGATTTTTTGGCTTTGATCAGAATTTTTGTTTGACCTTGTGAGTGAAATGATTGCAATATTTGTTATTATTTATATGCTTGAATCCTTGAGATAGTTAAACAAGAAGTGGTCGTAGTTTGAATTAGTCATGAATCCATCGATTAGAAATATTTTTCTGTAAACATGAAATAAGTGGACGCCTTCAAATCTCTAAAATTTCAAGTACCAAATCAACAAATTTGAGATTTCAAATTTTCAGAAACATCAGGCTTTTAAGAGTTGTCTGGTAGTATTAGAACAGAGATAAAAAAAAAACTCCATGATACAAAGAGAAGCTCAAACAGAGCAATAACTTGTTTGGAAATTTTGTGTTGCTATGTTTTTCAGCTGCTGATTTTAGGAAGATAAAAATTGGAAAATTTGGGAGCTACAAGTTTTTCTCTCTAGTCTCTCAGCACTCTGGCTCCTTACCTTTTTATTTTGCCTCTAAGATAAAAATACTTATAAGAGAAAATCCTACTGCAGAAAGGAAATCTGAATCCTCGAAGAATATCTAAAACCAGCTTACGAAATATCATCATTAATAAAAAAGGAAAAGTCTAGACTCAACTACTTAAAAATCTCCAATTTAGAGACTAACCACGATTATTCGTTTCTATTTCATATCCTCAATCTAGAAGTCCGACTGAAATTACACACAACCTCAGTCAGGTAATAGCTAAACCGGTGTCGGTTTAAATATACAAACATTAAAGCAACAAATCTGTAAAGATAATTTTCTTTTCCGTATGATTAAAACACAAAGGCGGATCATTTTCGTGTCTATATTAATTACATGCACTCAATAAAACTCGAATTAACATTACAACATCAACTCTCGGTTTTGATTTTTATTCAACACCAACATCAAAGTGGTTATTTAAACTAATAATACGATAGATCAACCTTATCATATACACACACACACATGGCATGATGTGAAATATATATAGAGAGAAGGTCCGTTGTTGCATATGGATATTTTTATGTTTATATGCCATATCAATTAATATTTTTGGGACGAACTGCAACACCTTTGACGAAGAGCCCTTTTTTCCAAGTGCCAGCCTCATGCTCATACATTGAGAAAGTTATCTCTCCGGCGGATTTCTCCGGTACGAACTCTCCAACTCTGATATCGACCCAGTTATACCTCGGAAGTTCCCTCAAACATACCTTTTGCTCCTGCGGTTTCTCCTTACCGTTAGGCAAGACCAGCTGCAGGTTCACCGGCGTGTCCCATCCATAGGCCGGGTCCTCTAGCTTCACCTTAAAGACCACCTCGTAAGCAATCCCCGGAGTGAGGTTTTTCGTGTCAAATTTTCCCGTGATGCAGAGCCAACACACGTTTTTTAATTCAGCAGCTTCCACATTTGTCTCACTGTTAAAATCATCAAAAAAAAAAAAGTATCGGTTTGTGTTTATAGGCAAGGCCTCCAATTTTTTGGTTACCAAAATTTTTTACGGTTCTAGTTAACAATTCTTGCTATAGTATACATATATAAACTTAAAACGTCATGTAAAATAGTTTTTAACTGATAAAAATTAGATGTTTCGATTTCATCAAGGAAACTTTGATTCATACTTGCTTCACTATATATAATAAAACAATTAATTCAAATTTCTAACAAAGATATTAAGATATTCATGTTGTGGTATTATTTAACAAAGGGGAATTTAAATTAAACGTATCTTACTTTGGTGACTCCGTATGGGGAAACCAAGTCCAATAGTTGGGGTCATCAGACCAAGTAATTGACAGACTCCTTGCAAAGAGCATGAAGCAGTTGGCGTTTGATCTCTCATCCACCCAATATTTAATCTGTTAAATATTTTGTATGCGTCACAGAAGAATGTTTATTAATGGTCCATAAAAATTTGTCATGCGGAAGTAAACTTCATGTTTCTAGTAGAGGAAAAGAAAAAGGATTCTCATCCAAAATTGTGTGTTTATAAAATATCTATTTACTAAATAGTGGAAGTCAAAAAGACAAAATTATTAAGTTTTAAGGAAACCAAAAAAAAACAGAAGAGAAACGTTTATTTTGGGATTTTATTTCTTTAATTTGTTGTTTCGAAATAAGAACAAAAACAAAATTTCTATTTGTTATTCTCCGAAAATTTTAAGCAAAAGTGAGCTAAAATCTTTGGAGAAAAAAAAAGAAGATACCAACCAGTTTCGTGGGCTTCAAAAAAACACCATTACGTAGCTGTTGAGAAAGATTAACAGAGGAGACATTGATAGGAGGATTTGCGTCTTTGAGAATGGCGTCACAGTTATGTGGAAATTTAAGCGATGATGCTTTCACCAGTGAAGCTTCTTTCCTCACCGGAATCGAGTATTCCTGGCCGCTAGACATCTTCTTTAATTATTACCCTTTTCGATATAATTTTCTTGCTCTATGAAATTTACTTTTTTCTATAAATTTGCTCAGTTTATATGACTTGACAAATAAATTCTGCTAAATATATATATAGCCCTGGTTAAAGAGGTTTCGAGAATTTATTCTACTATATTGCCATGCATTCTTTCTTTTTCTTCTTTTTTCTCTCATTTTTTACTTTAAGTTTTATCTTTTTATAAATCATGAATCGAAAATCAAATTAATCCCAAACCATATAAAATCAATTTTTTTCCTCCAACCCTAATCTAAACTAATCTCAACACTTGGAATCATCATTTAAAATTTAACGGTGATAAAAATATACAATATATACTCTAACAAACATCGACCCTCGAGTGTGATCAGATTATTTGATCACTAGCTAAAAAAAGCACCAGTAGAGTCTAATCTACAAAAAACAAAAACAAAAGAGATTGCTGTCAAAATGTATAAAATACAAAAAAAAAAAAAATTAAGTAAGAAAAGAGAGAATTTTAATAATTTTTGTCTATATTCTTATTTCCACTAGATTTGGCTGCCACCTATCTTAATCCCAGATTCCCAACCCACGTCTCCATATTCTATCCACTTATCCAAACTAAGAATACGATCCTTCATTTTTATATTTTTGTTTTATTAAAAAGACAAAAAGAGAGAATGATTTGGTGCTTCGCGTGGACACCACTTGTAGGTGCTCCCTTCATCACATCCGTCCGTTTCACCTCTCCACCATCGATCAGAATCTTTGCATCTCGTTCTTGCGCATCATCATCACCACCAGTAGCATCTAGGAGATCAATATCTTTGTCTATTATCGCTGCCACGTCGTTCGTCATCTCCTCCGGTTACTTATCTTCTCCAGCATTAGCTGAATTTTATGAAATCCCAAATTCCGGCGGTGTTAAAAGTCTCGATCTCCGAATCCGCGATGGTGAAGTTCCAATTGAAGGAGATCAGGTCTGTGTTTATTGTAATTAGAGACTTCAGCAAACGAACAAACCATTATTTCAATTTTTGCAAAAAAAAAAAAAAAAACATATGATTTTTAGATAGCAATACATTACTATGGGAGATTGGCTGCGAAGCAAGGATGGAGATTTGATTCGACATATGATCATAAAGACAGTAGTGGGGAAGCTGTTCCTTTCACATTCATCCTTGGTTCTAACAAAGTATTAATCTTTTTCTCTGTTACTTCTGTAACCCAATTATGTCTTTTCATAAAGTTCAGTTTTGTAACATGAGTGTTGACAAATCTGAATTCAAAGATTCAAATGTGTGTGGCCTTTGAAACATTTCCTTACTAGATATTGATGTAACAAATTGAGCTTGTAGAGTCTGATTTGTGTTTGTTCTTACTAACTATGTCGTTTGACCAAAACTTGTTTAAGTCTGATGACTAAAACATTGTGATGTGTAGGTCATTCCGGGGATTGAAACAGCCGTGAGGTCGATGAAAGTAGGCGGGATTCGTCGGGTGATTATGCCTCCATCTCAAGGATACCAGAATACATCACAAGAACCTCTCACACACACACTGCCCTCTCTCTCCTTAACCTTTTACTATCATGTCTCAATCTGAAAGTCAAATGTTATTTTAGACTCCCACATTGATTAGTTTTGGGCCTGGCTAGTGCCTTAGTGCACCACACTCTCAAGCTAATTTTCGTTTAGGCCTAGTATTGGTTAGGTTCTTATCAAAGTGGTATCAAAGCCAATCTATCCTCATACAACAATGGGCTATAGAGGACAAGCGAGAGAATCCATAGGAAGCCTATAAATCTGATAAGAACAGAAGTAGAAACTCAAGTATTATGAATAAGCTCATAAAACATACAAGTTGGAAAGAATTTGGTTCTTTAGGTCCCTCCTCATGTCCCCAAAACACCACTCACAAACCCAACTTCACAGACACACCTCCACTCACTAACATCATTTTTGCAGCCACTTGTGGTCCCAAAAGGTCCACTTGTTGCCACATCAGCATGTGGATAGTAATTGGTATAAAAAAACGATATCGAAAGATATAGAATCCAATTCACGCTAAGACTCTATACTTGGGTCTTTGGTTCGTTTCCTCTTTGATTCTCTGTTCTGTACTTTCAATTCTGGGTGAAAGAAGCAATTTACAATTTCATATCTTGCTAAATCTCTGGAATTAGTTTCATAGACTTTAGTTTCCGTAAGGTCTGACATACGTCATGTTAATGGGGGTAGAACTTGTAATAATCCGTTGAAACCAAACATATAACCGATACTTGACAATCCACGTCTTCAAAAACTATAAATCATCAATACTGTTCTGCAGAAACAGATATTATCAAGATTGATCACAAAAAAAAATTGTTTCTTTCTTGTTGTGTGTTTTGCAGTTCTTTGACAGACAGAGACTCTTCACGACTATTTTTAACCCAACACGTCTCGCCAATGGAGAAGGTTCTACCTTTGGAACTCTCGTTTTTGACATCGAACTTGTCAGCACCAGACACCTTCAACGATGAGTCATAGTACTCCTTTGTTTCTTCCTAATCAAGAAATCAAAATAATATACAATGAAACTGAATTTGAAAATATCTTTCGTAAGCATTTGGATATTTATAATAGAAATTTCAGCTTTAGATATAAATGAAGTTGATTGATCATGTGTCCCTTGATCGGTTGGTCGCTGCCTTCGTATTACACTTGCGTCCAAAGACATTTCGGTTTTCTTGAGATATTGTTGATAAATATTTCATCGTTAAGTATGAAACTAAATATGAATATTTTCGATAGATAAGGCAACGAAACCAATCCTCTGTTTATGACAGAAACTCTGAAAATGTCTTCACCAAAACCCATTTCGCTCAGTGTCTCCATACCCTTCTTATTCTCCCTACTCCTCCAATCCTTCTCCGCACAAACCGTGGTGAAAGCTTCGTACTGGTCTTCGGAGAGCGAATTTCCGATCACCGACATCAACTCGTCTCTCTTCACTCACCTTTTTTGCACTTTCGCTGAGATCAACACTCTAACAGATCAAGTCATGGTCTCCTCCTCGAACAAACCCAAATTCTCTACCTTTTCACCAACCGTCCGACGTATAAACCTTACTGTGAGAACCCTTTTGTCTATCGGCCTTGACTTCACATCTAATTTCGCGTTTGCTTCCATGGCACGTAACCCATTTTCTCGAAAATTGTTCATTGGTTCTTCTATAAGGCTCGCTAGATCGGACGGATTCGACGGTCTTAATCTATATGGGAAGTACTCGAGCGCTGCTACGGAGATGGCTGATTTCGGGAAGCTACTCCGAGATTGGCGATTTGTAGAGAAATAATCTCCGATAGTGCTTAGCACTAGCCCAAGACCGTAATACCCAAGAGACCCGAAGAAAACAAAACACCCTCTAAGTATGAAGGAGAAAATGGAAAGACTCTTTGAAGAACTTGAAAAACTATTAGAGAAATTAAGAACTTATGAAGAAGGACACTTTTTTTTTAAACTTAGCTTTTATTTTTCTTTCTCGACTTGTGTTACAAATGGAAGAGGAGGGAGCTATTTATAGGCTCCAAAACTACAAATCTTCTTCTAATCTCTAGAACTCTCTAACATAATATCTAGATTTTTATGTTAAAATTATCTAGATTATTCTACACTAATCCTTAGATATTTATCTAATATAATTTTCTAGAACACTTAAAGGAGGTGATGATCTTTAAGATATTTCTAGAGACATTCTAGAACTTGGGCTTAATTTTGGGTTTAGTCCAATAATGGATAATTGGATTATAAACCCATAATTAAGTTGAATCCAAAATCAAGTTTAATTTCAATACTCCCCCTTAAACTTGATTTTGTCAACCATCCCAAGCTTTGAACGAAGTACCTCGAATTGACCTTTTGGTAATGCCTTAGTGAATATGTCTGCAACGTTGTCTTCACTTCGAACCTCCAAAACTTCAATTGTTCCATCAAGCACCTTCTCCCTTATAAAGTGATGCTCTAACTCAATATGTTTTGTCCTTGCATGAAACACCGGATTGTTAGCCAACTTGATAGCACTTTGATTATCTCCATAGATTATCACCGGCTTGTTTGTAGGCTCGAACAAATCTTCAAGGAGTCTTCGAAGCCATATACACTCTTGAGCTGCGAGTGTAGAAGCTTTATACTCCGCTTCAGTGGTAGACAATGACACCGTTGCTTGCTTCTTGCTGCACCATGAAACACTTGTGTCTCCACATAAGAACACATAACCTGAAGTAGATGGTTCATCCTCATCTAAAGGGGCTGCAAAGAAGCAAGAGAAGTTAGTGACGAACTCTTCATCTCTAAACCGAGCAGGCCTGACAATGTTCCTTTTTGGTCGTTGATCAGCCAAGGAGTCACGATCTTCCTCCTTTTCTTCTTCTTGGTCATTGCTTCCCCTTTCACCATGCATCTCATTTCCAGAACTTCTACTCTCACTTGGTACTTGGAGAACTGGTTTATCAATCCTGGAGGAACTCGCACCATCTTGCTCAACCAAGACTTGAGGTGGCCCATAAAATGAGGAAACTTCATCAAATACAACATCACGAGACACGATGTATCGATGTGTCTCAGGGTCCATACACCTCCATCCTTTCCTTTGTTCATCATAACCAACAAAGATGCATTTCTTCGTCTTTGCCTCTAACTTTGTCCTTTGAGAGTCGAAAACATGGACGTAGCAAATTGATCCAAATATCCTAAGATATTTTACCGTTGGCTTCTTCCCATGAACCATCTCATAAGGAGACTTCATATTGTTTGGACTTAGTGGCATTCGATTGATGACATACGCTGCACATTTCATTCCTTCCGCCCATAAGGTTTTAGGTAAATTCTTGTCATGTAGCCAACTTCTACACGTCTCACTTATGTGTCGGATCTTCTTTTCCGCTACTCCATTTTGTTGAGGTGTATATGGACATGTAAATTCCCTCTTGATACCTTGATCTCGACAAAAAGAGAGAAACTCCTTTGACATGAACTCTCCTCCATTATCCGTCCTTAGAGTCTTGATCTTCCGACCCAACTCACCTTCCACGGTAACCTTGAATTCTTGAAATCTTGAAAATACTTCTGATTTTTCCTTTACGAAGTATATCCAGGTGTACCGTGAGAAATCATCAACGAACAACAACATGTATCGAAACCCGGAGTATGAGGGTGTTCTCGTTGGACCCATCAAATCACTATGGATCCTCTCCAAAGGAGCACCGCATCGTGAGGTAGAATTGTCAAATGGAAGCCTATGTGATTTTCCATATTGACAACCTTCACAAAGTTTTCCGTCATCTTGAATCTTCAACCTTGGGAGCCCATTAACCAAATTCTTATTCACCATAACTTTGAGCTTAGTCATATTTATATGACCAAGTCTAGCATGCCATATAAAGGCATTATCATTGGTGCTCATCTTCTCAACATACGAGTTAGAGGCCGATAAAACATATAAGTCTTTCACTCGAGCTCCAGTGTGAACCACATCCGCCTTTAATTCTTCTATATTTTTCAGGAATTTAACATCTCTTGGGCCAAACAATACATAGTTACCTGAGTCCACCGCATTTACCACAGAGAGAAGATTCTTCTTTACTCCAGGGACATGGTATACGTTCTTGAGAGTAATTGGACTTCCGTTATCTCCTTCAATGACAATTGTCCCTTCCTTCTCAACGTGGTGGATTGAATTGTCAGCTGTAATGATGGCTTCTTTTCCGTCATGACGCTGAAGACTAGAAAATAACTTCTCGTCTCCGGTAATATGATGGCTACAACCAGAATCCACAATCCAATCACTTCCAAGATTTTTAATTTTGGATGTAGTTGAAGATGCAGCCTCCACCGTGAAACATTTTCCCCATTCTTCGTCTTCAGTATAACCTTTTGATTTCGCCATATTTGTTTCTTTCAGCTTGACTCGACAATCCTTTTTGAAATGCCCAAGTTTTCCACACCGGTAGCACTTGAACCGCTTCTTTTCTCCCATAGAGGATCCTTCTCGTCCATCATTATTTTTTGCACCACCATCCATGGGTTTTTTTCTGAAACTTTGTTGCCTCCGAGCTACAAAAGCGCTACCCGAATCATCATGAATTTTAACTCCTGCCATTTGCATGGCTAGCGATTCTTGCGAAGCTAATAAATTTTCAAACTCCTCCAAGGAAGGTTGTGTAGCCCATCCTTGAACTGAAGTCACAAACGGTGTATACTCGGGTCGTAGACCTCGAATAATAGACCGCTTCAACCGAGCTTCTGAAATGGACTCCTCCGGATTAAGAGTATTAATCTCAGAGCAAAGATTTTTTACCTTAACGAAAAACTCAGAGATAGAAGACTCCCCCTGCTTCGCATTCGCCAACTCATTTTCTAATAATTGTAACCGAGCTTCATTTTTCTTGTTGAATAGTTGATCTAACGCTCGCCAAATTGAACTAGCGGATGTACACCTTGACACATGCTCAAACACTCCTGAGGATATTGACTTCTTCAAAGCAAATTCTGCCTTGGCGTTCTTCCGTGTCCATTCTTTTGTTGCTTCCGCATTTGCAGCATCTCCCGTTGGTGGTGTAGTGCTACTACCACCGACGACATCCCATAAGTCCTCACTCACCAAGTATGACTCCATACATGACTTCCATAACCGGTAGTTAGATTGGTTTAAGATCTCCATTCCCAATCCAACAACACGACCCATTGATTCCATACTTAGAATAAATCCGAGCTCTCTATAACCCCGATCTTGATGAGCACAAAATTAGAATGGCTCTGATACCATGTAGAGAAATAATCTCCGATAGTGCTTAGCACTAGCCCAAGACCGTAATACCCAAGAGACCCGAAGAAAACAAAACACCCTCTAAGTATGAAGGAGAAAATGGAAAGACTCTTTGAAGAACTTGAAAAACTCTTAGAGAAATTAAGAACTTATGAAGAAGGACACTTTTTTTTTAAACTTAGCTTTTATTTTTCTTTCTCGACTTGTGTTACAAATGGAAGAGGAGGGAGCTATTTATAGGCTCCAAAACTACAAATCTTCTTCTAATCTCTAGAACTCTCTAACATAATATCTAGATTTTTATGTTAAAATTATCTAGATTATTCTACACTAATCCTTAGATATTTATCTAATAGAATTTTCTAGAACACTTAAAGGAGGTGATGATCTTTAAAATATTTCTAGAGACATTCTAGAACTTGGGCTTAATTTTGGGTTTAGTCCAATAATGGATAATTGGATTATAAACCCATAATTAAGTTGAATCCAAAATCAAGTTTAATTTCAATACGATTGACGGTTGTGGCAGAGGCCAGAAGCAGCGGTAAACCGCGTTTGCTTTTGATGGCTGCGGTTTACTACTCTTACAGATGCTTTTGGGTATTGTACCCGGTTCAAGCCGTTGCTGATAGCTTGGATTGGGTTAATCTTGTTACCTACGATTTGTATGGATCGGGTTGGTCTAGAGTAACCTGCTCACCAGCCACTCTCTATGATCCGATAACCACAGGTAAGATATAATTAAAAAATACACAATGTTTTGGCTAAAAGTACGATATTCATTTTTAGTCATAACATCATTTATAAATAGAATAAAAAGTTACATTTTTAAAAAATCAACGTTTTTATTGAAATTAGAAGTGTTTACATAATCGTTAAACAATAAATTCGTCAACAATCTTTTATTAGCAAAAATGATTAATTACTTCATAAAACATCATCTATTTTGAAAAGTTGCATTAAAATCTTATAACTCTCTAAAAATGTGTTTTTATAATTAACATAATAAAATGTTGTATTGAAATTCTAAAACATCATCTAATTTGAAACAAAAAAAATCTCTAAAACATCATAATGAATGTTGGTTTATTTTCTTTTTGTTACGTGCGGCTCACTTGCACAAAATTTGGTTTTACTACAGTATTAGCTATTAATAATCCTTGGTTTGAAATATTTTGTTCGGTTTTTTATGTTCAACCCTAAACATGGAAACACACACAAAACTTGAAATTTGAAAACAAATTCTCCATTGAACTAACCGGAAACATATCTGCCCGGTTTGGTTTCGGTATTAAAACAGGGCTATGATAGGTCCAAGTGGCGACGCCGGAGTGAGAGAATGGATTCACGCTGGACTTTTAGCTAAGAAAGCAGTCTTGGGATTTCCATACTACGGCTATGCATGGCGTCTCAAAAACGCCACCAAGCATAACTAGTACGCGGATAGCAGCGGACCGGTAATATCAAGGGGGGGGGGGGGGGGGGGGGGGGGAGGGGGGGGGGAGGGTTCCGACCGGATATGATCAGATAAGGAGGTTCATAGTAAATAGCAAAGCAACGATTGTATATAATTCGACGTTAACCCAAAATTACTGTTACGCCAAGACGACTTGGATTGGTTACGATGATTATCAGAGTATTGTGACGAACGTGAGGTCTGCTAGGTTATTTCTCGTGGCACGTTGGAACTGACGATAAATCTCGTGTATCTCGTGCCGGTTGAATTTTATCCCGATTTCTATATATTCGTTGTTTTTCTTATGTGAATCAAAAAGGTAATGTTATGATTTATTTTGTGATTTTGGGGATTTTACAGCGTCACAGGCGTGGGATGCTAAGGCAGCAACCACTGTAATCTTACAGAAGTTTTAAGGTTGACAACGGCAAGTGAAGAAGTTTTTTTTGTAACGCTATTTGGTATTTGCTTATATATTGTCAAAGCAACAGGAAATAATATGACATTAATATAATATAAGCAAGAACCATATTTTATCTAAGTTTATTGACATTGGAGAAAAAAATGAATATGAAGTTTGTTTTGTTTTGTTTTTGATAAAGGGCTTTAAAAATGAATATGATGTTAAAAGAAAACTTTTCTCAAATATTTAAAATGAATATGCGTTTGTCCTCAATATTGTTAGAAAATTATGTTCACACACACCTGTCTCTCCTTACCCATTTCATTTAATATCTCAATCTGAAAAGTCAAATGTTATTTTAGAGTCCCACATTGATTTGCAATGGACCTACCTATGGACTTAGTGCACCACACTCTCAAGCTAGTTTTGGTAGGTTTAGACCGTTTGGTTTAGGACTAGGTTACTTATCAAAGTGATATCAGAGCCAATTCGATCCTCATACAACGATAAACTAGAAAAAAACTCGTATATTAAGACTAAATAATCAAGGTTGAAGGGAATTTAGTTCTTTGAGAGTCCCTCCTCCTGTCCCCAAAACACTACTCACAAACCCAATTTCATCAACACCTCCTTTACTCTCACCTCAGTTCATATAATATATACTCACATTCACATCATTATTGCAGCCACTTGTTGTCCCCCATTCATTTTAGATAACACATTTTAATCAAAAGTATTATCCACTTGAACATAAAGACTCACACATGGAGATGATGAGTGTTCACCGAGTACATCCGCCACATCTACATGTGGATAGTGATTGGGATCAAAATAAATAGGAGAGCATAGCAAGAGATTAAGGGATTGGTCTGGGGATGAGCGAGTTTGGCATGCTATAGAATTCACCCTAGGACTCTATTTTTTGGATCTTTGGTTGGTTCCTCTATGATTCTCTGTTTTGTACTTCAATTCAGAGAGAAATACAGCAGTTTTATATCTTGATAAATATCTGGAATTTGTTTCATAGACTTGAATCTCCATAAGGTCTGTGATACGCTCATGTTTATTTCAGCCTGAAAGTAGTATTAACCTGTTTAATGGGAAAGTTTCAGAGAACCAATCATATAACGGATGCTCGAATATGAGCTTCCTTAAAAACTTTATACTATCAATATTGTTTGCAGAATGCCAGAAACATATATTATCAAGTGGTTTCAGTTTTTTTGTATATGTGTATTTTGCAGTTCTTTGATAGAAAGAGACTCTTCACAACCATCTTTAACCCAACACGTCTCAGCAGTGGAGAAGGTTCTACTCTTGGAACCCTAGTTTTCGACATCAAACTTGTCTGCACCAGAATCCTTCCCTGATGAGTCATTACTGCTATTAGTACTCATTGGGTTACTCGTTAGACAAGAAATCGTATAATATACGTATATATTGAATTAAAACAAAATCTTACGTAAGCAATTGAATACTCTATAGGATACGTGCGTAGAAAATCCAAATTGGATATAAATGAAGTTATCGACTCTATTTAATATTATATTTAGCTTATAATCCAATCTATTTCTATTATAAATTTCTTTATTTTCTAATTTTTTTTGTTATCACTATTATAAATTTATTTGAAATCAGTTTTTAATGAATTTTTGTTTTTTTGTTATGTTTGGTTTACTTACATTAAATTTGGTTTGATTTGGTTTTATTGAGTATACAAGAATATGGGCTTGAAGGATCGTTTAATTTAACGCTCGTTTAATTTTTATTTTTTTCGTCCCAAAACGGGCTTAGGCCTTCGGTACACACGGTTTATATTCAACCTTTATAATGGAAAACAAGCCAAAATTTAAAACCTGAAATATTATATCAATACTACGGCTACGCATGGCGGCTCTCAAACGCCAACAGTCACAGCTATTATGCAGCTAGTACCGGAGCGGCGATATCACCAGATGGTTCGATCGGATACGGCCAGGTAAGGAAGTTTATAGTGGATAACAGAGCAACGACGGTTTATAACTCGACGGTGGTCGGAGATTACTGTTACGCCGGAACGACTTGGATTTGTTACGACGATAAACAGGTATTTTACAAAAGTGAGATACGCTAAGCAGAGAGGTTTGCTTGGTTACTTCTCGTGGCATGTTGGTGCTGACGATAATTCTGGTCTATCTCGTGCAGGTTTGATTTTCTCACAATTCCTAAGTTCTTTACATTTTTTAATGTGAATTAAAATTTATTTTTTGCTGGGGATTTCCCTTTAAGGTTTTACTGTTCCGAAAAGGGCAAGTGACTACAAAATAAACGTTATTTGCTTATATAATGTCAAAGAAAAAGGGAAAATAAGATAAGCAAGAATGATAATATTTTATCTTTTTATCAAAAAAAAATCATAATTTATCTGAGTTTAGTAATCATAATGCTTATTTTATTAGATAGCAAATCTTTTCAATTTGTAAGAACTAAACAATGCAAATAAAGTCCACCACTACTTGCTATTGTGTTTTACATGTTTCGATATATTTAAGTTCAGCTACGAAATTAGTTGAGGCTACGAAATAAGAAACCTGGTTTATGACACTTCCATTAAACGTTTAACCGCATTCTAGTTTAGGACATAAGCTGTCACACTCAGTGAATAATAGTAGTGTTTTTTTTTTTTTACATTTATTTTCCACAATATAGAAAGTTGGTTTGAACTATAAATGCCTAAGATGCAAGGTTGGTGGAATGCTACTAGCCCACGAGGCCACAATAGTAGTGCTTAAATCATATATGTTAAAATCACAAGCAATACATGTAAATCTCTGGAATTAGTACTAATCCATCGAAGATGAGTCATTAATACTTTAACTGGTTCTACTATTCGAACTTTCATCTTCCACATTGAACATGTCAACCAGAGTGAAGATGAATCATTTAGTACTTATTGGATTCTTGTCATTCGTTTAACAAGTTACTTTTTTGTTAAAGATGTTGAACAAGTTATTAAAAACAAATGCCACATAATAAATAGTTTATAAGTAATACGTGGTCAGAACGTTTCAACTCTGACACAAATTTTGGGGCCCCAAGCCTAGTGTTTTAGTATGTGGACAGAAGAACGTTTTAACTTTAAAACATAATGTTTGTACATATTTTTTTAAGTTAATAATATAAAATGAGCGATCCAAATTTTTCTGGCCGACCTAAGTGTCTGACTGTTCCGGATCCCTTGGTCATCCTCTTTGGTGGGGACTGGGGAGAGCATCGGCAAAACAAGCTCTTCAATCTCGGGGTCGTGTAGTTTCTCCTGTTTTCTCTTCCCATGGTCTTTATTCAAACTAGTGAACATGCTCGTGGAACCTTGTTAGCTAATCCGGGATCACACATGTCTGCCTCGGTCAACGTCATGATTGGTGAAAATGATCGTGTTGGTTTTAAGATTTTTTGAATTTTTGGATTTTGCCAAAAAAAATTTATAAACGAAAAAAAAAAATCTCGTTTAAAAAAATGAGAAACCAAAAAAATTGTTTTTAGATTTTTAGTAAAAATTGGTGAAATGATCCAAATACTAGTTTTCTTATTTTTTTTAGGGAATCTACTTTGAAGAAAATCTTTAATGGATAAAAATGAGTTTTTAAGAAACAAAAACCAAAAACGATCAAAGAGAAGAATAATTACAAAAGAATAACAGACTTTCTTGAATGCCTCTGTTTGTCAGCTCTGCTTCACTCTTAAACTGTGTAATAACTTCTTTCTTCAGTAATTTTCTCCACCGTCCACGTGTCTTGTTTTAATCCCATTTTATTTAAAACCTTCCATATCAGCCAGTGTCTTTCCCCTACTTAGTCAATGTTACCTTTTCCTGTAATAAAGCTTCCCTCCTCAAGAAACTTGCCCACAAGTTTCGAAATTTGGGTACTGCCTCTGAATGTCAAAAAGATACTCCCATGTTGCTTCTGCTACTGATTCGTTGGTCCATTTAATAAGAATCATTGTAGATGCCTGGCCCTGTCTTTGAACCATCTTCCGTTCCAATACTTCTTCGGGTTCTTTTTTCAACGTCACCCAAAACAGTAGGCAGCTGAGTTGATGTATGAACATTACCCACTAAAATCTTCAACTGGGAGACATGAAAAACAGGATGAATCAAGGAAGTTTCCAGGAGTTCCAACTTGTAAGCCACCTCGCCACACCTATCAATGATTTTATATGGACCAAAGTATTTCGGGCTGAGCTTCTGACTAGCACGTACCACAACCGACTTATGTCTATAAGGCTGTAACTTCACGTACACGTAATCGCCCAATTCAAAGCTCCTCTCTGTTCTATGTTGATTTGCAAACTACTGCATTCTATGTTGAGCTCGAGCCAAATGAAACTTGAGAATCAACAACATGTTCTCTCTTTCCTGTAAAGAACGGGCCACCACTGCAACTTTGCTCTCCCCTGGCAGATAAGGTAAGTGAACTGGAGGTGGTTGTCCATACACAGCCTCAAACGGGTTCATCTGTATGGCTGAATGAAAGTTTGTGTTATACCACCATTCCGCAAGTGGTACCCATTTACTCCAAAGATATGGCATGTCGCTACACATACACCTCATATACGTTTCGAGTCCTTTGTTTACAACCTCTGTCTGCCCATCACTTTGAGGGTGATAGGCGCTCGAAAATTTCAAAGACACCCTTTGCAATGCAACCATTGGAGTATGTTGTTCCTCACTTCAACATTCCCAGGTACTACAATTTTGCTCTTCCTTCTCAGAATGTTTTGGACCCATGAATAATGCTTCTTCGAACCGGCTTTTTGTTTAATATTGTCAATGATTTCTTTCACTTGTTGATCCTCTTCATACATATCTTGTATTTGTTTGATAAGATCACAATTCAAGACCGACATTGCCATATGCAAAACTTCAGCCCCTCTACCCTTGATAGTGCATCAGCTGCCACATTATCTTTGCCTTGCTTGTACCGTATCTCATAATCAAACTCCAGAATCTTTGGTAACCATTGTTGTTGAATAGGGGTGTTTAACCTTTGTTCGAGAAGATACTTCAAACTTCTTTGATCTGTCTTGATAACAAAGTGATTTGGTAATAGGTAATGCCGCCACTTCTGAACAGCAAATACAACCGCTAACAACTCCTTCTCGTAGATAGAAAGAAGTAGTTGCTTGCCTTTTAAGTGTCTGCTTATGTAAGCAAGTGGATGACCCTCCTGCATCAAGACTGCACCAATACCCTGCGTGCATGCATCTGTTTCGACAACAAACATTTTATCAAACCTGGGTAATGCTAGGACTGGAGCCTCACACAACGTTTTCTTCAATGTTTCAAATGCGTCTTGAGCTTCCTCAGTCCATACAAACGCGTCTTTCTTAGTTAACGCTGTTAGTGGTCTAGCTATTACACCAAAGTTCTGTACAAATCTCCTGTAGTAGCCAGCCAAACCAAGAAACCCTCGCAATTGTTTTAAATTTTCAGGTTTATGCCACTCCATCACAGCTTTGATCTTATTAGGATCTGTAGATAAGCCTCTTTCTTCAATATAATGTCCCAAATATTCCACTTTTAAAACTGAAAATGCGCACTTGTTTCTTTTTGTAAACAATCTGTTCATTCTCATCACCTCAAAGACTTGTTTCAAATGCTCCCAATGCTGCTCCAAGGTTGTACTATAGAAGAGTATATCATCGAAAAATATCAGCACAAACTTCCTTCATAACTTTTTAAAGATCGAATTCATCAAATTCTGAAACGTTGCTGGAGCGTTTGTGAGACCAAAAGACATTACCAAATACTCAAAATGCCTGCTGTGAGTTTTGAAAGGTGTCTTATGTACATTTCCTGGCTCCATACGAACTTGGTGATAACCGGCTCGTAAATCTATCTTTGAGTATATCTTGGAACTGCCCAATTCATCCATCAGTTCTTCTATTAGAGAAATGGGAAATCTGTCTTTTATCGTCATGTTGTTTAATCCTCTGTAATCTACACATAATCTCCATGTGCCATCTTTTTTTTCTACTAATACCACAGGTGACGCATACGGACTGGAGCTGTTTTGAATTGTCCCATTTTTCAACATGTCCTCTACCATTTTGTCGATCTCATTCTTTTGATACAATGCATACATGTATGGTCTTTGATTAATTGGATCAGATCCTTCCTTAACCACTATTTTGTGGTTGTGATGTTTTCTAAAGGGAGGCAGCTCTGTAGGTTCCACAAAGATATCACCAAACTTTTGTAGCAGGATTTCCAAGTCTGGATTACCACCTGTATTCTCCTCTTGTGCTTCTAAAGAGCAAAGTTCGATTTTAGCCACACATCCTACTCTCTCAGCAATTTCAACATCAATAAAATTGTGTGTCGATCCAGAATCTATGAGAATAAAGATCATCTTTTTTCCACACATACCTCTAACTCTCATTGTTCTATAATCAGATATACCTGAAACTGCATTTACAGATATTTGCGGAATAGCTTCTTCATCTTTTTCTTCTTCTGATTCCTCCTTTAACTTCTCTTCTTCTTCCTCTTGCACTTCTAATAAATAGAGTTGTCTTTTCTTGTGCTTCAGATAGTGGCCTGGAGTATATTTCTCATCACAGTAATAACATAAACCTTTGGCTCTCTTGTCACTCATTTCCTCATTTGTCAAAAATTTCCTTGGTACAACTGCGAGATTTTTGTTAGGAATAGTTGTATTTGAACCAGTTATCTTCTGTTCTGGCTCTTTTTTATATTGCAGTATTCCTTTACTTTGATTCACCGGATTCAAAACCTTCTGTGCAGACCAAGAATTGTTCATGAACTTTCGAGGATGAGCTTTTTCATAAAGCCGGCCAAGCACCAAACACTGTCTGATCGATTGCGGCTGAAACATTCAGATGTGCATTTGAGTATCATTTCTTAATCCAGCCAAATATGCACTTACCAAATACTCCTCTGATAGTTGTACTCTGGTTTTGATAAGTTCGAATTTCTCATGGTATTCTACAATACCTTCTGTCTCACGCAACTCTTTCAGCTCTGCAATTGGATCATCACACACATCTTCAAATCTTTCCTTGAGTAACGTCTTGTAATAGTGCCAATCGAATAACATATTACCAACATACCCTGATTGCACCATCGATTGATGCCAAGTAGCAGCTTGATGGTCAAAGTGAATGGATGCCATCTTCACTTTATAATCTCCTGGAGTAAGATCAATCGAAAAAAACTCCTCAACCTTAAACAGCCACTCTTTGAGTCCTTCACCATTGAACCTGGAAAATCAACCTTTCCTAATCTTGTTAGACCAGAATAATTTTGCTGATTGTTGTAGCGGTTGATGCGATATGAATCTTGATTCTCAACACGCGTTTCTGCATTTCCCGATCCTCTCTCATTCTGATTAGTCACAGTCTTATTGTTTGTTATTCTCCTTATCGCACCAAAAATCTCTGCCATGCTCTCATCTATCTTCTTATTCTGATATGCAACTAATCCTTCTAAAGCTTCAGTTCGCGCTATAACTTGTTCAATTCGCGATTCCACCATTTCTTCGGTCTCTCTCACCACCGACTCCTTCAAAGCTTTAGATCTCGTCTCTGCCATGAATATTCCTGCAATTTTCCAAAAATCGTTGAGCTCTGATACCTTTGGTAAAGCGAATTTCACAATTTCACAATAGAATCTTCAAATCAATGTTAATGAAAACATCCATTTGATTACTTACCCCAGCTGTTCCAATTACAACAAGAAACAACCAGATTCAATGAGCTAAGTTCAGAATTCGTATCACAGAGGTGATTACGATCAAAGAAAAGAAGAATTACAAAAGAATAACAGACTTTCTTGAATGCCTCCGTTCGTCAGCTCCGCTTCACTCTTAAACTGTGTAATAACTTCTTTCTTTAGTAATTCTCTCCACCGTCCACATGTCTTGTTTTAATCCCATCTTATTTAAAACCTTCCATATCAGCCAGTGTCTTTCCCCTACTTAGTCAATGTTACCTTTTCCTGTAACATGTTTGTAAAGCTTCACTAAATCTCGATCGCAGTGCCTCGGAAACTTAATAATATGAAATGAGCGACCCAAATTTTTCTGGCCGACCCTAAGTGCCTGACTGTTCCGGATCCCTTGGTCATCCTCTTTGGTGGGGACTGGGGAGGGCATCGGCAAAACAAGCTCTTCAATCTCGGGGTCGTGTAGTTTCTCCTGTTTTCTCTTCCCATGGTCTTTGTTCAAACTGGTGAACATGCTCGTGGAACCTTGTTAGCTAATCCGGGATCACGCGTCTGCCTCGGTCAACGTCATGATTGGTGAAAATGATCGCGTTGGTTTTTGGATTTTGTCAAAAAAAATTTATAAATGAAAAAAAAAAGAAATCTCGTTTAAAAAAATGAGAAACCAAAAAAATTGTTTTTAGATTTTTAGTAAAAATTGGTGAAATGATCCAAATACTAGTTTTCTTATTTTTTTTAGGGAATCTACTTTGAAGAAAATCTTTAATGGATAAAAATGAGTTTTTAAGAAACAAAAACCAAAAACTATTGTTAAATCTACTTGTCAGTCAAGGTCTAATAGTCGATAAATTAATAATTACTATAAATTAATAAAAAAATTCGATTTTGAGTTGAGCAAGATTAATAATAAGTATAATTCGATAAAACAATAAAATAATATTTTTAAAAAATTTTATATAAATATATGATCTCATCAATATTAATAAATTAATAATTATATAAATATATAAATATATAATAAATATAATTTAATGAAATACGACTATAATGTTGTATGTTTATTCATAAATATGGATTTTTGTTGAAACTCATCTATAATTTTTTTACTACATAAATACTGTTGATATTATCTTTTAAAATTTCACCCAAAAATTATGAATCATTTTAGATGTGATGACTGTTTTTAAACTTGTAACTACTTCTAAAGATATCACAATATTGTTTTATACATCTGACTTTAAATAATTTTTTGGAAAGTAGACAAATTTCTGTATAAATTAATAATTTTTATAAATTAATAAAGTATTATAGTTCTAATATTATTAATTTAATGAAGATTTACTGTAGTTTGTTCTTTTTTTTTAAATTGCAATAAAACTACATAGTTGTTTCAATTGGATCATTTGTATGTGTCAGTGTCACACATCACATGCTCTTTAGGCCATCTCCAAACAACGGTAAATCCAATTCGGATTGACAGAATTATATGGAACACAATATTTGTTCATCGAGCCGTCCATCTTGCCATGATCTTTTCCAAATTCGCTCACAAAGTTCATTTACATGTTAATTTTGTAGGCTTTTTTGTATTGTCTTTTTAAATTAAATTTTTTCCAACTGTGTTTACTTTAATAAATTCATGTAAAGAAAAAAAATTACGTTTTTTTTTCTTAATAAAATATGTATAACATAGTACTTTTTTTTTCTTAATAAATATTTATAACATAAAATGTCTTATAAATGACATTTATGAAGTGGACCACAACTGACTGACGTGTTCGTACTTATCAAACATGTCATTTGCCTTTTCAACCTGTCCCGTAGTCATCTGATATATTTGATAGTGAACGAGTTCTCCAAAAACGATTATGAATGCCTCGAAATTCTTCACCTCGTCGTCAGTTGTGCTGCGCAAGTTTGTTCGCTATTCAGTGTGTGGACGGCTCAAGGAGTCCATAGTCCAAATCCCCTTTGAACTTTTCCAAGCTAATGATATACCGCTAATTAATTGTAACCGCCAGATAAAATTATATACATATACAACTAAATATCCAAGCTAATGATATACCTCGAATAAGATGCCCACTAAATTTCTAGATCGATACACGGCTTTTACATAAATATGTCCGTCTGCTTTAATATTTTATTCGTACCAATTATATCTGATCATGTGATATTTTAAATTATTCCAGGGTACATTTTCAGTCGAATTATCGATCTCTGGTAAACTAATATCAATTAAAGAAAAAAACTTAACTATTTTTCTAAAGTACGCCAGCTGACGAAAATGGCTTGCCTATTGAGACTACTTGATACCATAGAAATTTGGTTTGAATCCCAAATGTCTAAGATGCAAGGTTTTGTGGAAAGTCACTAGCTTACTAGGCCACAACAATAATGTTTAAATAGATCAAACATATACACCTAACTAAAATAATAAATTAAATTGAAAGTAGTGAACAAAAAAAGAATAGATGTTCTAATTACCAGGATAATTTGAACTAATCTTTAAAGTTTTTATTAATAGATAAACATTACAATGATCAATTATGTATATCATATAAAAATGGGTCATCAACTTTCACTAGTAAATGAAACACTAGCTAAACCTATATACATATATACCACTAACAAGAGATGAAAAAAAATAATTATATATATATATATACCAACAAGCTAATAAAATACCTCTAGACTCTTAGATATATCGACGTTGACAAAAAAATTGTTAGATCTATAGACCTAAACTCATTCCTCTAAAATTGTTTTATAATTAATCAGGCCCACGTACTGAGATTTGGTGATTTGGCCACTTAGACAATCACCTTCTCTCTTATTTTCCCTTAAAATCATTCAAAAAATTTACTAAATATTCTAAAATTTTAAGAAAAGTATTAAACAATAACAATATACAAAAATAAAATCTTAAAAAAAAAACTTTAGATATATGGTTGGGTGAAATGCACGGGATTCTAAAATTTTATGTTAAGATTACAAAACAGTTACCAATACATATGTTCTCAAGATGTTGCTGATACATGTAAATCTCCGGACTTAATATCAAGCCACAGAAGATAGAAGAAACTTTTACGAGAATGATCAATAATATAACAGATGTTTTAATATGGGTTCTTCATAAATATTAAGGTCAAGATTACAAGAATGTTGCTGTTAACTGTAAATCTCTTGAATTGGTATCAGTTCATTGAAGACGACTCATTAATACATACTTATTTGGTTCTACATTTTGAACTCTCATCTTCGACGTTGAACTTGTCAGGAACCAAGAGGCCTTCACAAAATAATCATTTAGTACTTAAATGGTTTTTTGTTGGATAAGATATCTAATAGAGTATCCACTATTGAAGTATCTTATAATATACAGAATGTTTCAATTTTGATATAAACGGAGCTTGTTTATGCTGTCTCATTCACATCTTCACCAGTGACATTTTCGCTTCTCAAAGTTCTAAACTTAAAGTTGAGTTTGTCTATTCTCAAAAATTACCCTAAATCCTTTATAAATAGGCAACGAACCCATCCTCAGTTTATTACTACAAAGCACAACAAACTGACACACATAAAGCATTCTCTTTAAAGAATCTCGACCAAAAAATGTCTCTGTCAGTCGTCAAAGCTTCATACTGGTTCCCTTCTCCTGAATTTCCAGCTACCGACATTGACTCATCTCTCTTCACTCACCTCTTCTGCGCATTCGCCGATCTCGATGCTGCTACCAATGAAATCACTATTGCCACCGGGAACCAAGCCGATTTCCAAGCTTTTACAGAGACTGTCCAACAGAGAAACCCTTCCGTGCAAACCCTCTTGTCAATAGGCGGTGGAAACGCTGACAAATCCGCGTTTTCATCCATGGCAAGTAACCCAAACTCTAGGAGATCGTTCATTGATTCGTCGATCAGCGTTGCTAGGTCGTATGGCTTCCACGGCCTCGATCTAGACTGGGAGTATCCTGGAAATGAGGCAGAGATGAGCTATTTCGGGACGCTACTTCAAGAATGGCGATCGGCTGTCCAGGCCGAGTCCAGTAGCAGCGGTACAGCGCCTTTGCTATTGACCGCCGCGGTTTACTACTCCTCGAAGGTTTATTCGCAAACGTTGTACCCGGTACTGGACGTTGCCAACAGTTTGGATTGGGTTAATCTTATGGCCTATGATTTTTACGGACCGGGTTGGTCGGAAGTGACCGGTCCACCCGCCTCCCTGTATGTTCCACCAAACGGAGGTTATATCGTTAACCAAATTAAAAAAAAAACAGATTTTTATAAGGTTTTTAAATATTTTTAAAATGACAAAATCCCATTAGTTTCTTTAATCCAACACCTCATGTTTTAGATTCTCACTTTTGAAACGGGTTTACGATTAGGTCGAAGCGGAGACTCAGGTGTGAAGGAGTGGACTGAAGCCGGACTTCCGGCGAAGAAAGCAGTGTTAGGCTTCCCATACTATGGCTGGGCCTGGACTCTCGAAAACCCCGATAATAACGGCTATAACGCACCCACCACCGGACCGGCTTTATCGATCTCACCTTCGGGTGAGATCAAATACCGTCAATTAAAGGGGTGGATAGTGCAGAATGGAGCGGAAAATGTTCCTGATCCAATGGTGGTCGGAGACTATTGCTATGCCGGAACGACTTGGATCGGATACGACAGTGTGGATAGCATCGTGACGAAAGTGAGTTACGCTAAGGAGAATGGTCTGCTTGGTTACTTCTCGTGGCACGTGGGAGGTGACGATAATTCGGAACTCTCTTTGGCAGGTTCGTCTTACTAATATATAACAGTTGGAGTAGAACGTAGTAAAATTCTCATTGGTACGAATTAAAAAAACAGCTCCTTGAGCTCGAATTTCCATATAAAGGACAGACCGAGCAGAAACATCCTCTTTAACTTCTTAAATATATAGCCGATCCTAAGATTATGTAGACCCCAAACCTTAAGAGATCTGTAATTCAATTAGTAAAGTTATATAAATAGAAATAAAAATAAAATAATATTGTTGGAGATTTGAACTAGTGATCTTTTTGATAAAATGGACTCCAAAAAAGGTCGGCCCTAAGAAGATTCATGAATTGGATTTGGGTTTTTGCAGCGTCACAAGCATGGGATAATGCAGAGATGGAATGATCCGAAAGTAGTTCTAAGGTTGCCAGCTGCCACTGCCCTGACAATGGCAAATGAAGGAGATTAATAACATGTTTGCTGCCATATATTGTGAAAATAAAATTAACACGTTTGCTTATTTGATTTTAAGAAAAACAACAAGTTTGCTTGTTTTTGTTGTACAAATTGTTGACCAAAAATAAAGGTTTGCTTATTTACTGTAAGAATAATACTTTGTCCGTTTCACTAAGTATTTCGTTTTTGATTTTATTTTTGTTTCATAAAAAATGTTATTTTATGTTGTAATGCAGAATATTAAATAAAATTTTATTTTTGTCCATATTATTTCATCTTATTAATTAGAAGAAAAATCTGTTTGGTGTCTTAATTAGAAAGTAAATTTTGTTTCAAAACTCACAATCTATTCTTTTTATAAGAATATTGTTTGTAGTCAAAATTAATGCTTCCATCTCCAAATTGAGGGATGAGAGACTTATTTTATGAAAGTTAGGTCCTAATAGTAACGCATGACCGTCCCTACTAATACAAATCCAACCAAACCTATAAAAAGATTAATAGGTTTCAGAAGTTCCTCTTAGTACTTCTCTCTCCAATAATGTCTCTGAAGGGCTTAATTGAGCTGCCTCCTATACCATATGTTCACTTCTGGTGTGACTTAATATGTCGAAGGGTTCTTGTTAAATATCTTGAAACATTTTTTATTTTTTGTTTTCCATAAGAACCATAAAATCCATGGTAATAAAAATTTAGACATTTTTCTAATGAATGAGGTTATCTCCAAAAAAAATAATCCAAATGAATAAATCATAACTAGATGGAAATTTACCCGATCCCACGGAAATGGATGACAAAACCCATGTTTGCAGGGATGACGAACACTCGAAGAGTGCATGATTTACGATTTCTTTGGCTGCCCCACATCTTTTGCAAATGGTATCACAACTCATATCTCGTTGATTAAATCCAGATGTTACTATCAGGACCTGCAGTTCAGTTGCCATAGAAAATGTTTGAGTTTTAGAGATGCTCTAACCTTACTTGAGCCTTTAAGGCTATGAAATTTGGACCGTCTACTGACATAGTTTAGACTAGCTAATATCTTGTTTTTATCGTATATATCCCAGACTTGTGTGATGCCATAATGATCTATCACATCTATAAATTTGGCTTGTAGTCATTCCTCTCATAAGTTATATGTCTTCTAGATCAATAAATTCTTGGAATATAAGTAAATGCTACTCCATTGTTACCATATTGATTAGATGTATTACCTTTAAATTTGGGTAAAGAAAATTCCCTCGGCCAATAGCTAGGTGTGGATGTTAATCTGTAATAAATGTGTGGGTAAAAAATCTAGGAGTTGGTGAGTGTCGAACCAAGAGTTTATCTTGGTGTCGAGTCAATTTAATTAAGTGGATTATAAAGATCGTTTAAGTGATTTCTAACAAATGTGAGGACGTGCCTACCATACTTCTAACAAAATATTGATGTTTGACAGTAACAAATTGATCGTAGATATATTAAGTAGATACTCTAATAGAATATCTAATACAGTATCTACCTGATGATGAAAGCGCTCTTAATTAAGGTGGCCGGTTTTGTATTTTTATTTTAATTATTCATTTAACATATCTAATGCCCATTACATCTAAATATAAGTAATTATGGAAATGTGAACGGATCCATTGTTAGATCGACGATGCACATTTTTTTTTGTTAGATATACTGTCTATAACCCAGTCTTTTCTTTTTCTTTTTTCTGAACCATTGACTATTTTACTTTTTTGTCAAATAATTAATTCCATGTTGTACAAACCATCTTATAAAAAATCCCACTATACACATATCATATGATAGCATATGACTGAGCAATCTTATGAAAAATCCCACTATACACATATCCTAGTATATCCATCTTATAAAAAATCCCACTACACACATATCCTATCAAGTTTAAAAATATATCAAGTTTGATATAAATTAGCTTATTTTATGGTGTCATTCACATCATTAGCAGACTTTTCGCTTTCGAAATACTAAACTTAAAGTTGAAATTTGTTTTTGTTTTCCAAAAATCAAACAAATGTTTACTCTAAACCCTTATAAATAGACAACGAATTTCTCTTTTTATCATTATAAACACACCACAAACAAACATACAAAACATTTGCTAAAGACCCTCGACCAAAATGGCTGAATGTACTACGATTCTCCGAGCCTCCTCCATCGTTAAAGCTTCATACTGGCTCGCGGATCCGGAAAACGAGTTGCCGGCAAAATACATTGACTCAACTCTCTTCACTCACCTTTTCTGCGCCTTCGCTGATCTCGACTCTAGCACGAACAAAGTCGTTATCTCCTCCGCGAACGAATGCAAATTCTCCAATTTTACTGAAACCGTTTGTTTTACTGATAAATACACACGATAACGTTTGTTTTAAGCATAATACTACAATAAGCTCATATCATATACTACCAAATACATGAATTCAACTAAATATTTATACCTTTTCAGTTTTCACAATATACTAGTTAGAATTTAAAAACTATGGATTGAAACCAATGTTTTCAAAACCAGACCAGTCCAGCCCGAAATCGCGTGTTACCGAATCAGGGTTGGTGTAAAAATTGGTTTTGGGTGAAACAGTTAAAACGGCTCAAAACTCGCCAAAACTGATGATCCGGTTCAATACTAAAATCCGGTTCATTAAATTTTAGTCACACTTTTTAATTAATTAGAGTTTTTGAACAAAATGAAATTGATAAATTGTATATATTTTAAAAATATTTTTTTATGACGTTATTCTATTTTTATTTCTTAATTTCATTAAATATCATTTAAATCAGTTTTTATTTATTTAATATGAATTAAAATCTTACATCTATCTTTCTTTTTTCTTTCATGATAAATTGATAACTATTTTTGATCAGCATATTTTGATATATTTAATGGTTATTTTTCATGTTGCATTTGGAAGAGAAAATCCAAATTATTTTTATATTTATTTTCTATTGATTTGAATAAATTAATATATGAATTTATGTTTTTATTTTATTTTGAAGAGAAATTTATATTAAATTGAAATATGTTCCACATTTTTTCAGTTTTATGTTATTTAGTTTATTTATTTTTATTTTAATATATATATATAATTAAAAATATAAATTTTCAAAACTCAATCCGACCGGTTAAACCGGTCCAGTTATCCAGTACCAACACTGAGTCAGTGTCGGATCCGATTTTAAAAATCATATAATTAACTATCAATATGAAAAACATAGAGGCATGTCCGACCCTAAAATTATGGATGTATAACCGGTGACAAAATATATAATTTTTACGATAAAAAATATAAATATTTAATGAGAAGATATATATATATATATATATATATAATTAGGAGATCTCTATTTTTACTCCATATTTGGAGATTTCTATTTCTTTAGTCTATTTTAGAGATGAATTTATTTATTTTTGCAAATTAATCCCCTAAATTTAAAATATTTATATTTTATACTCAAAAAATTATTTGTTATTATATGATACTTAAACAAAATTAGAAATAATTAGATTTTTTATAAATTATAAATACATGTATAAGATATAATTGTACATGTATAATGGTACACAATTATAAACACTTAGATTGTTTATAAATTATAAATACATATATATCATATTTTATATGTTTTATTTATTTATTAATGTTATGTAATGTAATTTTATTTTATAATAAATTTTAAATTTAAATAATATTGTAATTTGTTACTTATTATTTAATTTAAAGTAAATAGGTAGAATTTGTAACTTTAGAAAATAGAGTGATATAATAAAAATTAGTAATTAAAAATATAATATACTTACAATATTTTTTGAATAATAAATAAATTAATCGGTTGTTGATAAATTCATCTTCAAAATTGAGTTAAAATTAAGTATTGGGTTGGAAATGCGCTCGAGCACCCCATCAAAGATATCGCTTTGAGTTTTTCATCCACTTTTCTATATTTTTCGTTTTAAAAAAATTAAGAGGAGATCCCTTCTCTAGGAAGAAACTCATGAGAAACCATCTACCTATGTGTCATTCATTCAGTGGTTCTTTTTGCTTTTATTATTTAATTTAATTATATTTTCTTTTTTGCTTTTCTTATTTAAGTTAATTATATTGAAAATATTATTATTAAATTTTGTTAGAGACTGGTAGAGTCTCTCACTATTGTGGATGCTAAGTCGTGCTAATTTAATGGCCGAAAAATCACCTCCATAAGTCGTTTAGAAATAAAATTTTCCAAATCTTAATGAACTTGACCACCAAAAAAGTATATGCGTTCTAAATACTCGTTTTATTAAATAGCAAATCGTTTTGATTTCTAAATATTAAAAAAAAGTAACAAAGACCAGACATGAACTAAGAACATGTCTAAAGAGACCAATCAAAAAGTTGTTGATTCGTAGCTGATACTTTTAGCATGAAGATAACAAAACTGGTAATTAATGGAAGCTTTTCTACCGGTTAAGATGGTGCACCGAGATAAGATGCGAGCCTTAGTATGTTGCTGAATATACCACCGGCCGTGACTTGAGCACCAGCACCAGGTCCTCGGACAATAAGTGGATGATCCTTGTACCTTGTCGTCGTGAATGCTATTATATTGTCTCAACCAGCGAGCTGTGCAAATGGATGTTCTTTTTTGTATCTTTGAAGTTCCACTGTTCTTTTTTGGTTGCATCCACCACTCCAACATAGCTCAGGACCTAAGTTCGAGTTTACATATATATGGTTAATATGATCACATTGATCAAAAGGAAAATTAGCCGGGTTCAAGATCATCAAATTGAAAAAGTTTATTGTGAATGATCAATCTCTTACTTCCCCAGAGTTCTCAGCTTCTAACCTTTCTTTTGCTAGAACTCCGTCGTACTGTGGGAGTTTCTCCATGAATTCTTCAGCAGAAGCGCATCCCTGAAAGTAGATTGTAAAGAACATGAGATGCATAAAATGCTGATTTTGATGTTAATGAGATGTATAAAGATGGTTTACTTTTAGAGGTTCAGGGACGAGACTTCTAATAGGAAGATCAGCGAGGTCCAATTTCAGTCCAGATTCTCGAGCGAGGATTATTACCTGCATAAACAGAAGTGTTTTGGGTTCCATGAGAGAGACTACCATCAGTTGTAGTACTTTGCTGTCACAGTTCTTTGATACATAGAAGTGATACTGATAATGTATCTTCCTTGCGACATCAGTTCCAGATAAATCATCTCTTGGATCAGGCTCAGTGAAACCTGCGTTCTTTGCTTCAGCGACAACCTCACTGAAACTTCGATCTCCAACAAAGTTGTTTAATAGACAACTCAAAGTTCCACTGATGGAAAAAAGCAAAAAAACATATAGAAATCATAAGAATTAGCACTAGGAGGGAGTTCGAGTCAAACTGTAAAATAACAAACCTGCAAATACCCTCGATGCGTAGTATGTTGTCTCCTGTCTCAAGGAGACAACGTAAAGTGCTGATAATTGGAAGACCAGCTCCAACAGTAGCTTCATAGAAGTAATGAGTGTAGGACTTCCTTTGAAGATCTCTCAGTTACAAGTACTGAGCACACGAACAAAGAAGTTTCATAGTAATGGTTCACAATATTCAAAGTGGCCACTGTTCCCTTCTCATTTAGAAGTTCTCTCCATCTCGACAAAACAATACCACTACAATAAACAACATAGGTACAAGTCATGAGGTGTTAAAGCAGAGAAATCATGTGGATCTACCAGAAAATATCAGCTGTACAAGCATTGATTTTCAACTCATTAATACAGCAATGGTAGAGAAGAGAGGTGAAAAGGCATCATGGATAGTATCAATCGACAGAAAATACACAAGATAACAATCGAGGGAAATCAATAGCCAGATATGCGAAACAGGAAACTAGGTAAATCTTTCTACGTTGAATATGGATTCCGATCAAGGGTTCGGATATTTTTCTCTCTACAGAAAAGCGTAGCATGCAGTCATGCCATCAAGAATGAATAAGTATGTCTTTCATATAAAATCCTACAATATATGCTTCAGAATCAAGAACTGTACAGAAGAAGTAACCTTACATGTCACTTAAAAGCATAGTTTTTGAACCAGTGATTCCCATAACACGCAGATCAATGTTAAATTCTTGTTTGAGAACACCAGCCTGAAAAACATAATTTGATGCTTAATCAACTTCTTAAAGGTCCCTGGTCCCTCAGCTGGTCAAGCAATGTAGCACCAATCAAGCCCGATCCTATGATTCCCATTGCTAAAATTGTTCTTGACAAGAAAAACCTTGAGTGCACAGCTCTTAACGCCTTAACGCTATCTTCACGTTAATAACAGCAGTAACGTTGTACTCGGAACAACCTTGAGATATAGCACGGACATTAATATTAGCCTGCAATTGAGATACAAAAACAAGAAATTACAGGGGAGCAATATAATAAAAGATAGTATAAAGGATGGATGATCCCTCATCATGCTGGTTACAGTATTGTGTAATAATCACCTTCGCCAAAGCACTGAAAAGTGTACAGCTAACTCTAGGTGTACTAGCCATTTTCTGGCCAAGTGCAGCTAAGATGCTACAGTTTCGTATCACGTCAATCTGAGGGAAAAAAATGATATTGTTCAAAATAGTGAAACGTGCCAAAATAAATTATCAAATATACACTCAATTAGGTTATGCAGGGAAGCCCTGTGTTATCTTCAAGGGTAGGTAAATCAGAGATCAGAGAGAGACACCTGAGAAAGACGTCTGGTTTTGGTAAAGCGAATTTCACAATAGAATCTTCAAATAAATGTTAACGAAAACATCCATTTGATTACTCACCCCAGCTGTTCCAATTACAATAAGAAACAACCAGATTCAATGAGCTAAGTTCAGAATTCGTATCACAGAGGTGATTACGATCAAAGAGAAGAATAATTACAAAAGAATAACAGACTTTCTTGAATGCCTCCGTTCGTCAGCTCTGCTTCACTCTTAAACTGTGTAATAACTTCTTTCTTCAGTAATTCTCTCCACCGTCCACGTGTCTTGTTTTAATCCCATCTTATTTAAAACCTTCCATAAGCCAGTGTCTTTCCCCTACTTAGTCAATGTTACCTTTTCTTGTAACAAAGCTTCCCTCCTCAAGAAACTTGCCCATAAGTTTCGAAATTTGGGTACTGCCTCTGAATGTCAAAAAGATACTCCCATGTTGCTTCTGCTACTGATTCGTTGGTCCATTTAATAAGAATCATTGTAGATGCCTGGCCATGTCTTTGAACCATCTTCCGTTCCAATACTTCTTCGGGTTCTTTTTTCAAAACGACACCCAAAACAGTAGGCAGCTGAGTTGATGTATGAACATTACCCACTGGGAGACATGAAAAACAGGATGAATCAAAGAAGTTTCCAGGAGTTCCAACTTGTAAGCCACCTCGCCACACCTATCAATGATTTTATACGGACCAAAGTATTTCGGGCTGAGCTTCTGACTAGCACGTATCACAACCGACTTATGTCTATAAGGCTGTAACTTCACGTACACGTAATCGCCCAATTCAAAGCTCCTCTCTGTTCTATGTTGATTTGTAAACTGTTGCATTCTATGTTGAGCTCGAGCCAAATGAAACTTGAGAAACAACAACATGTTCTCTCTTTCCTGTAAAGAACGGGCCACCACTGCAACTTTGCTCTCCCCTGGCAGATAAGGTAAGTGAACTAGAGGTGGTTGTCCATACACAGCCTCAAACGGGGTCATCTGTATGGCTGAATGAAAGTTTGTGTTATACCACCATTCCGTAACTGGTACCCATTTACTCCAAAGATATGGCTTGTCGCTACACATACACCTCAGATACGTTTCGAGTCCTTTGTTTACAACCTCTGTCTGCCCGTCACTTTGCGGGTGATAGGCGCTCGAAAATTTCAAAGACACCCTTTGCAGGTTGAATAATTCCTTCCAGAACTCACTCACAAAAACCGTATCTCTGTCACTCACAATAGATTGCGGGCAGCCATGGAGTTTGTAGACATTGTCTAAAAAAGTCTGAGCCACTGACATTGTTGTATAAGGGTGAGATAGTGTCATGAAATGTGCGACTTTACTCAAACGATCCACCACCACAAATATTACTGTTTTACCAAAAGAATTCGGTAAGCCATCTATAAAATCCATTGACAAATGAGACCATACCTTTTCAGGAATGGGCAGTGGTTGTAATAGGCCTGGATATGCAACTGATTCATACTTACATTGTTGACATACATTGCAGCTCCGAATGAATCTTTGTATATCCTTTGACATGCCCTTCCAATAAAACAAGCCTTTCACCCTTTGAAGTGTGACATCTCTCCTTGAGTGGCGTCCTACTCCCGAGCAATGCAACCATTGGAGTATGTTGTTCCTCACTTCAACATTCCCAGGTACTACAATTTTGCTCTTCCTTCTCAGAATGTTTTGGACCCATGAATAATGCTTCTTCGAACCGGCTTTTTGTTTAATATTGTCAATGATTTCTTTCACTTGTTGATCCTCTTCATACAGATCTTGTATTTGTTTGATAAGATCACAATTCAAGACCGACATTGCCATATGCAAAACTTCAGTCCCTTCTACCCTTGATAGTGCATCAGCTGCCACATTATCTTTGCCTTGCTTGTACCGTATCTCATAATCAAACTCCAGAAGCTTTGGTAACCATTGTTGCTGAATAGGGGTGTTTAACCTTTGTTCGAGAAGATACTTCAAACTTTTTTGATCTGTCTTGATAACAAAGTGATTTGGTAATAGGTAATGCCGCCACTTCTGAACTAGAGGTAAGTGAACTAGAGGTGGTTGTCCATACACAGCCTCAAACGGGGTCATCTGTATGGCTGAATGAAAGTTTGTGTTATACCACCATTCCGCAAGTGGTACCCATTTACTCCAAAGATATGGCCTGTCGCTACACATACACCTCAGATACGTTTCGAGTCCTCTGTTTACAACCTCTGTTCATTTCCTCATTTGTCAAAAATTTCCTTGGTATAACTGCGAGATTTTTGTTAGGAATAGTTGTATTTGAACCAGTTATCTTCTGTTCTGGCTCTTTTTTATATTGCAGTATTCCTTTACTTTGATTCACCGGATTCAAAACCTTCTGTGCAGACCAAGAATTGTTCATGAACTTTCGAGGATGAGCTTTTTCATAAAGCCGGCCAAGCACCAAACACTGTCTGATCGATTGCGGTTGAAACATTCGGATGTGCATTTGAGTATCATTTCTTAATCCAACCAAATATGCACTTACCAAATACTCCTCCGATAGTTGTACTCTGGTTTTGATAAGTTCGAATTTCTCATGGTATTCTACAATACCTTCTGTCTCACGCAACTCTTTCAGCTCTGCAATTGGATCATCACACACATCCTCAAATCTTTCCTGTAATATTGCCAATCGAATAACATATTACCAACATAACCCAAACTCTAGGAGATCGTTCATTGATTCGTCGATCAGCGTTGCTAGGTCGTATTTTCTGCCTCTATAATGAAGAAAATTGGTATACAACTAAGGTAAAGTTCGGAACTAAGGCACCTGTGATATCATAATCACATTAGCTCCAACATCTTTTATAGTGCCAAAAATGTCACTTGCAGTACCAGGTACACCAGCCATTCCAGTACTGTCAAAATGAATTAGAAGAGGGCACTCACTAGGAGAGCTGTGAATTCAGCTTGTCATTTACAATTAATACAAACAAAACTCACGCATCCACGACAAAGGTAGCTTATACCCTTCTACATTTATGAGCGCCAAATTGTCAATGGTTGCAAAACCTTTGACAGGAGTTGTCAGTTTAAGTTCATAATCATCTTCAGGAGGTTGACAGATCACTGTTTAACAATCGGAATAATATACCGCATCACCGGAATGATGGTGCGAGGATGCAAAAACATTTGCTCCAAAATAAGACTGCGTGAAGTTGAAAAAATTAGATCAGAAGTTTGTCCTTGGCATGATGAAGCTCTTGAATCTAGGGTAATAAGAACTTTAGGTTACCATTTCCCAGGCCTCTTGATAAGAAAGTGTCTTGAGTATTACTGCCTCATTAACTGCAGAACAAAACTCTTGTTATAATTACATCTTTCGAATAAAAAATGAACTAGAGGCAAAAAGATTAGGACAGACCTTTACGAAGATCCGCACTGTATACACCATCAACATCAGTCCAAATTGTTACTTGACGAACCCATAATAGCCGCAGAGAAATCACTCCATCTCTTTCAAAGTTGTTGGAATATTTTTTGGAGTGCTAGCAATGAACCCAGTCGCAATAATTATTTCCGATGGATTTAAGGAGAATCACTTTTCAAGTCTCTTCTCGGATTCTTCAAACTCAGGATCAACCTGATTAGAAACAATGAGCACATCTCTAGTATCCACCCACTTGCACTCAAGCCCAGTCTACATTCAAACCTTTTTAACAACAAATGATAGCATCTGAGGAGACCAAAGTTCCCAATGTCCAGCAACAAAATCTGAAAATGACTCTGATGCATGGCCAGCTGCTAAGAAAAGATGTCAGCCTCGTGATTGTGCCTTGTGAATTAAGTCATACATCATATCTGTCACCTTCGACATTGCAGACACAACCACAAGTTTCCTTTCCGAATTAAGTTGATTATAACCTCTGCAACATTCCTGATCCTCTGAGAGTTTCCCACACAAGTCCCACACTCCACATTTCACCCTTAGGAATCTGAACTTGATCCACGGCATTCTCAGTCGATACACCTGCAACTGCAACCAAATTGATCATATCACTTTTGACTGCAATTCCAACATTCATAATCAGAAAAACAAAAGATGAAACAAAAACTAACCAGTAGTAGCTGTAGCTGATGGATGAAAATCCGGAAGTTCACATCGAATCAAACCTCCACAGCCGCCGCCGTAGACAAGGCGGATTGGTGGCGCGAAGAAAGCATTTCGGCGGAAAACTTCCAAATCTAATCGGATTACTACTCGCCCGAGAAACAGTAAATGACGGCTTCAGAGTCGCCATGTTTATCGCATATACCTGCTACCGAATCACATAGTACAGACTTCCAATACAATGAAGATTCGATCAAAACTTCTAAAACTTCGAATTCGAAAAAAAAACAATGCCTCAACGAATCAATTGACTAAGAACCACTACTTCACTACAACAGTGAAGTTTGAAAACCCTATAAAAATCAAGAAAGAGAAGATAACTAACGGTGATTGGCTTTTCAACAAGTACAACTATTTTTTTGTTAAAAATCAGATGGATATTGTATAGTTTTCAACAACCACGAAAAATAAATTTCAGATGATTTCATGTATGGAAAAAAGTGTTTTAAAGATTTATGTTTTTTAAATGATTTTCAAAGCATGTTCGGACTAGTCTATTAGACCAATCTAACCGTAACCAAGACATCCAATTTGATTTCATTTTTTTAAAAATCATCATAGTATTAAAACCCGGAACTAAACAAGCCAGTTTTATAAATCATTGCGCATAATTAGCCGAAAAACAATATCTTACTGAAATGATTTGTTTACGAATCGTACTGTATATTAAATGTTGACAAATCGTAATGTACTCTATATTATGTTTAGGAGTATCTTTTTTTTGCTCATTAATAGTTAAGTATGTTTACTTTAATTGAAACAAAAGATACTATCTAAAATACACGGATTAAGCTTATAATAGTTAAAAGTGGCGTTAGTTAATTTTTATTAACTCAATCGCCAATTGATAATGCTTGTTTTCTGTCACCATCCATTGGTCTCGCGAATGACCCACATGAACCAACATGGATGATGCTGATACAAAACTCGATGCTTTTTTTATACTTTATACGTTAATTCTTTATATACATATTACTTAACATATAGATTAGTTCTGATAAAGTAAATATAGAACTATGATTCTAGATCGACGAGTATCATAAAATAATGTATCAAATTTGAATGATCCAGATTCAAATATGGTGCTTTGTGTAGATAAAAATGGTATTACATCAATGAGTTTATATATAGTATATATCGAATTCTTTTGCATGTGTGACTAATATATAGCTTATTAAATTGTAATTGTGTTTTTCTGTGTGACTTGTAACCAAATATTTATAGAAAGAATATGGTTTGTTATCCTAGGCTAGATGGCATACGTGATATTTGACAAAAAAAACAAATATGAATCATTTGAACTTAAACTATATTTTTATATATTATTAAAAAAATATATACATTACTTGTAATCATATTGTTAGAAATCTTTTTCATAATTTTTCTCTCACAACTTATATAATGTTAATTTTTATATAATAATATTTTGTCAATGATAAAAATATAATGTTTATTTAGATTCAAATATTATTTAAGGGTATAAAAAAATTGAATATTTGGTTGATCACTTCATAATTTATCTTGTAGTATGTAAAGAGATTTGGTAATGAGACAATTTGCTAGTATTTGTTAAACCAATCTGTTATATATTTATAACGTGTGGATGTATGATGCATGCACATCAAGGAATGATAGATAATATAATAGTCTCATCAACATATCGGTTTGGATGTTCATACTGATATTAACGTTTAGCTAAAAATTATCCTAATCACACTTCCTTTGATTGGTTTTTTTAGTTATCATAGCCGCCTAAGATTAGAATCATCGGGCTGCTTAAAGATATTGACACATTTTTTATTCCTTTTTGGGTATATCTAAATTAAGATTTAATGTTCGTCTAATTCTAAACACTATATAGGTTTTGTTGGGATTGATCTATTCGTGTGGTGGGAGCCATTAGCATTAGCTCAGTTGGGTCGCCTACGGCTAATAAATATCGTGTTCGAGTCACTAATTTGGATTTGATTTTTAAGTTTTATATAATGTATAAATCGTAAATATTATTTTGGAACTTGGATGCAACCACAAAAAACAGAGTACTAAGGAAATAGCATTTCAAGGAAAAACGTTATCGAAATATATATTAGCATCAAAATATATAATTTTGTAAGTTGCGGCCAAAAAAAATATTTATAAACTAAAAATATGAAGCTTTAACAAAACTGAGTGAATTTAATAACATTTACGTAAAATTATGTGTGTGAAACTACTGGTTTAACAACAACAAACAGAAATTACCAAATATAAATTATATTCAACCTAAATAAAACAAGATGTACAAAAGAGGCTTTTCCTCTGAACGTGGAACTGTCGCAGTTTCTTGGGAGAGAGTTTTTGGGAATTTTACATAAATTAGCAGTACAAAATATTGAATGCGGAAACGTAGAAGATCATCTTAGGTAAAAGAGAGTCGATAGAAGTAAGAGCTTTTGATCGTTCACTGGAAATCATGGAACCAAGTAGAAAGGAATATATATGTTGTTGGGTCTCTCACACTCCTGGTCCTGAATGATTGCTGGGGCGAGCCCTCATGAGATTGTCAGATGTCGCTTTGTTTATTTTTAGTTGTTCTACTTCATTTGTTTCTCAAATCATAGGTATAGTAGCCTACATGCAACATAAAAATGTTATTGTTTTTGTAGAGATATAGACTTTTTAAATCGAAAACATTATTGATTCTTAAGTTGTCTGTTGCTATTTCAAAATTCATGATAGCTACAAAAAAAATTGCTAAGTCAAAGAATTCTAATTTGTTTAGACGAATACAACTAGTTTCATCTAAATTTTTAACTCTCATGGCAAAATAACAAGTTAGTATTTACAAAAAAAAAAATAAGGTAGTTTGATTGTTCGAATATTTAACATTTAGTGGTTAATAAGAAAACATGAATTGGTCCACAAAAGCGATAGAAACAATCAAAAGCCAAAAATAAACAGAACACCCTCGTAGAACGTCTAATCGATTTTGTCCTTATCTCCTATGTATATTGACCTTTTAGTTTAATGGTACACAGATAAATAAAAACCCAAAAAAATTTCATATTAAACGTACTCAACTTTAGAACAACACATTATTGATCATTTGTTTGGACCCCTCCTTTGACATTTGTGGTTGAGCATTATTATTATTGTTGACAAATCTTATAAAATTAATGGCTATGTATGGGACATGTGTATATCGTAATATCGTATAGTCCCACTCACATATAATCATGGGGATGTAATGACTATTATTGTATATAGTTTAAATATATTGGTAATTTTAACTAATTTATTTCCCTCTGCTCATACTTAAACATCTGGTCTTCTTGGAATACCAATAATAAGAGCATTTATTAGGAAACGGAACCATTCTCACGAAAGCTTTGAGATATGATTTATATAGACACTAGCTCAAAAGAAAATAGACTAGGCAGGAATATATATAGTCTGGCGTGTTAGAATTGAATCTAAATTTAAAATTCAAACAAGAAATAGCATTACTATTAGTTTGAAATTGCAGTTAAATAACCGTTCGCATCGTAATGATCGACTTTTGAAATTGCAGTTAAATAACCGTTCACATCGTAATGATCGACTTAAAGTTTCAGGATTCTATCTTATAACACGATTATTTTTTCTGGTTTACTTGTATTAACTTAGCCAAATATAAAACACATGATCACCAAAAGTTTACAAAGATATATTTGAACAAAGTGATTTTGTTCAAATTTTAATTTTTCCAGTTTTAAAATACATTAAATAAAGTACACTGAAATATAACACACACACAAAGAATTGTATTTCAAAAGTACCAATAAAAAGTTTGAAACTATTCTAAACATTTAGAAAGGGTCTCCGAGTTTGGAAAATTTTATAGAGTTAACTAAAAAAGATTTTGCTAGTTACTGTTTAAGTTCGGATTTTGTCATCCATTAAGGAAAGAAATGACAATTTCCTTATTTTTAATGAATTATTTATTTTTGTGTATAAATTTTCGTAGATAAATGTATGTAATGTTTTTATCCACAAAATGATCATATTTGAGTTGTTAAGAGATTTTGCTTAGGTTTTTTATTTATATTTTAGGGTTTAGTTTTCTAATTTTTTATATTTTTTCAATTTAGTGTTTAGTTTTCCAATTTAAGATTTTATATTTTGTACACCATCTATATAAATAGACAACTATTGTTTGGGTTATGTCCACGGAAAATTTCTTTTCATTGTTTGCAAGGTAAAAGAGTCATCAACAATTGATTTTGAGTTTACAGTAACTAGCCACAAATTGAAAACGACTAATTCCGAAGCTTAAGTTCTCATAATGGCAGTTTTGACAATTTTATAAGCGTTTAAAGATTTTCTAAATATTTTGTGAGATATTGAGAGAAAAATGTGATATTTTCGTATATATTTGTTAGAATATTTTCATATTAATGACTATTACTCTTAAATCAACACTTAACATAACAACAACAACAACAACAAAATGATTCGATTTGATAATATATTTGTTAAATTGTGATTATAAGAAATTTTTCTTAAATGTAAATACCCAAGAAAAACATGTACAATCTTACGAGTTGCGATTTAGAAAACTCATGTATACTCGAGTAAGTACGCAGAACGTATTATGTATCTGTAATTAACGTGGCCGGTTATGTATTAACTAATCATTTACAATATAAAGTGTATATCTAATCACAATATTATTACTGTAATGTAAACTAAGTTATAATGAACCATTGGATATGAATTTAAGGCATATTGAGTTCAAAGATTAGCACGGAGGTCGATGTCGGTCCTAATCATGACAATGTAAATCATATAATACGTACTAACTCATTTCTTGTTTTATATGAAGTATATATTAAAGATATTTGATAGAGTGAGTGTGATTAGATCTGGTCGATGTCGTGGTCAAAACATAATCGGCGGGATTGGTGGGGAAAAGAGAAATTATGGAGTGCATTTACATGATTCGATTGCAGATAGGTGGTGATAATGATGATCAGCTGATGAGTAATGACTATAAATATAACCTAATTCGATTTTCTTTATAATAATTACTCTTTAGTTTTGCAACAGTTTAGTATTTATCAACTTCGTTTTCTAACCTTTCTTTTTATTGCATTTTTTCAAAATCAATTTTGTCTGTAATCTATCACCGTGTCCTTTTATTTTCAAATATTATTTGCTTTAAATAGTGAGTTTTTTAATGACCATGTGGTGTATGTACATAGATAAATCATAGATTAGTATATAATCGAAAAGAAAAAAAACGTATATGTGTTGTAGGTATCCATTACTCATTTAGACATTGGTCTTACCTTTGCAAGTAAATATATTGCTTCTTTTTTGGCACCTTAAATAAATTACTTTATAAAAGCAAAAAGAACAAAAACTTGTTCCAAAGTAAAATGTTCGTCTCACGTTTGGAAAGTAAAATTTAAAGGCGAATATTAAACCAAAAAATATTTTGTTTGTTATAAATTTATAATGGGCCAAAGTTTATCCTAAGTAAAACGATATAAACTTAGACAAGACAGAGATGAATGTGAGTACTAAGATACTTTCACTAAGTTTTGGAGTCGACCCTTCTATATGGTGTTGTAGTTTATATATTGGTTTGAACTATTTGATCTGAGTTTTATCTTTATAAGAAAATATAGCTATATTTAATTTGTTAAACAATAATATCTTTCTTCGTACGTATTAAATTAATTCTATATATAATTTGTTAAACAAAAGTATGAACCAACATTTTTATAGTAAATATCAACACCGGAGCTAATTTTGGATTTGAGTCGATTCCTATAAGTATATATATAGAGTGGGAAAACAAAAATCTGAATTAGATATTAGAAAGTAAATACCAGATAGATACTCCCAATAAAATCCTATGTTTGTGCACTTTGTTAATTCTTTTCTCACTTTTTCTTTTATGTCCCAATGACTTAAGCAAACATGAAGGAAGGTTAAAAGAAAAAAGATGCTGAGAAATTAGAATATAATGTCATTATCCCTTACTCTATATTTTAAATAATTGTGAAAAGATTTAATAAACTAAAAAAAAAAGAACACTTGAAAATCAGGTTAAAAGGCAAAGTGACTTTTCTTTGTTGCTTTCTACGAATGCGTGTAGTCCACCATTTTCGAATATTTTTTTAAACCTTTCTGTGATGCTTAGCACCATGAAGTTTCTTAACTTAATAAGGCTCATTAGACTTAATAACTAATACCATACCTTGCTTTTGTTTCTAGCATCATACATACATACATATATATAGTAAAAACAACCAAATATGCCCGAGATAAATTAAGAGATTTATTTTATTTTTCTTTAAGAGCGAGAGGGATATTTAGTTTGAATGGGTTCACGATGTATAGTATTGTACGTATTCTAAATACGGTTGCCACTAAATCACGTCAACCGAATTATTGTGGCCTGTGATAATTTTTTATTTATTTCATGTTAAACACAGTCATGAAATTCTAACTAAAAATAGTATTTACAAGAACAAAAAGTGCACTACAAATTGGTCACATGATTATGCATAGCACTCGTCAAAATACTCGAATCCAAATATCCGACTCAAATACGACCCATAAAATTTGATTCGAATTTAAATTTAAAAATTAAAATTATTGTAATGATGTTTGTGTAGTTATACTGTGGGTATCAGTTTGAGTCTGGATTTTATCCAATATCCATTTGGATACTCATAAACTCGAGACATCACTTATCAGAACTTCAGAACTTAGAGTTTTTACTAGTGCTAGACAAAATATCTTAACCGGAAGACCCGATCGGGATTCTACCTAAAAAACTCGATCCGAATCCGAACCTAAAATTTTAAATGTGAGTTTTGTATATGTTTGTATATATTAAATTGTATGTGTTTTCAATCAATTTGATTATATTTCGATATATAATTATTTTATACCCAAATCGATTGAATCCCCATTACGTACGTTCTTAAATTTGAAACCAAAACCGATTTAAACTGACAAAATTTAAACTGAAACCGAACCAAATGTTTATAATTATCTTATTAGATAGTAAATATATAAACCCGATAGATCTGAATCCGATCGAGTACTATCCAAACCCGGAACCGATAACCATATGCCCAAGCCCAATTATGCATATATAAGACTTTTGATTAAATGTGTTAATAAAGTGTATACTGTCATTATCATAATACAGACAAATTAGCCGTAGGTTCTGATCAGTCTCCACTAATTATCTTTAAGCTTTGCATGTGTTTCTAAAAGTACACAAAAACTTAAAATCTTCACCTAATATGCCCTCCCTTCTCCAAATTAGCAAGCACTAGTTAATTTCTTAGTATATCTTATCCCACATCATGATCATTAATATAATTATCAATTCCAAGTCTAGATCGCCACCTAATTATTGTAATATACTTGTTAGATGAACTTTTTTGTTGTTGGTCGTAGATGAACCCTTTACTTTGAAATTATATTAGATATATAGACAGATCATATTTGGGTCTTATGACATTCATTTATTTATTAAGTAGTCTCGACTCTCACCTTTATCTATCTTCGTGTTTTCTTTACTTACACGTTGCTTTCGTCCGGTTGTTACGTCTATGAAATATCGTTTCAAAAAAAAAAAAACAAATTCACATCCCCATAGGCACAACGTATCTTAAGAAAAATTCTTTTTATGCCGTATATAACCATAAAAAAAGTCCACAAAACAAAGTCATACTCATATGGTTGTTGACGTTTCAGCAAATTGAGTGCCCTAAAAGACGACTACCACTTTTGCAAATTGATTCTGTTTTCTTAAAAATATGCTTGTGGAATGAATTTTCTCATATGTTAAAGAAAGGAAATAACATTTTACGACAATTTCTTTTTTTCTAAGGAAAATAAAAAGGAGAGATCGAACCAATATACATACCACCGGGAACACCATTTTTGTGAAATGACGATTCCTTCCAAGTTCCAACCAAATGGTTTTAGTAAATAATTTATTTATCATTAAAGCACACATGTGATAAAGAGAAATGGTGGTGGCTTCGGAAAATCAATCAATCAATGTTATATACATACATATATATATATATAATCTTTCCGTCAACAAATTTTTTTTTTATTTATTTCATGAAAATTGCTGTCTGGCTGATTTCTAGTGTGTGTACACTAGATATTTTTAAACTTACCTCTCTAAAAGTATTATTTTTAGTTATTAAGAAAATAAATATACTACTATAAGTTTTTATTTTATTAAATGGGTAAATCATTAAAAATACATCTAACTTCATGAAATAGAAAAGGCATAGTAGTCTTCGAGATTTTGGCATTGCTTTAGGGAATCTATCACAATGCTAGAAAGTCTCAGACACATTATTGAGTGGGGGTAAAACTGTTCATCTATGTTCTCTAATGTTTGTATATTATTTTGAAGTTTTTTTATTTTAATTAATGGATACAAAATTTCAATCTTTTTTGTTTGTTTGTCAAATTCCACTTCTTAATGGTCACTAATGACCTAAAAAACTATGTGTAAGTCAGGGTGCTAATACGGGTCATAATATTAGGGGTCAATCCGATCTTATCTTGTATTTTACGGATTAAGATTAAGTTATTTTTACCCATGTAATCGGTTTTGAAGCCAACCCTAACGGTTCAACAGGCCAATCCTGACATATATTGGGTTTGCCAACAAATTTTTTTATTTTCACAAGTTAATTAATTATTTTTTGAAAACAATAAAATATATTTTAATATATAAATGTACTAATTTATATGTCGTTATGAATAAAATATACTTTTTTATATGTTGATGTGAATTAAAAGATACAGTTAATATACACCAAATGTAAGAAATTATTGTATTTGTATGTATATATTTATGATATAGATTACTCATAAAATCCTGAAGATAAATATATATTAATCAGACCAGACTAACCTCAAATTAAATGGTTCAAATTAAAATTATAAATTCCAAAACCCGAGTTGAACTACTTTGTCATATATTAAACCCGTGATAGACCGAGCCGGAATGGATCAATCTGATTGACACCTACTAGTTCTTCCACTTTCTTTCCGTATTTTGGTCTACTCTATATTTTTATTTTTCAACAGTTTGTTTGTTCGAATGGATTGAGGACATGTCAAGTGGTCAAAGTCAGAGATAAATCGAATTTTATGATCATCTGAAAAATATTGTGATTTTCTCATTTAAAATATTTGTAAATTAATTTAAGTTTTGGTTCGGAATCTATTGTGCAGTTAATTGAGAAAATAGTGAAGAAATATCAATGCACAACTTATCCGTAACATGAAAAAATAAATCCATTTGGCAACAACATATATATATATATATATACGATTAATATTCAATTCACACTAGTTGTTCATTTTTTGTCCTGATGATATTTATTTTCATCTTGTCACGTTTCCTTCAAAGCATGAACTCGGCCACGTACGTCCCCATCTATCTTGTTTGCTTGTCTATCTTACGAAATCAATATATATTAGAAATCCACATATAATAAATTGAAAATGAATATGAAAACGTATATAATGGGACAATAACGTATAACGGGACAAATAAGTCTATTCTAAAGTCTATTCTAAAATGATAAAAGCTCTGAACAAGTTTTAGTATAGTGATGATGTTAGGCGTAGTTTCTGACATTGGAGCAAAATCGAGAATTAGACAAACAAATATGTGGACAAAATATATATACAAATGAAGTTGAGAAAGAAAAGACAACCGAAGATGTCTTTTTCTACGAGTTTGGCTTATCCTCAACATTGTTCAGTATTAAAATAATCGTGTTTCCTTAACAAAAAAAGTGAAATAAAAATAATCGTGTTTTGGTCTTAAGAGTTTGTTTTCTCCTAATAACCTATGTGGAAAAACTTTTATCACACAAAAAATCTAAACATTTATAAACTATGTTGTTGTTGAACTCAAAGAAGATACAATTATATATATACATATATATATATAATAAGATAGAAACAGATTGGTATTGGAAAAAAATTATCAAAAGAAAAAAATATCGGTAATAAAAAGGGATTGAGATCGATGTCCACTTCAAACGATTTAAAATGCTTGTAAAATGTTGTAAATTTCATCTATAGGTCCGTTCATAAAAAGGTAAATTTGTTAATAAAAACAAACAAGTGACAATTTTGAATTATCGGTATGATCTTTTTTGATAACTATTTCAATAACAAAATATAACGTTTTTAGATCTCTTGATTGCTCATACAATTAACCTAAAGAAACAAGAAATAAAATTAAGAGTTTGTGCTTTATATTCTATCTAAGTTAATTTATATATGCAGCTGAATGATTCCCATAAACTAACTTATATATAATAATATTTGTGGTTACAGTTAATTTTTACCACACAAAAAACCTCTTTATAGTAATACCGTGGCGTTATATTCATAAAACTGATGCTATAATATTAAATTTAATATATTTAACAAATATTTACTATTAAATTTAATATCTAACATAAAAAACAAAGGAAGATGCGTAAAAATTGCCAAGAATAACACTAGATTCGCATCTAAATAACGTTTAGTGGATGGTTTTCATCGATAAGAAAAAAGAAAAGACTTTTCTTTGTCTTGTGGTCGACCTGTCCCACACCGAAGAAATCACTCACTTATGACAACACCTACTTGTCCGTACTATAAACTAAAGGTCTACATTTGGATTTTGGTAATTCTGATAAAATCCAATCTAATTAGATTTTGAGTTAGAAATTTATAACCTAATAAAATAATTTATCAGATTTGAATTTAGTATAGATAAAAAATTTTAGATTCTGATCGGGTTAGAATTTCTGAATTAAAATCCAATCAAAATCTAAAAAATTTGAGTTTTGATCGGGTTCAAGTTTTTGAATTTTTTTTGAATTTTTGAATTTTTTTTGAATTTTTTTGGAGTTTCTTCGGATTTTTCAGTATAGATTCGGATCGCCTTTGTATATATTATAAATATAAAACTCACATTTAAAAGATAAAATCTTCAAATTAAAATATTTTTTATAGATAGTTATGTATTTCAAATTTTCAGATCGGATTTTTGGATTTCAAATTCGGATTAGGTTTATATACAAATTTTCAACTTTAGAAATTTATAATCTAATAAACTAATTTATCATGTTTAAATACGATTTCAAATATAAACTTTTAAATTGAATTCGGATGGATTTTAGGATACAAAATTTTTTTTCCACTCTTACTAGTATAAACATTATCTAATGATTCCGATTTTCTCTTTCCTTTTTTTCATTATCATTATTCATTAATACTAAAAATAATATTAAAAAGCAACGAGACGACAAGTCAAGACGCAAACAAAATGGTGGTACCGAAACATTAATCTTTTTCTTTTTTCTTTCTCAAAAAGTACTTATTGCAAATTTCACGAACAAATGAAACAAAAAGGTTCTCTTGGTCCCACTTAGACGTGGCCTCAATCTTCACATCATGACCCACACGTTTCGCACGTGCAACTGCACTATACCATTTTTTCTTTTACTTACCAGTTACAACGGAACATAGAACATAAAACGCAATAATTTAGTAAATATAAAAATCATGGATTTTACTGTCACAGACTCACATCTACTGTTATTTGACAAACAATTGGATGCTTTGGCCAAAAAAATTATATATAGTAAATAATCTTACTGTTTGTATTACGTTTGCTAAATTTTTTTTTAATTATTTTCAGTTCGTTTTGGGAAGAGATTACAAATTATTTTAAATGAATTCCGTACGTGTCTTAATTTGTATCGATGATATATTATTTGATTTGATATCACTATATTTATCCTTTTCTTTTTTATTACATATATCGCTATATTTATCTAGTATACATACTTTTCATATATTTATAGATTAGTACATGAAACTTTACACAATGACGATAAGATAATAACAGTGTTATGCAAACGTGAATGACAACTTGGTTAAACCACATTAAAATATGATTTTTACTTATGTATGGTATTTTTTCATTGACATTTAAATACCTTAATAATTGATATATTAAGGTTATTAATTAGCATATAAACTCTTACCAAAATTAGTATCTGATTTTGTTGAGTTATACTTTTATTAAGATTCAGTTTAACTTGGACAAAAATCAGAAATAAGAATGATTTGATAGAAAATATTGTATTGTTCTTAACTTTAAAAACATATTGTATTGTTAGAGTTGATAGTTAATTTATGATACAAAAATGGACCTGTTGTAATTGTATAGAAGCAAGGAAAAATACGAATTATCTTTCGAGTGTTAATTATGATGGTGAAATTATTGTTCTGTGCCTTTCGGTTAAATATTTAAGAAAATAACTATTTAAATAAAATAAAAAAATCTCACTGAAAATATAGGAAAGTATAAGGGTCACGGGTCCCAGATATGCCATGCTAGAATATGAGGTGGCAAACATAAATCAGAGCTTTACCATATAAATACGCCACATGTTGGCAAAAATTACAAAAGTAGCATGAGAGTTTGATAAAATTTATGGGGGTGGTTTAAAGTTTGAAAAAAAAACTGATTAAAAAAAATATGCATAGAAATATACTTTAATATGAAATTTAATTACAGTTATCATAAAGAAGGAAAAATTCATTAAGGTAGATATGGATTGACCAAAGAGAGCTTAAATTGGAATTTATGTAAATACAAGTTACACAATAAAATGAACTAACTTATTCTTTTTTGGAAAACAGCTTGACCTACACATTTTTATTATTTTCATTTTTGAATTTTAGAAATAAGACAAAAATGGAGTGATTACATGAATATGAAGTTTAATAGCTTATGTTAATGTAATTATGGTTGCTGTATCACTAACCAAACAAAATATATATTCAAATATAGGGGTAATAGTAATAAATTACATTTAATTTTATATCGAGACTTTGACTAGTCAAGCTCACTGTTATATACGTTTGTGTGGGCTGTTGCTAAGGAAACATGCAAGAGTGCATCCAGAGGAAAAAAAAAGAGGAAAGATCACAAAAAAAATTACTTTCTACAGAATCAATAGTGCCAATTTCAAGAAAGATAGTATATATTTATATATATCTGTTTTCATATAGCTCATAAAATTAGTTCCCCCCCCCCCCCCAAATTCTATTTTATTAACATTTAATTTTGAAAACATTAAAAGTAACACTACACAAATATGGTAATTATAACCATAAAATCAATAGTTTATCAGAACTGGTAATTATTGATTTATTTCTAAAAATAATACATTTAAATAATAAAGATGTATTTATAGAAAAAAGTAAAAATATTGACTTTTTCACTCCCTTAAATAAAAGCCAATCCCATAGATTTTTCACCAGTCGCCACAACTCCTCCTTCCCTTTCTCTCTCTCTTTGTTCAGAGTCTATCGGAGCTTTTAACAACAAACCTGTCAACCTATCAATGGCTGTCGAAGCTCATCACATGAACATTTTCTCTACTCAGTTAATAACATCAAACACGTAAAAATTCTTCAAAATGTTTTTTATTTTGTTTTCTTCCTTTAATCTTTTTATCTAATCCTTTTTGTGTTATTTGCAGAGACTGTGTTAAATTCCAACAAAACATGAACCACGGCGAGTTTGATATCGCCGCCGGCGAATTTCCGTTCATAACTGGAGAATCTCTCGCCGTAGATCCTTTAGCTATTGCGGCTGCAAAAGCTAACTTCAACAAATCAGAAATTAGTCTTACTTACAATTTCAACTCCTCCACTGTTCCTCCTCCGTCTACGAAACGCCAGCGAGAATTTCATTTCCGTGACTCAGACGCTCAATTTACGTCTGCGGTTAAACGGAGGTCCGTCGCGTTTGGCTCATCATCTCCATCGCTGGTTGACAATGAACTCGTATCTCAGATCCAAAACCAACAACAATCTGAGATCGATCGGTTCGTAGCTCAGGAAACAGAGAAGCTAAGAATAGAGATCGAAGCTCGACAGCAAACGCAAGCGCGGATGTTAGCGTCTACGGTTCAAAACGCGATAGCCAAGAAATTAAAAGAGAAAGACGACGAAATCATACGGATGAGAAACCTTAATTGGGTTTTACAAGAACGAGTGAAGAGTCTTTACGTCGAAAATCAGATTTGGCGCGATATCGCTCAAACTAACGAAGCAAACGCTAATAATCTTCGAACAAACCTCGACCATGTTCTTGCTCAAATAGAAACGTTTCCAATCGTTTCAGCCGCTATAGAAGACGATGTGGAATCAAGCTGTGGAAGCTGTGGTGATGGTGATGACGGTGAAGCTATTACGGCGATACGTGGCTGTTGTAAGCGGTGCGGTGAGAGAGAAGCAAGTGTGTTGGTGTTACCTTGTCGTCATTTGTGTTTGTGTACTGTTTGTGGTTCGGCTTTGTTACGGACTTGTCCGGTTTGCGATTTGGTCATGAACGCTAGTGTGCATGTTAACATGTCTTCTTGACCAAATTGTTTTTTTGCTACAGTTTAATTTATATGTTAGTTTTATTTTCCTTAGAAATGAAAGAAATAGGATTTTATTTTTTTGTTAAATGATACAGGATTCTCCTAGCCAATTGATTCTTTTTCTTTTTGTAAGTACGTATAAAATTAGTTTTTGGTTAATTCTTGATTTTCTTACGACTTCGATGCAATCCAAGAATGCAAATTGCAAAAAGGATTAAATGATTTTAAGTCGAAGAGATTTTGAAGACTAACATAAACGCTCCTCCTCTCGTTATGTAAGGGAAAAAGAAAGAAAGTTAAAATTCTTATAATTAAAAGATTCCAATTGTTTTGAAAAGTAAATATTCCAAGAGTTCTTTTTAAGTTGCACCGTAGTTTGGTTGCTGATTCTCAAAGTCGACCGCATGAGTTTCAATTATCCAACACCTTTTATATTTAGATTATCAGAATGTCGATATAATTTCGAAATAAATAAATATATAAATTGTTCATAGATTTATACTATTGCAATTTGACAGTATCCTTTATCTTTCCAACCCCGCAAAATATTAAAACCAGAAGAATAATATATGTCGCAATCGAAATTTAAAACAAATGATGAAGAAAAAGAAAAAGAACAGTCTGAATTCGATTGCCTCAACGACATTTTCAGTTCATCGTCATTATAGTTGTCGTGAAATAAATATGTCAAATTCGGATCATATCATGTGCAGTGCATGTCTAGACAAAATAAAATGCCCCACTATAATGGGTTTTAAAATTTAGATATTTAAATATATAAACGAAATTAGAACGATGACTACGATGTGTGAATTCACGAGTTACGATGATTGCGTCCAAGAAACGTTACCATGTCTCTATCCAATAATTTAGTTTTAGTTTTCCCATCAAATAAGAATATTAAGATAAATATATTTATTTGGATGAAACTAGCACGTACATAAATAGTGGCCAAAATGAAAAATGGTACGATTCTGCGAGGTTTCGTAAAGGAAAGAATTATAGAGAGAGTTGAATCACATTTTTTCGTGTCTTCGCTCTTACCCAATGCGGCGGCCATGCCCCTACACTATACATACATATTTACCGACCGCATCCAAAGTTTATGTCATATTTCACCTAACCCTATTTTTTCCACTTTATTTTTTCAAGAATAAAAAGAATTAGCGGTTTCTCAAAATTGCAGAGGAGAGATATCGTTGAACGTGTGGTCATGGCCCGCATTCCAACACTCTCCTCCTCGGATTACAACTTTTTTTTTGTTGTTTTTAATTAATAACTCCTCGGATTATAACTTTATGTTTTAAATTGTTGCTGGAAAACTAATTTTCATCATTAGAAAACTGAAAAATTATTGTTTTTAATTAATTCTCGTTTAAAAAAAAAAACTCAAAGATCTATGATTTTTTCTGGCGAACTCCATGAAAAACGAATAATATATATTTCACAAATACCAATTTAGTAAATTTGGTTATTTAGATACAAATAATACATATATATATATATATATATATTTCACAATTACATATTTGGTTTGTTAACAAAGAAGAGTATGGAATTTGAATCTGTTGGAGAAAGAAGCCAGTATCAATGGGCCGATTCTTAAATGGGCGATAATCATGTCCCGGCCCAAAATTATTATGTCTTCGTTAAAAGAAACAATTTATGCCCTTTGACATTGGGGTTTTGATGTAAAGCCAGAAGCTTTTAGGAACCCGTTCGATCTGCATATACTTCGTCAATGGAAATCTGACATTCGTTGGTTTATTTTTATCTATTATCGCAAATTATATCGGGTTTAATTTTTACGTGATTTCTTTATTATTAAACTAGGATATATACACATTTTATTTTACCAGACTAATATTGTTTTTTATTTTTTTCCTTAATATTAAATAATAATTATTGGATTTCTTTTTATTATTATTAGGCATTGAGCTGTCACATCTACCGTCTCCCTAGCTATATGAGCATTGAGTTGTTCTAACACCTTAGTAAACACACAAATTTTAGAACTGGCCTAATTCTACAAATATGTGATTGATGTTTCAGTTATTGGCATTTAGGCTGGCTTTGCCGAATTTAGATTATACAATTACCGAATTTTCGTTAAATTGCTAATGTTGATGATAAAGAAACAAAAGTTTTATTTATTTATATAACAGTGTAAACATTACACGACAAGAACTGTTTACCCCCAAGAAAATAAAAGAAACATAAAAAACTATAACTCGTGGAACTAATCACATGATGACACATATATCTACCAAAAGACATGTTCTTGAAAATTATGGTACCACGTAAGTGTTTTGTAAGGAAAAAAACCCCGATGAGAATCGAGACTTAAACCTAAAACGGTTTTTAGTTCGACAACGAAATCCGAATAAGATAAGCCCACTTGGCAAGGATCGACATTCCACCGCAGCCGATAAGAGCCGCTAGAAAACATTTGAACTGCATTTTGATGCTACCTTGAAGCTTAGGTCCCCTGAATTCGGCAGCTAGAAGATCGACGAGCGCCATGTAGATGAGCAATCCGGCGGAGCATGCATTGAGAAGTCCAACAGTGATCAACGCAATTGGGCTATTATCTTTGTAAACTGTCGATAGAGCTATCCCTAACGCGATTCCGAATGGCGTTGTCACCGCGAAAAAGAACGCCATAACAAACTTTTTCGTAATCGTATATTCAGTTTGTTCATAACATTTTAAAATATATCAAGCATTAGATATGTTCATATAAACAACTTTAACATTTTACAAGAGATAAAGTTTCATATACCTGGATAATGCAACCGCCAAAACCCATGCCTTCAAACATTTGATGGAAGCAAATAGCTGCGATAAGTCCTTTAATAGTGCAAGTTTCAGTAGTTGCTCCAAGAGATAGTCCAATGACCACCGAGTACACTATGCTTCCAAGTTCCAATACCTAAATTTTCATATGAATTGAATACAATGATATTCGATAATATGTCATTGTAAAGTCAAGTTTTAAAAATTAATGGACTAAATCATTAGAAAAAGATTACACCGGAGAATCAGAATCCTGATTATATTGATGGTGTATGAATGTATATTGGCACATATAAAAGTTGTAAATTGTATTATACATTATCATTATCCTATTTTTGTTTAATCTGGTGGAAGGTGTGGATCATGCCAAACCGTACATGAAATTTCGTATTATTATAAAAGAAAGAATGCATTGTCAAATTAATTTTACTTTAAAATAAAATCGAACTACCGACATCGCTAATTTAAATATGTTACAAACCCCTTAAAACTTTATAGTAATAGATAAGTGATTGAATTTTTAATCGCTATTCCCTACTTAAAAATTTCTTATGTTTTTGTTATTAGTAAATTAGGAACACCTTGACTAATTGAAAAAAAAAACTCCAATATACAATCCAAATTGGAGAATATCTAATTTGTTTTCTTCAAAAGAAAAATCTGAGTAGCCCATCTATCAATATTGGGCCGCATTACTTTGTCCAAATAGGCCCATATATTGTATTTTCTCACAGGGCACGCTCCAAATAATTGTACATGCGAATTGAAGTGATTACATAGGGTATGAATATACATTAAATTAAAAAGGATATAAAAAATCAGATTTCTCAGGTTTTTTTTCCTCTCTTTTTTTGTTTGTTTGTAAACACGTTTTCTAAACACATTTTTTAAACGCAATTCTAACCGATCTCAAAACAAACGTGTTATTAATTTTGTGGAAATGGTGAAACACAAGAATCCTACAAACATCCGAACATATATATATATATACCTGACATCAGTTGGATGTCGAGTTGACGAATCATATCATCATTCACAGTTGATTATTGTTCATTTTTTTGTTCTGTTGGCTCCATTTATTTGGTTTAATTCCTTAGTAATAACATCTGTTCTGTATATTTCCTCTGTTTTATATTGTTTGGTTGGTCTGTTAACACAACATTGCTATAAAGCGATTAAAAGCTAAGGACCATATTCAAATTTCCCATTTGAATTAATTTAAAAAAGTTAAAAATAATTAAGCTAATGATTGCTGTCTGCATTTTCAAACTTCTTGCTGCCACATTGTCCTTGAGTGTCTTCTATTGCAGCATATTTAATTTTTAAAAAACGTATTTGGACTTCCTTTTGCTATCTTTATTGAAATATAACTATTTGGATGTTGAAAGTCAGAAAAAGAAAAAAATACATTTTTATCAAGTTTACAGCTTTTTATCGATTGAGAGGAGACAAAGTCCATGTGCTAACTTTGATTTCTTAAGCTATAATTCTTCAGGGCCTAATCCAATTCGATTACAGGTTCAATTATTTTTATTTTTCTAACTATAAATTTTAATTAAATACTTCCTAATTAACAGTGAAACCGTGAAAGTAGATTATTTCATTCCGGGAAAGTGTAAAACTTGCAACACAGTACGAGAATGACAGAATAAAAAAGTAAATTAAAATAATAAATGAAAATAAAAAGAAGGAATAAACAAAAAAGCAAAAACTTTTCTCTTACGCCATTCCAAAGAGAGAGTGAGAGAGTGAGAGAGAGAGAGAGCAAAACCAGAAAAACCATTGATTCTTCTTCTCTCCACAAAACCCAGTGGAAACATCCAAAACAATGCAAACTAAGTAAATTTTACCTTTTTTTTTTCTTCCTTTGAAAAAAGCAGAGATTTTTATGATGTCAGCTTAGAGTTTTCTTCATAAGTTTTAGTTTCGAAGTGTGAATCTCCCTCCACTTTTTTTTTCGCTGGTAAGAAAGCTTCTGGGTTTTTTTTTGACTTTGAATTTCAACCGATCTCGTTTTATAATTAAATCTCTGGTGTTTTTTGCTTCTTAATTAATTTTTTGTTTTTCTCTCAATTTTTATGTAATTATTGAATGGGTGAACAAATCGAGCTGTTTCTTTGTTATTTTCTGTTTATTTTGAATGATTTTTTTCTCTGATATTTGCTGAGAAGTAAATTTTCTGTTTACTTGGTTTGCTGCTAAGTAAATAAAGTTTTTATCTTTTTTGTAGCTTCTTTAGGTTGTTTCCAAACATGGAAAATGAAGAGGTTTCTTGTGAATGTGAGGAGCTGCCATTGAATCACATAGGAGATGAGGAAGAGTTTAGAAGTTGTTGTGGTGATGAGGAAGTTTGGTTAAAAGAGAGTGATAATTTAGCTAAAGTAGCAGAGGAGGAGAAAAAAGATAAACTTGATGGGGAGTTCTCTGTTAAGATGTTCTTTAAAGGAGTTTCGATATCCGAAAGAGGAGATTCGGGTTTTAGTTATTCGGGAATTGGTGTTGTGTTGGAGAGATCAGGAGATTTTGAGTTGATTCAGCTTCAGAAGAAGTTGGAATTTTATGTTGAAGAGTCTGTAGCTAACTATTTAGCTTTAATGGATGGTCTTGAAGTAGCTTTACAGAACAATCTACGCTCTGTGGTAGCTGTGACAGACTCCGAGTTTCTCTATAATCAGGCAAGTCTCTTTCAAATGGCTTCATATCTCTTTGTAGGTTTGATCTCATGGCTTTCTTATATATGCAGATAACCCGTGAGGAGAAGCTCGAAATCCCGCTTTTGGTAGCTCTGAGAGAAAGAGTACTGGAGAAAACAAGTAATCTTGATGGGTTTGTTCTAAAGCTTGCTCCTTTCTGTGATCTTGATCAAGCTCTAAGCTTGGCTCAAGTTGCGGTAGGAATTGTGTCTTTTAATCTCGATATGGATAAATTAGCTGAGAACTGCTCGATCTGCTGTGAAGACCGTCAACCTGAGATGATGCCAACACTGAAATGCACTCACAGATTCTGTTCGCATTGCATGAAAACATACGTTGAAGGCAAAGTACAGTCTTCAGAAGTTCCCATCAGGTGTCCTCAAGTGCAATGCAAGCATTACCTCTCAGCCGCGGAATGCAAATCGTTTCTTCCTGTTGCTACTTTCAAATCATTCGAGGAAACAAATGTGCGTAGTAAGAATGGCAAGATTTACTGCCCATATCCCAATTGCTCTTTTCTGTTAGACCCGCTAGAATGTCTATCATCGGGAAGGGCAAGCGCAAGCTCGTCTAGTCAGTCAGAGAATAGCTGCTGTGTGGAGTGTCCAGTCTGTGAGATGTTTGTGTGTGTGGACTGTGGCGTTCCTTGGCATGCTTCTATGAGCTGTGAAGAGTTTCAGATTCTCCCGGTTGATGAAAGATATCCAGATGATATTACATTGCATCGCTTGGCGAGGTATAAGAGGTGGAGACGGTGTCAGCAATGCCGTATAATGATCGAGCTTGCTCAAGGCTGCAACCACATGACTTGCCGGTAAGAAACACAAACATTTTCAGACCCACCAAAGTTTGTTGTTTTTTGCTTCCAATCAAATATAGTTAGTCTTGAATGCTTTCATTAACTACCATATCATTCTTTCTAGTGACCCTTAAGGCTTAAACCACAGAATTGTGAAATGTCAAAATGTTGCTCCTGCTTTGTGATTCTTCCTCATATAAATGTCAAAAACTGAGTCTGTTTTTTCACAGGTGCGGGCACGAGTTTTGCTACTCGTGTGGAGCAGAGTACAGAGAAGGGCATCAGACTTGTACTTGCACTTTTTGGGATGACGAGGAAGCAGATCAAGAAAATGGAGAAGAGGGAAACACAATCCAAGAAGTTGAGCAATGGCCATGGGACACATTTAGCTCAATTCCAACTGTAATGGACGTATACTCAGAGCAAGAAAGATCTCAATTTGCTCTGATCCAACGGTTTTTAGCGGGTGGTGGGTTTACTCTGAGTGATCACCAGCCTTCTTATCAGTCACCACCGCCGCCTGCATGTACAGAGTCATCGTATGTTGAAGCCGCCATGAAAGATCTTCATCAGCTTCCTTGGCTTGAGAGGTTTGTGTCTGTTATAAGTGATGATTACTATGAAGAGTATAATCGCCAGTGAAAGGGGGTAGAATGGTAGTTTAATAGCTTTGAGGTCTAACGAGAGTGTCTCGCTCTCGTGAGAAATTGTTGGGGTTTTAGATTCTTGATGAACTCCGGAAACGAATCGTGATGAAACCATTTGCAATTATAAAAAGAAAAGTTTGATCATTCTCATTCTACAAATTCTGCCAGAAAGATTAATACGTTCTTACGAATTTAACTGAATCGATACTTATTTCATGATACTAAATCAATCGATAATAGAGTAGCATTTAACAGAGCATAACCGAGAAGAGACAGATGTAGGTGATCATTGTCATATGAAAAATGATGTTTAATTGTAATAATCAGATGTGGTTTTAAAGAAAATTTCTTATTTAGTTATAGATATTTGGATCGTTCCCTTACGAAAACTAAGTAAAGTATAATACATAGTATATTTTACATAAACAAGTTTTGAAAAAATCAGTTTTCTTTCAAGAACTAATCAAAAAGATTTTGGTTATGATCATATGTAATAGTGAAGAAAAAGTTTGAGATATTTTTATTCACGCTCTTCGAAATAAGATACAACAAACTTCAAATCAAAATTTGATAAGATTTGTCAATCAAGTTTTTTTGAGTAAACTTTGTTTCTAATTTATAACATAAATTAAAAAGGACCCACTTATTTATTTATGTTTTGGCAGCAAAAGATAAAAGACACTTATCAATCTATATCTACTCTTCATTTGTGTATATTTTTCAAAGCTGACGTTGTTTTAATTCGTCATCGACCCACTTCACCACAAGTCAAGTCGTCCTCGATTAATGACGGCATTGCTTACGATTTTTGCGTCGTCATGACAATTTAAGGAGATGATTGGCTATTTGTTTACTACATTTGCTATCTAAAGACTTCACTATTCGGTCTTTCTTTTAGCTTTTTTCCTTATTTTCCAAACAATATAATTAAATTAGTAACTTGACTCGTATTTAATTTGATAATAATCAAGAAACTTTTATTAATTATCCCAAAATTATTGAGTTTTTGTTTTGTTCTTAACATAGACCAGTCTTCTTATTTCTCACCTTTAGATTTAGACAACTTCTTTTGGTGCCAAAAAAAACAAATATTTAGATAACTTCTGATTTTTCTCCTATTTGTTCTGAGAATCAAATCCTTATGCTTTCTCCCACTCGATCTTTTCATTTGTGCAAAAAATATCAAGCAGTAATTTTGAAGATTACCCATTTATATTCTTCTGTTCTTGCTCTTATGTTTTGAGATTCAATTAGGTTTGTTTCATCCGCCATTTTCGTTGACTCTTTTGAAGCATTTCTCAATGGTGTTTTCTTGATTGATTCTTTCATAAAGTTCGGATCTTTTCTTCAGGGGTTGATTAATTTCATATCTATGATCTTGTCGGTGTTGTTCATACCTCAAAACCAGAGGACCATTTTGATCCAGTTACTGCTCAATTGATTCTTTTCACTGGATTCAAATTGAGGATTTGAAGATCAAAGACAGAGCCTTTGAGTGATATTTCTGGGAAGAAAAAATGGCTGCAACTGCAATGGAGCCATCTTCATCTATAAGCTTCACATCTTCTCACTTATCCAATCCTCCACCTGTTGTTACTAATCATCACTCGTCTGCTAATCTTGAAGCTGTGAGTTTAATCAAGCTCAGCTCTAACTTGGAACAGCTTCTCACCAATCCAGATTGCGATTATAGTGACGCTGAGATCATTGTTGAAGAAGCAGCTTACCCTGTGAGTGTTCATAGATGCATTTTAGCTGCCAGGAGCAAGTTTTTTCTTGAGTTGTTCAAGAAAGATAAAGAAAGTAATGCAAAGAGTGAGAGTAAACCAAAGTATCAAATGAAAGATTTGTTACCTTATGGAAATGTGGGACGCCAGGCGTTTCTGCATTTCTTGAACTATATCTATACTGGGAGGTTAAAGCCTCTTCCTATAGAGGTTTCCACTTGTGTTGATACAGTTTGTGCTCATGATTCTTGTAAACCTGCCATTGATTTTGCTGTTGAGTTGATGTATGCCTCATATGTGTTCCAAATGCCAGAGTTGGTTTCGTTATTTCAGGTCTGATATCAAACTTCTTTTTAATTTTGGTGGTAAAATAGTCTGTTTTTGATTCATTAAGAGTTTAATGTTGTGTGTTTATGTGTCTGCAGCGGAGGCTTTGTAACTATGTTGAGAAGTCACTAGTTGAGAATGTTATTCCAATCCTCTTAGTTGCGTTTCATTGTGATTTGACTCAGCTTCTTGATCAATGCATAGAGAGAGTGGCGAGATCAGATTTAGACAGATTCTGCATTGAAAAGGAGCTTCCTTTGGAAGTATCAGAAAAAATCAAACAGCTTCGAGTTAAGTCGGTGAACATACCCGAGGTGGTGGATAAATCGCTAGAGAGAACGGGGAAAGTACTCAAGGCATTGGATTCAGATGATGTTGAACTTGTGAAGCTTCTTTTGACTGAGTCAGATATAACTCTAGACCAAGCCAATGGTCTGCATTATACAGTGGCTTACAGTGATCCAAAAGTTGTGACCCAGGTTCTTGCTCTAGATATGGCTGATGTAAATTTCAGAAATTCCCGGGGTTATACTGTTCTTCATTTTGCTGCTATGCGTAGAGAGCCGTCAATTATCATATCACTTCTTAAAAAAGGAGCTAATGCTTCGGATTTCACGTTTGATGGACGTAGTGCGGTTAATATATGTAGAAGACTCACTAAGCCAAAAGATTATCATACCAAAACCTCAAAGGGGCAAGAACCTAGTAAAGAACGCTTATGCATCGATCTCTTGGAAAGGGAAATTAGAAGGAATCCATTGGCTAGTGGGGATACACCTACTTGTTCCCATTCGATGCCCGAGGATCTCCACATGAGGTTGTTATACTTAGAAAAGCGAGGTACTTATCCATATATATCTCATAGCATAAGGTTGATGACTCTTAGAATTCTGAATTTTGGTTGTATGTGTTGCTGCAGTGGGACTTGCTCAGTTGATCTTTCCAGCAGAAGCCAATGTGGCTATGGACATTGGTAATGTTGAAGGGACGAGCGAGTGCACAGGTCTTCTTGTTCCACCGCCATCAAATAGTACAACCAGAAACTTGGGTCAAGTCGATTTGAATGAAACGCCTTATGTACAAACGAAAAGACTGCTTACACGTATGGAAGCCCTCATGAAAACAGGTAAAAAGCTTAAGGCATTTTACTCTCAAGTTCTCTTCAACGCATGTTCTCTGACCTCTGAAATTTACTGATTCAAAACTGTTCACAACGCAGTTGAGACTGGTCGGCGATATTTCCCATCTTGTTATGAGGTTGTGGATAAGTACATGGATGAGTATATGGATGAAGACATCCCTGATATGTCACATCCTGAGAAAGGCTCTGGGAAAGAGAGAAGATTGAAAAGGATGAGATATAATGAGCTGAAGAACGATGTTAAAAAAGCATATAGTAAAGACAAAGAGGCCAAGATTGCGCGGTCTTGTCTTTCTGGTTCATCACCAGCTTCTTCTCTTAGAGAGGCCTTAGAGAACCGAACGTGATCTGTGCCATATAACTAATGCTATTAGAGATCTTTTCTCAAAGAACTGATTTAGAAAAGATTGGAGATCCCATTTTGGTATTCAGGTGTATCCAATGCTTTAGGTTCAATTTGTATTAAAGCTCCGACGTAACGAACGCACTTTGATCGAATTTTCCTTGCCTCTGCTCTGTTTTGTAATCATTAAAAGCAGTACTCGGTTCCGGCCTCTGCTCTGTTTTGTAAGGTGATGATAAAAGGACATCTCCTTTTGACGTTGGATTCACCTGAAAACACTTGTGTTACAAAAGGTCTAAAAGAATAAATTCATGAGGCACTCATTCGTGAAGCTTTAGAACGGTTTAGGTACAATTATTATATTTTAGTGCCTAGTTTCAATCGAGAGCCAAGATGCACCAAATATAAATTAGGCCATTTTTGTTGTGCTCTTGAAAATTTTGTATGTATCTAATCCTAAACAATTTTATGGAAAAACAATATTTTCCATGATTCTAAACACACAGAAATTGGTTAAAGTTAACAGCAAGTAAGTGAAATTAAGCTGTTGAGGAAAGTGATGGAGTATATGTGCAATTTTACTAGGGGTGGGCACAAGCCGGGTACTTGCTATTTTTGTCCGGTTTGATGCTTGGTTTGTCTTGACGGGTAATCTAGAAGTTTGGCTAGATACTTCTCTTGTTTGGAACGAGTACTTGGTTGAACAAGTACCCGCCCAAAATCTTTCGGCTTGCAAGTACTTGCATTGTTACTTGGTCCGTTTTTTTACCCGTTACTTGCAAGTATCTGTTTGTTTTTGAACCAGTACTTGCAAGTACTTGCAAGTACCCGTTTGTTTTTGAGCCATTACTTGCAAGTAATTGCAGGTAATTGCGGGTAATTGCGGGTGTTTGCAGGTAATTATGATGGGTAGCGGGTAACGAGCAGCGGGTAATGGGTAGCGGGTAAAAACAGGGCGGGTATTGAAAAAGAATTTCCGACTTGTACTTGTCCTGTTACTTGCAAGTAGTTGTCAAAATCGCCTTGTTACCCGGTTTATTTAAAACGGGTACTTGCGTTTGCGGGATGGGTACAAGACGGGTTGGACGGATCGGACAGTACTTGTGCGCAGCCTTAATTTTTACTGCTAGGTCTTCTTGCGAAGCAAGTAATTGATTTCTAGTATAGTGAGTAAAGCCCGTTAGTAGCCCAATAACCCTGGTTCCTTTTATGTTTTATTTAGTGAGAATAACTAAATTATGCTTTCCATATTTGCGGAAATGATTAAATTTTGGGATTCCCTTTCACTTTAGTATATAAATAAACCTTGTGAGGAGTCGAAGGGTGTTTTTTTAGGGTTAGGGTTTGGCTGTGAGGTGTGTTTAGGGATCGATGGTTCACAATTTCCCAAAGGGATTGTCTACGTTTTACATGGATGTGTACAAGTTGGTGGATGATCCTTCAACTGATTCGATAATCTCGTGGAGCAGAAGCAACCAGGGTTTCATCGTTTGGCGTCCGGAAGACTTCAACCATAGTTTTCTGAAATCCGCTGGATTACTATGTTACGATTTCAAAGAGTTTGTGGTCGACCTTAAATTTTATGGCTTTGACAGAATTACGATGGCGCAATGGGAATTTGGACATGAGGATTTTGTGAGAGGTGAACCTGAGCGTCTGAAGAAGATGATGCTCAAAGGTGGCAGAAAGAGGAGGGAGTTTTTCAAAGCTAAAGAAAAAGCTAAAGCTAAAGCAAAGCAAGCAGAGAATCGCCTTCGACAGTTGCGAATTTGATCAGAATCATCATGCTTGCTTATGTTTCCCTCTTTATTTATATATAAATTAAACCTCTTTCATGAGTTTGTTGTTGTTTCAGTTGCTTTCTTATATCTATACTCTATAATGGTATTTAAGAATCACCCACATTCTTGTTTATGGTAAATGTTTGTTCATATCCTGTGGCTGAGTGATACGATGTTGGTAGGGTTGTGATGATTTCTTTTCAAAGTTTCAAAATTCTTATATCAACTGTTTATTACTCTTTACTGACTTAGTGGTGGATCTTGTGCTGTTACTAGAGCAATCCGATATGCACAACTTTTGGTTACAGATGAATGACTATATCTGATAGAAGATAGTGATTCCCAGTTGTATGAGTGTGTGGGATCGTTCCTTGTTGTTATGGGACTTGAAACATTTTTGAGCATTTTGCATTTAAACCTTGAGTCAATTGTGATCTGCCTGAGGCAAAAGTTTGGCTCTTCCCAACCTTAAAGCAGTATAAACAGTTGGAGCTATGACGGCTAAGTTTGAGAAGATTGGAAGGTTAACAGGTTAGTTATTATCCTTACCCACTGTCTGATATGTCAGTTGTCTTAAGTTTGATTCAAAGGTTCTGGATAAGTAGATAGATCTTTAAGACATCCCTGATATGTCCCATCCCGTGAAAGAGAGAGGATTCAAGAGGATGAGATTTAACGAGCTGAAGAACGACGTTAAAGAAGCATACATAGCAAAGACAAAGAGGCCAAAATTGCATGGTCTTGTCTTTCTACTTCATCACCAGCTTCTTCTCTTATAGAGGCCTTGGAGAACCAGACATGATATGTGCTCCCATAACTAAAGCGATTCGTGATATATTTTTGAAGTAACAGTTAGTTTAGCTCATTTATAGGTTGATTCTGAAAAGATTGGAGATCCATTTTGTCTTTAGCTTCAATTTGTATTAAAGGCGATTTTGATTTTTGAAATGTAGAAAGGAAAAGTAGGATGCTCTGAACCCAAATCATGTAGAACAGTGTTTGGTCAGAAAATTCTACTCTTTGAAATATATCTTCAATTGTTACAAATTTTTTTTGCTTTCCTTTAGACCTGAACTGAATCAGTCAATTGCACAACACAAGTTACAAATACGATACTACTGTTGCTAAAGAGCTTCTGAGTCACATGAGAGATCAGTCAGCAACCTCTGTAACAAACTTTGGCCAACCATCTGTACTGTCTCTCCGTCAAGACTGCTAGTCGGGTGATTCGTGTTCAATCTGTTTACACGACCGCTATTACAGAGACGGTTAAGGAGGAATATTCCCAACAAACAATTTGCAGATCTCTTCAGAATTGACTAAGAGCACTTCCAATGGTTTCACGCAGTGCAAGGGCTCAAGGGGTTGATCTACATCGAAGCTGTAAGTTGGTAAGTACCTTTGTTCTTTTACAAGCATCGATATAACACTAATGAATCTCTGCTCTTTCGGCCTTCTCCAAGCCCACCTTTTTGTTTCATTTGTTGACATTGATATCATAAGCTCACATTTTTAGTGTTGCACCAGCACAACCTCACTATCTCAGTCGTACTAAAATCAAGAAACCGTGCCAATAAACTTCACTTCAGGTAGATGGTTTATACTTTCCCAAATGGCTGGACCTTCAGGGTGGACATTGACAAAATACTTCACAAACCGGGCATCACCGCAAGTGAGAATAGTGCTTGGTGACAGCATTGGCTTTGCTGCATCCCTTTCCCTCAACCATAAATACATTGAGAATCTGTGATGTATTCTCTGCATATCATAACACAGATATGCCGGGAAACTTACCAAGGATTCAATTGGATAGCCAAGAAGTTCCGTTAAGGAATATATCTTTTTCTCTATGACATCTTTAGACAGGTTAAGTATCATTGGAGCATGCTTGATGATCTCGGTAACTACATTGTGGTTTAAACCGGCTTTCACAAGGCAATCAAATCTCTCCTGCAGCTGATCTCCCCTCCCTCGAAACTGTTTCAGAGCCTTCACCATCTCATCCGAGTTCTCTATATAACCTAGCCTCAACAAAAACGCTGTCTTCTCTGCGTATTTCCTTGAGTCTTCCGAAAGAAGTTTGCTTATTCTCTTCTTTGTTGTAGAAGAAACAAAACTGAACAATCTCAAAGGCTCTTTCTTTAAGATCTGACATAGCTCGTCCTGTCCAACATTCAAACTAATACAAGCAGTTCTAGGTGCTTGCAAAGAGCATGAACCGATTAGCACCATGTGACTCAGCAATATCTTTGTGATAAACTGCGTTTCCATTTTAATAGCAATCAAGAAATCCAACGTCTTCTGAATGTTTTTCACGCATTTGTCTGACAACATCTCTGGATTGTCTATAAATAGCCTATAAATTTCACTCACTCGAAGCCCCACTTTAAACAACCTACCAAACAGAACATAGAATTTCTTACCAGAACCTTCGACCACCAAAGCCGGATATGTTTTCAAAAGACTACTCAGCTTTTCCTCTTTACATCCCACTTTATCAAGAAACTCTATTGTCTCCAGAATTCTGCGCCAGCTATATGTTTTCCGGACAGATAAGTCTTGCCCGAGCCAATCACATCCTACTTCTAACCCCTTCAACTTATCTACCACAGAAGCAAATTCAGCATCAACCCCACCAACCAGCAGCAAAGGGCAACTAGTAACTAACTTGATAACTGTAGCCTTGCTAAGACCCAAATTCTCATAATCCTTGAGTTTCAATACCAATATCCCAGATTCGTATCTGAAAATCCCTCTCGCTTCTTTATAAATACGGCCAATCTTACCACGCGGGATCCCATAGTTGCAAAGAGCATGGAAGTTCTCAAACATGATACCATCATCACTCAAATACATTAGTTTCTGTGGAAGAAACGGTTCAAACTCAGATGGGGACAAACCCAAACTCTCGAAAAACGGTTCAAACTCATTTATCGGATTGTACCTAAGGAATTTATTCAACCCCCTGGATATATCCTTGTGGTTATCATCAATCTTGGACAACAAATTCGACATAAAATGCGGAGAATTCTTGCTTATATGCTCTGCATCAGTAAAAGTAAGACTTCTAGTATAATGCAAGTAATCAAAAAGAGCTTCTTGAGCCTGATTCCTAATAGCCCTTGAAGCCGTATTAACGAAAAACCGAGTGGGTAAGTGAGAAGACTGTTGCTGTAACTCAGATTTATCTTTACGGATACAGCTTTCAATCTGAAAACTCCGCACTGTAAATGAAACACGAGAAAGGTCGAACCTTTGACATTGTTTTTTACGATGAATGGAGGAGAAAGCTATGCAATTGTTGAAATGTGAAATCATATCCAATAGTTTATGAACTCTGCTATGATTTCTGGATAATAACATCGCAACCTAAAAAACAATGGGAAACAGATAAAATCACCATCAAATTGAGAACTACGAAGAATTCTCAACGCACCTATCGGATAAAAAGATGCTTACTTTTCCGAAATGAGGGCTTATTGCGCGCTTGACTCCACCATTATCCCCCAAAATTCCTAGTGTTCATCGTCACTTACTTAGCTAAAACCTTGCTAGGGCTTAATTTTAGATGAAAATATCAGGAATGCCCCTTAGCTTTTGTAAGTTTTTTTTAACTCTATGTTAAAATGGTGAATTTGTGGAACAAGACCTTGACATTGTGGATAGTTTTGAAATGTTTATAAGTGCATCATCAACACTTGGCCTCTTGGTACCGAAGTAATGGACCTGTCAAGTTTAGACGTGTCAAAGGAAGTCCATTAGTTCGGTATTAAGAGACCAAGTGTTGATGATGCACGTATACACATTTCAAAACTATCCACAATGTCAAAGTGATAAACATATCAAGGATGGTTGTATAATGAAGGGGCCAATCGTTCCATTCTCTCCCAAACTACAGTAGATCTAGGCGATTTCTCCAGTGATTTTGTTGTGGTGAGAGGCGGCGGGCTCGGTGGATACATCTCCGGCGCAATGTATATTATTAATATGTAAGTATGAACTAATATTAAATACTATTTATGGAAAATATACATATATATTTTTAAGTACGTTGGATGATTTAGTATATTTATATTAATTTAAGTAGTATATATATATATACCATAAAGATATGTCTAGATGTATATCTTCACTTGGAATTTTTGCTTCTCTTCACTTGGAATTTGCAAATTTCACTTTTATATTATGTTTTAAACTGTTTAGCTTATGCGATTTTCGATAATAGGTCTATGATCATACGGAGTTATTCAGCTCAATTCATACCAAATCATACCCAGCTCTCACAAAACTAAAGAGAACTGAATGGAACAACCGGTGAGTGTCCTAGTCTCTTAGTCTTTTTATATGTTATGCTTTTTCTCTTATCACTTTGGCTTATAATAATATAACTTGGCAGGGGAATTTCTACAGTCCACGCGATCTCTATCTCATTTATGGGATTATATTTTGTGTTCTTCTCTGATTTGTTTTCTGACCAAAGAAGCCTTCAAGGACTTATGGTGTTTCGTAGCTCGCCTCTTTCTAACCTTGGTTTAGGAGTAAGTTTTTATCTTTTTTTTTTCATTTCTCTCATAAAACCCTCCTCATGAATGAACATTGATCCACTTATATGCTACTTTGTTGTGATGTGTTTGAATACATAGGTATCAGTTTGTTACTTTCTTGGGGATCTTGGAATGATCTTTTGGTTTTATCCTTCTTAGGAGGATCAGAATATGTAAGTCAAGTAATAATGTTGATTTTTATACACTCTAGTGGCTTCAATTACTTGACAATCTCGATATTTTTCTTTTTTACTTTTCAGATTTTGCATCACTGTTTGTCTGGAATAGCAGTAGCGTATTCTCTGTTCTTTGGAGAGGCTCAGATTTACACATACATGGTTTTAATCTCTGAAATGACTGCACCAGAGATTAATCTTAGATGGTACCTTGACATTGCTGGTTTGAAGAGATCTAAAGCTTATCTTATTAATGGATTTGCTATTTTCTTGGCTTGTTTGGTGAGTTAATTCGAGGGAAAATGTTTAAAACTTAATTAGATTCAAGTTCTCTTTTCTGAAACTTTATCTTTTGTTTGCAGACAGCAAGAATCCTTCTGTTCATTTACATGTTTTACCATGTCTACATACACTATGATCAGGTAGCCAAGATTTCAGTATAATTATCTCAAAACCAAACCGGTTTGCAAACCAAACGGTCGAGCGACTCCAGCCTCTAGAGAAAATAGGAATTACTCTGTTTTTTTTTTGCTGTTGCATAATCATAGAGATTCAGAGATAATGAATTGATCATCTATAGATTTTTTAGCACGTGGTACAGATGCATACATTCGGTTATCTACTGATTTTCGTTGTACCGATTGCATTGAGTGTCATGAACTTGATGTGGTTTGGTAAGATAGTGAAGGGTTTGAAGAAAACTCTTGAGAAAAGACAGTGGAGAAAGAGTTTTTTTTGTTTCCTCTGTTTTCTTAATGTAAATATAAAAGTTCTTATGATAAATCTTGCAAGTTCAAAAGCAACAAAGATATGTTTTTTTTTTAGCTTAAACACTAATTATATTCAAAAAGATCTCAAATTTACTTCAGAATCTTGTTCCTACATTAGTCTCTATGCGTATTCGAATTCGTCGGGTGCAGCAGCAGATCATAATTGATTAATTAGAATTTTATACAATCATGCACATAAAAAACAAACTGTGTTTATATTTAAGTTGGGGAAAAAGTATTCATCTATTATTTCAGTGATTTGCTTCCGCAATTCATCAGTGCACCGAAAAACCAAAGAAACCAAAAACTAAAATCAAACCGTAAACCGATATGAACCAAAAAATAAATCAAAACGTAAACCGAAATGTATATATTCGTAGATTTCGTGTGATATTGATTTGCCGTGTAACATTTATTTCTCTATTTTTAATTGTTTTTTTTTTCCGGGAAAGAGAAGCAAATATAAGTTTGTGGAGGAGAATGGTTGTTGTTGACGACGCGTTTCAGCCTCTTTTCTTACCTTTTGGAACTTCTCATTGTCTCCGTCTTTGATCCTCAATCTGAATTCTGAGCTGAAGATTATCGAGCTGCAATTTTCTTCAGATCGATTATAATGGCTACCGCTGGAAACAAGAGCATTAACGCCAAATTGGTCCGTCTTTTTGTTCCTTCTTCTTAGCTCAATTCTTTTGAGCTCCCTTTTGATTTCGATCTCCGATGATCATTAATTTGATTTGAATTTTACATAACCTTTGTTATATTTTAGGTTTCCCGATGTGATTCGGTTTCTAATTTGGAGAATTTTGATCTGATGTTTACACAATACAAAAATTTCCAAGTATTTTGTTGTTAGGGTTTATGTTGGATTCTGATTTAGTTGTCTTTGTAATAGGGTATAGTGATTTGGGAGATTCTGCATTTAGCTGTTTTATAGATAAATTAAGATGCTTGCAAACAATTTTGGATTTTTTATTTTTTTACTTATTTTGATTTGTTTATGTAATTGGTTAAGCCTTTCAGATGTTACTTGGAGATGTTGGGGCTGGAAAATCAAGTCTTGTGTTACGTTTTGTCAAAGATCAGTTTGTTGAATTCCAGGTTAATGGCTGTTCTATGATTATCATGTTGTTTGTTCACATTCTTTGTTTGCTTCTTGAATTTTGATATTCTTTTATATTATTAGGAATCAACGATTGGTGCTGCTTTTTTCTCACAAACATTGGCTGTGAATGGTGCGACTGTGAAGTTTGAGATCTGGGATACAGCGGGTCAGGAACGATACCATAGTTTGGCTCCAATGTACTACAGAGGTGCTGCTGCTGCAATCATTGTCTTTGATGTTACGAATCAGGTACAGAGTTAGAAAATCCCATGCTCTGTATCTCTGGATCAGTGGATGCAATTCAGTGGCTTTTTACTTAATTAAGTTTGTTGGATTTTTTTTTTCAGGCCTCGTTTGAGAGGGCAAAGAAATGGGTTCAGGAACTGCAGGCACAAGGTATTGCTTACCTAAGTTCTGGTTTTGATAGGTTTTTGTATTTTATGACTTTTAGTTGCAGGTCCTGTCAAGGTTTAGTTTCTCTCTGTGGGTTTTACTATATAAAAGTTTTTGTGTGTATAGGTAACCCTAATATGGTGATGGCCCTTGCTGGAAACAAATCTGATTTATTAGATGCAAGGAAGGTGACTGCAGAGGTAAGCAAATCCTATTCTTTCCTGACTGATTTTTCTTGTTCTGAGGTTTGGATTTTGCTGTCAAGTTTAAAGTTGAGCAATGTGTAATAGCGTAATGGCTGATCCATCATGTGGAATGTGTTTAGCTATATTTTGGATTTCTCACTTGACACGTTTGACAGGGACCAAACCATTAGGTGATATTTCTTTATTGTAAAATGACAGTGTACCTTAATGGTGCTAACCTGCCAAACCAAGCCACCTAAAAAGACCCCGCCCTCTCAACAAATCATAGTATAGGCATTTTGTATAGATTAGTTAAGTTTTCTTCAAGCACGAATGAGTTAGTTGTTTCAAAAAAAGACGTTACTTGGTTGTCATTAAGCAGTATAAAGTGCCTTTTTTCTAACCAGCTTTGGAGAATGATTTAGATGTTTTCATATGACTTTACTTATCCCACTATCCGATGTTTTTTTGTTCATATTTTACTCAGCTTATGCCAAAAGCCTTAAGTGTAGATAGTCTCATTTCTCATGACTGATCCTTTTGAAGTGTCTGTTAGAATCATTTACGTTGTGCATTAAAATTCAATTGTTCTTGCAAGGACATCAGAGAAAATACGCTCTACTTTTCAAATGACCAAACATCTGATCTCTTGTATGTCAGATAGCATCTGATACTTATGCATCCCTAATGAAGTAGACATTACATACATAGCAATATATGGATCCTTAACGTATGAAGACAATATATGTTACAAAACTTCTGAATCTCACTGCTTAGCCTAGTTCCTAATATCTCACAATCTTGGTCCTTTGCAGGAGGCACAAACATATGCACAGGAAAACAATCTTTTCTTCATGGAAACTTCAGCGAAAACCGCTGCTAATGTCAAAGAGATATTTTATGAAATCGGTGAGCTTTCCTTGCACTCAGAGAACCAATTCAAACAAAACTTTGTTTCTCGTATTAATACAGATCATACTTTTTCTTTTAACCTGTACAGCAAGAAGGCTACCACGAGTGCAGCCAACAGAAAACCCAACGGGAATGGTTCTCCCAGACAGGGCCGTGGATAGGGCAGTGAGTTCATCGTGTTGTGCTTAGTTATATGTTATGGCACGCATTTCTTTTAGAAGAGATCTTTTGGTCAGTCACTATGGAGTTATGGACTTGTCTATTTGCATCTCTTTGCTTTGTTTTGCGTGTGGAAATTTAATTAAGCATTGCAAAAAAAAAAAGTTGTATATGAAAAGATATTTCATGTCGAGATTTGGATCTCTACACTTTTGTAAATAAATCTTAATTGTCCAAACACAAATATTTCCAAGTTCGGAAATTCTAAAACGTTGGTTTTAATATATATATATATATATATATATAAGTGAATCATGTTAATTGTTTATCACTTTGTGACATTTTGACATTACAAAAGAACCCAGCCCAAGAAGATGTGTCTTCGGATATAATATTGGGCTTGATTTTTTTTTTTTGCTTCTCTTCGGAGTTAGGGTTGATATTGGGATTAATTAGGGTTCAGAGAGCGTCAGATCTGATTTTTTATATATTTGACCATCTGTTCTCTGTTAGTCCGACTTGAAGTGTTTAGGGGATGATGGCTTACAATTTCCCAAATGGATTGGGTTTGTTATATAAGAGATTATATAAGATTGTGGGATGATCCTTCACCGGATCCAATAATCTCGTGGAGCAAAAGCAACAATAGTTTCTTTTTTTGGAACATGGAACATTCCTTCGAGATTCTATTGCAGCAAATTCTCAGAGTTTCACGACGAGCTTAACTATTATGTAAGTTTTGTATATATATATATATATATATATATATATATATATATATCTCCGAGGTTTGAAATGGTCTCTTGCTAAATGTGTTATTGCATGTTGTTGGTAGGGATTTAGAAGAATAAAGAAGGGGGCTGGGGAAATGGAATTTGGAAATGAAGATTTTGTGAGAGTTCAACCTGAACGTTTGAGGAATATGACGCTCAAAACTTGGAGTAAGAGGAGGGCGAAATCTAGAGCTAAAGAAGCGGCAAAGGAAGCAGCGGATCGCTTGCAACATTTACAAATTTGATCAGAAGCATCATGCATCCTCTGCGTCCGCACATCTCTGCTATCTATGAATGAACTTCTTCTGTTGGCTTGGAACTTAAATTACCTTGAGATTTAATTGGACGCTTCATCTTTGAGAGTTTTCTTGAATGTTCCATCAAGATCGTATTGCATAAACAACCAAAAATCTTATGAATGCAGTAACAAAATCTTCATAATAACAAATCTATAAGTACGTACGTTCAAAAGAAAAAGAAAAAGGAAACGAGTCTATAAGTTATCTTGGCTCCATCCTTCAAAAATCCAGAAACAAAATCTTCTTACTGTACCTAAATGGTGAGAGGAGCATATGCAGCCACGTTAATAGATGTTGGTAAGGGGTTGTGCTGATTTTATTTTGTACAGTGTCAATATACTTGTGATATGTCAATTGTGAGAGAATATTATGTGGAGCCCTTTACGTGGAATTAACACTATAAACTGCATTTCATTTCAAGCAAGGTTAACATTGATTTAGTTCCAGCATAGAGTTGCTTACATTGGAAACGAAACACCTCACACACGAGCACTTTTAGCAAATGCTATATGCGGAGATATTATTTAAACCAGGAATTGAATATTTTTAAAATCAGTGCATCTAACCCTGATTTGTTTTAACCTATGTTTGTTCTACGTTATCGGATCTTATTCCTTTCTACTTTTATATGTAATGAGATGTGTCTTGATCATGCATCTTGGCAATATCAATCGGAATTTAAAATATTGTAATCGTTATTATATTGCTTCCTCGGATTGGAAGTATGGTCCTGTGGGGTTTGCTTCTGACGCAATTGATTTCTTGGCTAGTTTATTTTAATATCATTGAAAAGGTTTCTAGAAACTCTGTAGCAATATCAATGAATAAACACCTTTTTCTCATTTAAAATAACGAATAAGTTAATAGTAGATGAAGCCAGTACAGAGCAAAATTTCAACCATGGAGAATCACAGTAGAGACTTATAACACCATGGGTCAATACAAACTCTAGAGGGGCCTATTCAGCTATTCTCTCAAACTTCATTTTGCTTTCATCAAGAACTGTCGAGCTTTTCCTTTTCTTTGGATTATTGTTTTCTTGGTCCATATACTTGGCAGCAGAACGAGCACGGATCGCTTCCATACTATTGTCATCGTTGGCCCACTCGAGCACCTGCAAAGATGGGCAAATAGAGAGTCGAGAATTGCATCGAAAGCATGTCAAACGAACAGGCTGGAGAGAGACAAGAGTACAACATAAGACTTACCAAATGGCGTCCGTAGAAATGTGTGCTAGATAATGAATTTTTAGCGTTTGAAGCTTCTTGCTTTGTCATGAATTCAACAAAAGCAAAACCTGCATACTGTCCAATATTCCTCTTTGGAAGCCTAAGACTCTTGATCAGCATAAACAAGAAACATGAATCTGGTTTGATGTTTCTGAAGAAATTATCCAAATCCATCTTGTTTGCACACAACTTCTGGTTTGTTCACATGCTGTTAGAGCTAATGTTTCGTCCCTTGGTAGGTGTTCTAACGATAAGAATCTTAACCAAAACTTCAGCAATTGCACACAGTTAGACGAGAATGGTAGAATGTGTTAAGGGCTTGTAAGTAGAACTAATGAGCTGTGCACATACATTTTATCCCAAGAGAAGTGCGTACCTGTCCAAATGGACTGAAAAGCTGTTTTAGTTCTTTCTTGGTTGCTTCAAAAGCTACATTTTTCACATGTAACTTTGTCGAAGTTTTGTCCTTGTCTGAACCTTTCCCAACCGTCTCACTCCGCTTGTTTTCACAGAACCTCAAGATCAAAGCATGCCCATCCAGAACAGTTCCCTGCAAAAAACCAAAAAAGTGTCACTGTACTTCATCGAATCCAATCAACTTTAAGTTTCATGAAGACTTAACTATTATATACCTGTAGATCTCTGTAGACACTAGTCGCTGTCTCTACAGAGTTGAATTCTACAAAACCATAACCACTTGAAAGATTCTTCCCATTCTTTAAATGCTTTATTATCTGCTTATAATGGAAGATAAAGGTATTACACCAGACTCATGGTTAAGTGCACATCATGTGTCAGCAATGAACAAGAACTTACCTTGACACTCAGAATCTTTTCTTGCTTCACCAGTTCAGTCAAATGCTTCTTCAAACTCTCATCAGTTGTCTTGAAGCTCAGATTCTTAACATGAAGGACATTTGACTGAAATATAATGCATTATTAAAAGGAAACGTTACAAACATACCAATTCAAAAGATACGTATGTAACTTTTTTGAACAAAATGGATCAGAAAACATATTATTTCAAGCCAATGAACAGAAATTATTCGTACCTAGCCCGAAACTTCCAAAATAGTACTAAACCCTTTTATAGCCCCACGAAGTAACACTAAAATCAAATCTAGTTGCCCAAGCTAATCAAGATTTTCTCAACTATCTTTCAGTTCAGATAGCTCGATACCACACAAAAAGGAAGAGAATATGATTTCATAACGTTCACAACTATCATAGCAGGACATACCTCAGTTACATCTGGATCGATTTCAACCTGCTGCTCCAAGTTGACTCTTCTCACATCATTTCCTCCAACATCACTCTTCTTTTCATTGTTATCAGGAAGAGTTTTTGGCTCAAGAATATTTCCAGGAGCCCACTCCAGCTTCAAGGGAGCATCTCTGTAATAATAGGGAAACATGATGGAGCAGTTTGGTTTAACGAGCACGATCACTTATCTCCAAGAAGCAGTTTAGGGGAAGAAAAACAGATTTTAGACATTTATACAGAAGGTTTTCTTCCCGTTTTGGTTTAATAAACATCAAAGTTAATGTTAAAGCTTACATGTAACGCTTGTATGCCATTCCCTTCATAGCTGCACGTGCCTCAGCCGGTTCAAGGAAAACAACCTGAAGGTCATGTAAGGGCAGGTTAGAGAGCAATTAACTGTCGTCGAAGATATTGAAGTAGAACACATAGAAAGAAAAATACCAAGGCCAAGGTCTTTGTTGGAGGGAGAACAATTTTGTCTAGACTTCCAAATTTTCCAAACATTTGAGCCAGTTCCTTTTCAGTGGAAGCAAATGACAAATTCTTTACTAAGAGAATATGTTTGCTTCGGTTCTTCTCATCACCTTTCCCTGTAGCAAATTCTTCTAAAGAAGTGACATTTACTCCAGCTTTAGCAAGGGCTTCTTTCGTCTCCGCAATCACTTTTGTTTCTCCCAAAGCAAGGCGTACAGCAGGATCTTCAGATTCACGGTCAAGAAACTCACTCTTGCTTACGCCCAACATCCTGGTTATGTTTGCTAGAACCTATAACACAAAAAGGAAAAGAAAAAAAATATGAAGCAAAGCAAAAAGCCAGATTTAAAAAAACATAAATAGATGCATTCTTCAAACAAGAAAAGCATACAGTATCGGATCGCATGAACAAACTATTCCAAGCCTTTGTATTTCCACCGGATTCAGATGCCTTTCCTTGTTCCTCCCTCTTTTGCTTGAATGTTTTTGGCAGGTTGGACGTGCCATTGCTGTTGGGAAAAGTTCTGTTAAACAACTAATGGAAAAATCTGGTCCACAGAAATATTACAAGTAGAAAGGGCTAGGCCACTGACACTTGTTTATAAGACGTCTCACGGTGCTTGGCTGGCAAAACATGCAACAACCGGCCTTGGAAAGTTGAGTTATCTAATTCCCCCATTGCCCTGCATCACCATCCAAATGATTTAAAACCTACACAAACAGCTAATGACCAACATAAGGCTACTTCTTGAAAAGCATGGACTTAGACCTCAAGGAGCGACCAACAGCAAAAAAATCAATATAAGGCTATTTTCGGCATGAATAATACCTTGCTGCAGATTCCGGAATCGGGTAACGGATGTAGGCAAATCCTTTGGACCTTTTTGTCTCCTTGTCAAGAACAAGATGGACCTCTGATATCTCACCGAACGTTTTAAAATGTTCCATAATCTCTTCTTCTCTATTGAATGAGATTATTGACAAAAATCAGAGATGTATAAGATGAACAACAGAAAGATAAACAGAACATAGGTAATAAAAGAACATAGGTAATAAAAGAACATAAGATGAACAGGAAGATACAGTACGTTGTAGTGTAAGGCAGGTTACGGACAAAAAGGCGACCAGTATCCAGAACATCATCACTGTTCGCTTTCAACTCTTGAGCCACCTTGCCATCGCCTTCTACTTCCATGGCATCGCCATCATCATCTTTATCACCTCCGTCAACTTCAGTAACACCATCAACAGGAAAATTACGAATACCAGCATCATAACCATCTGCATCAGCTTCACCATCATCATTCCCCGTAAGATCAGCATCACTAGCCTCATCTTCACTACTATCAGTTTCATTATCACTGTCCGAAACCGACAGATTGTTCTTCATCTTACTCTTGATGTATTCCATATCAGAAACCTCATCAGTGGGAGCAACAACTTTGCTCTTTTTAGTCTTTGCAGTATCAGATGATCTTTTAGCTTTTTTAGGCTCAGAATCATTGGAAATCATTGGCTGATCCGCTTTCTTCTCCAAGACCTTCTCTTTACCGATTTCTTCAGAGGTAGGAGCAATGGACATGTCATTGGACCAGAATTTCGACTCACGCCTCTCATGAAGGTCAAGAAATTCAAGGACCTCAGGATCATCAGCCTCTCGTTTACGCTTATTCTTATGATCTCCTCTAGCATTACCATTGTTTAAGATTTTCCTAGAAGAATTGTCACTATTTTCATTAACATTCCCTTTTTTCTTGAGTGCATGACGACTCCATGGAGTAGGAACGTTCGTATCTCTGACTTCGCGAGCAATCTATAGGCCAAAGGAGAATCTAAATAGATATTCAAACTAGTAGACAAGTGAAACAGGGTGTCAAAGTTTAAGTGCAAACCTCAACAAAAATTTTACTAGCACCAAGAAAAGTATTGTTGAAATAATTGATAGCATCTTGAGCTTGTTGATCAGTACGAAATCCAATAAAAGCAAATTGTCGATTTGTACCATTACTGAAAAGCCAAAACCGATAGTGATTCAAATTAAACAAAACACACAAAATTAGTTGTGAAAACACTTGATTTGAATATAGTAGTAGTAGTAGTACTCGGTACGCATCAATCTGGCGTCTGTGATTTCTCCTTTTCGTTGTGAAAAGAATTCTCGAAGTTCTTCCGCAGTCACTTCTTTGGACAAATTCTTAACACATATCCTCGACCTGGAATTTAAGGTTCGGAAAAAAAGAAGATGACTTTCCTACAGAGATACCTCAGTTTTAAAAACCCTTAAAGAATTAAGTGTTTTTGAGAAACCAATTCTTACATTTTTTGGCTTTACAACAAAAGAGCTCGTCACCGAAATTAGGGTTTCTAAGAGAAGGAGATGACTTTATGTTCTGTTGTAATGTTTCTACCGATTCTAAGAGTGTCGGAACAATATGATAGCAATTCAATCTGCCGCCGACCACGAGAAGAAGAAGAAGACGACGAGAGGGTTTTTAGGTCTTTTGTTATTCCTCCTTTAGGTCGGATTTCGATGTTCGTTTTTTTCCCCTAACAAGTGTGGAGAAGAAAAACCCCAAACTTGATCGATTTCAAAATCGAACCAAATATTATTTATACCAAATAAACCAAACGGAATCGGAATTTTGTGCATCCGAGCTGAATTTAAACACTAACTCGCCTGATTTTTGCGTCTAACCGGTTTGGTCACCAAGCTAACCGATATATACCAAAATGACAATTGTAGGAAGTTTACAAATGTGGACTTGATACAAAAATGCCTTATAACCATTCTGTTTCCTATTGTTATCAGAACATTCTCAGGCAATGACAAATCAAAATTTGCTTTATAAATTCGGCAAAAAAAATTATCTTGCCTATATAGTATACGAAGGGAATACAAACAAAGATAGAGTTCCTATAGCCTACGGGAGGTCTCTGCTGGACGGAAACTTGATTTAGTTTCCCAATTGTTGGGATACAAGTGCCAAGAAAATCAAATAGATATAACCAACATCATCGTAAATACACTGAGCTCGTTTCGCACTATGGTTGGGAATCAAAGTTACCAAATGTCTCTTATAGACCATGAGAAGGTAAAAGCAAAGAGATCATTCACCTCTCGTGGGAGTATCTTCTTGGCTCTCGGTCACCATGACTATGACTACTTCCTCCTCGGTTTGTCTTGTGACCTCCTTCAACATTCTCACTGCTGTTGTGTCGCCTCTTTCCTTCTCCTAACTGTTTTTCACAAGGGCTTTCCAATTTTCTCTTCCGGCTAGGCATTGTTGAAGAAAGATCATCTACCATTTCACCTTCCTCTGTATTGCTCACCAACTTGTTTCCATCAAGAATCTCGCCATGTTCTGTACCCATGTGATGGATTTTGGAGCTCTTGTTTTGTTTATCTTTTTCATTCTCAACAGCTAATTCCACATCTTCCAGTTCTCTTTCAATCAAATCATCCTCATCCATCAAATCCGTTTTCCTCGTCCTTTCACCTTGGAACTTCTTAGCCTCTAGTTTGGCCTTCACCTTATCTCTAAGCAATTTTAAGTCTTGTGGGGATTGGCTGACCGGGGCATCACCTGTATTAACATTTCTACACTTATCATCTTCTTGAAGATGAGTACCTGCTTTCTCTGTTTTGTCCTTCCCAGATGCCTCAACTCCCGATCTAGACTTATGGGCTGGATGATTTTCAGTAAGCAGGCTATCTTTCGTTTCTCTCTCTCTTCCCCCCTTCTGCTCGGTAATGACACTACCTGCCTCACCACTCCCATTATCATTGCTCAGGTTTTGTGTAGCTTTTGACGAGCCCCCATGATTACCAGAATTTGAATGTTCATGAGTTGGACGAGCTGATATTGGCCTAGAACCAACTTGATGAGCTGTTCCTCCACCTACACTACTTTCAACTTCACTTCCTTGAGATGCAGGAACACGATTTTGCTCATAGAGCTCAAGCATTTGGTTGCTAACATCTGCAGTATATAAAAGGCAGTAGCTCTTAGCATTATATGCAGAAAAACCCATCCAAGACAAACAGGAAAAGTGGAAACAGTCTCATAAAGATAGTACTCTAACCTTCCAGTTGTCGAGGTGTGACATCAAATTCTTGCCACCAAACCTTCTCTCCATCTGATGGTAATTTCACTTTAAGGAACTTGGCAGCAAGGAAAATTGCACCAGCCGCAATGTGGTGAGGCTTAAATTGCAGGCAGAGTGACGTCCGCAGACTGCAAGCATCTTTTCATTGTATGAAGACGAAAATACAAAGGCAGATAGATGAATCTGAAGCTTTTCAAGGAAACAGACTTTTAACGTACCCATCGTTAACAAAATTCCATGCAACTTGGGCCAGAGCATTCTGTGCGACCTTAAATTTCTTTATTGCTTCTACAAGAGGTTTATAAGGATGATGAACATTGAAGTCAAACCCCAGTGTAGAAAGTACAATCTTTTCTCCACTTATTATAAGCTCTTTTTGTTGCTCATATACTTCCTGCAAAAGTGCAATAAGTTCAGTACACAAATAAAAAGAATAGATAAGGTGACCAGAACAGATGAGAGATCAACGAAAAGGACAGTAATAAGAAGACGATTGTTAACAAACAAGCACATTCCTGAGGTTAGTATAAAATTAATGTCATCGGAAATGGAAGATGGGGAAAAGAAGTGCACATTCTTATTAACTAAACATGAAGCAACGGAGTAGAGAAGGTTTAGGAGTATTGGGACCTTTTGCTTGATTTTCTGTGCAGTAGTAGGATCCTTCTTGTGTATTATTTCATAGGAGACAACAATAACATCTTTTAACGGCCTTGGAGTTTCTTCAACTTTTCCAGCAAGAAACATGCATACTGTAGCAATCGTCTGGGTGAAGAGGGAGGACAACATGAAAAAGGACTCAGTGATAATCATAATACTGTTCTGATCTAGAAGGATAAATAAGTACAAAGAACTGTATGCATTATTACCAAATAGACTAAAATAACGCTTAACAAAATATATCATGGCAGTTTAAATTCATCTACTGCATCAGCTAGTTTGCTCTCTATATAAAAATGAAACAGGCAGAGAGATATAGATAATGAGAATATAAACAGACACCAGCAGACTACTCGAACAACAAAGAGTAGGCCCATGTCTATGAAGTATTCAACTACTCCACGTGTAAAAGAAACAAACTCACCCTTCTGTCGTTCCTAGCATGTGACTGGCGAATGAAGAATCGATGACAGAAGATTATTGCTGTAGCTATTGTAACCTGAGGACTGTATCAGAAAAATATATTAGTCATGTATTGAGAGAGCCAAAAGTGAAATCTATCAGTGCAAATAAAATAAAACCATGTCTATATGAAGACATTTCAGACTATGTATTGTGTACACCACTATTAACTAAATTGGGAAAATCCATTAAAGGACTAGTGAGATATATACCCAAGATGAGCCCACCAGTTTCACCTTTTTGTTACCAATAACTCTGACTAGGTTATTCATGCTCTAAATGCTCTAAATGACCTCTACCAAATAAAATGGTATAAATTTCAGAAATTTGATCCTGCAAAACCTACATGTAAAGGGATCACTATAATCTATAAGCAAAATTATCATGGTTGGAGGAACTATCATGTCCTAGACCAAGCTCATAAGAAGCAATCAAATGGAAAATGCACCAAAATCTAGGGAGAATGAACATCACAAAGTATACTACAAGGCTAAATAATTAGGTGAGAACATTATACTTACACTTTTAATCTCATGCCCAAGTCCTGCAGAAATGTACAGTATGACTTGCGGAAGTAAGTTTCCTTTTTTAAGTCAATACTATCCAACCTTGATGGTGAATTCTCTTCTATTTCTTTTCTTCCAAAATACCAGCGGGATACCTCATCCTGCTTTTCATTTGAATAAGATGAAATGCCACTCTCACCGTATGAACATTCCCCAGCTAATACTCCAGCCATTGGTATCTTTTCAAACCTGATCTAGCAAAATTAGAACCAATGCAACAAATGTAAGTCAATTCATAACAGACATCAGCCTGGTTATTAATCTGATACTGTCAGCTAAAAAGGGCACAAATCTAAAAAACTAGTTTGCTTATCCATGAGCTGAGATTTATACCTGCTAAATTTGTGTTCCCAGCAACTGAAGTATGATACTAGCAAGAGGATCTTAATCTCTAGCGTCAAAACTTAAGAAATATCAGCTCTTTAGGAATCTGAAACAGCAGGAATCAACATGGTAAATGAAGAAGAATCGAAATAGGGACTGAAAATTACTAATTGATGGAACTAAAAGGCAGTGGCATCAAAAGAAACACATTCACATAGTCGATGAGAGCAAGAGGAGGGGGGTAAAATACGAAACATAATGACATGAATCATGAAAAAAAGACACAATTGTTCATTTCCCAGGAAAAGAGTGTGACATGAAAATCATGTAAACGAGCTTGACCGACCCTGTTCCGAACTAAGATCACGCATCCAGAAAAAAACGTTGAAATCGAAAATTTTAATTGCTAGAGAGCTAAATTAGAGATAATAAAGCAATTCTCCATGGAAATTTGAACTCTTTTCACAGAGGAATCCGTCAAAAACGAAGGAAAAAACGTACAGTAGATCTGAAAGATGGAAAATTCGTGAAAATCCTCCAAACCCGATAAAAAAAATACAAGACAAAAGATGAAAATCAGGAAAACCAAACGGAAAACAAAATACCTAATCGGAAACAAATAATAAACTCGATAATTACGTACCAGGTTATGGCTTTTTCGATGGCGAATTGAAGCTAACGCGTAGAAGAGTTGCGTTCGTCAAACCCTAACCCTAGAGAAACGCGAGGAACGGAAGAACAAAGAAAAAGGAAGGGAAGAAGAGGAGGACTTTAACGAATATCCTGATTTACATAGTGTGTTAAAATAATTGGGGAAAATGTGAAAATGTTTTGAGAATTAAGGGACGAGAAAAGGAACTATTAGTTAGTGGAAGTAAGATTGCTTCTAAATTGGAAACGTGACAATTTAAGTGGACCCACTTTGATTAATTGGCTCACGTTTTTTAACCAAAATATTCAATTCCGGTCTTATTCTATCATAAACCGCAAATAAATTCGAACTAAACCAAACTTCAATCTTGTTAAGAAATTGATAATGCACTTGGTTAAAAGTTATAAACCAAACAATTAGAAAACTAGGATATTAGATTTTACAAACCAGAAAAACCAAATTAAAACCCGGTTCAAATACTCATAATTTTCACATCACACGTTCAACACATTTTAACAAAAAGTAAAATAAAGTTTTGACATTTCAGATTCAACATTGAAGATGATTGGAGAAAGAACTACCCTTGTTCACTGTACATTTCCGAGTCTAGATCCAAAATATTCATATATAATAATCAAAAACGAGATAGGATCAATAAGGAATCCCTAAACGCATTGATTGTTAAACTTCTAAAATGTCATAGTTGTTACTTCAAACCTTGATTCCATTACTTGTCTCTGCATAATCATCTGTCCTAAGCTTCTTAAAAACCCTCTCTTCTACTTTCAAATCAGAGTTTGCAATTCCTCTTGCAGCTTCTTCATCCCTTTTCTTCTCAGTTGGTGTTTTCTCTTTCTCAGTTGCCATAAAAGTCCCACGGCAATTTTGACAAAGCACGGTTTTGTTAAGATAATAAACCCTTATATACTCATATTGTGTCCTGCATTTGTTGCACATCGTCCAAAAGGTACCGACTTTTGAAGTGGGCTTATTGCTTCTAGCTCTACCATTTCGAAATCCATTTGAACTTGGCTGGTTTGGTGGCTGTTTCTGCTTATTTGGTGATTGTTTCGGCTGGTTTGGTTGTTGTTGCTTCTCTTTTGGTGGTGGTTTTGGCTGGTTTGGTTGTTGTTGCTTCTCTTTTGGTGGTGGTTTTGGCTGGTTTGGTGGTTGTTGCTTCTGGTTTGGTGGTGGTTTTGGCTGGTTTGGTGGTTGTTTCTGCTGGTTTGGTGGTTGTTGCTTCTGGTTTGGTGGTTTTTGCTTCTGGCTTGGTGGTTGTTTGTGCTGCTTAGGTGGTTGTTTGTGCTTTCGACTCTTTCTCAGTTTCACTTCATGCAACTTCCTTTTCTGATCATAAGCAATTCTCTTAACCTTATCAGATAATACACACCAAGCTTCTAAAACCAGCTTAAACGCACATTCAGCACCTTCACACTTGTTCTTATCAGGATGAAGCAAGAGAGCTAACCTCTTGTATTGTTTTTTCACTACTTCATCGTCAGCTAATGGATCTACACCAAGAATTCCATACCAATCAGATTCTCCTCCGCTGATTTTGTTTCCTGCCGAGATATACACATCGATCAACATCAACACTTGTTTCAAACCATCAAGCTTCGGATACAGATCTTGAGCCTTGTTAGCAAATTTCTTCGCCCCGTTGTAATCACTTTCTGTAACTTTTATCTTGGCAATATCCATTGCCCTTATAGCTTCTTCCTTGTTGCATTCCATGTCTTTGTAGAATACAGAATCTTCAAACAATGTGGTACTCTACGATTGATTTGAGGAGCAAAACAAAAAAAAAGGTTCAGAAGACTATAATCAAAAGCAAAACCATAGATAAATAACAAATCTTTAGCTAATTATGAAGTTACTGTATCTAAAGCCACAAAACCCATAAGAGAAGAGTCTCTGGAAAATCTCATGTAACTAAAACATCTTAAGAGTAAGTAACATCTTAATTCAACTATAGGCAAAACCATACATGCAAATCACCAAGTTAAAAGAACAAGTCCATAGCACTAGATTTCTTAAGTTGCTCTATCAAAAGCCATAAAATATCACACAGATTTGCAGATATTCGGCTGAATGTAAGTGTAGCAGGCTAAAGGATACACAAAACTCATAAAAAAAAAAAGAAACTTTAGGATTCTTGTGCTTACCAATAAGAAAAAGGCCAGATTTTGATGGAGACCCACTAAATTAACCCAGCAACAATTTAGTGCGATTGAATATCACAATACCCTAAAACGGTGGAGAAGCGATGAACGAAAGATGAAGAGATCGGGTGTAATAAGTAACTTATGACCCGAAGAAGGAAGATTAGTTTCAATTTCATACAAACAATTGGGGCAAAAGTAAAATATATGGAGATTTGAAGGATGAAAAATAAACTATTAGTTATTTCTTACTCTTTTTTCCCTCTCTCCCTTTCCCGCGCACTTTTTTTCTTTCCCTCTCTTTCAGTCTCTTCATTCTCCAACGTATTCTAACGCTTTCGAATTTGGATGAATTGACTTTTTTTTCTTCTCTAGTTTCAATTCATCTCATAATCATTTGTTATTTTTAAAAATTAAATTAAGAGCTCTGAGTGACAAATAACGATAAACTATAAATTGGTTATATTAGTTGTAGAACTTCGTCCTAGATTAAGCAAGGATCAACAATGCTAATTACACACAAAACACAGTCTTTTCTATTATGTTTAAACACAGTCTAAATTATGTTTTTGAATCCTTTCCAGTTTCCACATACACCGCAACTTTTCTATAAACCGGGATATTGTCTCCTTGTTATTTAAAAAAAAAGAAAAAATGAGATAATGAAACAGAGTAATAACAGATATGTATCAGCTTTGATAGAGGCTTATAATACAGAGATTGCAATATGTGACTGTGATCTCCTTGCATATAACCTACTACTACTACATAGGTCTTCAACATTATTCACAATTATCTTATTTTATATGACTTGTATTTTCACACTTAACACATTACTCTTCTTCTCTTATTCAACTCAATCTTGGATCATGGTTCCACCAAAAACCATACACTGAGACATAACATCACAATTAGAATGGACCAATTTTACCTTTGAAGCACTATTATTTATCTTAAACCATTCTCACACTCTTGTACAATCCATCAGAGCTGGCTGATTGGGATCCAACTCTAATAAGACCCTTTCTTTATTGGAAACGTCACACAATTGGTGATAAGTGATTACAAAAGTTGTCTGAAAAATAAAAAAGCAGGATTTTTCAACTTCTAAATGTGATTGTCTTAGTTCTTGCTTCACATCTGTCATCGGCTTCTTGAAAAGTCTCTGAGCTTCATGAGTAGAGTCTGCGTTTCCTGTTGTCATAGGCTTCTTGAAAAGCCTCGCTGCTTCATGAGTAGAGTTTGAATATCCATTTTTCATCGGATTCTTGGAAAGTCTTTCTTCTTCGGAAGTAGAGTTTGTCGTACGTTTCTTGGAAAGCCTCTCTGCTTCACGAGTATAGAGTTTGCCTTTTCTCTAGCAGCCGCAGCAGCAACAGCCTCAGCAAGGGTTTCTCGTGACTTCTGAAGCCATCTTTTATATACTTCTTGTGATTGATTTCAAACCATCAAGCTCTGGATACAAACGTTGAGCCTTGTTAACGAGTTTTTTCGCCCCATTGTAATCATTCTCTGAAATCTTTTTCTCGGCAATATCGATTGCTCTTCGAGCTTCTTCCTTATTACACTCCATGTCTTTGACACAGTTTTCTTAACCAATCGGGAAAGCAAAACAAAACAAAAAACAAGTTCAGACAATTATTTAATATGTAACAAAACGCTAGATTGTGATTTCCCTAGTTAACCCTAAAAAAACCCTAGAGACGCCAGAAGGAGGAAGAATAGATGAAAATAATTAGGGAGGACTTACAAGTTACAAGCAAGAGCAATGGTGGTGAAAGTAATTATTGATTTTCTATATATATATATAGACACTAGGGAACTCCGGCGTATATTTAACGCAAGACTTGTGTTTTTATTTTATTTTCTATAATGTTTTGAAATTTGATGGACGAAAAAGAAATCAGTGAAGTAATTTTACTTATTTAGTGAATTAAAAAAAGAAAATATTAGCTCTGTGACTGTAATCATATATTGTTATAAATTTTAGTATTATTGATTTCATAATATATGTTTTGAGACAACGTTTTAAATAGTAGATAGTAACATGATATCAAATTATCAATTGACTGAGATGTAGAACTTGGGAGTCAAAACCAATAACACATACTCATATCAAAACATCATTAAAACTAACAAAAAGATTAAAGAATATCAGTTGCCGTAAATGCTCAATCTAATAAACTGGAGTAAAACAGTTGTGAAAAACAACAACTTCTAGAACACATGTAACAAGTCTTATATATCTCACATATGTCGTCGGCTTCTTGAGAATCAACTCTGCAGAAGTAACTTTGGCTTCTTGTGTCTCCTCAAGTCCTCTTTCGATATTCATCGTGCTTGTTTTGTGACATTTCCGCTATTAGAACTAGTCGGTATTGATATTGAACAATTCCAGTGAAAACAATAGGTAAAAAACTAACAGATGATGAAGAATATATCTCTTTGAATAATTAAGTACCACCACTTGTGTGATTGCCTGGTTGATTGATTGATTTTGGGCACTCCATTGTTGCTGTTCTTGTTGAGGAGATGATGAGAGATTGATGACTGGAATCACAAAACTTGCATGTGGAGTTTTCTCGGTTGCACTAATAGATGGTGAAGAAACTTTCCCTGAAGAAGTAACCATTTGTATTACTGTTTGTTGCTTGATTTTGAGTACTTGCTTGTGGAGTTGTCCCGGTTGCACTAACAGATGGTGGCGAATTTCTCTAATTAAGAAGAAGAAGAAAGCTCCATATATCAAGCTTAATAGAGGCTTATAATAATAGAGATTGCAATATGTGATTTTGATATCCTTACATCACCATAGGTCTAAAACATTCACCATTAACCTATGTTAAATGACTTGTAGTTTCGCACATAAACACACTTCTCTAATTCAACTCAATGGTAGATCATATTTTCACACGGTTATACCAAAATCATACTATTACTGTATTAGACATAACATCACAATTGGAATGGAGCAATTTTACCTGATATTAGCGGTTTGCAAACTGATTGATCCAACATAGAAAACTTATGTAGAACGTTCAACATTTTGTTACCACATTCTTTAACCAACCTTTGGAACACATAAAGTCTTACGCAAAAGACAGATCACACAGCAGGCAACAATACAATGGATATTTATAAAGGAAGAAGAAAATAAATGATGGGTTGGTCTCTTACCTTTACAGCAGCACTGTAAATCCTAGTTTCATAAGATCAAATTAAAAAAAAAAAAACTATTATTGATGCATTAAAAAAAAAGAAGAAAAACTTGATATAAACTTCTAATTCCTCATCACGTCTTACTTGTTATTTCGCATCTGTGATAGATTACTTGAAAAGCCTATGATCTGCTCCAAGAGTCTAGTTTTCATTTCTTGTCGCCTCTCGAGAGTAGATTTTGTATTTCCTGTTTTCATCTTCTTGAAAAGCCTCTCTTCTTCGTTTGCGTTGCCTCTAGCAACAACATCATCCTCACTCTTTTCTCGTGATTCCCTTTCTTGTTCTTGATTTCTGCTACAGATCCTGAAGCTTGTAGAAGAAGAAGAAGAAAGAAGAAGAAGAAGAAGAAGAAGAAGAAGAAGAAGAAGAAGAAGAAGAAGAAGAAGAAGCATCACTTTTGCTTTCGCTTCTTGACTGAAAATTATCCCTCAAACTTGTGACTCGCCTCCCATTGATTATCTCTGAAATGATCTCGGTCGCAACAAAATCCTGATGGCAATTTGGACATCTCACAGTCTCGTTAAGATAAGCCCTCACAAGTTTACAATATGTGTTGCATTTCTCGTTCTTGCACATTGTCCAGAAGTTAAAGACTTCGTCGTGTTCCGGTTTCCATGACTTCTCATACGCAGGCTCAAAGTCAGCCTCGAACTCCGACTCTGACTCTGACTCCCACTCGCGTGGCTTTGGTTTTTTCTGCATTTTTCTCTTTTTCTGTTTAAATACTTGTTTTGATTTTCTCTTTTGATCATACGCAGACCTTTTAGCTTTATCAGATAATAGACTCCAAGGTTCTAGAACAAACTTAACCGCGCCTTCTGCACCATTAAACTTGTTCTTGTCTGGATGAAGCAAAAGAGCTAACTTCTTGTACTGTTTCTTAACAGCTTCACCATCAGCTAAAGGATCTACACAGAGAATTTCATACCAATCAGCTTCTCCGTTGATCTTGTTTGATGCAGAGATGTAAACATCGATCATCAACCGCACTTGTTCCAAACCGTCGAGCTTTGGATACAAAACCTGAGCCTTGTTAAGGAATTTCTTGGCTCCGTTGTAATCATTCTCTGAAAGTTTCTTCTCAGCAGTATCCAATGCTTTTTTAGCTTCTTCTTCAATGTTAAATTCCATGTCGTTGAGAGAGTTTTTTTCTCTACAGAAACAAATCGGATAAGCAAAAGAAAAAAAAAACTAGGTTTAGGGAATGTTTACAGAACCGAAACAATCCAATAATTTTCAAAAGAAGACACGAAATATCACACAAATCAAATTAGAAACAGATTTGCAGCAATTAGGTGGATATAATAACAATACCCATGAAAGAAGAAAATTTGCAGAAACGTTTTATCGGTATGTGAAAAATCTTTTTGATTTAATGGAGACGACGGCAGAAACAAAACAAGAGGAGAAGAGAGAAAAAAAATAATAGGACTTGGAATACAAGCAAGAGCTATATCTTGGTATAAATAATTTCCTAGATGGTGATTTTCCTTATACAAATCAATTTCCTTTTTCTATAGAGACATTAAATCCTAATCTTAGTTATTTGATCCGTTTTTATTGCTATTATAGTTTTCCTACCCAAAATAACTTTTTTTTTTAGTTTTGGAAGGAAAAAAAAAAGGTTTTTTTCAAAAAAACCATCAACCTCGGTTTTTTTTTGCAAAAAAAATTCTCACATCAAATTTGTGCAAGTCAATCCTATAACCTGCAAAGTCACCTGTAATACTGGACCTCCGCATATCATTGACGTCACCCCGTTATTTGTCGTTAGAAAACTAACGGTTTGATCAAAACGACGTCGTTTTGGATAACAAAATTACATGTTGTTTTGCTTTTATCTTGTAGTTTTTGTGTAGAAAAACAACATGTTTTTTGTTTTGATTATTAATTTTTATTTAATATATTTAAAAATTAAAAATAAAAACAAAAAGCTTGAAATGTTCTTCTTCGTCGTTCATTCTCTCTGTTCCAGTTACAGAGAATCCGGATTCACAACTAGCGAAAGGTCTGATTTTGTTTATGGCCATGGCTTTCCAAGAGCTTTAATTAGTCAATTTTGATTTTTGTTTCTTCGAACCCGCTTTTTTTTTAATTTGGATCTCATGTTCTAAATTTATGTGTTTATAACTTTTCGTTGTTTGATTATGAGACAACGTTTATAGAATTGATGTGTGTTTATGATTGTATTATAGAATTTGTGTGTTAAGGTTATTCCCGTTGTATTATTCCTTGCTTAAAACATCGAGATTTAATTGATGTGTGTTTATGATTTGTGTAACTTAGAGGATGGCTGATCAAGGAATGGAAGGGAGCCAGCCAGTTGATTTAAATGGAACTTGTGGTGGACAGTATCTCTGATGTAATTGGAAGTGATGAGAGATTGATGAAGGGATGATGAAGAAGAATGGAAGTTGCTTCACTTTGCTTCTTCGCTTGATCTGAAGACGAGGAGTCACAAGGATTTTAATTTTGTTTTGTTTAATTTTGTTTTATAAATATATTAAATGAAAATTAATAATTAAATTTAAAAAATCATGTTGTTTTTCGTACACAAAAACTACAAGATAAAATAAAACAACATATAGTTTTTTTAGTCCAAAACGACGTCGTTTTGATCATACCGTTAGTTTTCTAACGACAAGTAACGGGGTGACGTTGACGATATGCGGAGGTCCAGTATTGCAGGTGACTTTGCAGGTTGTAGGATTGACTTGCACAAGTTTGGGATGAGGGTTTTTCTTGCAAAAAAAACTGAGGTTGATGGTTTTTTTAAAGAAAACCCAAAAAAAATCTATAAGTATATCCTAAAAATATCACACATCTGTCTGAAATTAATCAGAAGCATGTCTTAAAAGTAACATTTGGTAATTAATACCCATCTGTCTATCACTAATAAATGGAAGTCCAATCAATTAAAACGCATACCATCAGACTTCTAAGGAGAGTAACGCTGATGCATCAGATTTCTGTTTCCTGTATTATTTCACAAAGCTTGATGTGCTGATGAAGTTTCAGTTATTTTGTGTAGTTTATTAGGTCTTTTTCTAGCCAAGATCTGGAAATACATCAGAGATAAATATCGCTTATGAATTATGAGAGTGACCATGAAAAGGAAGAGCACTTACTATAAGACAGCAGATAACAATTTCTTTAAAAGATGTATTAGCTAGTTTCTTACCTTTATAGCAAAAGAGACATGTCTTCAATTACATTAGTTAAATCCAAGTTTCATAAGATCAAATCAAACACTATTACTGACACATAATAGAAAAAAAGAAGGAAGAAAAAATCAGATACAAACTTCTAAATCCAAGTATCTTCTTATTTCACATCAGTCATGTGATTCTTGAAAAGCCTCTCTGCTTCAAGAGTAGAGTTTGCATATCCTGTTGTCACAATAAACTAGGAAAACAAGCTTAATTGTTTACAAGAGGTAATTGCTTCTACGAGAGGTAGAACTAATTGCATATCCTTGTATTTATTGTTTGCTCAAATACGATAGAACTAATGTACATGCATTTATATTAACAATTTCTTAAAGCTAAAACTTCTGGGAAAACAAGCTTAATTATAGTCATGACCCTACCAAAATCTTGAAACTAAACCATCTTGTTTTGGACAAAACATAAAATACCTGTTTCTACTAAACTCACCTACATAAAAAGCTATTCTCAATTCCCAAAACCGTTCTTCCAGAGCTTCTCAGCTAAAAGCCTATAAATCTAAACCACTATTTCACCATCTTCAATAACCATTTCCTTCAAATCATTGTCATTCACTAGAGACACATCAGCCAACGATTCATCACTAACACCTGAGTGGTTTGCATCTAGAATCTCACTGTGTTCGACACTAGTGTTGTCATGAGAGTCACTGGCTTTCAAAAGGCTTTGTTTTATATTCTGCATTGTTTTGTCATCCTCATCGCACAGTTCCATATCTTCTAGTTTTGTTTCCGTCAAATCATTCTCATCCATCAATTTCCTTTTCTTCATATCTTTGTCAAATGAATTGTTATCTTTCTCAGGTTTAGCCTTCACCTCCTCTTGATGCAGTTGCAAGTCTTTCTTCAATTGGCTGTCCCCAACATCATCACTTGTCTCAACAATTCTAATACAAACAGAATGGTCGTCTTGATTCTCTCCAGAATCACTTTCTGAGTTCTCCTCTCCAATTCCTTCAGGTCTAGACTCATCGTGGACTGAATGATCATCGCTCTGGCTTATATTGACTGTCGATGAGCCTCCTTCAATATCAGAACTTGGACATTTATCTGTGGAAGCCAAATCTCTTGAGACAGGTTGGTGCACTACATCCCCACCGTTCCTACTTTCAACTATGCTTCCTTGAGGTGTAGGACTATGCTTTCTCTCATAAAGCTCAAGCATTTGGCCAAGGATATCTGAAAATGCAAATGATCAATAAACTGCAGTAACAAGGTCTAGAGCCATCAAGTCACTAATTTTTAAGAAAAAGACATAACACATGCCCTCTAATTGACAAGATGTGATATCAAACTCTTGACACAAGACCTCTCCATATGATTGAAAGTCCACTGTTAGGTGCTCAGAAGCAAGGAAAAGAGCACCTGCCGCTATGTGATGAAGCGTATACTGCAGGCAGAGTGTCAACCGCAGACTGCAAGCGACTTGTGATTGTCTGAAGAAGGAAAAATACAAGGTCTATATAGAAGCATCAGATAGCTTTCAAGGAACATTTAAGCATACCAATTGTTGAGAAAACTCCATGCAACTTGGGGAAGTTGGGGATTAGCATCTTTAACCATACATGTCTTAATTGCTTCTATAAGAGGTCTATAAGGGTGACGAACACAGAGATCAAAGTTTAATGTAGAAAGAACAAGCTCCTCTCCGCTTAATACTAGCTCTTTCTGTTGCTCATATACTTCAAATCAATACCATCTCGCCTTGATGGTGAGTTTTTTTCAATATCTCCTCTTGAGAAAAACCAAGGGACAACCTCATCATCTTGGTGATTGCTCGCGACTGACGAAGCATCCCTCTCATTGCCAGAAGCATTCCCAGGCAACACTTCATCCATTGGTATGTAAACAGTGATGCTCTTATATTGTTGTAAACCTTAACAAGAAATTGAAGAACAGAAATCAAATTCATCAGAAAGATCGAAAATTTTGAAACATATCAATGAAAAGACGCATTACAAAGGGCAATGGTTTCAACAGAATCAGAGAAAAACAAAAATTAGTCTGGGCAATACAGTAACACAGAGATATTTCTCTAACTAAAGGTAAAGATCGCACATTTCAATGAAAGAGTGGTGAAAAATTCATGAAACTATGCATATGCCATGATTCGTAAACAAAAACCCATGAGAATCACGAAGAACAATTTCGTAAAAAAATTCACCTAAAATCTCAATTCAGATTAACAGAAGAAAAGATTGATTCTTACCTGAAACTTGTAAACGAAACCCTTAGACCTAGAGCAGCGAGGAGTGAAAGAAGAGGTAAGGAAGATCGAAGGTTTGTTTTGGGGAAAAATCTAAGGTTTTGATAATACGAGGGTCAAAATGGAAATAGTTCATTTTTCAAGTATTCGTGCATATATGCAAAACTTATAACCAATTTGATTGAGACACGTGTTACTTCAGAAAAATTGGAGCAACACATCTCAATCAAAAGAAAAATTATAAATTAGCTTCTCCGATGTCGATCTCGTTCATTGATACTTCTCACCGGCGTGTTCTTTTTCTAGGTTTCTGATAATTAAACCTTAATTCTCACCGGCGATCAATCTTTCCACATTGGGTTTCTGAAGAATGGTAAAATTTCCCTCTTTTTTCGTCTTTTGATCTGATTGTAAATTAAATTTTAGGGCTTTTTGTGATCTTGATGATTTTGACAGATGAGTGGATTCGAAGTTCTTATTCATCTAACATCTGTTTCTTTATGGAACATTATTTCCAAGAATTTCTAATGTCCAAGAATTACATCTGATTCGTTAAGAATGTTCTTTAAACATGTTTGGTCTTTTTTGGTGTTGATATTACCTCTATGATAAAACTGTGACTTATATTTATGAGGAACTTAGTTTGATAGTAAAAATCTGCATCTCTGCATAGACACCATGTTTTGAGTATTTTCTAATCATTGGTTTATCAATTTCAGGTGGAGAAACCAATAAAGTTATCCTCAAAAAACACTACACCGGTTGAAATTATTAGTCAAGCTTTGGTATCTAGGTCATTGGCTAGAAACCTAAAAGTCTGCAGCAACAAAGGTAAAAGTGCAAAGACTTTCAATGAATTTTTATGTTTAGGATTATGAAGTATGTAGACTTAAAATATGATGTGATTGACTTTTCAGGACCTTTTCCTTCTCGGAAGTCTGATGGTGATCTTGCAATGAACTTATCTGACATCAGTGAAGCTGAGGTAAAGTAACTTTAAATTGATGCTTGTTGTAACTCCTAAAAATTTCCACACATGCTTGCTTTAGGAGAATATAATTTGTTCTTGTGGAAGTTTATCTGATTTGAATCCCATCTATGGTTTTAGTCTCTGTAAACCTCAACAATTGTTCCTGGATTGTGGCGAATCAGCTGTTGTTAACATGTAAGTCCATCACTGTGTTAGTTTCACTTCATTCCGGCCATATAACCTAGTCAAAATTTATTTTCTTGTGTTTTGCCTTTTCTTGTGTTTGTCTTCAAGTTTTTACTGTCATCTACTCTATATATATATTGCTTCTGAACAGAAGGAATTTATGTACCCTTGTTCTGATTTTGATGGTTATTACTGCTCATCAGGTTGCTGGTTATCTAAATAATAAAAAAGAATATCTCTTGAAGAAGATAGCATGGGAAATGATGAACCCTGAATCCCAAACGGTTTTTGCTCTTAACCTCTCTTGTTAAGTGAACTTCGTGTTGTTCCTCACATACTTTATTGACTTTTTTTTGTTAATGATCTTTTATTTTATTGATTATCAGGGAAATTGGAGGAAAGTAACCACCGGGAAAAAGAAGGATCCTGCTAATAAGACTGCTCCTAGTAAGAAAACTTCTGCAAGCAGAACCAAAAGCAATGCAGAAAGTGATAATAAAAAGGTCAGTGCTACCATTCCTTCTGCTCGCCCTCTGAAACAATGTCTATATATATTTCACTTTTTACTTTCGGATTTTTTTGGATCTTCCTTATTTTTCCATCTGTAGTTAAATTTATTGTCTGACATAAATTCCCTTCCTTGTCTTATTTCATGCAGAGACCGAATTTAGAAATCAATTATGATGTCTTGGATAAGCTATTTGATGCTGTAAGTTTACCCCTATTCCTAGCGTTATCTGTCACTTTATCGATTAAGCTGCATTCTATTCGTAAATTTATCGTTTATGCAGAATCCAACGTTGAAGAGATCAGCTTTTCGGTGATAGAATAGACTTCTTGTTTCTCTGCCTAGTCTCTTATGTGTTTTTGCATCTTTGTAGGAGAACCCTCCAAAGAGGGCTAAGCTAGAGAAACCATTAGTTGTTGGTGACCAAATGGAATATTCAAAGCAAAGCTGTGAAGAAAGCCTTTCGAAATCTCAGGGTTCTGAAGTAGAACCAGACTGGAACGATGATTACAGTAATGAAGATGCGAATAGAGGAAACGAAGAGTGCTATGGTGATGAGGACCTTGAATTTGAAGACCAAGATGAAGAAGAAGATAATGAAGGGGTAATTTGGTGATCTCAACTTGTCTTACACAGAAAATTGAATGTTATTTTTTCTCTCTTCAAAATCATGACATAGCTATAAAGTGATTTCTACATGTCTTATTCAGATTCATCATCTTCCTAGTAAACGAAAGCCTTAACAAATTTGTTATACTGATTCATATAAATCTCTATTGTTTTTGTCACCTGCAAATACATTCTTCTCTTTGGTACAAAAATCTGAGAAGGTGAAACAACAAAACAAACTTTGGTTAGCCTCTTGCTCTCATGGCTTGTTCTATGAAGAGTGACTAGAATGTGGAAGGTTTAGCTTCATCTGAATCTCATTCTCTGGATTATCTCTTAGCTCCTGCAGTCCTTTCACCACGTTTTGAGCTAGATCTTCATAAGCTTTTGACACTATAGAACCCGGTGCAGAAACAACCACAGGAACACCTTCATCAGAGCCTTCTCTGATCGTCATTTCCAGGGGAATCTATGTAGACAACCAAGTAATACTTAATGTAAGGCCACAGAGAGAATCAAAAAGGATCTTGAAAGCTTTGAAAATCATAAAAACAATCGGTTTAGGATTGGATTCTTTACCTCACCAATAAGTTTCAAACCCTTCTTTGCAGCAGTGCGTCGTGCCCCTTCTTTCCCAAATATAAAAGAAGGTTCGTTACAGTGAGGACAAACGAAGCAACTCATGTTCTCAACAAGTCCCAAGATCTATGAAAAAATGCAGAAAGGTTAAGCAGCTAGAACGAAGTATATGTTGCTAAGCAGTCAAAGATCATAAAGAAGATGAGACCGTACAGGTACTCTAACTTTATCGAACATGGAGATTCCTCGATTAGCATCAGCAAGAGCAACATCTTGTGGAGTTGATACAATTACAGCACCTGGAAACATAAACACACTCTGTTAACTACATGGCTGGCCTAATCTAACACAACTCGATATGCTACAACGAAATACAAAATATACATACCAGAGAGTTTGAGGTTTTGAGATATGGTAATTTGAGCATCGCCGGTTCCAGGTGGCATATCAACAACAAGAATATCGAGATTTCCCCAATCAACTCCTCTTGTCATCTTAGCAAGCGCACTCATTACCTGTAACAATACCACTAGCTTAATTACTGAACGAAAGGTTTTTTAAAGTTTCATCAGATTTTGTTGTTGCTGCATAAACTCTACAAAGGATCTAAAAAGAAAACACACCATAGGACCTCTCCAAACAATTGGTGCATCTTTTTCTACAAGGAGTCCCATTGACATACATTTAACTCCATAGTTCTCAACTGGAATCATCTTCATATCTTCAAAAGTAGAGATTACAGAAAAGTTCAAATGATGCAAATAAATACTTAAAATGCTAATCAGAAATGCAAGATGTATCAATCAATCTATGTACCTTGGTTAACTTGAGGCTTTTGATTGATATTCATCATGATTGGAACAGATGGCCCGTATACATCCGCATCAAGCAATCCAATCTTCAGTTCACATTTGTTGGCCAATGCAACTGCTAAGTTAACTGCATCAACCAATTTTACAGATTCTCAAATTGGAAAAAAAAAACTCTTAAACAATTTCAATCTCAACACTCAAAGTTTAGGAGAGAGAGGTAAAACTGAGGAAGATCTGATGTACCAGCTGTGGAAGACTTTCCAACTCCGCCTTTACCCGATGCAACGGCGATGATATCTTTGACTCCATGTAACCGGAGCTCCGTCGTCCTCCCACCGGCGCTAGCAGAACTCTGCAAAATGAAAAGGCGAGATAAAGCTCAAATCTTAAGCTAACAAGATACCCATGAAAAGAACGAGATTAAGGGTCATTTCTTACGAATTTATACGCAGAGATGGGAGCTGCGTGGAGTTCACGGCGGCGGAGAGACCGGAGAAGCGCGACGGTGGCCATGGGAGAGAGAAAGAGGAGGGAGAGAGGTAACGAGGGTAATTTAGGAAAAGCGATAAATTTAAGCGAAAATCTCTAAAACCCTGAACAAAGCAAATTGGGCTTATTATTAACAAGAGGAAGAAGAACAGATTGCATCAAATCAAGCAATGGATGGAGGAGCAAATCGACATGGATCTCTTGAGCGGTTGAAAACAGAGGTAGGGTTTTTCGTAATTATAGCAATCGACATGGGCAAAACTGTCAACTTTATTACCCTCCCAGTCCCAGCGTCTGCGCTGTAACTCGATCGGCCTCGGCAATCCCAAATGGAGGCAGGAGTCCTCAAACAATGCAGTAAATGAAATATAGTTCTCAACTTTGTACTTTCTTGCAAACTAAAGTCGTACTTTTTTTTTTGTTTTAGAATACCAAGAAATTCTGGGCTGTAACCATCTAGTTCCAAAACTACATCATATCATATTAGTGTTGTCTCAAACGTCACTTCATCCAATGACTTTTAAGTTTTGCCTAAGATATTTTTTAGTCAAGCTAACGACATTTGGTAAAAGTCGTACACTATGGTTGGAAATTGGAGACAGAAAGGGTTTAATAAAGAGAGTTTCTTGGGTTCAGTAGACTGGAAACACAACCAGTTGTGTCGGAAGATACGCAACCATTATCTCCAATTTGCCTTTGTGAAATCCTCTCCACTGGGAGATACACTCCACTAGCTCCGTACTGTATGAACTGCCATTCTTTATTGGGGTTGAACCAGATGATGATAATTGAAGATCTATATCTTCATCCATTGTCGGAATTTCGTAAGACTCAGGATCCGTTTTTGTAGTTACATCTGACTCTGTCTTCTGGGGTTCATCAGATGCATATACCAATCTTAAGCCGCATTTGAGCACCTCCAGTCTAGCTTTCTCATCTGTCACACCAAATTCAAGGGAAGCTGGAGTTGGAGTACATGTACCTGAGTGCTGCTCTTCAAGACATTTTATGTTATTTGAGCATCTGGTGTAGCAAATAAATACATGGTCTGATGTCTTCTTGTCTAGTTCGTTGTCATGTTTGTTCCAACGTCCAACCAGGCGATCAAAGAAGATCCGCGACCCATCTTTACTTTCTAGGTTAAACTTGCATGTCACGAAAAAGAGTTGATTTCTTCTTGGCAGTTTGGAAAGGAGACAACAGCACATAAAGCTATCCCCACAAACCTATTTTCGTTCCAATGTGGGCGGAGTTTGAGCTTTAATACGGATCCAACTGCTTCATGACAAAACCATGAAGGTACTTCACACCCAGGAAAGCAAGTGCTGAACAAAGCCTCCGGAACAAAACCCTGCAAATGTATTACAAAAGTTAAAAGTCATAAGGTTACTTGAGAGCGAGAAATGAGTGAGAAGATATACCTCATTGCAGCGTTTTAATGCATCTGATCAAATTGGCATTTCCTTTGAGCATAAGTTGTTATTTCCTTCTTTGCAGTTCGGTCCAATTTGTCGCAGTTAGTGAAAATGAATGTGGAATGAATCTGCTCAGCTGGAAAATGAGTAGCCAGTGGATTTGCAACTGATTTTAGCGAGTAGCACCCGTGTGCATCTAAGCACTGAAGATTTTGCGGAAGCTTTGGAATAGATAGAAGCTTCTTCCAGTACTTCAAGTCCAGCCATTCAGTTGAGAAAGCAGACTAATGTTATTAAGAAGACAACTGATCTTATTGTTTCCGCTTAAACATACACCCTGAAGTGAGGATATCTTAAGAATCTTCTCTATTTCTGTTCCATCAAGCATTAAAATCTGCAAGCATTTCATGTTCTCCATCACATCTGGGAGACTACTGAGCTTTGAACAACCAGACCATATCAGTTCTTGCAGATCTTTCAGCTTGTCAAATTCTTCGGGAAGCTCTACTAGCCTCTTGCAGTCTTTCATGTTAATTTGACGAGACTAGTTAGCTTTACCATGTCTTTAGGAAGTCTTTTATTGCAGTGCCATCCCAATATAAATCACTTCTTCAGGTTTGAGCAGTTGCTGAGGATGAGAGTCTTCAGAGATATCAAATTAATCTTAGGAAGAAACTCAAGAGCCGTTCACCCTTTCAAATTCAGGAAAACAAGGCTTGCCACATTTTTCACATCCGAGGTAACTTTTTAGGGCTATGCAGCCTTCAAGTGCTCAGCTCGGTTCAGCTTGAAGCATTCTGTGGAAATGAAAGTAGTATGCATCTATCAGTTACTAGGGGAAATGTCACTGGTTTTGCGACTTTTTCCAGAGAAACACACCCGTGAGCATCTAAGTACTGTAGATTAGATGGAAGCACAGGAAGAGAATTGAGCCCGTGGCAATGCTTCAGGTCAAGCAACAACAGAGAATAAAGTTTCTCGCTGCTTTCAGGTAGGCTCTCAATATTGTTTCTGCTTAAGCATTGACAACGCAATGACAGTAAGGAGTTAAAGTTCTCCAGCAATTTGTAGATATTGCAATCCGTGAGATAGGGGTCCGATAAGAAAGAGCTGCCTGAGAATGGCACCAATATTAACGCTGTGGAATCTTCGATGCTAGACCCACATAACGAAAACACCTTAAGGTTACTCTCAAACCAATCGTTTCAGGTGTCTGTCTGATGGACGTTCTATCCATAAGCAAAATCTCTAAGCAATCCATCTCCTCTTTGATGGGTGGAAGACTCTCCAGCGCTGAACAGCCAGAGAGAATCAGTTCTTGAAGAGATTTAAGCTTGTAAAGATCGTTTGGAAGATACTTTAACCTGCGACAATTCTCGAGATTCAGCAAAATGAGGTTGCAAAGACTCTCAATGTGTACAACAACTTGTTCAATTGCTGATCCTTCCAAATAAAGAGATTCAATATTTTCTGATATAATTTGAAACATTTGAAGGTTTGAGCAGCCACTGAGGATCAGAGTCTTCAGAGATTTTAACAATATGTTGTGTAATCTCGATTACTTGGACGGACATCTAGAGGGTTGAACAGAGGTGGATTTTTCGTAAATTATAGCAATCGACATTAGGCAAAATTAGCAACTGAGGTCTCGTTTCAATGCAGTAAATAAAGTAAAGTTCTCAACTTTAAGGTCCTTTCTTGGAATCTAAATCGTGTTTCTTTTACATAGACAAATGGAGTACAATATGAAGATTGTAGACACACAGCGCTCAATAAGGATCCAGCCTTTTGGCTTGATGAAAATTGCTCTGGGAAACAGATTGGAACATAAAAGAGTGGAAACACAACCACTTGTGTCGGAAGATACACTTTGATTAGTTTTGGATGTCATTCCCCTACATAACATAGTGTGCTTCATCTGAGACACTGGCAGATAGATACATTTCCTCTAGCTCTACTGTTGGAACCAATCGATCTTAAGCCGCACTTAAGCACATTTTATGTTATTGGAACCAATCGATCTTAAGCCGCACTTGAGCACATTTTATGTCTAGCTTTTTCATTTGTCACATCAAATTCCAGGAAATGAAGCTGTAGTTGGAGTAAATGTACCTGAGTGCTGGTCTTCAGGACATTTTTTATGTACATAAAATAAAGACATGATCTTGTCTAGTTTGTTTCCATGTCCAACCAGGCTATCAAAGGAGCTCCGCGACCCATCTTTACTTTCTAGGTCAAACGTGCATGTCACCCAAAAATATTTGATTTGTTCTTGGTACTTCCTTAACTTGATTTTTGCTTGTTTGTTCAGATTCAGAATCTTGAGGTGTTTCTTCAATATTCTCAAAATATCAAGAAAATTGATCTTCTGTTAGAGGTTGCAGAATTTTCCGAACAACATCTCCAAGTTATGAATCTCTCAACTTACATAGAGATAAAATGTTTTCCAAAGGTTTCACCATCTATTAAGAAATTGCCTCTCCAGGGAACTCGCATATGCAGGGTCTTTCAAAAGCCTTAGAGCATGGGCGTAGTCATCTTGAAGAATTGTCAAGTCAAGAGTAAATGTTGGCTTCTCTACTTAAGATCCTGGCAAGCTTGTTTTCTTGAAGCTGAAGGATTAATGTTCTCATTTGAGTTTTATGCCTGACATGGTTACTTTTGAGTCTCTTGAAGTTCTTGATCTGTCTGGTTGCTCAGAACTTGAGGAGATTCATGGTTTCCCATGAAACCTAAAAGTGTTGTATCTGGCAAAGAATGACTGCCATAAGAGAAAAAAAAACTGATTTCATGGGAAATAAAGAACAAAGCTAATTGGAATTCTCAAGGCTTGTAATAAACCATAATTGTGATTTCAAGCTTTGATCTGTAATGTTTTTTTATCATCAATATTTGTCTTATTCGTTCTTTTTCTTATCAGCATTTAATTTGTATTATTCGATTTTTGGAGTCAACATTTGCTTTATTTCTTCTAACCTCACATGGTAAAGAAAAAGCAATAATATATAGTTTTCGTGGGACAAGTTAGTATGCCTGTGCCATTTGACCTTTTCCAATTTACACCAAATAACATTAGATTCTAATTAGACCCCAAAATTTAGTCGTAATTATATTATATAAAGCTGTAAATTTTCTTTCATTCACCAAAAAATTTCAACTCAATTATAGTTTACACAGATGGAAGTGGAAACCACGAAAAGCTTACTTAGAGAAGTCAATTAGACATATATAGTTGAAAGTAAATTAATCCAAAAATAGTAATTATTTAAAACTGTTTTGCCAGCCAAATTAAAGATATGAATCAGTCACACAGCATAATCCAACAACAATACAACAGTACTAAACTCAAACAACTTTAAAGCTTGACTTGATATGTTATCATATGAGAAAATTGGCTTCTTTACATTTTGGAGGACATTTTAAAAAATTCAGAGAAATCATGCATTCCGCAGATAATGGTTTAAAAATTGAGATCAATTTTTGATAACAATAGGCTCAAACTCATTTTTTTCACCAGTTTCAACCAAATGAACTACCGCAACGAAATGATTTATTTTGTTTTGACTCCACATATATATATATAAAATGTTAATGATTAAATCATAATAACAAAATGTTATTTAGCAAAATAAAATTAAAAAATCATAATAACAAATCGGTATTTATTGAAAAAGAAAATTCAGAAAAAAAAATATTTCAATCTGTTTAAAATTTCATGTGATCATCTGACTTTTGATACATAATTCCTTTGCTCTGTAGTTGAATATTAATATAGAACACTTGCCCACCATTACTATTTTATTTTCTGTGCATTTTCTTAAAAGTCAATAGCCTGTAGCAACTACAACCACAATATTCCCTTATAAATCTATGAAATTCTCTTCTTTGTTTCTTCATTCCCTCTGCATCTCCTTCTCTTTAACTTGCCAGCTTTTTAACACCTGTTTAGTTAATCTCTAAGATTTTAAGCGATACTCATTGTGTATTTCTCGCTACCATTGTTCATTTTCATGCTGTTCATAGCCATTGGTGGTTGTGTAGGATGCTTCTACTTGGGTCAAAATCAAGGGATAACTAAAGCCGGCGGTGGAACCGGTCCCCCGACAATGCCAACCGCTTACCCGACCGCACCACAATCCAATCAAGGTTACAATGCTGGAGCTCAACATGCTCAACCTTATCCTCCCACGGCGTATGCTGTCTAGTCATTCTGTTAATTCCATGTGCGCTTAAACCGAAATTGTCTTTCTTTTGTTTTGTTTTGTTGTCCTGTGGCTCTGTCGTTTAATTTACATTTTGATGATAACTTCAGTTTGTAACTTTGTATCACTAATCATTCTATTAGAGTATGAGAATTGATTAAGTTTGGTTTATGTTAAACCGTGGTTTAGATGTTGGTTCAGAAGCTGTAAACCACATTTCCTCTTACTATATAAGAGAAACCAGACGTAATTGTTGATCTCAAGTTGAATGAAATGAGTTTGTTGAATCCGTTTCATCTCTCTAACAAATTCTTTCTTCTTCAATTCCTATTCTTCTAATATGGTATCATAGCGGTGAAACTAACTTCACCATCTTCGATCTTCCTTTTCTTCTTTTCTTTGACCTAGATTGATCGGAAATTTCCTCCGATTGATCATTTTTTGATTCGTTTGGTTATTCCACCAAAATCGAACTCAAAAATGGTTACTCTTCGCAGAACTTCAAAGGGCTTAGCTTGCGGATGGAGTTCGGCGACGAAATCAACCAATCCATTTATGATGGTAATGAAACTTTCCCTCCTCAGCAGCTTGGTTCAATAGGTTTAAAAAGCCGTTCATGGCTATAACAAAAAGGTAGGGAGATAAAGGATCTCCTTGCCTAAACCCTCTTTTTCCTCTAAACTACCCTTGAACAACCCATTGTAGCCTATTGTGAAGTTAGGTGTACAGACACAAACTCTGAGTCATCTAAGGTAGGATTGAGGAATTTTTAGGGTTAGACAGTTGAAAAGGAAATCCCAGTTCAGAGTATCAAACGCTTTTGTATCTGGAACGTAAGCTCAGGTTTACCTCTCACAAAATCATCGTTTGCATATTCCCACTGATCAGACTCAACTTTTTTTTATCTCCTACAACGAATTGAAAACCAGAAGTGTTTACGTAATGCACCGAACACTAATTCTTAATTAACGGCCAACAAAAATATATATAATTACAAAACTTACAAAGTCTATAAGGCGGGCGACGAATGTTGGCAACGTAAGTAGCCCAATGACCCTCGGAAGAAGAACTCTACAAAACTCTTCCTGATTCCAAATGATGAAACTCTTTCCATTTTCGTTCCACGAGATTATTGAATCCGTTCAAGGAATAAGGACCATCCGGTATCTTATATAATGAGTCTTAGCTCTGAAAGACTCATTATCAAACATTGAAATGATCTTACCTTTCAAACCGACATTTAGAATAAATCACATCAAACATAAAGTTGGATATTATAGAGCATTCTGTTCTGAAAAATCCCAAGTTTTGTCATTGTATTGTAGATGTGAGGATTCACGTTGATGATTTTAGGACGAAATTAATAAAAGAACGTGGTCTCAGACTTTTGTTTTATGAAGAGCACAATGTAAATCGAAACCAGAAAGTTGATTGATATTTGCAAAAATGAGAACAAAAACAGGGGATGGTGCGACATATTTGGGCATACAAACACAGGTATTAAAATCTTTAAACCCAAAATCCCTAGTGTTACGAAATTGGAAAAGATTACTTGCAGAGGAAGCAACAACAACACATGGTTTATCTATCCATTACAGAACACACAATCTTGGCCCATATATCACCCAAGAAATTGGATCTCTTCTCCATCAACTTTCCTTATATTTCCGTATCAAGCCATGGAATCTTTTGGTCCACTTGTTCCTCCAAAAGCTATCAACTAAGCGTACATAAGATGTAAAGGGAGAAACAGAGAGTAAAGACATTACTCTGTTTTGTCTTTTGGACTTCATCAATCAGCTTCAAATGGCAACGAACAAGTTACATCCAACGATAAGCTCAACGACTTCAGCTAAGTAGATAGACCTCTCCTTCAACACACCAAAGGGTAAAAGCAATGCAACATCTTCAAGTTCCTAAGCCAATGCAAATTGTGTTTTAACATATAAAAGCTACTAAGAGAAGTTCAAGAACAATAAAGTCCGATAAGCATTCTACTACCTTTTGTTGATTTTAAGATCTAAGGACCTCCTGTCTCGGAGAAAACACTCATAAGGGGATTTCATCTCTGATTATCCCATTCCTTCTTTCTTCAGTCGATGAAATCCGCATTCCCTGAAATCCACGGTCGTTCTCATCTGGAGCATATAACAAACTCATCCCACACCTTTCCACCTGGCAGCATTTTAGTTTCCTTTCAGTTTCATCAGTAAGGTAGAATTCGAATGAGGCACTAGTGGAATGACATCTGTTACCGTCATTACTCTTTTCACTCCATTCGAAGATTGGCACATTACAGTTGTTATAACTAATAAACACATGGTCAGATCCAAGTTTCCGTGGTTCATGACAAGATGATCCACACGACTCGTTCCATCCCCCTAGACAGAAACTAAAGCTGATAAACTGGTCGTTTTGATTTTTGAATTTGCACTTGCATCTTACAGATAAACGGTTTGAATGATGAGCTTCGTCGTCCTTGAAAGTGACAACAACACTTAGGCAAGCTCCAATAAATTTACTGTTACACCAGTGTGGAAGCAGGTCAGTTTCAATCGAAGATCCCATTCTCTTATGGCAGAACCATGAGGGTATGTCACTTCCTGGAAAACAAACAGCAACCAGAGGATCCAAAACTAGACCCTGCAATGGGTTACAAAGAAAACCATTTAAGCAATGAGCTATGATTGAAGTACCACCAGAATAACAGTAAAATGGAGATGGACCTTATGATTATGTTGAAGAGATGTCCTTGCCAGTAGCTGACTCTTGAGTTGGGCCTGGGCTACAATATCTTCTTGCTCAGCTCGGTTCAGCTTGAAGCAATCCGTGAAAATGAAAGTAGTATGCATCTTATCAGTTACTAGGGGAAGTGTCACTGGTTTTGCGACTTTTTCCAGAGAAACACACCCGTGAGCATCTACATACTGTAGATTAGATGGAAGCACAGGAAGAGATTTGAGCTCGCGGCAATGCTTCAAGTCAAGCAACAACAGGCAATGAAGTTTCTCGATGCTTTGAGGTAGGGTCTCAATATTGTTTCTGCTTAAGCATAGACACCGCAATGAGTGTAAGAAGCTAAAATTATCTGGCAATATTTTGATATTGCAATTCGTGAGATAGAGGTCCGATAATAAAGAGCTGCCTGAGAATGGCACCAATACCAACCCTGTGGAATCTTCGATGCTATACCCACAGAACGAAAACACTTTGAGGTTACTCAAACAACTCAATTCAGGTGTCTGTTTGATAGACGTTCCATCCATACGCAAAATCTCTAAGCATTCCATCTTCTCTTTGATGGCTGGAAGACTCTTCAGCTCTGAACAACCAGAGAGAATCAGTTCTTGAAGAGATTTAAGCTCGTAAAGATCGTCGGGAAGACACTTCAATTTGCAACAATTCTTGAGATTCAGCAAAATAAGGTTGCGAAGGCTCTTGATGCATTCAACAACTTTTTCAATTGCTGAGCCGTCCAAATAAAGGGATTCAATACTTTCTGATATAATATGAAAGTCCTGAAGCTTTGAGCAACCACTGAGGATCAGAGTCTTCAGAGATTTTAATTTGACTCCCCCTGGAAGACTCTCAAGGTTTGTGCACCCTCTGAGGTTCAGGTAAATAAGTTTGTTCATCTGTTTGATTGATGTACCTAAAAGAACCAAACCCGTACAGCGTTCGAGGTCCAATCTTTCGAGATTTTCAGCCCTGGACAAACCTGATAAATTCAGCAAGTCTTTTGACCAACTGAGGTCAACCCATTTTAAATTTTCTGTATTCTGTGGCACGTAGACAATTGAATAACTAATCAGTAGATAACTAAAGAATAAACTTATCAGATAAGAAAATATATAGCCGAGGATGCACCTTCTCAGCTTTCCACAGTTGTTTGACGTGGCTATAGCGCAGAGTAAGATGGACAAGTTTCTCTGGACTGAAATCTGATGGCTGCAATCATAGGGATACCCCTGCCAGTGGAGGTACACAAGCTCATGTGGAAAGTGCTCAAGCTCTTCACAGTCCTGAAATTTATGGTCATTATCACACCACTTAGAACAATGAGAATTGTGGAATTTCAGGAATTTGAGATTTGACATCTCCTTGAAAGCAGCAGGAATAAGCTTTATCTTCTCGACATTAGACATGTTCAAGAAGATGCCTCTAAGACAGACAGTTCCCTGGTAACAAGAGCAAGAGATTAAGGAACAGGAAAGGTCAACAGAAAAAAAATACCAGAAGAACCACATCAAGGGTAGATATGATGTACTACAACAAATCAATGGACAAATAATGAAACATCTAGCTCACCGTGTTACGCTCCAGGATAATACGAATATCTTTGTGGTTCCACAACCTACTACGCTTGCCTGCCTTTTCGATGGATACAATTTCCTTCCCCATTGCATACATCAGATCATGCATCTCAATCCTATCATAAGAAATGGTTACCAAGCACTTCTCTTCAAGTTCTCCCATCACAGTTTTTGCATCAATGTCGTCTGATTTCAAAATGCTCAAAATAAAATCTGCTTTCTCTGATCTGAAAAAACATGCTATGTCCAGAAATATTTCCTTCTGATCATCATTCAGTTCTTCATAACTCTTTTTAAGCTCTTTCTGAATCTGGGTGTCTGGCCTTTCCTGTAACCTCTTCCATTTGTCTGACCAGTACAATTTATCTTTGTGAAGTAGACCCCAACCTAACGACTTCAAAGCAACGGGATGCCCATTAGCATAATAAACAAAATTGTTTGATAGATCCAAAAATTCTTCAGTGGGGTAGAGGCTGTCAGAGAATGCCTTAAGGCAGAAAAGCTCCATAGCTTCCCTGTTATTTAATCTGGGAATTAGATAAATGTCATCAACTTTGTTCTGCAGCAGCTTCTTGTCTCTGGTTATTATAACAATCCTACTTCCTTTCCCGCGCACTTTCTTCAGTTTGATGAGATCTTCTATTTGATTTTCTTCGGTTACATCGTCCAGCACAATAAACAATTTCTTGTTCATTAGAACGTTATCCAATCTTACATGCTCTCTGACATCCCCATTTTGGTCATCCAATAACTTACGGAGAAGGTTATCACGCAAATGAGGTAATCCATGCCGCTTTGACTCCTTTGCAATGTCTTCAAGGAAATCGTACCCATCAAATCTCTGGAAGTTCCGTTTATATACGATATTAGCAACCGTTGTCTTGCCGATTCCAGTCATCCCAAGAACTCCGATGGTACGGACATGTTCATCATCATGAAACTTCAATAACTTCTCGAGTTCCTTAGAACGTGATTCAGTCCCTGGTAGATCATCAGGGATTTCATATGGAGACAATGTATTCAGCATCCTGACAGTATTCTTGACGATATCATCCAAAAATTTAGGCTCCGAGCTGCCAATAAGAGGTAGTTGGGAATAAATAAAAATGTTCATAATTCAATTTTAGAAAGAGTATCGCTATTTTAGGGTACCTTTCCTGAGGATATACAAAGCCAAGGATATCGGAAGCTGTCTGCAGAGCATTCTTCAATTCCTCAAGTTTGTGCTCATCTCCATTGACTCTCTCTGTAGGGCTCTGAAAGGCAGCTTCTAAACTCTTCGCCACATCAGATTTACTGACTTTGTAGAAGATCGGTATAACCCCATGATTGAGGTCTCTCCTGCACTGCATTATCTTCCCGAGTTCCTTCAAACACCACGGGGAGTTGGCGTAGTCCTTGGAGAAGACAACGATTGACATCTTCGATTGCTCGATCCTGTCAAAGAGAGCTGAGATGTTCTCGCCTCGCAGGAGTTTGGCATCGGAGAAAACATCGATACCTTTCCCGTGTAGGTACCTAAGTAGGTGAGAGGTGAAGCCCTGACGTGTGTCCGTGCCTCTGAAACTCACAAACACGTCGAACTGACGCTTGGAAGGATCTGACGAAGAGGAAGCCATTAGAAGACGGCGATGATGCAGCTTTTTGGAAAGTCTTATCTCTCTTTCGGATAAAATGACTTTGTGGTGCTCAACAACAACGAATCATTCCACTAACCACACCATCCAGCAAAACTTAGTTGACTTTTCTTTTTTTTTCTTTTCCTATTGCAATTTGCAACAAGGAGTTTATATGCTACACATTCCTAATCTTTATACTATTAATTGGGGAATACAAAACTTAAAAAAAAAAAGATTTTATTTTTGAGAATTAATCTATACTACCGTTTACTAAAAAATTTAACAAATTCACAAGAGCAAAATAGCTAAACAGAAAAAAAATTGTTTGTTTGTAGTACATTGTGCTGCCTTCTTGCTGGGGTATGAAGCCTAGGTTCTTACATTTGAAGAGGTAGGCTTTCATCATTATAGGAGGTTTCTTTTAACGTTTGTAGCGCGCTTTGGCTTCCTAGGTTTTTTGGTGTCCAAGGATCTCCGGAAGTTTAGATTGCTTGTAGGTTTGGGTTGGTTTGTCTCGTTTCGGATTGAAATTGCTATTGGTCTGCCTTGTGTATGCATTTCGAACTTTTTTGGTTGGTGTCTATCTCTGTAGTTGTATCATGGTTGCCTTATCTTAGGTCGGTTCTTTGGGATTATGGATATTTTAGTATTAGAGTTTTATGATCCATTCGGATATTTTATAATTTTAATTTAAATCAGGTTTGAATATTTGGTATATCAAAATAGAAAATGGTTAAATTTGAATAAAATTTCTATAATTTTCATAAAAATAACAAAAAGCTTTGAATATTTTAGTTATTTTGGATATTTTGGTCTAAAAATAACTGATATATTCGAAATTACAATTAAATTTTTGGGTAATTGAATTATATCAAGTCTAAATATAATTAATATTTTGTATATAATTATTTTTGGATATTTTGGAGATCCATTCGCTTTTTAGTTCGGTTCGGATTATTCGAATATAGAAATATAAAATCTGTTTGGATATTTTGTTGGTTAACATAACAGACGAGGGAGAACCCACGATGAACTAAGCAAGAACCCGACGATAGACCGTATTGACTCAGTCGGATCTCACGCTAACCGTATTGACAAAGCGAGGGGGTTTATGGGCTCCAGGTACAGCGAGCATCGTAGGCGCTACTCTCAGCCATGGCTCAAGCCGTTTCTTTAGGATCCATACCCACGCCACCCCACGAAAGTCGTGCTGGTTCGCTTTGATACCTCTTTTTTCAAATCGGTTCTGGTTCAACCAAATACTAGAAGGTATATCTTTCTCGAGATCAAGTTTTTTTGGTTGAGAGTATTTTTTCCACGTCTAACTCGAATAGCAACTGGGAGATCAAAATTAGCTTGAAGAATATAATCAAAAAACAAAAAAAAAACTCTCTCCCAGTACAAATTACTTATCAGATCCAAAAATCTCTTCTTTAGAATACAAAACACTTGCACCCACCTCAGAACCCAACTCCACAATACTTTATAAACCACAAATCTTTAACAGAATTTGAGGAGACTCATATACAACCCTATCATATTTTTGAGATTCAACCATAAGAATTTTTTTACAGAGAATCGAAACCAATTGATCTCCAAACTTCTCAAAACTTACGTTTTCCACAACGGACCCAAATTTTTTCCATCTCACTGAATGTAACTTCAGATCTCTGCCTCCAATTAAAAATTATCTTTCTTTATTCTTCAGATCCAGAAGAATCCTCAATGAAAACCGACTCTAGAATGTAACTTTTTTTTTTGTCTTATTGGGAAATACATTTTTAAAAGTGACATTTACTTTGTCGATTATTACAGAAATGTGATTACCAACTATCTTACAATATCATATCATGAAAGACAGAAAGAGTATAGTTCATAGTTGTAACTTGATTTAACTGAATAGTATAAAATAATATTTTATTGTGTAATTATTTTTTAGAAAGTCCTTAAAATAGCTCTAAATGAAGTTTTTGGTTAGAAATAGCCCCAAAAATATTGTGAGACATTTATAATTTAAATTTTTTTGGTTTGAGTTAACTATTTTAGATTTAGGGTATAGTTTTTAGGGGATAAGGGTTAGGGTTTAGTTTTTAGGATGTCGTATTTAGGGTTTACGATATAGGTTTTTAAACCCTAAACCATAAATTATAAACCCTAAAAGTGTGAGGTTAGGATATTTTTGGTCATTTTGTTAAAAAATTTGGGATATAAATGAAAGTTTCTAAACCTTCTATTTTTTTGCTAAATGTGGCCAAAAATTTAATTGTATGATATATAAGAGGTTATATATGGCATAAATGAAAGTGTGTAGTAAATGTGACGCAACAACTTTATTTTGTGCTATTTATGAGAATTGCCCATTATTTTTTCAATTGTTATTTTCCTGCATGGGTAAAAAAAATTGTTTAACTATTTATTGTAAAAATAATATAAAGTTGTAACATATATTAAAAGTTATCTGAAAGATAAAAAAGTGACATACTTTATATTATAAATAACTATAGTTTTATTTATTTTTAATAGTTAATTTTCAGCATATAAATATATATATATATATATATCTTTATATTATGTTGAATTATCCAAAACCTACACAACTGGATGCAAAAAAAATTAAGGACTACACTGTAAAAAACTGTTCGTATCTATGTTTCCGACATCTTAAGCAATATTAAGCCACTGCCATCACAGAATGGAGTGCGAGCATTTTACTCCAGCATCGACAGAAAATTTCAGAATGTACTGCAACTACAATGAAAATGATCTAAGCATAGCAGAGTAAGAATAGTCGTAGATCTGGTAGTACATCTGAGAAATGTAGACGAGCAAATGATCTATCAACTAGAAAAAAATCAAGAGTTAATATTCAAACATAAACTTAGTTTTTAATAAAAATCACTCTTTTATCATATATATTTAGAAACTTTCTCAAAACTAAAGATTCAAAACTCTATAAAACTCTTAGAACTTTTATTCTTTCATAAAAAATTTTTATTTAATTGTCACAACTCAACAATTGTATTTATACTAGTTTAGACACCACATATTTCTAGTAGAACTAGAAAACCTTATTAGATAACTCCTAATATATATTTAGATAACTCCTAAATATAAATCATATTCTTATCCTAATTTCCTAAATCCATACTCGGTTAGGATTAGTTTTACTTGTGGATCAAACTATCTTCAAACTTACTCCAACATTCATTCCCTTAAGGTTCAGCTTAGTCTTGGTGAGGTTTTGAACTCCCATAAACCTTCTCATCTCCTTGAACTTGATCCTTGTTAGGGCTTTAGTCAATATGTCTGCACATTTTTCTTCATTGAGTACATGTTCCACCTTGATTTGATCATCTTCAACCGTCTCTCGGATGAAATGATATCACTTGTGGATATGTTTGCTTCGACTATGGAACACATGATTCTTTGTTCCAGCGATTATAGACTCGTTGTCAATTCTCATAACAACCTTCTCGCTAGTCGTCGGCTTGACAAGCTGCAAGTGTTGCTGCCATAAACTCGGCTTGATGGAACTTGACAATATGTTAGAAATTGTTGATGTCATAAACTCGGCTTCTAGAACCTAAAGACACGACTATGTCTTTTGTCTCTCAACGAGGTGCAACACCTCGAATTTAGACTAAGTTCGGTTTTCACTGTCTCTTTGTCAATAACTTGGCCCAACTACATTTCATGAGACTGACTAAGGCCCATAACTTGACAATTCTCCACCTTGGGCCTTAGTGAATCCAACCCAAAAAATCTTGTCTTTTTTCCTTTCGACAATGAAGAAGAAACAAGACTTTTCTTTTCTAATGGCTAAATAACAACACCAGTTGCACGAACCTTGCATCCACTGGCGATGTTTCCGGCGAGCTCGACCGCTTTTTCCGCCGTCGTTCAAAGTTTTCGCCAAATACGTGAGTTGCGCCTCTTCTTTGACGCGAGCTTCAACAATGCAATCTTTGATGTGAGTCTTTGCATATTCCTGCAATTTCTCTGTAATCTCATATACCCTTGATTCTCACTTCATCTCTTTGTTGTGATGAATCAAAACTTGCATTTATCTGAGATTTCGAAACTTCATGTCTGAAAATATCAACTTTTATTCTCGCAGCTTCTCCGACGAACCACAACCTGAGTTCATGCTACTTTGAAGACTTTAGGTAAACTTCTTAACATGAATCAACTCTTCATGTCTAGACTTTTCACCTTGCTGCATTTCCGGTGAACTGTCATGGTTCTTCTCATACGTTGATGATTACACGTAACCATCATAACCTGAATCATCTTTTCCACGCCTTGTTTCTTCTAACCTTAGAAACACTGTGTAATTCTTACTTGATTTCTTTATTCCTCACGACAGCTCCACTTAGAGTCAAAAACCATTTCTTCCACTTCATCTTATCTCAGGTCATTCCTATTCCTCTAAATTATTCACTCTCGACTTATACCTTTAGATTCAGGAACACATACCAAATAAACTACTTTTCTTCTCTTGAATTTCTTCCAACAAATGCTCCACCTGGAATCAATACTCCTTATTGCAATTCAAGATTCTCGTTTCTATGTACCTCCTGCGAGAGTGTAATATCGATAATGGAGTTACCTGGAGCTGCACCATTCTTCAAGCAGTGTTGAGAAGATCACAATAATCTTGAAGCTTATGTTAAGATACTGCTTCATTCCCCCCCCCCCCACTTTTGATTGAATTTGACAATCTATGTCTTCAGTTTTCTCCAATGAACTTCTCCTACATTATTAGTTTAATTCATTCAAAAATTCTTGTAAATCAAAGAACGTTTGAACTACCTCTGATTGTTTCTCTACATGACCATCATTATTCCTCTTAAACCTCTAGTCATTTTGTTTTAGCTCTGGAGCAATCAACTCTAGGTTCTCCGTCTTCACCACACTTTCATCCTCTTTTGTGTATTTTTCTAAGGAATTTTGATCTCTCATCAAAATCTTGGGTCTTCTATTGTCATAAAATATTGGTTGCCAATCAACTGAGCTCCTTGATATGTAAGCGTGCTTCTTCCTTTGATATAGATCATCTTTTCTCACATAACCATGTGAAGAGTCATCATGACATTGATAATACCTTTTCTCATTCGTCAACGTCCTCAGCCTAGCTTGAAACTTGTAACAAAACCTCATGATATGTCCAAGTTTTCCACAGTAATAACACCTACGTGGGGTTCTCCTCTTAGTCTCAATTTTCTGAAACTTTGTTGGAATATGTTCTGGGTTGTTCCCTCTAACAAACTGAATAGATTTCTCATCACTTATGGATGTACCTCCTTGATATCCAAGACCATAGTTTGACTTTTCATTTCGAGTCCTTCTGTTGGGACATTAGCAGAGATGTTCCATTTCACAAACTTGGTCACACCTGAGGATATTTCTCCTTGATGCCCCAGACCATGATTCGTCTTCTCGGTCATTCCCATTGACAAAATCTTGTTCAGATCCCTTGTACCACTATTGAGCATATAAATCTTCTTCCAAGTATCAGTGAGTTCTTGTTCCAACAACTTGCCAAGTTCTTCACTCATCAGCTTCCCCTTCTTTAATAGTTGTTGGTTTTCTCTGCTGAGCCCAACCACCTTATCCACTATCTTTGGGTCTTCCATAGTGTTACCTAGGGTTTCTAATTTCGAAGCCAATTCCGATAGCTTTCCCGTGAAGGAATCGATTGTGTCTGAATCTTCATCTTTACTCCTTCGAATTTAGACATGAGGGTTTGGCGTCTCGCTTCCTTCACTCGATCTGCTCCAAGATTTCTTGTTTTGATTGTTTCCCATATACCTTTCTGTGAATCAAGATCACCAACTTGTAATATGAGTGTCTCGGGTATGGCTTTAAACAACAAGACAATCGCCATGTCGTTCTTCTCGTTTATGGTCGATCCTGGCTCAGTCGTCTCTCATACCTTGTGAACACGCAAGTTCACTTTCATTCTCGTCGACCAAACCGTATAGTTTTATGAATTGAGCATTGGACATTGAATCGATGAAGCTCCTTCAACCTCGTCATCGGGACGCTAGCATATCCCATGGCTCGAGTATGCTTTTACTGTTTGATTGATTGATAACCAATAGCTCTGCTACCAATTCAAGAGTTAATATTCAAACACAATTTCAGTTTTCAATAAGAATCACTCTCATATTATATATGTTTAGAAACTCTCTCAAAACTAAACATCCAAAACTCTCGAAAACTCTTAGAACTCTCTTATTCAATTGTCACAACCCAACAATTGTATTTATACTAGTTTATGCACCACCTATTTTTAAAAGAATTAGAAAACCTTATTATATAACTTCTAAATATATATATCATATTTTATTATCTTAATCTCATAAATTCATACTTGATTAAAATTAAATTTACCTGTGAATCAAGTTATCTTCAAGCTTACTCCAACAAAAAAACAATTGAATCCACCAACTGGGCATACCACTCACTTGCAGAAAATATAATAAGTACAACATAACAAATCAAAACCATTAAAAAAGAAGAAGAGAGAACTAACCCGTACAAATGATAATGAACTCCTTAAGTCAAGCTGGAACTTAAAGCAGCATTTCCGCGTTTTTTCAGGTCTGCTGATTATTTGCAGCAGAAGGCACAACAGCTTCAGCGCCGAATCTAAATGTATCTGAGCAGTGGTCAGTAAGAATTGATGGATGTTTAGACGCAGTAAAATGTTCTTCAGCAAAATTGTTGGCCAAGCACCTCGTAACTCTCTGATCTACCTGTGAAACTAGAGAATTCAGAGAGTTTTTAGATAGAGTCCGGCCTCAATTCTCAACCAAAGTATGATAAAAAAAATTGACTACACAAATCCTAAAAAAGTATTCTTCATCAAATTAAGATGTTCCACGATCAAATGCCTTGAGTTTTGGATAGCTCTCAAGGCTTGTGCAACCAGATCTAGCTCCACAATAGATCTCCACAATAGATCTCGAGTTCCTTATTCCGAATGTTAGTTGCTGAAGCCTTCTGCAAGTTTCCAGATCTAGCATAACAAGTTCAGTGAGATTATCGATTGACAATGGAAGTTCTCTTATGGCAGTCCCGGCTCTTTCAATTTTGGTGTAAAATCCTGAATCTCCTCGAGCTCTGTGCTGCCAGACAAATTAAGAAGCTTGAGAGATGTGAAATCAACCATGGCAGGTAAAATTCGAAAATGAAAGCAGTCTTTCATATTCAAGGAAACAAGCTTCGCGCAACGAGCAATAGATGTGCTAGTGTCAACCAGAGTAGTACATATTTCAAGATCAATGTGTTCAAGGTTCAGGGCTTCTGATAACATCAGGATATCACTTAATTGTCTGGAGTGACTCAGTTTGATTTTCTTTAGCGTCTCGAGATTATGTTTACAACATGAATAACCATAATGAGTCATCAGATGCAAGCTTATAAATTCATGTTAGTGGCTTAAAATACCAAAATGTCAACACTTACTTTCTTCCCTTCAACAATGTCGTTAGAGTCCCACAATCTCTGTGTTCGCATGGATCCTCGTCTTCTTCATAAACAGTAAATCGACCAATGTCTTGAAAAGGAATCGGGATCTCTATCCTCTTGTCCAAAAGGCTAATGAGAGACTCGTCAATGAGATCACAGATCCCCAAACATGTAAGAAACCCACAAGCATCAAGTAATTGAACCACATGATCTTTGTTCTCCTCTCTGAAAAAACATGCAAGGTTCAAAAATATGTTCTTTTCATTTCCATCTCCATTAAAGCTTCTCCGAAATGCTTCCTGAATCTGAGTTGGTGGATTTCTTCGCAATCTTTGGAGATGTTCCTTCATATTGTTTATATGCTGCTTTGATACAGAAGAACCCAAAACTTTGAGAGCCAATGGAACACCACTACTGCAGCTCATGAACTCCGAGATGAACACACTTTCTCCATTCAGATATCCATGGCTCTTTAACTCTACACGGTACAAGAACTTGTTTTTCCTAGAGGTTAAGATGATTCTGTGTCCATGAGAAAACCAGCCAAACCCTCCAGCTACGGCTTCTGCATCCCTGGCATCACTCACGTCATCGAGAACAACAAGAATCGTTTTATTTTGGAACCAGTCCCTCATGAAACTCGGTTTTATATCACAACCGCTTTTACTTAGTTTTTCTTCCCTAAATACTTTGGAGAAGAAATCCTCACGCATTTGCCTCAGCCCTTTCTTTTGACAAATTAAATAAAAGTCTTGCAGAAAATAACACAGATCATATTTTGGAGCTTATATACCAAAAATTTCTCTGGCAATGGATATCTTACCTATTCCTACCATACCCCAGAGTTCCACAATTTGGTGGTTTAAAAATGCTAAGATTCTCACCAGATTCTTGCTGTTTTTCAAATATAGCCTTAAGCAGGCGTTTCTTACAACTTCCTCAGCAAGCAAAACCTGCTTCCTGCAAAAAGAACACAGAAAAAAGATGAACCGAATTAACACATACTGATAAAAAACAGTCCTCCAAATATTAGAAAATGTTAATAAGCACGTTGGATGTTTCCAAGAAAAGTTTCAAGAGGAACAGATGCCACATTGTCAAATAGAGATGTCAATTTACTCCTTTTCCATTCATGTCCATCGATGGACGCCATCTCAGCCTTAGCCGCTTGCAATTTCCGAACTCTGTGTAGCTGGGCAGGATATATATTATGAAACTGATCTAGATCAAAGCTGGCTTCTAACCCACAAACGTCTGACAGTGTAGCCTTAAAATATATAGGAATAATTACAAGGTTTGTTGCTTTCCCATGCTCCATGACTTCCATCAGATGATCCAGGGACTCTCTAGAACAAGCATAACTATTTGTAAGTATGATAATACCAACACTAGATCTGTATAACATCTTTTCATCCACGTTATTTCTGTCCAGTATATTATACGTCAAAGGGGTGACACCTTGCTTGTGTAACTGTTTTGAGATGGCTTCGATGAAAGATGTCTCAAGGTCGTCATTGCACGAAAAGACTAATATGCATTCTTTTTCTCCAGTCACCTCACTTGCCGACTTTAGGAATGTTGTCACAGCTAGGCTGCGAAAAAGGATTTTCCATTAGTCTGATGCCATGCGCCTCACATGTGACACTGAGGTAACCAACGAGATCCTCGGCAGCCTCCACACATGAAGTCAGCTGCTCGTGATTCCACCGAGAAAAGTGGGGAAGAGGGGTTGATTTTGCCGGCTTTCTCGCATCATCTCTCTGTCTGTTTTCACCCGATTTCTTTATTGGACCGTCGAAGCTTTTGTAACTCGGTTTTCGCAAACCATTGCCTAACCGGATTCCCATTTTGGGTTGAAGCTTTCTTTGTTGGAGTTGGTTAGATTTTGTAGTTTTTATTTATTCTGCTTTCTTTGTATTATCCATCTAACTTCTGTCAAAAATCAAAATTGATATAAACTACTTAAACATTTTACACAAAAAAAAAAAGATCAAGAGTAGAAGATACATATAACATGAACTTTCCTTTGTCTAGGGTAAGCAATTAGAAGGATTATTTAGAATTGTTACATTCAAAGATGTTTTATGTTATCAGGCGCTTCTGACACAGACCAGGCCTATTCAACAAAATGCAGAGATTGGTAGAGCAAATTACAAATACTAATTTGAAAAGATTTAGATATTTGCGTTTATATGTATGCTAAGTATATACATACACATTATACCATAAATGTATAATGTTTATCTGAAATTTTTGTACTTCTAAAACTATTTTTTTGGTAAAAAAAAGATAGATAATGAAACTTGATATTAACATGAAAAGATATCAAACGTTAATACTAGAGTTTTAAGTAAAACGTTTTTTTTTGACAAAATCAAATAAAATGATTTAAATTTTTTTTATTATGTTCATTTAATAAGAAGCATTGTTTTTTCTACCCACATTTTTATCCTTTAATTTTGTTTCATTTTTTTGTTAGAAACTAGGTGATTCACATATTTTATTTTACATGTCAGTTTGCGTACTAAATTAAAATTTGAATTTTAAAAACATTATAGTAGTTGTTTAATGTTATCATAGACAACTAACTATTACTTCTAATTTATGATTAGAATTTGAAACTCTTAAAAGTCGAAACAAACTTATAATAATTCTAAGCAAAGTAAAAAATTCTCCCTTCGAAAAATATATACGTCTAACTCTACTGCTTACCTCTTTCAAAGACTTCTGTCCAATCACTCGTACCTCTTACAACTCGCAAAAAAAAAGGGAAAAGAAAAAAGCAACATTGAGGTAGATGAGAAAATCCCAACAAGAAGAGAGAATGTTACATTATCGAGATGTTTTTGGCTCCCAAAGTTTAGGTACAACCATAGATTGATATAATATTCACCCAAGCCAAGAACTGTAATATGCCTACATTTTGAAGATCCAAACCATCAAAGATTTTACGCAATAGCTGAACAAAACGTGGTCATGCTTTTTAAGATGCTACATGGTTCGCTTTCCGCAAATCATATTTTGTATTTGATCGAAGCAGAGCGAAGGAATTTGTTACCTGTAAATTAAATCTACAGGTCTGGTAATCCATCCTCATAGGCAAACTCTGATTTTTTTTTATACTCTATAAAGGAAGTGAGAAGAAACAAATTGCTGTACAATGACGACTTCATCACTCAGCTTCGCCTCCTTCTTCTCTGAAGTGTTGTGCAAAAAATTCATCTAGTTGTCCCCAGTTTAGGATGCCTGATTGATTGGGATTGTCGGATGGTAACGACCGAATGCATTTAAGGATAAGTTCAACGTGAAGCTTTAACCTGATAAAAAAACGAGACAAATGTTTCTTACAGAAGCTAAGTTGGTTTATTTTTGAAAAGGATATAAAGCTACCTTTTCTTTGCCTCTGGGGAGCTTATCTCCAAGTTCGTAAGCGTTTGAGAGGTTTGCGTGTGGATAATTAAAATCACCTGCCTATAAGAATCATGAAACAGTATAAGGTAAAGTTAAAAATTTAGAACCCAAAAGATTGTTTCCTGTCTTTTGCATTTATAAGAAGAAACAATAATGTGCTGTCAAACCATAAAGCTAAAGACAAATAAAGCAGCACTATTAACTAGAAGCATACTGGCAACAAGGATAAATAGCAGAGAATTTCAAAATGTTCAGCATTGACCTATAAAATCTCAATTGCTCAGATTCAAAATATAAAACTATTCACAAGGTTCATGAGGTTTCTGCGATCTCAGGTGTTATTGCCCAAGAATACGACTAAGTCATTCACTGGTCAGGTAGTTTGTTTTTCTTAACTTGACTCTACTTCTAAAGACTAATTGGCTACTATCCTACAATAAGTCGATTCTAGTTCAAAGTTAAAATTCTCGCCTTAATGTCTTTCCTATGAAAGCTGCATATATGCTCACCTGAAGATTGCTTGAACATCGGCTTCATGCAATGTCTCAGACAACACTCGGTGAAGGTAGCCGACTTCCTGTAAAATTAAGTGCACATTAAAACATCTACTATTATCTTAATAAGATAAGTGAATGAGAATAAATCACCCTTGTGAGTGGCCACGCAAACTCTTTAGTTTGTTTGTTAGTGTCTGGAGGTCTGTTCCAGCTCTCAACAACTTTAGGCAGCCCATGAAGATGCGCCAATAGTCTTTCCCTCATTATCTGAACCAGTTTTGTGTATATTTCATCTCTATGAACCCTATAATCCTGAGAAATGGTGAGAAGCTGAAGTTATTGGAAACAGGAATTAAAACCACCACGTTAATACCTATATTCTAGAAACCTAGAGATAACCAACTGGTGTGAACATTTTTCAACGACTTCCTTATAAGGTGTGCAACCCCCTCTAAAACCCTATGACCTGTAAAATTTAAGAGACAAAAGCCAGAAGGCAAAGAGAGAAACATACCTGAGCAACTTTATCAATCTCTACTGACAACAGAGTCTTTCTCGTCTCAGGTACTTTTGAAAACAGAATTCTTCTGGTTTCTTGGACCAAAAAAAAGGTGTTAGGGATGATTCACCTTACATGGGAAATGAGCCAGGGATGATTCAAACAAAATCAATCATCGAGAAGCCAAAAAATGGAGAGACTAAGCTGATCATCTTAAGACCAAACAAACCGGACGTACAAAAAACCCCCAACAACCAAAATAAACTTCATAAGCAAGCTCATATTTTTGAAAAAGAAAAACTGAGTAAAAATGCTTGGATAACAAAGTAAAACACTTTTACAGAGGAGAAGCAAACGATATCAATACATTAATCAAGCTGAACACATTATGAGTGCAACAGTTAGGAAAGAAAAATAAAAAAATATCACCTACCAGGAATAATAGTGTAAGTGAAGTCAATTACTTGACTTGCAAGCGCCAAGTGTTTCGCCTTTATGGATTTCAAACCAGATACCTATAGCATGAAGATGGCCATTCAATAGGTCAATATTAGAATAGATTACATCTGTTTTGCACCAATAAAATCAAATTTCTTTATGTAAAAAACTTCAATTGCAAAAGACAAGTAGGTGAGGTGATACAACAGGTTCGGATTCACAGGTTATTGGTTAGAAAATTCAATACAGCTAGTCAGCATTGAAAAATACAATTTTCATTTTAAAGCATATTTATACCTGCATAGCACGAGCACCCAGAACAAGTTGGCATGTCCTAGTGTTGAAAAATCTCAACACTTCAACAACACGGAGACCAATTTCTGAGGACAAAGCTGGCAAAGAATTGTTCATATCAATATACTCTGACAACATCTTGAGCAATATTAACCCACTGCAGATATAAAAGGAATTGCATCAGCATAACTAAATTTCCAGCCTGGACAGCAGCTTAAACATTAATCAATCTAAACCTAGCAAACAGTACATAGTTAGAGGGTGTCTGCCCTCTCAGGCATGCAAATCAACAAAAGTCTTATTTGGTAAATGGAAACTGAAGAAAAATATTCCATAATCAACAGCCATTCAAATTACAAGAGAAAATGGCATAAATAACAACATTAAAATGCATAACAAGAAAACTAACCAGTTTACCATGTGGTAACCAACTCCTTGATAGAAAAGGTTTGATTTTCTGTGCGCCTTCTGATTACTTTGATTATTCAGAACTGAAGATACACCAGCCTTGCTTCTTTCAAGAGACTCAGGCGAGACGGTCGATTTCCCTTGTGCATCACTTACTGCAGGACCTTTACTAGATTCAGATTTTTCATTTTGCAATTCAGAATGTTGATCCCCAGTTCCTGAAGTGAGAGACCCATTGAGAGGAAGGGAATTACTGTGATATGTTTTAATATTAGCATCATCAACTTTCCCAGAAATCAACTCCTGGGATGTGAAAAGATAACTGATTATTGATTGGAATTCTTCGGGAACATCTATCTCATCCCATGTTTCTTGATCAAGCACAGCTTTCAGTTTTGTCATCTACAGCAAAGTAAAATACAAATTAACAACCAGAACTCTTGAAATGAAAAATTTTTAATGGTTAAAGGATGACAGAAAATGCATCTATGGCATGAAGTCAATATAGTTCAACACTAATTGTTTATGAAAAGTAAGTTTTTCTGAGACTTTTTCACCACTTTTTCTTTTCTTTTTTTTGTATATAGATCAGATGGCTTGGTCACATTGCTCTTAGTATAAATTTTTCTGGAATGTTTTCACAACTTATTCTATTTTGTAAGCCATGAACCTAAACAAAACCGTAGATGTGCTTCTTGTAAAACTAATCAACATATATATACAGAGACTAACCCGAGCTTCATGCTGGGAATCAACAAAGGCTTTGGCTTGTGATTGCAGCGTCCCACGAATACTAGATCCCAACCGTCCACCAATCTATTAGATTCAGTGCAAATGTCACGCAAAAATAAGCAATGCAATTGCTTATCTCATTTATGAAGAAAAGTTGAGAACAAATACCTTCTCTGTAGCTGTTATAAATTCTTGGGTTAGATCATAAATGCTCATGAACTCCTGCAATTTTAATTTTGGATGAAGAAGAGCACGAACTCCTAGTAGTTTTGCCCACCTAGCATGAGTAACCTCACAAGCCGCAAAAACAGCTTCTGTATTTTCTCTTAATACATCAGCCCTGTGTAAATAAGAAAATTAGCCTAATTTAGCTCCAAGCGTAGAATTTCGGAGCTGTGTAACAGCTTGTGTAACAGACGGCTGCAAGAATTTGGAAGAATGCATTAATAAAATAAAAATAAAAAACCTGAAGTTTCTTGACATGTTCATCAAGCTTGATGTGTCACTCAATCTTCCCTGCAATGGAGGGGCCTTTGAAGTAGCCTTACCCAATGCAGAAGACACTAATGACCCACCTTGGAAACCTGTTTCCTGGGCTGTTTCAGCCGCTACAGCACCAACAGCAATTGCAGCTGCAACTGAATCAGCTGCATAATGTCCATCGATATTGCAGAGGATCCATTCAATTGCCTTTTTCACTTCCAAAGCCCGAACTAGATGTGCCTGCATTCACTAAATGAAATGAAATCATATTACATCTTAATCAAACATCTAACTATGTCAGAGGGCGAAAGGTTCCAAACCTCTATGAGGTAGATGTATCAAACAAAAAATAAGAATGCTGCCAAAGGTTTAACATAAGTAGAACATATATGTATAACTTCCTATAATGTTTGTTTAAATAGTTAAAAGTTCCATAATTGATGCATATATTACCTGAACAATCCTAAATATAGCAGTTAAGAGATTAACAAATGCCTCAGATGACAGAGTCCTCAACTTGCTCGCAAGAGATAAGCCACCACCTGTACACGCACTAGGAGTAAGCATGGTTTCTGGAGAGACAACTACCACCAAAGTACAATACATTATCCTAAGAGAAGGATCAAGTTTTCAATTCAATCCTTTAAATAATTTTTCAGCCAACATTCTTAATCAATGGACCAATTTCCATGTAAATTACTTCCCAATTCCCAGTTGGGTCTCAGATCAAATTAAAGATAAAAAATAAAACAAACAAATGGGAATCTACGATAATATTGATAAGAGCATTTGCTAAAACAAGAATCCAATATTGTTGTTTCTACGTGTTGACCTGAAGTGAACATCAGAGGAATTTTGCACTTTTCAAGTACAAAACTTATGGTTAACTATGTTTTCATGCACAAACTAAGTTGCGTGACAATCTTTATACATAGTAATAACAATTAAAATCTCACCATCAACATCTACTGAGCGCTCTCCATGTGAAAAATCAGATTCAAGCGATCTTGCAACAAGAATTGGAAGCAGCTCAGCAACTGCGTTCTTGATTGCATTTTTCATTTCGGATGTGAGTGCATCCCGATACATTCTCAAAATTGAGGGGAACTTTGCCTGTGGAAAACAATTCAAAGAACAACACATGAGAAACTGAATTCGACTAAACACTTAATGAGCACTATGAACCAACAACAAAGACCAGAAAGAGCATAAACGAAGAAATTAAAACAATAAAGTATTGTCAACTTCAGTGGTAGCATATGTTGAAAAATGATCAGGACCGGCCACTCACCGTTCTTAGCAATCCAATAACTAGAGGAAGAAGTCGATCACATAAGGTAGAGGTATCCTCTTCTTCTAGCTTAATCTGCAAAGGTGTAAGCCCAAAATTCAGAGTCATGCTGGATGTTGTTCCAGTTCTTTTCCTGATTAATCTACAACTTCTCACAGTTTAGGATCTTCAATTCAATTTTTACACCAGCAATCAAGCTCCAAACAGTACAAAAAAAGAAGCGCCATATTCATTAAAAATATGCACTTGTACTGGATGAGACTTACTTCATCACGGGTCTTCCCGTTAGATGAAATGGATCCCCGTATTTTTGCTGCAGATAAAGTCAATATATCTATTTCCCCAGTATCATGTATTGAGAGACGCATAAATTCAGCTGTGAGGATACTACAAAGAAAAAATCAACAAGCCATCAAACAATAGACCAAATACACAAATAAAAGAGAAAACAGGACAGGTAGATATAGGAGGTGAACTAATATTATGAACTACTAAATCTTTACGAAACAGCACTACCAGTCTACCAAAGAAAATTAATACACTAAATGCCTACAGGTTGTACAATGTTCTACACCTTTGAAGGTAACTAATTATGAATGAAAATCTCCAAGTAATGTAGACCAAAGTACATTTCAACTGCAAACCAGGAACATCATAATAAAGGGAATTTAGCCAGCAAGGCATTACCGCGTGAAAGACACAAGCTGAGGAGGAAAGTTCAGAGTTTATAAGTTATGATTGATTACTCTTAGAATGCTACAAGCCTGGATGCACTCATAATCATCAGACTATAAAAATATCCACAGTTGTTACTACGCTTCACATCTCAACAAATGACTCAAGCAGCGGAAACATGAAAGGATTGATTCTACACTAAGAAATAGTGACATTTGCAAATTATAGAGAGACTATCTGCTATGAACAAACCAGAGCTGCAAAACCCTGCAAACATTTTTCAAATATCGGCTGCCTTCACCATCTAAGAACTCCAAGAGATTCGAACAGAAAAACTCAAAACATAGTCACTAGATCACATTTTCACCTCTTCTCTACAAATTGAAGTCAGAATTAGTTGGTTACTTTGGTAAGTTACATAACACAATTAACATGAAATCCCACTACTAAGTCTCATTGTGTTCCCAATCTATCCATCCTAAAATAGTATTACAGGCAGACCGAATACAGCCTATTTTAGTCAGTTATCATAACCTGAAAAGAGACACACCTGTTTATGGAATCTGTGGAAGTAGTAACATGATCCCGAAGATGGCGGAAGCAGTGTAGACCAGTTAACTCATCCCCAGCCTAAAAAGGATGAAAACCATTTTAGCTTCTTAAGAAAGAGTACCCTAATCACCTAAAAGTATCCAACATCAATTCCAGATGAACTTACCAACAAATTCTGGAGATCATCAGTTATATCCAAAGCTCCAGCACAATCTGCGGACGCAACAAGCTGAACAATAAAGAATCAAACTTCCATCACGAAAAAAGAAGAAAACACACAAAAGTAGCTAACTTGACACTACTCTAAGTGAATGAGTAAGAAAAAAATACCAATTTGAGTGCAGAGAGAGCTTGGTTACCATAGAAAATAAGAAGAAAAACACAAAAGTAGCTAACTTGATACTACTCTAAGCGAATGAGTAAGAAAAAATACCAAGTTGAGTGCAGAGAGTGCTTGGTTAACATACAAAATAAGTCTCAATTTACGTTGCAGCTCCAACATATTAATCCTAGTTGAGCTCAGCTCTTGAATCTGTCTCGCTGAATCTACCAAATTCCTATCCAGGAGCCGAATAGTCTCTTTCAACTCACGAATCCTACTACAACCCTCAAAAATCTTCACATTCAAATCCTGTAACTGTCCTTGGGCCTCAAAGAACGAATCAGACCTCACAGAGATCTCCTTAACAAGATGCAGCTCCACCACATCAAGATACTGTGACAGCTTCTCTTGAAGAGCTAGATTCTCAGTCAGGCTCGAAAAGGGACAAGCAGAACGAAATGTAGCTCCGTCCTCAAGAGCAAAATCCTCCTTGAAGTAAAGTGAAGGAACCTCACGCAAGCACGCAGCTAAACCCGATACGTGACTCTCCTGATCAAACCCAGAGCTCTCTTCCCTAGTGTGATTCCTAATATCCTCAAATCTACTATGAGACTCAGAGATCGGAGAAACGTAACCATGGAAGTCGGATCTGGTCAGCTCCGAACCTGGAAGCTTCGTTGAAGCAACAGGCGCGAACTCAGATGGAGCTACAAAGGTCGACGAAGACCACCAACCAACCCATGACGCATCGGAACCATAAACACCAGACTTCCCTCCATGTGGATTGTTAAGGATCGAAGAAAGACTCTGACTACTTGCATCGGAGATCGATTTGGTTAACGATGTAGGAGAAGACGAAGACGAAGACGAAGAACGGCCAAGATCTAAGCTCGATCGATTCGTATTGCCAATTGACCTTCCCACGAAGGAAGGGTGAGAATCCATAAGACCTCACCAAATCAAAATCATGAACAAACTCTGGAGGGAAATTCAGAAGTTATCTGGGGAAAATTTTCACAGATATAAATCGAATTTTCAAAATCAGAGAGGTCTTTGGAATTTTTAAAAGTGTGGATCGAATCGAATTTGTGTGTTGGATCTGGAGAGAAACGAAGAACGGAGAGAGTTGTGGAGGACTGAGGAAAGCCCTCTCTGGGTTCGAGTCTCGGTGAGATGGTTCGAGAGGTGGTGTGAGCAGTGCGGGGTTTCACTGCAAACATTCAATCGACGGTGGATTAGGTATCCACGTCATCTACAAAAAAGCTGTTATTAATATCTGATTTCGGCTTTTAATTATAATAAAGTCAAGAAAATATATTTTTTTGTTTTAAATTAAGAAAATATTATAATATATTATAAGGAAAAATATTGAATGGTCATTAGTAAAATTAAGAAAACTATATTTTTGTTTTAAATAAAAATGTCAGTGACGAAAAAAAAAATTAAAAAAATGTCACAAAATTGAATGGAGTTAACTATAACTAGATTTACACATCCTTCAAGATCAATATGCTCAAGGTTCCTCGCCTTTGAAAGCCTTGGGAACTTAGTCAACTGTCGGGAGTGACTCAGAATGAGCCTCTTTAGCTTCTCAAGAATCTGTTTACAAACACAAACAACCAAAACGAGTCATCAACTACAAGCTATGTATGCAGAAGATTACACCATAATGTCAATACATACCTTAGTTCCTTTCCATAGTCGGATGTTGCTATAGGGCATGTTCAGTTCTACAAGATTTTTAGGATTGAAGTTCCGAGGTATCCGAGAGGATATCTTTCCCAGTGGAGTAGCCGTAGCTCATCCAGCAAAGAGTGGAGGCCTTGAGGTAAACAAACCTTCCATTGGTTTTCAGAAGTTGGACAGTGGAGCTTGAGCAATCTAAGTCTATGTATCCTCTCAAATACAGTAGGACTCAACTCAACTGAGAAGCCAGACATATCAAGACATATGCCTTCAATTGCTTTTGTTCATCAATGAGACCATAAATTCCTAAATCTGTAAAGAAACCGCAACCATCAAGGATATTCACCACACGATCTTTATTCTCCCCTCTGAAGAAACATGCCAAGTCCAAAAATATGTTCTTCTCGTCGTCATCTAGTCTAACAAAACCTTTTCTAAATGCATCTTGAATCTCGATATGCGGATGTTGACGCAATGATGTTGCTTCTCATCGTTAATACATTGCTTTTGTTCAGACGAACCTAAGACTCGCAGAACTAGTAGAATACCACTACCGTAGTTCACCAGCTCAGATCAACGACATCCTTCCTCAGGCTCGGCCCTATCTAAAGCCAAGCAAAGATTTTATGCACCAAAATAATGGACCAAAATAAAAGGTATCAAATCAGATATAAAAATTATAAATGAGCCAAAAAAAAAAAAAATTGCTTTACACACTATTTTTTATTGGGTCGCCCTGTCCTTCCCTTCCAATTCTATTCAGTGGCAAACTGGCCACAAAGGCGAAGAGATTCATACTCTGATAGTTTCGGGATTTCGAAAAGCTCTTTGCTTTACACTGTACAAGAACTTGCCTATTCCTAGATGTTAAGATGATTGTATGTCCACCAGAAAACCAGCCAAAACCTCCAACCAAAACTTCTGCATCTCTAGCATTACTCACACCATCAAGAACAACGAGAACCCTTTTACAAAGGAACCTATCCCTTATGAAAATCACATTCGTCTATGAAAACTTTATCTTCCCCAAGGATTTTCGAGAAGAAATCATCACGCAAATGACTCAATCGTTTCGTTTGACACATTAGCTGAAAGTCTGGCAGAAAGTAGCTCAGGACATATCTCTGAGCTTGGGTTCTGAATATTTCTCTCGTGATAACCGTCTTCCCTATACCAGCCATACCCCAAAGTCCAACAATACGTGGGCCTGAAGGTTGAGGACATTGTAGCAGTGGCAAGACACTCTCTAATAGAAGCTTGGTTCCATTTAGGTTCCTGCAAGTTTCGGAATTAATCAACAAGCAGATATTTCTAACGATACTCTTGGCAAGCATAACCTCATCCCTGCGCAGAGAAAAAGACACACATAAAAAATTGAAGTAGTCAAACAACCTTCTTTATGAATGCTCTGTCCAATAGCTAAAATGTTAAATAGACAAATCACTAAAATGATTCCCTATTTAATTAAGCATATGTGCTCTAGTATATATATACTTTGGACAAATGTTCAAAGAGCAGAACCATACAGATGCAAAATGGTCTACTAGGAGAAGAGAAAAATCAATAACTCCCTCATATACTGATGTTTTTTCGTAGACAGATAATTTATTCAAGGCCTTCCTCCATTTCTGAAGTTCGGATGCCTGTACTGAATTCTCAAAAGAGCCAGGAGTTTCGTTAAAAAAAAACACAGGCAGAAGCGCAAGGTTGTTTTATTTAAATTGGCCCATGATTGCCACAAATTCATCCAGGCACTCTCTCGAACGAGCACAGTTCATCGTGATAATAATAATACAAACCCGTGATCTGTATAGCATCTCCGGATTCCCAGTCACTGTCCTCCTGGTTAGATCATATCTACAAGGGGTGAAACCACGCATATACAGCTCATTAATGATTCAGCTGATAAAGTATGTCTCATCAGAGTCTTGAGAGATGTCGTTGATTGCAAAATGGCCTGAAGGAGCACACGAAGGCTTGGTAAGCTTAGAGATTCTGCTCATGGATGATACAACCATCAAACAAACTCCCAGGACAATGTGCATGAGTAACCTCAAGCTGTTTTCGTTTGGTGGATCTAAAGTCCAAGATTTCAAAGGTTTGGAATTGCTACCTTTCTCTGTCTGCTCTCGAATATCAGACATGTATCTCACAGATTGTAATCTGTACAAGTTGCCAGACAACTTTAGCTGCTTATCCTCGCTGCACTCTTTATGCTTGAGTAGAAACAATATCGAGAATCTACCTGGAAGCATCAAGAAACTTCATCATCTCAAGTCTCTTTACTTGAAACATTGTCAAAAGCTCATCTCTCTTCCAGTGCTTCCATCAAATCTGCAGTACTTGGATGCTCATGGATGTATCTCACTCGAAACAGTAGCAAAACCCATGACACTTCTTGTGATAGCTGAAAAGACTCATTCTACTTTCGTATTCACGAATTGCTTCAAGATTAACCGAGAAGCACACGAAAATATTGTGGCTCATACTCAACTCAAGAGTCAAATACTGGCTAACGGATCTCTTCAACGTAATCATAAGGTCCAATCTCTGTTTACTCTGCTATTATTCCAGTGACATTGCCATTCACATATTGTCATGCTTAAATGGTTTTTTTTGGTTTTATCATTTCAGGGACTAGTTTTGGAACCTTTAGCTGCTGCAAGTTTTCCAGGAAACGATTTGCCATTATGGTTCCGCCATCAGAGAATGGGATCTTCAATGGAAACCCACCTGCCTCCACACTGGTGCCACGATAAATTCATCGGACTTTCTCTCTGCGGTGTTGTCTCTTTCAAAGAGTATGAAGATAGAACCAGCCGGTTCTCGGTAATTTGCAGGTGCAAGTTCCGAAACGAAGACGGTGATTCCATCAGCTTTACTTGCAATCTTTGAGGATGGAACGAGTCATCTGGATCATCTAGCCACGAAGAACCAAGAAGTCTTAGCTCTGATCATGTGTTCATCAGTTATAACAACTGTTTCCATGCCAAGAAAAGCCATGACCTCAATAGATGTTGCAACACCACCGCCTCATTCAAGTTCTTTGTTACTGATGGCAAAGCCAAAAGAAAGCTAGATTGCTGTGAAGTGGTGAAATGTGGGATGAGCTTGTTATATGCACCGGACGAGAATGATTATAGGTTGCAGGGGCTACATGAGATGAGGGTAACCTCGAGAAAGCGGATGAAACTGTTGTGTCCAAGAGAGGCCGTTTCTGTTTACAAGAAGAAGAGCTATTCAACAGGAAAAGAATAAAGGAAGAAATCTCTTTTTCTGATTGTGAATGTTTTGCAACTTCTGTTCTTAGTTACATGGAGCCACCAAAGCCTAATCTCTGGAAATAACTAATTTCAGACAGCTTTTCTAAGCCATACTTTCTTATGTCTTTACTCTTGTTCCTATTCAGACAAGGGTTGGATTCAAACACAGGTCGAATCATGTTTCAAATCTATTTTGGTTCCATTTCTCAAATGGATTGCAGAGAAGTATAAAATATCTGCAGTTTTAAGTGAAGTGGCTACTCTTAAGCAATTTTCAAGAAGAGACAATTTGATCTCTTTTTTGTATTCTTAAATGTTTTTTTTTTTAAACTAAAGTTTGACTTGTAATAAGTTCACTGAGACTTGAAGTAAAGTTCCAAATGCAAATTTATTGCGACATATTTCTGCATATAATTATTCAGATTCTTCTTTGAGAGAAGTAAAGTTCCAATATAACTGCATTACCTTCATTTGCCACCTCGCATATGTTAACTTTATCCACACGCCTTTGAGTAATTTGATTTACGTCTTCTAATGATAATAAATAAGAAATGTATAGCCTAAAAGTTAAGAAAGTCAAGTGCTTGAGTTGTAAAATACCAAAAAAATCCGCATTATAAGAATTAATTTAACACAATCAAAAGTCAAAAAGTGGACGCCAAACACACTTAACAATATATTTGCTTCAAACCTTACCAATTACTTAGACCGTTGACCTAAACTATAGATGCATAATTCCGTATACGAAAATAGTATTTTAAATATATATATATATATATATATATCATGAGACTCCATAAGAATTAGCCCATTAGGAGTGTTCACATAATGTGTTAAAAAATACGCAACAAGTCACATGAATATTTCCCATATATAAAAACGAAAGTTACACCACCAAATTAATTGAAGCCTCACGTTTCTTTCTTGGTCATTTTTAGACGTTACCAAACCCACTGAATAAAAATTGTAAAAAATTGAAAGCAACTTTAGTGGCCGGTCCACTTTATCACTTTTACTTATATTGTAAGTTTAGAACTGAAGTCTCAAAAGATGAAATCTGACAATTTGCTTCTATGTATCATTTAACTTTACAAACGGAACCAACACATTTTGCAGAAGAACAAACAATGGCTTCACAAAACAAACTCAAAAAATCTAATTCTCATTTTAGCCTCTGCACTTTCCTCTTCTTCACCGTTCTCTTCACCATCCCGGCTCTCTTCCTCCTCCGCACCTCCTCTTGTTCCTCCTCCACCGCCGCAATCTCCTCCTCCTCTAACATACACCAGCCACCGTGGTCCGGCGACCTCCAAACCGCCCAATTCGCCTGGAACCGACTTGATTTCTCCTTAACCAACCCTTCTCCCAAAATCCTAAAAATCGCGGTTTTCTCCCGGAAATGGCCCACAGGGCCAGCTCCCGGTGGGATGGAACGCCACGCCTTCACTCTCTACACTGCTTTAGCCCACCGTGGTCACCACGTTCACATCTTCACATCTCCCTTAGATCCTTCCCCTGAAACCAAAAAAATCACTCCGGTTTCTGATGAAACCATAAACCCTAAAATCCATTCACACGGCGACGCAGAGCCTGGAAAATGGCGGTATAACAAAGCCTGGGAGCTTTACCAAGAAGAAAACCGGAAAGAACCTTTCGATGTGGTTCACTCCGAAAGCGTGGCATTACCGCATTGGATCGCCCGGGAGGTTCCAAACCTAGCGGTCTCGTGGCATGGCATTGCCCTAGAGAGTTTACAATCAAAAATTTACCAAGACTTAATCCGTAAGCCAGACGAACCAAGATCACAAGGATTCAATGCAAGCCTATACGGTGCCGTGCTGCCCAAGATACTTGATGAAATTAGATTTTTCCACAATTATGCTCACCATATCGCAATCAGCGATAGCTGCGGAGAAATGCTAAGAGACGTTTACCAAATCCCGGAAAAAAGGGTTCACGTGATCCTCAACGGAGTCGACGAAAACGGATTCACATCAGACAAGAAGCTACGTTCTCTGTTTAGGTCAAAGTTAGGGCTACCGGAAAACTCAACTGCGATTGTTTTGGGAGGCGCAGGGAGATTAGTTAAAGACAAAGGACATCCATTGCTCTACGAAGCTTTCGCCAAACTAATCAAAACGCATTCGAATGTTTACCTTGTAGTGGCTGGATCAGGGCCATGGGAGAACCGTTACAAGGAATTAGGCGAAAAGGTTTCCATTTTGGGATCTCTAAACCCAAATGAGCTCAAAGGTTTTTACAATGGGATTGATGTGTTTGTGAATCCGACGCTTAGACCACAGGGGCTTGATTTAACGTTAATGGAAGCAATGTTGAGTGGTAAACCAGTGATGGCGTCGAGGTACGCAAGCATAAAGAGGAGCATTGTGGTGAATGATGAGTTTGGGTTTATGTTTGCACCGAATGTGAAAGCTTTGACGGCGGTTATGGAGGTTGCGGTGGCGGAAGGAGCGGAGAGATTGGCGGAAAGAGGGAGGAAGTGTAAAGAGTATGCGGCGGAGATGTTTACGGCTAGTAAGATGGCTTTGGCTTATGAGAGGCTTTTTCTTTGTATTAAGGATCAGAGGTTTTGTATCTATCCTTAATTAGTACTTAGTTTAATTACTCATGTATTTTGATATTTATCAACATTTTAATTATTTTTTCTGTACTGGAAAAGTGTATCATGCAACCCTTTACATATCTAAAGTTACACAAATATCTATCTAGTCTTTTAGATTTTGTTTTCCAGCGAAATGACTGATCTTTTTAATAAACTGAAAATGTATACCTTTTTTAGTGTCACAAAATTAAACAATAAAAACGGTTTCAAAAAAATATTCTTACATTGTAATTTATTACAGAACAAATAACTTGAAAACCGTCGTAATATAGGTCGTTTTCCTTGGAAACTTCTTACGGAAGTTTTAGATGTAAGAAAATGCGTATGTTAGATGTGAAAAAGAAAGTGAATATAAATTAGAATGAGAATGAAATGGATTTGGGAAAATTGGGTACAAAGATCATACTTCAGATGAAAGAAAGTGATTGGGTATAAAAGTCAGTGCTTCACGTTATGATGTGTTTGAAGGGACTGGATACAGAGACCAGACTTCACAAAGAAAAGTGTTTGTTATTTCTAGAGTTTAATCTCTGTTTTATAAATTTGATTACTGTCAATGCATACTGTAATCTTAGCTTCTTCCACTAATTATTTAAATCCAACTCGAATTTAGGTATCAGCAAAAAAATCCATTAATCAATCTGTTATAATTTAGATCCTACATATCCACAAACCATTGAGGTTGAGGCAAATTTCTAAGAGTCGATGTTTGAACTTATGCGAGCTTGTTCAAACCGTTGATAAGCTCGTCTAGTTCTAATAAACAACACAAAACTCGAACCTAGCCCAAGTAGAGACAAGCAACCCCACCAGACAAAGGTCAAGTAATAACAATCTCGTCCCATACACACCACAACCTCCGAGGTCACTGATTTGCTCCCGGTGAAACCATGTGAGTCATATACTAATGCAGCCAAGAATCCATAGATCAACGATCCTATTGGTATGTTTGTGATCAAGATGTTATGGTTAACTCCAACATTGTTTGGTCCAAAAAGCTCTGATGTGATGGAAACCGCTGCTGCGAATATAAACCCTGAACTTAAACCGATTAGCGCGGTCCCCGCTTGTAATGCTGATGCGTTTCCTGATGATGCAAGCAAGAAAAGCGCGATTGGTGTTGGTAATAGCGCGATTGCTAACCATCCGGTTCTCGCAAAATAAACCTTCCTGCACAAGTTACAAGACATTCACAATTCCGCAATCATCAAGAGGACTTAAACTAATGAAAGATCTATGCACTTACGCTCGGATATAATCCGGTGTTGCAGAAAGCAATCTACCAAAGAATGAGAAAGATGAATAAAGTGTGACAAGAGTTGTTGTATTTGAGCTTTGTCCTAAAGACTGAGCAATCTGTCCAAGGTTATTGCTGTACACAAGTCCAATGGTTCCACCGCAGAAATACGCGACGTAGTATAACCAAAAATCTGATCTGCGTAAGAGCAGCCACAAAGAATGTTCAATTCCCAATACCTCAAGCTGATCTCTTGTAATAAGCTTCTTGCAACAAGACTCTTCAATATCGTCGTCCTCTACAGCTACAATCTTAACTAGGTTTTGCACTAAATCTTCATTCAGCAATTGGTAGCTTTCACGATTTGCTTCATGCGCAAGCATCCCTTTATGCAACTCAAGCTCATCAGGATCAACAAGAATGAAACCAGAACCTTCTAAACGGAAACTAGTATGAATTGTACGATGATACCAATTCCGAGCGATGACTAAACCAGGAATACATAAAGGAAAGATCAAGAGAATGATTGCTCCACTAAAGAGGAGACGAGAAGAGGTTAAATCAGACGAGTTTGATCCAAAGAGAAGAAGATAAACACCGTTTAAAGCGGCGAGAATGTTTAGTAATAGAAACATAAGAGAGTCACGGCGTACTCCATCTGGTGGAAGAGGCTCAAAAGGTGGTTGACGAAGAATTGGGATGATTGCAGTGAAAGAGACAACAAGTGGTATAAGAGCGTTTAAGAGAAGGTATAGCTCTGGAGAGACTGGATTGATTGCATTGTAAGCAAGAGTGTATAAAGCAGCGCTTACACCATTGAAGCTCACTGTGAGGGAAAGAGCAAGTGATCTGTTTGCAGGGAAGTTACTGATGCAGAGGACAAAGCAAACTGTGTTGAACCAACAGATACTTAGACCAGCAAGTAAGCAACACAGAAACACCTGCACATACATAAACTAGTCAAACTTGATCAAAAGTTTCTTTAGAGACTGTAAATTATAAAGAGAATGCAGAAACTTTTGTGTGTTTTTTCTCCATTTTAATATTTGTTCATATAGTTGATTTTTCGGTCAATATTTTTATGTTTACTTCATTAACTAATTTATTTTAACCACAAAAATCCTCATTTTCCCTTCATAAGAAAGAGACGTTTTTTTTTCTTCACTAATCAGAAAAAGACTTTCAGAAAGAAAAAAAATCCAGTTGTAATTGTTTAGCTTATTTATATGGTCTGAGACAAGAAAGAATTATGTGTATAAATAAATTTTAATATTTTATTTTATTGACGTCATCTTATGCATAAAATTAGTTGCAGATTTTCGAAATAAGACTTGTACCAAATTACCAACCAATTATTCTATTAAAGTAATAAAAATAATGCATTACCAAAAAATAAGAAAGGTCAAATCAAGAAAGCAAAAAAAAAGAAAAACTGAACTACCAATCAGTCATCACCCAATCTTAGATTCAAAATCTTGTTTTCGTCTCATTTGTGAAAACTTCAACATTGACGATTTTGTCTTAACAAACAGAAATAAAATTGCATCAAATCCTGATTAAAAAACTGAATTGAGTTTTATATTTATTTATTAAAGCATAAAATAAAATAATGTTGAAGTTGAACATGAAAATATATTGACCCTTAAAATATTATCATCTCAAAATTAGAACATTTTTTTTAAGGCAACCAATGAGTTCTTGGATTATATTTTAATTTCTCAACAATGAAGATAACTTGTAGATTAGTCCAACCTCTGGATTTTTTATTTTATTTTTTGCCAGACATTATTTATGAACATCAATTAATAACTAATTTTGCCGAATCAGAAAGTCGTATGATTCCCAATAAAAGAGAAAGAGAAAAAATATTTTAAAATCAATGAACAAACAGTTTCAAAAATAAAAGTAAAGAGATGAGTAAAGTTTACCATAATATAAGGCAAAGAGATGAAATTAGTTATGACGAGCCACTGAACTCCATAACCGACGAATCCCATAAACGCCGCCGCGAAAAGCACCGTCCAAAGCGGAAAGTACATAAGCGCAAGCCCCGAAGACCACCCGAAAATTTTTCCGAGATCAGAAGCGACGGCGAGGTAGTTAAGCTGCACCTGTGAAATTCCTAATACCGATTTCAAATCTGATGAGTAAGCTGAGAAATCGAAGTTCGTCCCAGTAAAAGCTTGAATCCATATCGTTGCCACCAGAATCATCCATTTTCGTGATTGTCCCGCCATAATCTTCCCGCCGACGTCGGCTTCTGAAAATCGAATCACTAAGATTTTTTCTTTTTGAGCTTTTATTTTTGTATGGTAGAGAGAATTCAAGGTGTTTGTGTGAGTGAGTTTTTTCTCCTTTGGTGTGTTTACATTACAAATAGAAAACAATTCTCATTTTATTGACAAAAAAAAAAACAATTCTCATTTTGTTGACAAAAAAAAATAATTCTCTTATTTTACGTGGCAGCCTTTTTTTAACAGATCAACTGGTTTTGATAATTAAAATACAAAATGTGTCTTTTGGAGATGATATAAAAGTTAGTATTAATAAGTTATTTAATGATCACTAATTTGGACATTTTTCTGTATAAAATAATATAAGTGCTATTATATTACAATAACTTTAATCTTAAATTAATTGCTATAGTAACTCTCTAAAAAATGACTAACTAAAATAATCTTAAATTTTTGTTACAATGCAACTAAATCAAACTAAATCCTAAATTCACAGAAAGGCCATTTAGAATTAAGTTAAATACTTTATTTGTTAAATTTGGAAAATAAAACTGAAACAAAAATTTAATTAATTTTTAGAGAAAATCAAGAAAATTAAATAACTTTCTCTCCCATTTACGAAACAAAAGACAAAACCCTAAAAACTTTTCATCCTCCGCCGTTGGATCTAAATGAGAATCGCCGCCATCTTTCTCGTCACCGTCACTGCCGGCGTGAGGCAGCCAACCGCCGAAACGAGTCGCTGCTAGACCGCCGAACCGCAAAATTCTCGAAAATTCCAAACCAAAATCGACCTAAAAACTCTCGAAAATCCCAAACCAAGATCGATCTCCTCGCCTAAAATCCTCACTGTGATACGACCTGCCTCGTCGTATCTTCTTCTAACTCGTCACGACTCGTCTTCTATCTTCTCTTCATCGCCACGGTGTTTGCTTTGCCGCAAAGATGCAGATCTTTGTGAAAACCCTAATGGACCATTACCCTCGAGGTCCTCTGATACCATTGAAAATGTCAAAGCAAAGATACAAGACAAGGAAGTAATCCCACCTGACCAGCAGCTATTGATTTTTTCATGAACAGTTTCTCTTTTTGTGCCAACAAATAATTGCAGTAAGAACAAAAAAAAAACCCTTCAATTTGATTAATTATTTGTTGGATTTTTTTTATGAAATACGTTTTTGTTCAATTTTCTTTCAGAAAGAAGCATGGGGTGTGGAGAAATTGAGGCATAATCGATTGGCGAATTTGATCGGATATTGTTGTGATGGAGATGATAGGCTTCTTGTTGCTGAGTTCATGCCTAATAATACTCTTGTCAAGCATTAGTTCCATTGTATGTTTATTCCATTTTTGCCTCTTTCTCATTGGACTTGACGAATGTGGTACTTAATATTTTAGGTTGTCTAAGTATAAATGTGACTCGAAAGTTGTGAAATTTCTAATCTTTCAATATCCAATGTATGTCAATTCAAGGTTATTCGAGGAATGGGATGGTTTATGTTATCAGGTTGTGTTGTTATTTAGATTAAAGAGAGTACTTTAGATGATTAAAATGTCTTAATGGTGAAATTTTATCTTATCATAGTGAATAATTGAGGTTGTAAATGTGTCTCTAAAGTTGTGAAAGAGAAAACTTTAGTATTATATGTTTGTCAATATCATGATTCAGGGCTTTGTAAAGAGCTTACACATTTATGGTTTGTGTTATAGAGTTGTGGTGTTACATGGATTAAAAGAGACTACTTTAGGTGAATCAGAATGTCATAAAGGTGAATTTTTGTTTCTTATCTGATTTTTTTTGTCAATTCCAGGGGAAAATCAGGCTAATGAATTGGGCTATGAGGTTTGATATAGTTTTAGTTATGGTTTACAAAGTATCTCCAACTGTTTTGGTAGGAGAAGTCTATGCTACTTACTATTTGATCAACCAGATGCAGAACTACACGACGCGATGCAAGCGCAATGCTTATATCTAGATTGGCCAACGACTTTCTACAAGTAGTCAGTGGCATTAGTGAAGCTGAACATGAACATAGACGCATCCAATATGTTGATCGAAACTGTTCAGTTTAAAAAGAAGAGATATCGAGGCGACAAAAAATCTTGATTTTTGAGAAATCTTGTCGTAAATTTTGATGAGCTTCAAGAATATTTTTTAAGAAAAACAAAACAAGCCAGTTAAAACTTGTTGTTGGGATTGTTGATTGGGGATGTAATGTAACCATAGGGAGAAGAAAATTGATGTTTGCTTGTATACAATACATGTTGTTGGTTTAATGGACAAGCTAAAAAGTTTCGAAAATACAAATTGTTGTTCTTTTTCCCATCGAAAAATGATTCTGATATAACCTAAGTATCTAGCATTATTTATGAATTAAAAGAAACAATTATAACTCTATACATGATTTTTATTTTAAGTGTTAGCCTTTATGCAATTTTATAAGGTATTTAGTGTTGTTAAAGAAATTAATTTCAATGGATTCTACCCAAAATGTTTTTTTTTCACTTCCACACAAAATCGAACGGTTTCCAATTTTGATTATCCAAAAGAACTTGATTCACTTCATTAACGCATGGATTGATACCATCAATGCGGAAAGACGTATACAATCACTTTATTTTTGTTGATAGATCACCATAGGGTGAAATCTTAAAAAAAAAAAAAAAACAAAAAAGAAGAAGTTTACATTGGAACAATATGAAGTGAGGATGTCCCCCAGGTCGTCTTTCTTTCGGAATACTTTCTCTTGTAAACGAGAAAACTTGTCTGAGATGGGTCTGAATAATATTTTCTCCATCTTATTTAGTATCTTGCAAAAACCAAAAATAATAAAATTAACAGATATTTGTATTTGTTAGTTAGTAAACTTGATTTGAAAAACATCATTTGATTTCATTTATTCAGTATGCATTTTCTTTCTATGTATTGACCCTAATTTTGAAAAACATCATTTGTTAGTTGGACTCTGAATTTTGTAACTTGTTTTCTATTAATTTTGTCATTAATTAGGAAAAATATTCAGAAAATCTGTGATGTTATTAAAATAAATTTCCGGTAGAAAATATGTTATTACATAACATCAACAAATTTGTCTCAATAAATGTGCAAACACTAAAAATATTATTCTAATAAGAAAAATATATGTTGTAAACGAAATTGAAAAGTCTATCGTAACTAATATTTGTTTTTCTAATAACAATAAATCTTCGATAACTTGAAAAAATATGTGGTAACTACAAAGTTAGCTATCAATTAATTTTTGGTAATCAAATGTACGGTCACTAATATAATAAAAAAATTTAAATCTGCGATGAAAAACATTATGGAAAAAATATGCGGCAAAAAAATAAATTTGTCGATTTTAGAATGGAAAAGTATGTTACATCTATCACGATCATCGGAAAATAAATCGATAGAAATAAAAAAATCTGCGATAAATTAGAAAATTTACCACCACTAAATCATGTAAATTTGCAATACAAATTAAATCAACAAAACAAAAAATCTGCCATAAAAACAAATCTGCCGCAACAGAGCACCGCGTATTTATTTCGTAGATATTTTTTTCAGCGTAAAATCGTAAATTATTGCCTATTTACGACTCTTCGAGGACGAGGTCTGGCATGGGTCTTCTCTCGTTGCACTGGCGGAGGCGATTTTGGAAGTGGTTGGTTCGGCAAGCGGAGGTGGTGGATCTGAGATTGTGTGGGCACATGAAGGCTAGTGATCTTGCGGGTTTTCCCGGTGGTATCACGCCGTTGTGAAGTTTTCCGGTGGCTCACCGTCCATTTTCCCTTTCCCCTCGTCTCATCTAAGTTTCTTTCGGTTGTTTTGTTGTCTTTTGTTCGTCCGCCGGCTAGCTAGGTAGTTTTGGTTGAAGGTCATGATTCAACCGTTTCTCGCGGAGGTCCTTCTCTTCTCCCGGCGTTAGTCCTGTTTCACCGGAATTCATCGGAAGTCTTATGTTCCGATAAAGGGTTGGGTAAGGTTTTAACTCTCGATGGAGGTCCTGGTCCGTCGCTTTCCTCGTCGGAGGTTTTCTGTTCCGGCGATGGCGTCTGTGTTTCCTTAGTTGCGTAGGATTTGGGAGGTCCCGTCGGCTAAGGTTTCTATGTCGCTTAGGGTTAGGAAGTTCCCGGTTTGTCCCGGATTTAATCAGGCCCGGTCCAGTTTTTAGCTTCCTTTTGTTTGCTTCGGTTAAAATCCCTTACCAGCCTTAACCAGGTTTTATGATGGGTTAGTTATCCGGTTAGTTATCCGGTTAGATATTGTATGAAAAAACAAAAACCCATAAAATTTTAAATATATGCAAAACTTTTATAAAAAACAAAAAAATAGTAATACATAGAACTTCAATTTAAATGTTTTACAACCAATTTGGTGATCATTGATTATTCCATAAAAATATGATAGGGCATATGAATACATATGATGCATCTAATAAATAAGCACAAAACAATACTCCAATTAAAGTTAATTGTATCTTGTCTTTTTAAAATGTCTATGTTTGGTTTTAGTTTTACATCAAGTACTGTTAGTACTCCATGGACAATAATGGTGTATCGCGCTATGAAGTATGTGAGTTACAGCTTCATACTTATTGTTGATCGATGCTTTGTATCTACCCTAGTAAGCTTTTCACCGAGTATGTTCTACCTTTATTATATATATGCAATCGTGAGGAAATATTATAATTAATATCGATCGAATATTATAAAAACATAGAACGGTTGATCTTAAAACTAAGATCACAACAAATGTCTTATAAAAAAAAGATAGTACAACAAGTGAGTGATAGGCTGGGAGTTTATTTTCCCCTCCAAACATAATGCATTTACTAAGTTAAAACATATGGGAGCTTTCCAAACATTACATAGGTCGGATCCAAATCCAGCAATGTCGAAGAAGCAATAGCTTTAAATGTAGAGAAAATGCGAACATGCATGTTTCGTTATGCGATACACAATTTAATGGGATTATGTCGATTGTGTTTAAGAAAGCCAAACTAGTCACTTTAACAAAAAAAAAAAAGTAAAATAAAAATAAGGCCAACTAGTCTCCCTATTTATCCCGTTACCAACTCTCTAAAATCATTGACAAAATCTGATTGCTTATATGTGACTAAAACATATTATAATTGTATAATAATATAGGTACTAAGGTTACTATAATTGGTGGGATCTCAAAATAATTTTTCACGGGAATCATATTACAAACGGTATTAAAACAAAAAAAAAAGGAAGAAGAATGGTTTATTCCAAAACGGTGATGCCTTTATATATTATACTCCAATGTGTGGCTCAAAATAAGTTTTGTTTTTTTCACGAGAATCATATTACAACCAGTTCAAAGAAAAAAAGGGGTTTATTCCAAAACGTTGATGACTTTATATACTATATATATTACTATATACAGCATGATTAAATTAAAGTGACAATAAGTGGGTCATGTTATGTCACAACCAAATAGAGTTACACCTCTATAGTCAAACTAAAACATCTAAACTAGTTATTTTTTTGTCAACGAATTGGTTTTCTTAGAAACACATTTTAAATTCCGTAGCGAAATGTTGACAAATTTGTTTAGCTACATTATTCTAAATTGCTTTTGTTTCTTACAATGTTTCCATCGCATTAGATCTCTCTATGGGATTTTTCAGTTTGTATGAACAGTGATTGCGTTATTACAAAAAAAAAACAATAGTTGAAACTTGAAAGTTTTGTGTTGAATAGTTTGATAACGGTCCAAAACATTATGGTTCGTACAAATCTCTATAAATAACGGGCCTATAACAGGCCCATTTGTATCGTCTCCGATCGTGTCTCGAACCCTGGGTTTTTGCCCAAATCGCCTCCTCTTGAGAATTTCTCTCCGTCCAGTGAACAAGCCTCTCTCCAATGGCGTGGCTCAACACCGTCTTCAATTCTTCATCGACATTGATCAATGGCGGCTCTTCTGTATTCCCCTAAAATCTCTTCAGAAATTACTTCCTCACATTTCATCTCTTTCACCCATGGATTTGAGAAGACTCTCTCGCGCCAGCTACTCACTCACGAGCCGCTTGAAATCCATAGCAGACGCTCGAAAAAGCTTCCACACAACACGTTACCTGCAACAGCACGATCATCTTCCGGAGAATTCGGAAGAGCCTTCCTCTGATCGGCATTTGCACGAACGGTTGTCTTCAGTTTTGTCAAGGAGATCTCTAGATTATGAGCAGTGTAAACAACTCATAACTGTTTTATCACCTCACGAATTCGATAAGTTGTTTCCTGAGCTTCGATCCAAAGTTAATCCCAAGACGACTTTGGATTTTTTCCGATTAGCTTCTGATTCATTTAGTTTCTTCTTCAGTCTCCGTTCTTATTGTTTATTGATAGGTTTATTGCTTGACGCGAATCTTTTATCGCCTGCTAGAGTAACTTTGATTCGTTTAATCAATGGGAATGTTCCGGTTTTGCATTGTGGTAGTGGTGTAAGAGATAGTCGAGTTGCGATTGCAGATGCAATGGGGAGTTTAAGTTTGAGTTTTGATCAAGAAATCAGAAGGAAAATGTCAGATTTGTTTCTTGAAATTTATTGCACACAGTTCAAGCGTGCTGGTTGTTATTTAGCTCTTGATGTATTTCTTGTTCTAGCAAACAAGGGTATGTTTCCTTCTAAGACGACGTGCAACATTTTGCTGACTTCTCTAGTGAGAACTAACGAGTTTCAGAAGTGTTGTGAAGCTTTCGAAGTTGTTTGTAAAGGGGTTTCTCCGGATGTTTACTTGTTCACTACAGCGGTTAATGCATTTTGCAAGGGAGGGAAAGTCGAGGAGGCCGTTGAGTTGTTCTCAAAAATGGAAGAAGTGGGTGTGGAACCAAACGTTGTTACTTATAACGCTGTCATTGATGGACTGGGAATGAGGGGAAGGTATGATGAGGCATTTATGTTTAAAGAAAAGATGGTAGAAAGAGGTGTGGAACCAACTCTGATCACTTATAGTATTCTTATCAAGGGTTTGACAAAGTCAAAGAGGATTGGTGATGCTTATTGTGTCTTGAAGGAAATGACAGAGAAAGGGTTTCCTCCTAATGTTATTGTATATAATAATTTGATTGATTGTTTAATTGAGGCTGGAAGTTTGAACAAAGCTATTGAGATAAAGGATGTCATGGTTTCGAAGGGGTTGTCTCTCACATCGTCGACCTATAATACTCTCATAAAAGGATACTGCAAAAGTGGTCAAGCAGATATGGCAGAGCATTTCCTAAAGGAAATGTTGTCGATTGGTTCGACTGTCAATCAGGGTTCCTTTACATCTGTAATTTGCTTGTTGTGCAGTCATCGTATGTTTGACTCAGCACTTCATTTTGTTGGAGAGATGCTACTGCGTGACATGAGTCCTGGTGGTGGATTACTTACCACGTTGATTTCGGGTCTCTGTAAGCATGGGAAACACTCAGAAGCAGTAGCATTTTGGTTTAAATTTCTAAGTAAAGGTTTTGTAGTAGACATGAAGACTTCAAATGCATTGCTTTATGGACTCTGCGAAGCAGGGAAGCTTGAAGAAGCTTTTAGGATTCAGAAGGAGATATCTGGGCGTGGTTTTGTTATGGATATAGTTTCCTATAACACGTTGATTTCTGGATGTTGTGGAAAGAGGAAATTGGAAGAGGCTTTTATGTTCATGGATGAAATGGTTAAGAGAGGACTTAAGCCTGACAATTATACTTACAGCATATTGATTCGTGGGTTGTTTAATATGAATAAAGTTCAGGAGGCCATACAGTTTTGGGATGATTGTAAATGGAATGGCATGCTTCCAGATGTTTATACATATTCGGTGATGATAGACGGATGTTGTAAAGCTGAAAAAACAGAAGAGGGTCAAAAATTCTTTGATGAGATGATTAGCAATAACGTACAGCCAAATACTGTTGTTTACAATCATCTAATCGGAGCTTACTGTAGAAATGGGAGGTTATCAATGGCCTCGGAACTCCGTGAAGATATGAGAGACAAAGGAATTTCACCTAATTGTGCTACATATACTTCACTAATAAAGGGGATGTCGATCATTAGCCATGTTGAGGAAGCAAAACTCCTCCTCGAGGAGATGAGGGAGGAGGGGTTGGAACCCAATGTCTTTCATTATACAGCACTTATCGATGGATATGGTAAATTGGGTCAGATGGTCAAAGTTGAATGTCTTTTGCGTGAGATGCATTCGAAGAACATACACCCAAACAAGATTACCTATACCGTGATGATTGGTGGGTATTCCAGAGATGGGAATGTAACAGAAGCTTCTAGGCTTCTAAATGAGATGAGGGAAAAAGGAATTGTTCCAGATAGTATCACATACAAAGAGTTTATATACGGATATCTTAAGCAGGGAGGTGTTTTGCAAGCTTGTAAAGGCTCCGATGAAGAAAATTATACAGCAATCACTGAAGGATGGAACAAGCTCATACAGTAACTGATGAATTAGTAGAAGAAAGGTTTTTATTCTGGTTCTCCATTTTCCTTTTAGTTTCTCTGATTGCTTTAATTCAGTTTATTAGTGGAATGTTCTTTGTATTCTTGCAGTTTGAAAATTGAGATCCAGTGGCGTCCTCAGTTTTGATGGTCTTATTCATGCCTGGGATTTGCATCTTCTTACTAAAGGAATACATTAGCGAGGAGTTACTTGGTAAATTCATATGGTCCATTGCATCTTACAAGTGTTTAGTTTTTCTACTTGATTCTCTAGTCACATTCATCTAACAGCTTCGGCCTGCTTCAGTTTTAGGGAGAAAAGTTGTTTCTTTTGGCAGCATAGGCTGTATGGGTTTATGATTTACAAGTCCACATCACCGGTGCTTCTCAGGTTTAAAAATCGAGTGCCACAGAACTGGAGCAGAGCAGGCACTTCAGACAGCAGTTCTGAAACGATAATACAGGTACAATAATCTATACACAGCTTTGTGCTTTAAGTATATTGCAGCTTACAATTCTATGCTGAGACCATTTGGAATTTTTGATCGGTTTGTTTATTTCAAAGAATCTCTTGATACTTTTTACTGAATCTAAAACACTTACCCTTATGTCACACCCTTTTTGGTAGATCCAAAGAAAGATACACACGTCATGGACAGTCAATTAAAAGTTTACAAATCGATATTCATGGCAATTGGCAGCTATGAGAGTGGATCAATTGACTTCTCTATCTACAGGTCACATAAATGTAAATACTCCTTCAAACTATACGTTATAATTCTTCATCTTTTACTATTTGTTTGACTGAAAGTATTGATCTTTCCCACTCTTTTGTGCTTCAGAGAGCTTAAGCTAGATCTCGCCGGAGTAGTTTAGAACTGATTCTTGCCTGACACGTCGTTGGGGAAATTTTTCTCAGATGTGCAGCATTTTTGCCTACACAGATTAATGGATTGATATGAAAGGTAACATTGTATAACGGTACCAACTAATTAAACAACATTCACCGTATAGTAAAGGCTTTCGGTGGGTTCAATACTGTTTATTTTTCTTATATACAATTCTTTACTTTTGTTAATTTTGCTCTTACAGAGGTGAAAAGTATTGTTTAAGATGTACATAAAACAGTTTTTAGAAAGAAAACAAGAATGAAATCTGATTGCTTCCACTCTTCATGCCTTTTGTTTTTATTTGATACTATTGAAGACACTCTAATCAGAGATTCTTTCGAGCAGATGTATAAGTCAATAAGAAACCTTATAATATTGGTTCTCAATTATCTCATTGCAGTCTCTTCTGGTCAAGATATAGATCGATTTTATTTTTTTGATACTATTTAGGGGGTCTAAGTGAGCCAATATTTGAGAAATTTCAGATATTCAATTTGGTTTAAATAGATAATTGGCTTGATTACTCGATGATAGTTTGGAGTCTTTGGGCACTTGGAAGTAAAATACGATACTTACAGTCACAGATTACATGTCCATTACCCAAGAAGTTATATTAAATTTGAATATTTTGCATTCGCAAATATTAGTATTTTAGGCTTAATGTTTTGGTAACAACTTATTTTAGTTGTCTATAATCTCATCTTACAATTTTGTAACAACAAAATCTTCCATTATGAATTAAACCGATCTAGTTGAATAAATGGCAAAATAAGGGAATGTAATCAAACTGGTGTAATCGTTGGCTCATAAAGTATACATTCATATAATATTTTTTGGTTAATTATGCAATAATTAAATCAACATAGCCAATAGGAGGAGAAGAATAAACACTGAAAAAATTACATGACCGAACTTGATGGTGATCTTCCGTGCAATTTCTGATGCAAGGGTTTTACACTAAAGTGAAACAAACCATAAGGACCTAAATTGATCACGGTTCCTAAAAACTGAATTAATTCTTATGTTTATCCATAAAACTGTCTTCATTTATAAAATTTTATAGTATACATTACTCGTGTTATTAATAAAGATCAAACAGAGAAAGGTGTCTGACTTATGAATTTTTGATACTTATCAAAGAGTTTAACATATTTTGGCTGTTGCGCAGCAACTTGTTCGGTGCCGACACTTTTAGTCCAGGTACTTATATATTTTCAAAGATAACAAGCTAAGATAAAGTATTTATCATGTGAATGTCAAAATTTTAAAGAAAGACGCATAAATTGATATCTTTAAAACCTGGATATTTAACTATTATGCATAATCAGTATTTTCAAGGTCTAATGAAAAAAAGCAAACGGAGAATAGTCTCTTTTTTTTAATTTTTACTAGTTGGTTAAAACACATAACCCATTAAAGAAAAGTTAATCACTATATATTTTATAAATATTCTTTAAAGTTTCACCGATCTATCAATTCGGATTAGATTTAAAAACATTTATTAATATATATAACGTAGTTTCCTCACGTTGGATAACCTGGCGAATCTACTGACGCACACTGTATGCCATTCACAAGTATCTTTTTTTTTTGTCGGTTGGATTATATTAGATAGAAACAAATTGGGAAATACAACATCGAAGCCATAAGTTTAAGGCTTCGGAGACATAGCCGCCGGACAACAAAACGTTCCCGGAAACTAAAAAACCTATGAAAGGAAACTAACAATACCAATTAATTTAAAACAAAATTCTAATTTGAGACAAAGAAAGCAACAAATTAAACCAGTTCTAGCCAAGTAACTTCGCTAAATGAACCTCTCCTCACTCCTTGAAAATCTTGAAAAGTGGCTTATCGATGAGGAGTAACAAATCCAAGTATTTTAGAGAAGACCTTGAAAAGTGGCCATTCACAAGTATCTTATAAAAAGAAGAAAAAAGTATCTTATAAAAAGAAAAACCTTTATCCAAATTAAAGCAAAAGAATAATTTATATAAAAAAAGGACGTAAATTAAAAAGAGAGAAAAAGTTTTGTTTTTTATATTGCAACTTGTGGATGTCAGGATGTGTGTATCTATCTATATAATGGAGAAGGAAACAGTGGTTGGCTTCTATCTCTTTCAGATTCCTCTCTATCCATTTCATCAGATCACAGAAAAAAACCTTTGTTTCTATCTGAGCAAAGAATAAGTTAGGCCTCCATTTTCACAATGTAAGCTTCATTTTTTGTGAATTTTTTTTATTTAATTGTCTTCTCTCTCTCTCTTTTGTCACTCTTTCTCATTTTTTAGCTCAAATTGTCTCCTTTTATAGTTCTGCAATTTTGATCTGTACTCGATTGTTATCGTCTTATGGAACTAACTGCGGTATTATGATACAAATATAATTGAATATTTGGTTCTAGTCTTGTTAGTTATTTACTACTCCATTTAAGATTTAAGATTAAATAAATAAGCCATTTAAGATTCAAGGCGTTTGCAAATTAAACAGAAGTTTTGAAAACCCTTTAATTTTTTTGGAAAAAAACACAAATTTTCTTATCATATATGTGAATGATGACATCGAAGGTTATTTCGGGGAACTAATGTGATTCGACACAGTTCTATGCTGTTCGATAAGTCGAATATAATTTTCTATAAACTAAATTCTTACATAGTAAAAGACAATATGATATGAAAAGTACTCCAATATGATATGTAATTTTTTTTTTATTTAGATACATAGTATCTTAAACTACCAACATCTCGTAATAGCGATTAGCAATGCTAAACAATGGAATGTAATATTGACCCATGATAATGTCCAATAGGTGTCAATAGTTTATAATAGATTTGTAATAATAAAATTTCTTTAGTGGACTACACTCTGAGCAAGGTAATAATTACAGACAATTAAAAAAGTTGGTCTGAGAAAAGCTAGAAGATTGTTAAACACGCACATGGAAGATGGGTGTCTTTTTTGTTTGTTTTGTTCCCGGGTTTTAACCACATTACTTTTTGATTTCTAATTAGTAATAATATCGATTTGTGGAATCTATAGTGGAATTTTCTAAATCAAAATTACTTTCACCGGCAACTACTGGAAAATTACAGTCTCGTTTATTTCCATTAAAATATAATTCGCGTAATCATAAGATCGATACATGCGTTTTCACATCCGATCTGGATGCACTAGTAAATTCGGTGATTCGATCACTATATCGACTTAATTTATTATTAAAATCTTGTAATTATAAATTTTGAAAATTTTGAAAATTCGATAAAATCAGGCAGATTTGGCCTGAATCGATTAGTGTATAAAAGTATTGGTTAATTTTTAAAAATTTTCTTTCTATTATATATAATATTTTAAATAAAGTATGTTATTTCGCATTTTTCATATTAAACCATAATCTTCCAGTTGATTTTTTGTCATTCAATTAAATTATATTTTTATATATGATTCTAACATTTATATTTGAATATATTTCTATCTCTAAGGTTTTACAAATATTATATATATATATGTGTGCGTGTATGTTCTAAGCTAATTATTGAACTTCCAATGCTTGGAGATCCAATACTTAATTATTCGACTCATTTTAATCGAAAGAAAGGTGTAAATATTATTATTAAAAACTGTAACTAAATCGTAAGCTAGTTTATTTGTTTTCCAAATTGTTATAGTATGGGGAGGCTTAAGCAATGTTGGTCAAGTCTGCTAGTGTTGGCAGTGGTGGTGATCGGAACCGGAGCCGTTCCCATTACTTATCTCCAAAGTGCCGTCGCTAAAGGAGCCGGTAATATGCAACAACGGTTTAAATACTCCTTACAAAAAAAATAACTGTTTAAATACTTATATATAAATTTTTTTGCATTAAATCGGATAACTCAATGTTAAGTTATTGAGAATTCTTTTAATTTTATTTTGCATATATGTAGTGTGTTTGGATGGGAGTGCACCAGCTTACCATTTCGACAAAGGGTTTGGTTCGGGTGTTAACAATTGGATCGTCCATATGGAGGTAGTTGAAAAACTTGATTTTGTTGCAAATTTGTGGACCACTTATATTTTTATCGTTGAAATGAATGCAAACCGTAGTTCTTTATAGCCGTGTGATTGATAAAACTTATACAATGTGGCGGTTAATATTTATCTTACTGAAATGAAAACTCAATGTAATACATAAAGTAAGTTAAAATTAGTTGAATAAATTATCAAAAAAAAGAAAAAGTTATTAGATCGAATTTGAATGAAGCGTAAATGTTGTTATGTATTAGGGAGGAGGATGGTGTACCGACGTCGCTTCATGTAGTCAGCGTAAGGGTACAATGAAGGGTTCGTCCAAATTCATGAACAAAGACTTTGGTTTCTCCGGTATCTTGGGTGGCAAGCAGAGCACTAACCCAGGTATAAAGTAAAGCATTTCTTTTATTTGATCTTCACCTGTTTTTGTTCTCTTGGGGATTGAACGATTTGTTCGAGAATCAGTTGATTAGATGTTGAAATCTATCTTGTTTTTATAAAAAAATAATTTTCTTTTCTCCAGATTTTTACAATTGGAACAGAATCAAAGTAAGATATTGCGATGGCTCATCCTTTACCGGCAATGTAGAAGCCGTTAATTCGGTAATTTTATGACTGAATTGTGATATTTATGAAGATGTATTTGATCTTCTGGTCTCAACATTCACTTTTTTTTTTGTAGTACTTTAAATATTTTCGTATTCAAAATTGTAGGTTTTCTGATCGGAACTTTGAATATTTTCAGGCAAACAAGCTTTTCTTCCGCGGTGCACGAGTTTGGCGTGCGGTGATCGATGATCTTATGGCTAAAGGAATGAAAAACGCTCAAAACGTATATTTCAACATTGAATTTTCTTTTGTATCAAATTAAACTTCTTAATTTCTTACTACTTTTGGAGAGGTTTTACAAAACTTTTCAGGCAATACTCTCCGGTTGTTCAGCCGGAGCATTGGCCGCAATTCTACATTGTGACACTTTCCAGGCAATACTTCCCCGAACAGCTAGAGTCAAATGTGTTTCCGACGCCGGTTACTTTATCCACGGGTAAGCGTTCATTTATACGTACTGTTAGGAGTGGGCCAAAAAAAACATATTGAACCAAACCTTTATAAAACCAATTGTTTTATTGTTTTTATAAAGTTGAAACTGATTTTAATTTTAGTGTAACAGAACTCAAGATATATAATTTTAAAATTATTTTATATTTATAATTCTAAAATATATTAAACATATCTAAAAATCGAACTGATTATAAATCGAGAATCAAACCGAATCGAAAACAAACCACATTACAAACTGTTTTGTCTGGTTTTAGTTATAACTTTTGATAGAACTTGTACAACCGAAAATCAGAAAACCAAACAGTATTGTCCTCCCTTACATACAGTTTACAAATCATATATTCATATAATCACTGAATTGGATTACATGAAACAGTAAAGATATATCAGGAGGATCATACATCCAATCGTATTACAGTAAAGTCGTCGCGCTCCACGTACAACTCTGTCTCTCTAATATCTATATTTTTAGTTCTCTTAAATCATGAAGATAATCCTAAACTCAGTCTCGCTTAAAATTCTTTTTGCAGGGATCTGCAAAGAGTCTTCCTGTTTCTTGCACCTCAAAAATGAGACCAGAACTCGTACGTACTTAAATTTATCTTATCCAAACATCGTTGATCTCGACACGTTGTTTTGCATCTATGGAGCGATATTAATGTATTTTACGATTGTTTTTCGCAGTGTTTCTTCCCGCAATATGTCGTTCCTTTCATGCGAACACCGCTCTTTGTCATTAACGCTGCGTTCGATTCTTGGCAGGTACGATACATATACATTGTATATTTATATTCAACTACATCGATTAATAAATATACACAAAAATTGATACGTGTATCGAATTTGGTGAATTTTTCAGATCAAGAACGTTTTGGCTCCGACTGCTGTTGATAAACGCAAAGAGTGGAAGAATTGTAAGCTTGATCTTAAGAAATGTAGTGCCGCTCAGCTCAAAACCGTCCAAGGTAAGTCCATAAAACTAAACCAGATTTTGATACATTTAGATTTTGTTCCGGTTTATGATGGGTGAGAAGAAATACAAGTGTTTAATCCGAAATTTGGTTTGGTTTTGATTCGATGCTTTTGGCTTTTTAGCTTTTTAGCTTTGGAAGAATAGTTTACTTGTATAAACCCAATGTAGTCGTGTTGGTAAAGAAAAAAAAAACTCGAATTATAGTCTTAATCAATTAAGACTCATTTCGGGTTTTTATTTGGTTTGGATTGAATATACTACGGTTTGTCCGGATTAGATCCGTATATACGAAAACACAAGTGATTTGATTTTGTGGTCAAATAAGATTAAACCGGGTTGGTTAAAACATCTCAGGGTTTAGAGATCAGATTATGCGTGCATTGTCTCCGGTTCACACAACGCCGTCGAGAGGATTGTTCTTGGACTCGTGTCACGCTCATTGCCAAGGCGGAAGCGCCGCTTCTTGGTCCGGTGACAAAGGTCCCCAAGTCGCCAATACGGTACTATATTTGTAAATCTTTTCACTTTGATCTTAGTTTTGCTTTTAGTTTCGATTTTAGTTTCGACTTTTTCTTGGTTTTATATACAGAAAATAGCGAAAGCAGTGGGAAACTGGTTTTACGGGCGGAGTGCATTTCAGAAGATAGACTGTCCGTCGCCGATTTGCAATCCTACCTGTCCTGCTATCTCTACTGAAGAGTGAAGACTATATCTTCATAGATCGGATGAATAAAATTATTGCAATTTATATGCTGAGGAATAAGAATAGTCGAGACATAACAATTGCATCAAAATTGATTGAATAAAGATTGTATTTTTCTTTATTAATCAAGTTTACTTGAAAAGTTATCAAATTTATACGAATTTCCTAGAGAGAGACAGAGACTGTGTACTATTCAAAGCTTTGGTGCTCTGATTCATTCATTTTTTGGGAAAGTAAAAACCCTAAAGATCATTGCTTTATTAATCGTAAGACTATTTCAGAACACATCGATGGATTCGGCGATTGTGGATAGAGCTTGGGATAAATGGGTTCCGGCTAATGTCGGTTCTTCTGGTAAGCTCTCCGACTTATCTTATCTCTTGATTAGTGTTTTTGAAAAGAAAGAAGAAGAGCCCAGAAAGGAAAAAAATCATTCTTTTGGTGATTTGGTTGTTGGAATTTATTTTCAGGAAATCCATTGAAGGCTGCTATTTTGATTAACTATGATACTACAGGACCTTCTCGTCTCTTATCAACAATGTAAGCAAATTCATAAAAGATCAAAATCTATTGCTCTGTCTTCTGCTTTAAAGCTTGTTCTTAAGATTTGTATCAACAATAAGGTTGTTCTTGATGTCTGCTTTATATATGTTTTGGTTTTGGATTCAGATTCAGTTATTAATCTTGAGGCTTAATTTGAGTTCTTTGTAGAGCTGAACAAGAAGGGATTGATCTTTATCCTGTTGAGTTAAAGCAATTCATCGATTTCATGAGACGTGGCAATCTTCCTACCGAGACCTTTGTTCTTGGATCCAACCAATGTAAGGTTAAGCTTTGTTTACAATTTTCTTTTTCTTGGAGAGTATTTGTGGTTTAGTGATAGGACTTGAATCTGCAGACATAGTAACATCAATACACGAGAATTGGTTTGCTGCTCGGTGCTTAAACACTACTCAGCCTGCTGGTGAAGGAGCTATTGTTATGCAGACTGCAGTTTACGTATTGATTGCTCTGTGAGTGCTCTACACACGCGGCTTCTTGTCGCATTTTCAATTCAAAACCAAAGATGGTTATGCTACGCGGAAGAAGTTTTGAAATGTACTGTGTTGTTCTTGCAGGTATTATGGATCAATTGGCTCAGCTTCTCAAGCTATGGCTGCAGCTGATCAGTTTGTATGGCAGCTGACTCGGAAAAACTTCTAGCTTAATCTTTTGTGAAGATCACTAGTATTACATTATTCTCTGTTATTAAAGTAAACCAAATTTGACTATTGTTTTGCTAAGGATCTTCGAGTATCGATAACAAGTTTTATGACTAGAAAAGTCATATACCAATTGGTACAAGCGTGTGAACAAATCATTTCAGCAGATATGCATTCGTTTTGATTCAGCTATTAGCTATAGTCCTGAAAGAATCCGGAGTTATTGCTCTGTAATCCCTGAAACTGATCAAGTTCTTGAAACCCAAGACACCAGAGTCTGTCTTTTCCGGCTTATTGAATTTTGATATCAGAATTTTCAAACTTCATATAAGAGTCATCAGAAATGCTCAGGTGATGGGGACCATGTTTGCAATTGTCACCATTAAGAGCAAGTGAGAGCCCGTTTCGGAACCATTATTTGGTGTAAGAACAGATCAAGAAGATGAATAATTAATTACCTGTGGATCTCTTTCAATCATCAATAACAAGAGATTGCTGATCAAGAACCTAAATCAGAACATAGATAAACCCTCTTAGAGAAGCATACAAAATATTAAATAGCAAAAAATGCAATAGCAAGATACCTTCTTCCTCTTCTTGTTGATATGGTGAAGGATGAAATGTGAAATCAGAGAATGAAGAAATTATTGGCTGAACTTTATTAAAAGAAATTTCTTATTGTTTGAGCTTTGATTTATTTCCAGACTAATCAATATGTACCCAAGAGAGAATAAACCTGTGATTGTTTTTGAAAATGATTTAAATATAATAATTATATTAACATATATATTTTTCGACGAATTTTGGATGCAACTTAACATTTTCCCATGGATACTGTTTGAAATACCGTTAATTTGCCATCAGAAATTTTTAATAACAACTACATTTGTCGGAATTTTTTTTGTAGTGATCATCTATACGAACCTCCTTTTATAAAAACACAACATATTAATTCCAAATTTAATTATTTTGAATCGATCAATACTCTCTAGCGTGTGTTTTTGATTGGTTTCGATTTGTTTTTAGAAATAGAAAAGAGTGTTTTTTTTGTCTGTTTCTTTTGATTTTTACTTGATTCAGTTTATTAATCTTCCATTAAACAACATCTATGAGGAAAATTAGTACGCTAAACATATCTTGCTACTTGCAAGTAATTTAGCTGGAAAAAAAACATATAAAAGGAAGGAACATCTTTCGCCATCATCAATCAATCGTAAGATCTTGCACAATCGATTTACTTTAATTATTATTATTAAAAAATGTTTACATAACTTTTAAAAAGACTTAGAAAATCATTATTATTAAAAAATGTTAATTGACAAAATGGAGAACTGTTTGACCAAATCGCTCAAATCCAATTATCATCATTAGACTTGGGCATAAAATCTATAACTTCTCATTTTCTTAATTCTGATATTACACTTGCACACACATACATTTATAAAAATTAGTGATTACGTTGTAACTAGATCCAACTAAAAAGTCTGTAAAGAAACAAAAGGTACAAGACGATAACTAAAGCTAGACATTAATATGCAATGAAATGCATCTTAAAACAACCAACCCAGTTTAGATATTAAATACATGATCAAACAACCAACCAATTTCATAAGTTACATTTAAAACTTTTTTGTTTTGTTACACTTGGTTTCCACTAACATCATTAATTGCATTTATTCCGCACTAACGGTACTCATCGAATTGGTTCTGTTTCTTTACTTCTACTCCATTTGTTCTCTTTAACAATCCAGAACTCTGTTTCACAAAAAAAAAAATTCAGATTACTAAATCAAGAACAGATTACTAAAACTCACTGCATCAACAATCTCTAACATTTCAAACCCTAGATCTTGAATTCAATAGTTATCCAACATTTAACAAATTCCTAATATGTCGAAATAAGAAGATAAAAAAGGGTATAATCAGATATTCAATAGCTTAAAAGCAAACAAATTAAAGATTTATTTTTAAAGAAGAGAAGAGTAGATATCTTTTAAATCTTCCAGATCTGATTTGGATTTTGAGTTTCTTTCACCTCAGAGCTCCGATTCAGTTGATGCAAGGCGGGATCCAATTCCTGTTCACAAGCCAATGAGGATAAGTCACGTGGCTGTGTCAGCCAATTAGTTCCCGACCTGCACCAAGCGAATCCGAGCTTGACGGTGACTCTATCATCTGTCGTAATCTTTCTTGCTCTCAAGAAAACTGAAACGAAGACTTGTGAGGAAGAAAGATAAGAGAGAAGCTGTTGTAATGGTGAAATGAGGCAAAAGTATGGTTGTGATGTAAGAACCCTATCAAACAGAGACAACCTTAGCCTCATAATGTAGGGTATTTAATACATATCATAATCCATTCATCTTCCGACACGTGTTTTCTTATAGACTTTACTTTCACACTGTTGGATAAAAATGAATTTTCCGACCTGTTTAACTGAAATTACGGAAACGCCATCACAACGCTCGTAAACCACGTGAGCCTGATTTGTACCTGTCACCTGGACTTCTTCTACCGTCTTCGTCTTCCACTTTTGACTTTGTGATTAAAAGATAGTCTTGTTGATAATATTTAGGGATTTTTTTCTAGAAATTAATGAGGTATTTTTGAAAATAATGGATTTGACTAGTAACTGTTTATTGCAATGATACAATGTTTTCAAATTTAGTATTACAAAACAATAATAATTTATTGTATTAAAATTAGTCAAACTTTTATCCATTTTCTAACTTTCTGATGTTGTTTACAGTATTTTTGGTAAACATTTGTCATTTTTATCACTAAACAAATCCATAATATCTTATTTGGGTTCATGGCTTAGGTTAAAAAATTATGTGCATGATAATTATATGGGCTATAAAGAATATGCATGTGATCACTAGTTTGAAATAGATGTATATAATTAGTTTAGTTATTTATATATTTTTTATGTCATCTGGATATATTATTAGGTGTTGTAAACTCAAAAGTCATACAACAACCGATACAAAGCCAGAGAACATATCTAGACTTTGGAGATAAAACCGGAGGCGAGTTCATCCGAGACTAAATATTAAGAAAATAAAACTAAAGATCGACTATTTAGCATATACCCCTTATAAGTTATAGAAAGTGTGTCAATCTTTATGTCACTTGTAAGTGTGTCCAATTTTAGAAGGCTCCAACACAAAGATTGACACATTTTCTCCAATTTACAAGATCAGATAGATTTTCTTCGCGTATACTTTCATACTTTCTTTCTTTCCAGCATTTCTTGCTCTTGCAATATTAAGGTTGACTATTTAGTATAGCCCTCTAAAAATTTATCTTATGATATTTCGTTTTTAAACTGCTTTTTCGTCACTGGGTCACCAATCAAAAAAGTAATTTCCTAATTAATATATGGTTGGAAAAAAAATATGGCACACCACATGCACTTAAAACACATAAACGGGTGTTAGATTGTATATTGTTTGTTAAGTGTTATGTTGTATCGTTGCATGGAATGTAACTAAGAATATGGTATATATCATACGTAAACTTTTAAATTAAATGGAACATATGGTTTAATTGTATCTCGCAAAAGAATTACTAGTTATAATAAAATTGTGAAAAACATTCCATCAAAATCTATAAGAAAAATTAAGAAAGATAACAAACCATTTGGAACTTTTTAAAAGAATTGGAATGAAAAAGATACATTGGCCTGATAAAAACACATAAAGAAAAAACAAATTTAGTACTAATAAAAAGAGATAAATCATTTGGATGTTATATATATCTTATATTTTTAGTGGAAGGTTATAAAACCACTAACACAACAATAGTTGATTTATCCGAACTTGACTTTACTTTTACTCACGTGAATTTATCTAACTTTTAATAATAAGATTCGTATCATTAGTATGGTAGTATCTATATTAATTCGTTCTTAATGTATATTAGATAGTAAAGTGTAAACGAGCGCCTTTACAATGAAGAAAGAAACAGTGGAGAAGAAAATGCCGAAAGAGAATAATTATATCAACTACTTTACCCAAAATGTTCCATAATTTAATTTATTATTACCGTCCCATTTGTTTGTTAAACAAAATGAAAAACCTTTAGTGATGTTTAAATAGGAATATTCGGAAAGATTACAACAGAGGATATCCAGAATTTGCACGTTGAAGTTCTTCATAGTTAAAAATATAAAGCTAAGAATATGATTCCTATTTCTGTGATAATAGACAAACGTGCAGAGTCTACTTCGTGGAATAGATTGTAGAGCAATGTGTGTGAATGTGCAAATGGTATTTTGTAGTTTTTACGGCGCCGACAGGTAATAACTTTATATGACCACAATATATAATTTAAAATTGATAATTTCGCATTACATGTTTTTCCTCTACACTTTTTGACCACAATATTTATATCAGTTCCATTTTTTTAAAATCTCCAAATATCTCAAAATAATTGAATAATTATTTATTTAGCATCTGAGAATATAAGGAAAACGAAGTTCCGTGAATATCGCAAACCTTATCTTTTAGAATTTTGGTTATGCACATCGACTCCGGTTAGTCGGGTGAGTCTTTAAACACTTTCTTGAAATTCAAGAGCCTAGAAGAAAAGGAAAAAATCAGCCAGACGTCCAATGGGATATTGAAGGCAAGATGCCAAGAACATTAGCAAAAAAAAAACAAAAAATAAATTGGTTCCGTATAAGCATTCATGTGATGCAAAATTGTGAATCCCATCACGATCAAAAACATAATGATTTCTGATGAAACTAATGTGGTAGAGTAATAATAAGATAGACTTGCAATTTTCACAAACCATACTGTTCTACATAGATTTCGTAAGAGCTAAAACTTTAAGCATAAGATCTTGTGAACTAAATGAAATTTAAGCGCCAAACTTTCTTGAAACGTTTATTTTACTTTTAAAAATAACTTTCTTTGAAATCTGTTGGAGATTGTCAAAAATCAGTCTTAAAATGGTAAGAATCTCACATGATGCCATCTGTACTGTGTTGAATCATTGACGTAAGTGGAAATTCTGAGCATGCCACTAGGGTTCAGCAACACATTCACAAAAGGAAAACCAAGAAATTTTTCTCTAGAAACGGAGAGAGGTAAAAAAAAAAACAGGATTACTTTGTTGTTTTTGTCTACCACAACTCACACGGACACACTTTCGAATTTGAATTCGAATTATGACAAAACTGCGACACTATAATACAAATTACTAGTTTATAAAGTCCGGATGATCTTTTATCTATATATATATATATATAATACAAATTATTAGATTATAAAGTCCGGATAATATTTTATGTATATATATATATATATTCTTTCTTTTGTTTATATATATATATATATATATGTATTCTCAAATTTAACCACACAAAGTTTGAGTTCTTTTAGAAACCCATAAACGTATTCAAATAGATGGAAGATAAATTCAAATAGATGGAAGATAAAACAAGAACAACATAAAAACCCAAGTTGACTAGAGAGTCCATTAATGCAAAGCTTACAGGAAATTTGAATATATATTTTTGGTCTGAAACTGAAACTCTGAATGTATGCAAGAAGCTTTTCGATGAAAGCTAGAATAGAAGGGTAAAAAATTCGATTATTTAAGCCAATTCGAACCGAATCATAACACAATTATCTAAAACCGCAGAAATAAACATATTAAACTTTAAATTCAATTTTTTTGCCCAACAAAAAGAACTTCAATGTTAAGAAAAAACAAAATATTTCAAACTAACTACTTTTCACAAATATATCAAATAGTAAATATGTGCTTAAAAAAAGTTAAATGTGTAAACCAGACCTAGTGATATTCAATTTCCGTTCGATTTTTACACTAACTAGAATGAAAATAGTTTAAAGGCGAACATAAAACTGATTTAGAGAAGGAATAATTTATGATATAGCCCGGTCTGGTAAGGAGCTGTGAGATAGAAAAACTGTGAGATAACCCATCGGAAATGATCTTGTAGACTGTCACGTCTTGTACATGTATAGCATTATATTTCGTACACTATCATATTATATATATTATTTCTTGTACATTACTATGTTCTACACACTCCACATCATCATGTACACTTTATGTATACTATGTTTAGTATACTATGATGCCCTGTATATTTTTCATATACTGTCATATCATATACACCCATGTATACTATGTCTTGTACACTTATCTCATGATATTTTCATGTCATGTATATTATCTTATTCATATTATGTATATTATTTCTCGTATACCAGTATGTCCCACACACTAACATTATATACACCATTATATTCTGTATATTTTTTTGTCATATATACCACCATACTTATGTTATGTAGATTATTTCTCGTACACTACTATGTCCCACATACTATCTTATCATGTACATCCATGTACACTATATCATGTACATCAATATGTTCCGAGATACACTTTTGTGAAATGTCATTTTTACTAATTATAAATAGTATACTAGTATGAGATGGTGTACATGACATTTAAATTTACCAAACATACTGGTGTATGAAAAAATATAGGAGACGATACACCATGAATCATACATACAATTTCATTTCACTTGGACACAGCCAAACATGGTTACGACAATGTAGAAATTTTCTTTTGTTGCATATCACTATAAATTTTTCACAATTTTTTTCAAAAAAATTTTGATAACTTATTTGAAATATAATCAAAGAGAAACAAAAGTTAAAAGAAAATAAAAGGAGAGAAGAAATGATAATTGAATAAAAAGAAAAAAAAACAGAAAATATAGAATAAAAATATCTCATGTATTTTGATCCAATGGCACAGACGTAATTAATGTAATTCTTCAAGTGCATAAAAGGATTTTAAATAGTATCAAATAGTGTTTTTATTTCTATTACCTAATTATAAATAATATTAGGTATTCTCATACAATTATGTTTGAAAACCGATCTCATTCGACCAATTGACCATATAAAGAATTTGATTGGACATTCCTAGCAAATCCTTTTTGGTATGTATATGCGTTTATCAAACCTTCACTAAGATCATCTCTAATGATTGTCTTTACTTTTTTCTAAAAATAAAGATCTTAAAAATTAGGAAAAAAATCTTTAAAATAGAAAAAAGATTTGTTCTAATGGTTAATAGGGATGATAATGATTATCCGGATATGCCGGATATCAGGATTCAGATTCGCCGGATCTGTATTCGTGTATTCGAAAACAGATATCCGGATAAAACGGATTCGAATCCGAATACTAAAAACTTTCAAAACGGATATCCGTATTCGTTTAAAAAATGGATATTTGGATGTCCGGATATCCACCTTTTACATCTAATTTTTATAAAAATAAAATTGTTTGTTCGGATATGAATATTCGCGGATCCGGATTCGAATAACGAAATTGAAATTTTGGCGGATTTAGATCCGGATATCTCCAAAACTCCGGATCCGGATCCGAATCCGTAATAACTTTAATGGTTATCTCTAATTTTAAGTATATAATATTTTATTTTATTAACTAATAATGTTTCTCTGAAATATAGGAATGAATAGTATTTCTCCAAAAATTAGTTATATAACATTATTAGAGATGATTTTGTATAGATAGAAAATTTTGTAAAAGTAAAGAATCATTGGAGAAGCTGTAAATCGATCTAAAGACTAAACCAAACAAACAATCCGATTTAAACATTAATTTTAAAACTAATTAACCCCAAAATCGAGATCCAAACCACACCAAATCAAAACGTTTGATAAAACCCCGGTTTGGACATTCCTGAGTAGAGAAATGTCTGTGATTGCGTTAGTGCAAAACCGCGTCTGCGTTTAGAATGTTTTAAAGATATTAGTTGGAAAAAAGCCGCGTGATTAAAATGTACATAAGTTCCCTCCAATTATTTACCCTTAGATTACCATTCCAAGTGGATTCCTAAGAGACCGTACAACTAACTCTCTCACGGCGACGCATTCCCAATCTCCTGACACGTCTCTCTTTGTCACTCTCTTCTTTTCTTCGTCTCCCGAGTTCCATACCTGGTTGACTCAACCACGACTCGTCCTTTCCTCCCCAAAACACCCATGACAACGCCGTGCCGGACCATAACGCAAATGCTATCGCTGCGCCATCGCCTTCGGGAATGACCTTTAACGGTTTTCGTGATTTCGTACCGATCGATAAGAGGCTTGTTAAATGAAGCTATCGTGGCTTCAAACTACCGTCGGATCATGGCGTTGCTTGGAACATTAGGATCTCTCCTCGGATCAGTTATATGTTTCATCAAGATAAAGCCATTGCAGATTCCTTCCTTGTGCTTTCTTGATTATAGCTAAAATTAGATGAAACAGTGTGGAATATGCATAAGCTAGTTCCTGTCATGTAATAGCAGATTATATATGTCCTAAATCTTTGATACTTCACAAAGTAAAGATATCTATATCTATTTGCAACTAATAGAAGATACACATTATACTTTAATTTTCATTTTTCTGTCTCTTTAACATTTGATCCGTGCAGGGATGTATGTATGTGGCAGACTCATTTATCGCGTATTCTGTGAATCGAGGACCAGTGATATTACTTCTGGTAGAGGCCATAGGTGAGTGATAGCTTAAGAACATTTATATGCCTCATACATTATTGATGTGATGCTAATGACATACAAAATATTTGTAGATATATATCTTCTAGGAACTGTGATGTTGGTCTTTGGAATGGGACTTTACGAGTTGTTCATTAGCAATCTCGATACTTCAGAATCGATTTCACACGATTTTGCTTCCAATAGATCGAATCTCTTTGGAATGTTCGTTTTAAAAGTTGGTCCTTTTTAAAAAACTCTGCTCCATTTATATAATAGATCAAAATCTCATTTCTTGATTCATACTAAGAATTCTTCTCTACGGTATTTTTTTCTCCAGGAGCGGCGTCAATGGTTAGAGGTTAAATCGGTTAGTGAGCTGAAAACTAAGTTGGGACATGTAATAATGATGCGACTGTTGATTGGTTTGTTCGACAAGAGGAGGAAAATAGCCATTACTTCTGTTACACCTGTTTCTATATTTTTTTCTTCTTCTGCTTGTCTCTTCTTACTCTCTAGGCTCAATGGGTCACATTGAGTTAATGGTGTTGCCCCAAAACAAAACAAACTTTGTATGATGAGTATATATACATATGTGTATAATGTTATAGCAGGGCTTCACTTCCTCTTTTGTTCATATTTATGCTTTTCGAAAAAATCAAATATATACACTTTTTGATGAAAAACAATTCCCAATTAATTAGGGATGGGAAAGAATCATATATTAAGAGATCAAGTTACATGTACTTCGTCCGTACTTGAAAAATCAAGATATTTGTCTCTGATCTCTCTATTGGACCGTGTAGTAGATCTTCTTATTCACATTCTGCTCGAATCATTCTGCATCTTGATTTTGGATATCGCAAAAACAAAAAACAAAAACGAGTACTTGTGATTAATAAATAAAATGTATTCAAATTTCAAATTTGAAAACTACTTTATAGATTTGTAAGTATATTTAGATAAAATAAAAGTTGAAATGCGTATTATATAGTATAGTTGAAATAAAAGTTTTAAAAGAAAAACTTAACAATAAATATCTGATTGAATATGAAATTATGAATACCCCACACTCGAAAGTTTTGGCAACCATACCCGTGACCGTGAGTATTATATCTTTCGAACTACTTATATATTGATAAAATCTGAACGGATCAAGACGAATACTCGTACCTAATGTGAAGCTAACTCAAAGTTTAAAAATCTTTACGCAATAAGTTAAAAGGATATTGTGGGTTTTATATGTACATCTGAAAAAGAAAACTCATTTCTTTTAGGAAAAACTAAAGAAAACTCATTTGTCACGTAAAGATTCGAAATAGTGAAAGAATAACTTTTATTAAATTCCATCTACCACATCATCAACTTGCATTGGACCATCGATGATATCAATGCACCTATAATTTTCATTAAAAAAACGGGGAAAATAAAGTCTAAATCTGGGGGCATATCAGAAACTTAATGAATGATAATTATGGAGGACAGGTACCGTTAACTGTAATGTTTTCTACATTCAATTCTTTTGTTTTTCCTGAAAGGGTCCTGTTTTGTACTCAAATCATGCAGTCGTTGGGTCCTTTCTTGATCTCTGGACTTTATTGATTCTATCATATTATTGGACATTGTCAATTTTTCTTACATTATTGCCATATATATTCAAAAATAATCATTCGGAATTATAAGTTATCATTACTTTTGATATTTTGAGTTCCATACCTGGAGACATTCACACGTGTACGAAGCGGCCTCTTTCAAACGAAATCTCAAAATGTTAAGACCTGTTCACTGCCTGTATTTTTATTTTTAGTATGATAAAGGAGCTTTTATCATTAAAACGTTAGAACAAAAATGTGTGAATCGCTTTTAGATTAGAGAAGCTATATGGATAGACCGAGAAATTGTTGTTTTAAAAAACTGATTATGTGTTCAAAGTTGTGTATTTTATAGTGAATGCAAAGAAACTCGTGACACATAAACACGCATTATTTGGTTTACAATTTTATTAAACTATAAGGTTCTGCCATTGTTAGTCCTGGCTACAAGTAAATCAAACACACTTGATACCTTTATATATTTCTTTGGGGATATTTATTTTGTAGGAGTTCAATAGCTTAGTTAGTTTAAGTAGCTTTCCATGTTTAAGGTCACATGTTCAAAAGGGTAGAAAAAAAAATGCTTGTTTCTGACCGTTTCAAACTCAGAACCGGCTTTGGAATCCACACAAATTTGAAGGTGGTTGGTTCAGGTTGAAAACGCTATGATCTTTTAATAAAAACGTGTTCACTTTTTTCCAGATCATTCCTTTCCCCCACTTATACATAATTTTTTTTTGGAAAAGAAATTTAAAATTTAATATAAAAACCGCTAATATCAGAAACAAAAATAATTTGCATTATCAAATTTACTTTGATATTTCAAGCAATATAAATGACTTGATGAATTGATTGCCAAAATGTTATCCCAAACTTAAGTGAGTTTATGGGTGTTTACCGTTTTAGGTTAATGAAGTCTGAGACAATAACATGTTTAGAATGCCTTTAGACATTCTTGGCTATACGTGTAGTACACTGATATATTCGACGAATTCATATCTTAACAGTTATACCCGGATAATTTTTTTAAAAATTATCGTGATAGGAAAATACCATTACAATATTTAGTTTTAAACAAGCGAAGAATTTTTGTTTTTTGTTTTTGGTCAACAAGGTAAATTTCCGTTACACAAAAACCGAAACAGAGAGTTCAAAGGCATGAAGTGCCTTTTTTGCATACAAGTCGGCCACTGACTTAGCCTGACGTGGGATAAAATGAGAACCAATATTCATAAACTGGTTCCGAGATCTGAGATATCTTGAAGAGTCCTGAAGATTTCTGTATCAAAGGCTTCATCTCGGATCAGATAGATCACCGTTTATGAGTCAGAGAAAACCTGCAAGTCGGTTCTGTTTAAGAGAAGAGCATGAACCATTGCTTCTTTAAACGCCAAAGCTTCCACCGCGATAACAGATGAGATAGGACCATGAGCTGACGAGAAGGATTATAAATAAACTCTCAAGTAGTCAAAGTAAAATATATTCATATATTTATATATAATTTAGGAAAGAATACATTTTTTGAAATACTGTCTTCACCTAATACCCATTATTAGGCTCCATCTAATAGTCAACCCTCTGGTTTTTCTTTTTTCTTTTTGTGGATTTAGGATACGAATGAAAAATAAATATTTTTAAGAGCGTATAATACTAATCTTAATTAAAGTAATTACCCTCTATTATTTTATTCAAGATAAGTTTTCAGAAAGTTTGACTAAGGTAAGTGTTTTTTAAGAATGATATTCACGTGTTTTCTACTAAAAAAGATCGCAAAACTAAATTCAAACAGATATTCTTATTAATTTTAATAACTTGGTTAAAAAAATAAATTCTGATCAAACCTGTGTGCTTGCCGGTATCCGAATTATCCTGCTGGTACCAAACTATTTGATATGGTTCATGTATCAATTAGGATACACTAACCATTCAGGCATGAGTTGGATACGGATACTTGATTTGTCCGAATACCTCCCATTATATAATGTTTTATATATACTTTTTTTCTTTTCTTTTTGTATAATATATACTTCCCATTATATAATGTTTTATATATATATATATGTCTGTGTTTATAAGCCCTTGCTCTCTATATAAACAGAACATATGTATACTTTACTAGCCACAACTTAAAAAATTGAATTAATGGAAAATAAAAGCAAAAGCTGTCTTCAGAAAGATCCGATGTCGGAGGCCATATTAGATGTAGAAGTTGGAACCCTCGAGCACAGAGATGAAACGAAGCCGTTTTATGCAAACTCACTGACGCCGCGTGAGATGGAATCTCTAGTTGCGATCTGCGATACTTTGATACCCTCTATCGACGGCTCTGGAGTAGGACACGTGGATGACTGCGTCGCTGGATATTTCTCCGCCTCCGCTTCTCAGACCGGAACTCCGGACCGCGTAAGTATTATATATACATACATGCATTCACACAAAAGGGGTATTTACATACATCCTATTTATGTATGTATGTCATACACATGCATGAGCATATACTATAAGACATATGTATGTAAACCCAATTACATAAATGCATTTGTCTATATAGCTAACTGACCCTTTTTACAAATAAAAGAAAATATAACATATTTTGAATCGCTAACGATGTTTTAAAATTATATTAGTTTGAATACATTCGTTGGCTGAAATAATTTACCGACCGATGAACTAATTTTGGGTTTTCTTTCCTTCTTAAGTTTTAAGTAGCAGTTCACTTATTTGATAGTTGTTATTTTTTCCCAGTAAACAAACAGTATGAATGATTAATAGACATAAATGAAAAGTTACGTTTTTGTTTGTAAGCTTTCCTGATTTAGGATTATTTTTCAAAAATATTGGTGTCTGTTTTTATCTCAAAGGGTGATTTATTTCCGGTCGACAACGGTAGAACAACAGTTTTACAGGTCAAACTATCCATATATATAATTGGATTACATGAATTGTTTTAGCAATTAGATATTTCTGTATTTAATTTGTTGAATAAAGTATGTGCACTATATATAATTATATATATAATTGCATGCATGTGATTCAGTACATTACATTCATCGCTAAAGAAGAATCAGTACTTTAGATGGCAACAAAAAACCAGTACTTTCAGTGAAATATAGGGCCGACAGATATCGAGTACACCTAAATTCCGTCGTTTACGCATGCCAAATACCAAATATATCTAAAATTAATTGTCGAAAAAAATGTTGGCAACCACTTATTCATTCCTAATAATGATTCTTATATGGTAGTTTATTTCTCCGATGCAGTGACCAATTCAAACGTCCCTTTTTTGTCATAAAGTAAATACACTGGCAACAAAAAGAGTAAAAATTAGATTGAAACTTATCTTGTTTATATGCTATACTTCGTGTAGTTAATAGGTCTAGTCTTTTGGTCACCATGGAAATATATTTTATTAATTGATATGCACTATTACAAATGTCAGAGAATTCACATAACAATTGATTACAAAATTTTCAATTAATCTAACCAGTAATATAAATATCTAATTACCTTAAAAACCATTAGATACTAGTCAATTCAGAGACTGCCACCAACATTATCGCGACTGCTTAACCATTATCGTCGTTTGGCCGCTTATGGTCTGGTTGGCGATCCAAATAAATAATAGACTAGTGAACCAAAACATTTAGGGTCCAATTAATTATGTTGTAAACAAATATAGTAGCAATATAAAAACCTTTTAAGCTAAATATACTAGCGGTACAAATATTTCCTTTTGGTTTATATTATTTTCGTTACTTTTATTTAATTTTTAATTAACCGTTTGTTATTATATCATAAATTCGCAATAATAGGTGGCGAGGTTAATGAGTGAGAGACTGGACCACCCAAAGAAGTGGATACTAAGAGCTGCATTGTGGTCACTCTCCACTTGGATCGGAAGTCTCGTCTTGTGTGGTCGGAGAACTTTTACCGGCGAATTTCCTTACTTCCGGAGATTCTGCCGGCTGCCGGAGAAACAAAGAGAAGAGATTTTGCTTAATTGGTCTTCAAGCTTTTTCCTACTTCTTAGAATGTTCTTTAGGTCCATCAAACTTATCACTGCCCTTGTCTTCTTTACGCAGGTAAATTCATCCCCAAATCTTAGTTACTCATTTCAGTTTCTAAATTCTTGTTATTTTTTATATATACTCCTTATGTTTCTTAAAGTTTTATGTTTTGTGATTTTCACACGTTTTAAACATTAATTGCAATATTATATCTAACTGTACTCTACTAATTAAACTTATCGAATTACTTAAGATTTACATTTTATTCACTTTATCTGGTATGACCGTATGAGTAAAAAAAAGAAGATGAATTGTACAAAGAAGATTTAAAACATCAATTTTTATGAAATACCATTTTTCATAAACATATACCCAACTTAAAAAAACGTTGGGAGTATATATTAACTGGATATTTGGGTTTCAACACCAAATCCTAACCCACAATTTAATACATATACACATGCAGATGCCTGCGTAAACACATCTATCTCTCAGTTTAATGTCCTACTTAAATTTCGTCGTACTTAATTTTGGGTCTTGTTAGTTACAACTACAATTAAAGAGTGAGTCGGTAATCACTTGGGTGTACTTGTAATTCTTAAATTTCGAGTCCAAATGCAAATTATCTTCTTAGATCATATATGCCAATGGGGTCTATTCGGCCCAATGACTTTTTACGTGTGGTGGACCTGTGGAAACTTACTCTTCAAAGAAACTCTTGACCCGACATAAAAAACGGGAGGGGACATGAAACTTGTCAACTTTGATATACCAAATAAACTACCAACAAGAGTTTAATTTTGAATGTTTTAATGATTTTTAGGTAGACGAAAAAGGAAGGAACTTGGCGTGGAAAGCAATAGGATACAATGGACCCAGCTCAGACCATAGTGGTCATGAAGAAGAACTAAATGAGGAGAAGAAGAAGCAACCTGAAGAAGTCTTTGGACCACTATACAATGGCATCATCGATCTCAAAAGCCCTAGAGAAGCCGTGGCAAAGAAGTTAACCGGACGTGGGTTCACCGTTTCAACTCAAAAGAGGAATACAAACGGAACATCTATTTCTGACCCGGTGATGACAATCCGGTGTGATGCCGTGGTGGTTGGTTCCGGATCCGGCGGAGGAGTGGTAGCCGGAGTTTTAGCCAAGGCTGGTTACAAAGTGTTGGTGGTGGAGAAAGGGAATTACTATGCAAGAAGCAAACTTTCTTTACTTGAAGGTCAATCAATGGATGAGATGTATCTATCCGCTGGGTTATTAGCGACTTCTGATATGAACGTAGTGATTCTCGCTGGGTCAACGGTTGGTGGCGGCTCGACGATCAATTGGTCAGCCTCGATTAAGACACCGGAACATGTGATGAAGGAATGGGCAGAAAAGTCGAAACTTGAAATGTTCGGAAGTGATTTGTATCGAGAGGCAATGGATGTTGTCTGTGAGAGAATGGGTGTTCAATGCGGATTTGTAGAAGAAGGGTTTAATAATGAAATCTTGAGAAAGGGTTGTGAAGAATTAGGATTACCGGTGAAGAACATTCCGAGGAATGCTCCATCCGATCATTACTGTGGGTTTTGTTGCTTGGGATGCAAGAAAGGTCAAAAGCAGGGGACTGCAGAGACCTGGCTTGTAGATTTAGTGGAATCTGGTAATGGGTTGATCCTTCCAGGTTGTGATGCGATGAAAGTCTTGTACGAGTGTGAACAGGGGAGGAAGAAGAAGATGGCGACTGGAGTTACATTTGCATTGGGAAAAGAGATTTATGTGGTGGAGTCTAAAGTGACGGTAGTGGCTTGTGGTGCGCTTAGAACGCCGCATCTGTTGAAACGCAGCGGTTTGAAGAACAATAATATTGGGAGAAACCTTTGTTTACATCCGGTGGTTATGGCTTGGGGATGGTTCCCGGAGGAAGAGATATGGCCAGGGAAGAAGAAAAAGAGCTACGAGGGAGGAATCATGACTGCGATGTCTACCGTTGTAAACACAGAAACGCAGAGCACTTATGGTGAAACGGTGATCCAAACACCTTCTCTACATCCAGGAATGTTCTCAGGGATCATTCCTTGGACATCAAGCAAAGAATTCAAAACCCAAATGCTCAAATTCTCAAGAACCGCACACATTTTCACGCTTTTGAGAGATAAAGGAACCGGAACAATCAATTCCAAGAGTTACATTGATTACAACTTAAACGATGAGGATGAAGAGAGTCTAAAGAAGGGTCTTGAGAAAGTCTTGAAGATTCTGGTCGCAGCCGGAGCTGAGGAGATTGGGACACATAATTCAGAAGGTAAAAGTTTGAATGTTAGGACAGCGAGTGCGGTAGAGATTGAGCAGTTTGTGAGAGAAGAGAGTTCAAAGAAGTTGAAGGATTTGTCAGGACAGATATGCTCAGCTCACCAAATGGGAAGTTGTAGGATGGGAATTAGGCCGGAGGAATCTGCGGTGAGGCCAACGGGAGAGACTTGGGAGGTCGAAGGCTTATTTGTGGCGGACACAAGTGTTTTTCCGACAGCTTTAGGGGTTAATCCGATGGTCACCGTCCAGTCTATTGCTTATTGTATTGGACTTAATGTTGTTGATGTTCTTAAGAGGAAGAAATAAGGCCTCGCCTGTTTTTACGAGGTCATATCTAAAAAAATAAATGTTTAGTTAACATAAAGAATTGTAAACTTATTTTAAAGAATTTATTTATCAGCGTACCATTAGCGATAACTTACATTTTTGTTTATTAGTAAATTACTTGTAAAGACTAGTAGCAAACTGAATCAATAAGACAATAAAGACGAGCAAAATGGATAATGTTTTTAAGCCTTGTAGCCAATTGATAACTAAAAGTTATTCAAATTTTCAAAACAAAAAGAAAGATACAAAAAGTTTCAAGTTTTCAACCTGGGAGTGGGAGAGGCTTGATCTCTGCTGCATAATACATATATACTCCATGTCATTATTCTGCCTTTTCTTTATTTAAATAATCTGCTTTGGCCTCTCCTTTAGTCAACACATTTATTTATTTCCTTTTAATGGTTCTAGAAAATTTATCATTTAATACTATAATATTATCCTCTTTTTTGCATAATCATTTTAGTTGACAAAGAAAAGTTCTCGTGAGAAATTGCCTCAAAAATCCTAGAGTAAACCATTTATATTGAAGAATTCGAATTGATTTTGTCATTAAGGCACGAAATCATTAGAAACTATGCACGACCATTTTCTTTACTCAGTCGTGTTCTCTCTTGGTCTCGTTTCCTTCATCACATGTTTCGCAGCCGAGTTCAAGAGATCAAAGGTACGACGTAAACTAACTTCAATCAAAATCTTTTATTAAATTTGTGTTTCTTAATCGAAAAGATCGAATCAAGTTTTCATGAAAAATCCATGTGTGTAGAAAGAAGATATACGATGGGACAAAGAAAGGAACTGCTATATACCCGAAAGCCATGCGTTTGGGCTTGGATCAGCCGCTGTTCTTTGCTTCTGTCTTGCTCAGATCATTGGAAACATATTTGTGTACCGATATTACAGGACAAGAATTAAAAGAGAAGATGGTTACAAGATTACTAATCTTACTTTACCCACTGTTCTTTTGCTCATTTCCTGGTAAAATATTACTCTCTCTTCTCTCTCTTTTTTTTTTGCTCATCTCTTTTGAATTATGATGTATTATTGTAAATAAATAATTTTATAGAAAAGAAACTGCCAACAATCACCGAACCACCTATCGATATATCCTACTGAATTTCCATCGGGTAATTTAAAATAGTTCGGTTTATGGGTTGGTTGTTTGGTTCACTTTTTTCTGGTTTTATACATACCAAAACCAAAAAAAATAATTTGTCTTTTGGTTTGGTTTGCAACACTTACCGGCTTGGTTCAGTTTGATTTTTATTTTGGATTCAGTTCGGTTTTAAATAATATTAATTAAAAAAACATATCATTTTTTAAAATGTATGATGATCAATTAACAGTATATTTAATTATTTATGTATATATATATATATTGGTCGGGATCTATTTTATAATTATAAATATAAAACTCTGAGAAAAATTGGATTATTTGGTTAGGTGCACTTAAATCGGTTTCCGTTGGTAGATTTTAAAATAATTTAAACCACTGTTAAATAATTTCGTCTTGGTTTTTAGGTTAGAGTTATATTTCCCATCCCTAAGATTTATGTTCTAACATTTAGTTATCAGGCGACTGGAAGAAGCTAAAAAAGGAAAAAATCTCTGAGATTAGTTTCTTATTTGGATTAATCCTCTCTTGCTTTCTTCTCTTACGGTCTTACCTATGTGTCAGGTCAAATTTCGTGGTAGTGGTTTTGATTCTAAGTATTGCAATAAGCATGAGCCGAGTTCAAGCTTATGGAGAAGGATGGCTTAAGGAAGATTGTTACCTGGTCAAAGACGGTGTATTTGCAGCTTCAGGCTGCTTAGCCATCCTTGGACTTGGAGCCTTGACCATGTCAGCCAATAGGATTAGAGTACAGAAGAAGCAGCAACACCAACTTGTACAAGTCACAATCAAAGACCAAGACCAAGAACAAAGAAGATATGTAGAAGAAGAACAAAACCATTATGAGCACCAAACGAACAAGGCATCAGAAACTGTCATTCACTTGGTGGAAGAAGCGTCTTCCACTACCGATATAAGCAGAATATAAAATAACATAAAAAGAAAAGAATAAAGGGATATACGGATTTGATATTATTAACAAAGTTGTATATAACTGGTTAATGCATTTATATTGGGAATGCTGAATGGACATAACATTCCATCAACCACTTAAGGTCACATTGAATACCAATTACAAGTGTCGGCAAATTGTGTATAATAATTATAAATTATGCTATTTGCTTTATCTCAGTTTATTACCCGACAAGCCACAGTTGATGGTCTACATAACTCTTGACTAATCTAAGATTATATAAGTTATAACAACAACATGGATAATGAAAGAACACTTCACACGTGTGGTAGATGCTCACACCCTGAACCAATGACCAAGACCCAGTCAACTATGGTTGGCCTTTTCAGATGCAAGTCAAAACTCAAAAGTAGCGGAAAGAAAAACAAAACACAGAACTAGAAAAACAGTAAGATTGTATATACACACTTTTGAAGACTTGCACAAAAAGAAAAAAAATAACATTCTCTCTGGAAGCCAAGTAAAAGAGGTAAATTCATGAGACCCAAAAACACATGAACTTGTCAAAACACATGAACTTGTCAATGATATGTGCCACAAAGATATCTACTAAAAAAAATGTTTAGCCCCAAAAAACAGAGATTCCCAGGTCAGAAAAGCATATTGTATCCACTTGTGAAATTGTGTGGTGGTGGTTGTAATTCAAAACTCTCTTCTTCCTTTTTTTGGGAGGACCCCATAATTCGTACTGTTTGATATTCTTTGCTTCAAAATCAACTCTTCCATTAATCTATAACAAAAAGACAAGTGAAACAGTTATGACTTGGTGCTTAAAGGTATACAAAACAAACAATTTCAATGCTTTTTTAAAGCTTGTTAGTCCCACTTTCCAATACAGAAAGGTTTAAACTTCTTAAGTGACATCATGTAATAAAAAAAAAAACCATGACAAAAATCATTGCATTTTATCATAACTACAGAGAAAACAAAGATGATGAAGATACTTGTGGGATAGAAATTGGAGGAGGTGGAAATGTAGTAAAAAAAACTTTGAAATGGATTTGGTGATGAGGCAGCGTTTATATGAGTTTGATTAAGCATAGAGTTGTAAGCATAAGCGTCATAGTAATAAGAACCGGGAAATTTTGGTTGAGCAAAGGGATTTGAAGCACTGTACAATCCATCATTGACTGGTCCCATAACTGAGTAAGCACTAGAATCTGTCATAGCTTGTGGCTTAACTAGTTCCTGCAAATCAAATATATGAAATAATCAAAATCTTTAATACTGCTTATGTTTCAAATTCTAAATTAGTTTACATAAATAAACACAAATACTAACCTTAGATATCAGGTCTGCTGAAAAGAATGTAATCGTAAACTATATTAAAGGGATGAATTTGAAATCCGTTCTTATTCTTTCCTTATGTACCGTAACATATCACTCCAAAAACATTCAACAATCGAAAATTAAAGATCAAACGAGAAAATAAGAATCAGAAACAGAGTAAATTAGGATCGAATCAGTACCGTTTTGGAGACCTAGAGTTGAATCTTGAAGATTGAGATAACAGAGAACGTCATCGTAACGTTGATCGTAGTTAGAAATCAGAGTGACGAAGCTTCCTATGAATGATACGATGGGATTTTATGGAGGATTTGAAGACGATGAACATGGCGATGAATATTGAGAACTTTCACTTTCCATTACTAAGAAATTAGCGGGAAAATTGACGAAAGAAAAGGCGATTAGGGTTCTTGCTGCTCTCTCCCTTTGTTGTTTGCAACTATTTGTTCAATTTGAATTATTACCTAAAACATCGTTTTTAGCTGAGAGATTTATAGGAAAGCACAACTGTATGCCGTTGGCGGTTTCTTCATCTTTGGGCCTATATGGGCCGTAAAATTACTATATATTTTCTTTCTCCCTAAATCGCTTTTTCCTCTTCTTATGTTTTATATTTTGTTCTCCCAATCGATATGTTTTTTTCCCATATTTGACAATAAATTTCCAGTCATCATATATTTTAAAACTTTATACTCAACTATAGGTCTATCCAAACCAATGACGAAATCAGAACTGACCCAAAAAAAGTATTGAACTGAATCGAATTCAAACTTTCAAAATATCTGAATGACTTCTAGATTTGTATATTCGAAATACAATAAAATATTAATCATATTTAAATTTGATATAACATAATTACTCAAAATTATAATTATAAATCTGAATATATCTATTATTTTTAAATCAAAATAATCAAAAGAAGCGAAGTATCCTAAAATTTTTAGTTATGTTTGTTAAAAGTTATACAAATTTAACATTTTTTGTTTTTCCTATATTTTGGATCTTCAAACCAAAGCGGAACCAAACCGAAACCATTTCAATATCTATATGAGTCCTAACATCTTTTCCCGAAAGACCCAAAATCGAATCGACTACCCGATTGTCCATGCCTACTTTACTATGATTTAAATTTGGGCATGGACTATCAGGAATTCGGTTCAATTCTGGATAAGAACTAAGCGGGTCTAAATCTTTCAAGCATAAGATATTATGACTCATTTAAGTACCGGTTTGGTTATAAGTCGGTTCTGAATCGGCTCTAGTCTAACGTTTGATAACCAATAATTATCTGAAATTTTTTGATTTTACAATCGTTTCATATCCAATGTATCCAAAATACTTAAATTTTACCAGAAATAATGAACACTATCTGATATAATGAAAAATACCCCAAAAATTAGATTTAATGTACTCAAATATTTAAATTGTACCCGATATAATGAAAAAGTACTCGAAATAACAACATGTCTCGAGAAGCCTAACCCTCTTAATACCCTAATATCTTATGTTTTCGGGTCTTTCATATAAATTAATAAATATCAGATAATATCCAAAAACAAACCGATATCCATGAAATTTATGTACATGACCCATCGGGTAAGTATGGCATATTCGAGACCGAATCGAACCATATATTTTAGATAGGTTCCGATTCGATTTTTATGTCTAGGCTAATTTAAATGTCTTAAAAAAGTTTTAATTTTGATATTTTCCACATATTCAAATGTAAGCTATAATTTATGTTATTGAGTTATTTGTTGCTACTTTGTTCCATGTGCAATGAAACTTATACGTTTTAGAAAGATAATTAAGGAATTATAATCTGGATAGATTAATTAGTTGTGTTTGTTCATTGTTATTTTCTTCTTCCTTTTAGTTTCTATCGTCAAATTTGTTTTTTTTTTTTTGATAAAAGCTTTTATCGACAAATTTGTTTGTAGTGTAAAACACGTAAGAATCTAGCATCCATTGTACTAATAAATAAGTTTGTAAACATCATGATTGAAATGATTTTTTTTTGAAAAGTTTGAAATGAATTTATAACTCCAGAAAAATGTACATAAACTTTTTTAGAGATATATATCTTTTAAAATAGTTAAAAATATATATGCTATGCAATAAGATTCGAGTGAATGTTTTTAAGGTACTTGCACCAAAATTCAAAAAAAAAAATTACTTACACCAATATTTTTATTTTGTTTTTAAAAATTTGTTACTATCACAATTTTACAATTCCATATCATAGGTCACTAGGAAGATGTGTACAGTGGGATCGAGTCAACAGAGGAAAGTCAGATTCGACAGTCTCTTCCAATTTAAGAAAGATTATTTCAACATCGTGTGAATTTTAAAATTAAGATGATTTAAGTTATTAGTGAAATTACATTAATGTCTTTAATTCGATAGTTGATTGAACCAGTTAGTTAACTGGTTGCAAGGTGGGATTTCTAACCTTCGCATTTTCTTCCTTCCCTCTATACCATAACATATAACTGTACAATAAAATAAATCAAGATAATTTTATATATATATATATAGATATCATGGGAGAAAAAAAATTAGGGAAAGAAAATTTCTCACTATTCTTCATAATTATTTCAGAAGTATGAAGAAGTATATTGAAAGGGGTGAGTTTGCCTTCTCACCTCACACTTTCTTTTGTAATCACACTGATAATATGACCAATGACATTGTCAAGACTGGGTTTTCTAGCTATGGGAGAACATTGAGATCCTGGAGGAAAAAATACAAACATAAAAAACATAATAATACATAAAAAACATAATAATTATTTGATTGGACATTATCTTGTGCATATCTTGTGCAGCAAGTATGAAGACTGAACCCTAAAAAGAGTCTAACTTAATGTCACCTCCCCCTAAACATGTATATGCCGTAAACATCACTATGAGGCTGGATTTGTGGCTCATCATCATTTATCTCTCCATAACATTTTACTACATACAAAACAAAATACATAAATTCTTGGCAAGATACATAGAGCACATAAATTCTTTTTTTTTGTAAAAGATATTCAATTAAAATGCAAGAAAACTATTACAAGGTTATGACTTTGTGGACATAAAGTTCAATAAAGTAGTTTGAGACATTGAAAGCTAAGAGAGAGGAGAATGAGCTAATTAAAGGGGGAATAGTTCATAGAGATCTCTAGTTAAGTGGTCCATAAATTATGCGCAAGTAATTATCTATTACACGTCGTATGGTTCTATTATTACAGATAACAAATTATTGCACATATGTATCTTGGGTTTTAATCTATGAAATGTAAATATCACCTAAAGATTGTAAATTTTAATTGGTTAACAATTTTTAACATTATTTTTATTTTATTTTATATTTATTAAGAGAAAAAAAGAAGTTTTAACTTTTTAAAAACTAATAATTATTTAAGAGATTATTTTTGGAAACTATGTCATATATTCTGTTTTGGATTTTGTTATTATTTTTATTTTTATATTTTGATTTGTTAAATTTTTTAAATAAATTTAAAATTTTCGTTATAATTATCATTGGTTAACATAATATTGTATAATATAATCTCAAATCTTACTTTTTTAATTTTGATTGCTTAATAATTTTTTTAAATTAATTAAATTTTCTTTTATATTTATTAGGAGAGAGAAAATAAGTTTATTTTTTTGGAAACTAATAATTATTTAAGAGATTCTGTTTGGATTTTTATTGAAATTATTAGTTTTGTCAATTGTTATTTTGCTTTTAACATTGCTCAAATTATTTTGGATTTTTATTGTTCCTAAATATTTTAAAATGCAGTGGCATTTTTGTAATATGCCACATAACTATTTTATTTTCAGATTATTTTGAGTTATAATATTATCTCTATACTATTATATTATTATATCATAAGATTATTTTATGATGTTATTACATTGATTCAATAATATATTTTTGTTTTAAAAATTTAGAACTACAACATATGGAAAAAATCTTTACGATTAGTAATTATTATATAGTATAATAATTCAACATAATTAAACAAAAAAATAAAAAGATGAATATGATATACTTATATATGGTATAATTGTATATCAAATCTTACTTTTCAATTTTAATTAGTTAACAATCTTTAACATTAATTTTAATTTTTATATTTATTAATAGAGAGAAAATAATTTAAAAATGTTTGGAAACTAATAATTATTTAAGATATTATCTTTTGGAAACTATGTCATATATTATATTTTGGATTTTTAATTGTTCTTATTTTCGTATTTTGATTGGTTAATTTTAAAAAAATTAATTTTAAATTTTCGTTATAATTGATTAACATAATATCGTCTAATATAATATCAAATCTTACTTATTTTTAATTTTAATTGGTACCCATTCTAATCAATATTTTCAAAACTAATCAAATTTTATACAAAATTACTTGAAAGAATCCAAATCAGATATTACGGGTTGTTGACCAAAGAAAAAAAAATCAGATATTACGGGCCGCCAAAAAAATACAGATATCTCAACTGGAGAGGCCTTAGATTTTAAATGGGCTATAAACTAATATACGGTTTCAGGTCTATTGGCCCAATTTATCGAATCAAAATAAGTTGTATAATTTGTAAAGCCTTCTTATTTTTCTATTACCCAAAATCTGTAACAAAGTGATAGATACACTGAGGATATCTTCCCGGAAAATGTGATATTCTCTCCGAAAGTGTTTGTTCTGTGTAGCTTCCTAAAATTTTGAACCGATGGAGAAATCGGGTCATGAAATGGGTATTCCGGGTTTTAGACAATCGGATCTGAAGAAATCGTTCAAATCTGCTCTTCGATCTCTACTCACAGCTTGCTCCAAACATGTATTCTTCAATGCCTTTATGCTTTTCCGGGTTTTGTTCAGTGATTGAAGTTTTAGGGTTTAAGAGTACTTCGATAGTTGGATCCTGAGTTACAATGCTAAATACGTTTGTTGATTAGAATCGAATTTGGGTATGTTCCGAGATTGAGCTGAACTATAATTGAATTTGTCATTCTATAGCTATAGAGAAGTTAGTTACTTTTTTTTAATTGAAATTGAATTTATGAATTATGATGATCTAGTTTGAGAATTGTATATGATTGATGTCTTCTTGGTAAACTGAAAATGAGAATGTGAACTAAAGAGTCTTCAGGTTTCGTCTGTGTATGTACCATCTATTAACTAATAAAGCCTCTGTGTTTTTGGTTCATCATATAGGATTTTCATGGTATTTTCTCGAGATTCAGTAAAGCTGAGCAAGAACTGCTTTACCGGTTATATACTCAGGTATCTCTCTATATAGGATCCATTAGTTTCATATGTTTGATGTTACATTAATCAAGGAGAAGTCTTTCTCATATATCTTGTCTCTCTATCTCTCTGACATGTTTCTAGGTTGTTGTGAATTTGCATCAGACCTTAGAGGTAACTCTTGGCACTGAAATCATTCAAGTTATCTTAATTCAAACATAAAAGAACCTTTGATGGTTTATTCATGGTGCGATCAGTTAGAAACTCTTAGTAACGACTTCACCATTGTTACAGGATGAGTTTGATGCACAATGTCACGAAACTCAGGTACTGTTGACAGACGTCTGATTTGCTCGTTACATAAAACTAGTGTGTTTTTGCAGAGCTTCCTCCTTGTGGATCAAACGCTTTTCGAGTGATCACACGCTTGTCAGGTGAGGGAATTCGTCAATATTCTTTTGACTGAAACACTATCCCTTGTAGGTCGGACCAATTCTTGATACAGTTGAGCAGCTGGTCGAAGAACAGAGTTTGGATCCCTTATTTTCAGATAAGTAAGTCTTAGGCAGGCCGCTTAATACATTTTGTTTACTATTATGCATTTATGGCATTGGCCTTAATTGTAAGTTCACCATATTTTGGAATTCTGATATTACTGTCACAATGACTCGTGCTCAGGACTAATGTAATGGACATATCAAATGATCTGACAACGGCTAAGAAGAGCGAGATACAAAAACTATCAAGTTTCCTTCAAAGGGTAAGTAAACTCAAAAAAGACTGTCACAGGACAGGACAGCAACCATTTGTTTATTTTGCCATTTTAATACTGATTTCTTCTCGTCTTTATCCACTTACCAGGCTGAAGAACAGAATCGTCAAATGGAAGCTCGAATCAGTCTGCTCCGAAAGCAAACACAAGAGGTCTCAGGCACAGCTGACAGAGTCCAAAAGGTATTATAACTTGTTCAGTTTTCAGAATCTTACACCAACTTATTCTTCGTTTTATATCGTTCTCAAAATGTTAAAATCTTTTGCAGCTGAAAGCTGGGATCTCGGGCTACTTTGAAGGAAATGACAAGCTACCTCCAATATAGTTTCAAGAACAATTGCAATGGAAAAAGGTGCTACTTGCATTATGTGTATATGCTTTATTAGAGTCTTATCAATCTAGTAACAACCCTTGCTTCATGTGTAAACGACTTAGAAGCTAGATTAAACCGGTTTATGCATTGTGTTCGGGTTGACTGGTTAAGTAAGATGACTGGCACTTTGTTTTGGTTCGATTATAACTAATGCAAAAATATTTTCCAAGGTCAGAAAACATGTTCACAAGTTGTTAGATAAACAAACATATTGTGACTTTTGTCATAACCATAAGATTTGTTGAAAAATGATATCTTATTGACTTTACACATATTTTAAGAAATGACTAACAAAATAAAATGAAAGTGTTGGAGAATCACAGACACTCATAATGGATGACTGGGACTCAAGTCACTCGACAACACAACCCCTTCGTGATTGTGTACTTTGTACCAACCATATGAATCATCACACTTCATAAATAATTTGATGTCAGAAAAATTATATCATTTGGTGTGTGTGTATACATGTTAAAAATGCATTTTGATTATGATAGCGTTAATTTTGAAGTAAAAACACGAAAGATCAAGAAGCAAGTGCCAAATGACATTAATTGAAAGTATGTTCTCCAATTCACAAGGTTTATATAATTTGGCTAATGATATATTGAAACCGAATATCATAAAATCAGTTTGATACATCTTTGGCTTCTGACTGAATTTACTACATGTCGATTGAATAAGATTTAGACATTTTCATTTAAAAGATTGATATCTATAAAACGAATTAACAAATGGACTTTTCTTCTAGTTTATGATGAAGTATGATTAGCTTTCCATTTCGAAATTCAATCATATTTTACAATTATCATTCATATCATCTCTCGTGAACCAAAACATATTTTCCAAAATGATTGTATTCTTTCATAACTTGTGAATAATACATTTGTAAGTAAATCGAACGACCACGAAACTAACTAATTTACTATTTTGTCGTAAATGATTATTTATCTACTCGTTTATTTAATTATATGTATTCAAAGATTGTGGCTTACAGCCACTAAGTCAACTAATATAAAAACACTCTTTGCCAGACTATTTATTCTTCGTAATTAATTAAATTATTACATTTATCAATCCTAGCAACAATCCACGTAATGGAGTTGATAGTACACGTACTTAATCAAATTTGTTTCTTTAAAGAATAAAATATGAATATTTTACAAAATTTAAACAAAAATGATAATAAGACGGAAGATAGTGACTAGAAATTGATAGCCCCTTTGATATTTGTTCTTCGAGGAAGCAATTACAGCTGTTTCTCAATACTCTCAATCATGGTATATTATAATATCATAAAAGGTGATTTATACATCACCAGTGAAAATTTAAATAAAACAATAACATGTTGAAAAAATTAATATAATTACAGCGACGATGACCACATAATTCACGGGTGAATGATGATGGTCAAAGTCATCCGTCAAATTATTTGATCTAATAAATGGCTGTAACTACCGTGGCGATACTATCATTCATTGATCTGGTTACTCTACAAAAAAAAAAAAGTTTTTTAAAAGGATTTCATATTAAAATATTTTATTTTTTTTGGATACACATGATAATACAATGCAACATAAAGTAAACACGAGCCAACCGAAAACCAAAAAAAATACAGTTTGGCATTTAACCATAAATAATGGTTAGGTAAAAAAAATGTTGTGGTATGTGGAGTTACTACTCATAGATATTTTAGACAAAACTTTTGTTTCATAAAAATAATTGTTTATAGACCGACGTAATAATTACCTATTTAAATCATTCACATTTGTACTAATATAAAGTTTTGAATAATCATTGGTTGACAAAAAAATACAGAAAACTTTCGACCGTTTAGGACAATAACCATCTCAGATACCATATTTAATTAATTTATATTGTTTTTTTACCTTTTCACCAAATATATCAAGTTGCTTTGACCCGATTAGTCTTCAAGAGAATCAAGACTTAAAAGGATGTTAAAATTCCAATATTTCGAAAACCCCAAATCATTAATTCTTAAGATGGTGCAATGGCTTGACTCAACTACACATGTACATAATATTGGTATGTCGTGTTAGAGTAAAAATTGTTTTCTGCTTGTTTACTCTTTTAAGTCATCAATCAGGTTGAAATTACCTTTTGTGTTTTTACGCTCACACAGCGTAACGGCTTTTGTTTTTTTTTTGGGTTTTAACTGAACGTTAATCTTTAGTGGAGCAATACAGAGTAATTAAATAAGTATTATTCTATTATTCAATTTACTCTATATCCTGTTTCTTATTTCTTCTAATTTACTCTATGGTTATTACGCTAGTTTTTTACCAATCAGACCCAGTATATACGTTATAGAAGTAAAGAAGGTATACAAAAAGTCAAAACTATATGAACAATTACCTTGTTTCAGATAATATGTTGGACAGTTTTGACTTTTAGTTATTTGATTTAATTCTTGTAATGCAAGTTATTTCTGTTATTTTTTTTGTTTTTGATAATTAATTAAGAGTAAAACAAATTTCTGTCATCTTTTCTTTTTGATAATTAATCAAGAGTAAACAATATTTCTGTCATCTTTGTTGATAAACAATTCATTTTTAAATAGAATAAACTATCAACAATTGATTATTGCTTTGGAATGTCTTCAATATCAACACGGTTCACTAACGGATATTTTATAGAGCGAGAAAATGATATTCAAAAGCAAGGGTGTCCCAATCCGAATCAGTTAACATATATAGCACATGAGATATATTTTTTTGGGAGAAACAAAAAAGACATGAGCTATTTAAATAACATTTTCGCCATTTTCAAAAATCAATTACTAACTTTTTATCACCTTAAACTAAAATTAAAAAAACTCCAAAAACACTAAATAAAGTTATAATTAATTGGAGTTTTTTGTACACTTGGTGCTTTCTCCTGGTTTACCCATTTGGGATAAATTTTCCTCCAAAATCTTGAACATTTTTTCCTCCATCTCTCTCTTTTTTTTTTCTTGGTTGAAGAAAGAAACAATTATTTATTCTTCTTCTCTAATCCCCTCTTTCTATATATAGAAAGCAAGGGGTAAATCAGTCATTCTACACTTCAATCTCCGACTTCCGGGCCAACACAATGGGCAGTCCGTTTTGGGGAAGCGCGAATGGCCCATACTGAATCCCGTCGCTCGCTCCAACTATTGACCAACTGAATTACGAAAATACCCCTTATCAGAAACATTTTTAATATTTCGTAGATACGAACACCACCAAAAGAAAACTCGTTTATAAAATTGAAAAAGGGAGGAAAAAAAACCTTTAACGATAAGGACCAAAGAGAAGGGTGATGAGTAAGTAGTACACACACCTGCACTTGGTGGTGAGATGATGAATCATAATAGACATCTCAAGCTTGGCTAACTCATTTCCAGGACATGAGTGGGTCCCATTGCCAAATGGCATGAAAGTATTGGGTTTTGGAGCCACCTACATAAGCAACCAAATCATGTTAAATGTAAAATCATTCTCCGTAGCCAAAAAAAAACAGTATCATCAAACAAAACAAAAAGATCATTACCTCGAATCTTGATGGATCAAATTTGCCCGGATTTGAAAAAATATCAGCATTATGATGAATGTTTCTGAAAAGCGGCAACACTTTCCATCCTTTAGGTATCAAATATCCTGTAAAACAATTAAAATTTCGAATAAGTCCATTGGTTTATAAAAGTAAACAATTCGATTAAGAGACAAAACCGGTTTAATAGTATGTAGTACCTTGGTATTCGACATCTTCGACAGCTTCTCTGAATGTGAAAGATAAGATTGAAGCGACTCTTAATGTTTCTTGAATGACTCTTGAAGTTAATGGCATCTTCTTTGTATCTCCCCAAGTTAGAGATTCTCCTTTTTTACCTTTACGTATTGCTATCTGCTCTTCCTGTGCAATACCGAAACTACTCATCAGAACACTACAAAATTTACGAAACTCCCACTCCTCTGTTTTAGTTACCAAACAGACAACAGATACGTGTCGGAATGTGTACTCACAGTAACGGCTTCTAGAACGTTGGGATTCTCTGCTAAGTACTTGAGGATCCACGTCATCACACTCGCCGTCGTGTCTCTAGCGGCGAAGATTACTCCGATGACGTTATCGGCGATCTGTTCGTCGGTTAGATCTTCTTTGTCTCCCATGAATGACCCGAGAAGATCGTTGTGAGAGGAACCGTTTTGTCTTCTCTCTGATAAGATTCTAGCGAGGATCTGTGAGAGTTCCTTGCGAGCTTTCATGGATTTGTGGAAGAGTGTTCCAGGGAGATTCACTGGCATCGAATTGTAACCTTTCTCGAGAATGTAGTAGCATCTTTTTAGATCTTCTCTGTATAAAACCTCGTCTTTTCCAAAGATCGAGAGCAACGCAACGTTGAAGGTGTACTGATCAAACAAAACAAGAAACAAACAATTCAAAAAACAGAGGAAATTAGCGTTATGCTCTGTTTTAAAAAACAGGGGAAGTATGTGCCTTGCTCTGTTTCTAACAGAGAAAATCCAAAGCGAGACAACGAGGGATGGGGTTTTTTTTGTCTACAGACAAGTTTAAAAGGAGAAATTGTCGGAAGAAAAAAACAGAGGGGGGAGAGAAAAAACAGGGGAATGTTTTTTTAGCCGAGAAAATCGGAAGAAATGGAGAAAAAAGGAAGGAGCTTACTGTTTTCATTTCTTGGTAAGTGTTGATCATTGTTCCATCCCAATTCCGGAGAGAATCCTGAACGATTGATTCGATATTTGGAACCATGTCTCTGATCGCTTCAGGCATGAAAGCACGAAGAACAAGCTTCCTGAGTTTAGCATGATAATCACCTTGGTGGAAGAAGATGGCTTGTGTCCCCAGTATCCTCTCTTTACTCGCCGGAAAAGTCGGTTTAAAGAGATGAGATTTCGTCACCAGAACAAACTTTGCAGCCTCTGGACTCGAGATCATCACACATGGACATCCTAATACATGTGTCTTAAACACTGATCCATACCTGTTTCATATCATCAAATTTTATTTTAATTTCTTTCAAAATTTTCGATATTTAAGTTTTTTTTTTTGCTAATTTTCGGTTTTTAAAGCACCGACCTTTTCTGTTTTGATGCGAAAAAGACATTTGGGTCTTGAGAATAAAGTTGAAAAGTCTCGCCGACGTAAGGCCAACCCATTGTTCCCGGCGGGAGTGGGAGTTTCGAGGATCCACGACGGCGTTGATAGATTAGACACCGGAGAAAGTAAAGGAACAGAGCTCCGGTGAAGAGAGTGAGAAACAAGGCGGAAAAATCCATAACTCAAACCCACTTCGTGTGTTTGCCAGTGGGAAAGGGAAGTAGCTGAACAACAAAGAACTTGTGACCCAAATTTAATTTTGAAGAAAAACAAAATTGGACCTTTTTTGTTGGTGAAATGTAAGATGTGTTGCAAACCAAGTGGGAGATGTGTTGGGTTTTATAGGCTTTACTCATATGGTGGAAGAAAGAGAAAATGAGGAGGAGAGAGATGAGGTTTCAAGTAGAGCTTCCAATACAGAAGAAACTCTCATTAGAGAGACAGCTCATTTTAGAGAGATGAAGAGACCACGTGGCAAAGAGCATGCATAAAGAGCGTTTCAGATTTTGACCAAACAAAAACTAATTAAGGTGAGATAAGAGCCATCCAAATAGATTAATTTGTTAATTAATAAGAGGAAAAATAAAAAGATAAGAACAATTTGGCCCATAAGTAGAGCAAAGGTAGGGTAAGGGAACTTTTTTCCCTTTCAATACTCATATTTATTTGTGTACCTTTTTAATTGAAGGCTACCCTTTAAAAACTTATGAAAAAACTAAGTTCTTGTACTTGATCAAATATTTTTTCAAAAATTCTTTTGAGAATTAATCATCATTAAGATCAACTATTTCTTTGGATTTTCTTATCAACTCAAGCAACCAGTTTATTTTTTATTACAAGAGAGAGTGGAAAAGAAGAGAGGGAGTGAAATCATGAATGATTCAAAGAGATATTTATTTGTATATTTTTTTTGGTATATAGTTATTGCTTTGATTTTTTACTATATGAATATGATATATGATATTTGTGATTATATATATACACATGTCATGAAAATCTCAATATAGAGATATATATTTGATTTTCTATATATTTAATCTTTCTATGTAAAATTATTAATGTATTTTCTAAACAAAATTGTAATGGGGTATCATATGTGTCTCCAGTAGCTTATTATATACACCACTAATATAGAGTTAAATATGAATTTTTTTCGTTTATATATAGAAAACATTATATGAATTTTAGTGAATTTTTATATTAATATTATTGAAAAGTAAAGATGTTTGACAAAATTTGGAAATCACGAAGCACATATATTTTAGGTGTTGCTAATTCTACATACTAATTATAGTAGGACCTTTTAACCAACATATAACATCCTCAATATCTATGTTCCTGTAAACTAAGAAAAATATGACAGTTTAAACTAGTATCTTCTTTGCAACAGATGCGCTCGTACTTATAGTTTATTTTTTTGTAACGAACTTAAGAAATAGTTAATTTATACTTCTCAAAAAATTCTAGGATTTCACTAGTTGAACTATTGACTCTAGATATATAATATTCATATTTATGTATTATGATTGTTCAATATAGACTAGTATCCTACAAATAATTAAGCCATTATTAATATATTTTAAAAAGACTATAGGGTGACAAGTAGATGCTTTTACAATAATAATCAAATATATAGTGTTAGTGGAGAAATATTACTGTAATCAACACTCTTCCACCAAATGAACTATGATTTCTTTTTAAAATGTTAAATTAAACACATTTTATTTATTTTAAATTATAAAGGTTTAAAAACAAAAATCTGAAACCAATTAATATATAGATGTAAAAAAGTCCGTGACAATAGAAATTTTATAGAAACAATATTAGTTTAAATGTTCTCATACAATTATAAAAAAATGTGTTTTTTAATCAAAAATTGTTTGGTCCCATAGTTAAGCATGTGTTTAAATAGTAGTTTTGAATTACCAAAGAATTCCTAACTTTTGGATTTAATCTCCTTGCACCGGAGATCTAGTAAATAAATTTAGTTAAATGTTTCAAACTTTAACCATTTCTTAGTTTTATTTACTAAAATAATATATTGGATATCACCTAATAATATTAAGTAATACTGGAGTAGTCTATTGATCACAGTTAATTGTAGTCCAGATATCGGTTTCTGTTACGTTTGTTTTATTTGAAAATTGGCAACTAATATTCAGTTATATATCATCTAAACGATAAAATCAAGATTGAGATATGACAATCTACAACGATTAGAGTTCCAACGAATAACTTTTAATTCAATAAATGCACATGAAAACAAATATAACTACGTGTGTGTGTAACACAAAGATTACCAATTCACGTATACGTAACTTTATGTTATACAAAGATAATTAACAAAAAAAAAACCATATATCCGAAAGGTAGATCAGTCTTAGACCGACCATATTTTTTTATAACATGCAGACCTTTATTTGCGTGCCTGACAGAAGTTTACTTTATATAGATTTACGTTGGCAATTTCCTAATTGGGAAATCTAGTTATACTTTTAGTTTTTAATTGAATAAACAATTATATCTCTTTGGTATCAATTAAAATTGCCGGAAAAAAGTTGGGGGTTGGGGTGGAGGTGGAAGGCGACAAATGTAATATGGGCACATAACGAACATTGATTAAATAATTTAATAGACGTACCCAAAAAAGGTATATATTTGTCACAACAGATACGAGTTATGTCCCGATAAGGCAAAAGATGGAATGTATAAAATTTTGAATAAATTAATTAAGAACCCGTTTCAATGAAATACCTTTTCGCATAAAATTCATAGTGACAACACAACGTATAAGACTTTATTGAGTTAGTTCGCTACATTGTCTATATATATGCGGCCAGTATTGTACATTTATGTACGTACGCAGCCACGAAATCACATATTCTCTTTTCTTATTTATTTATTTAATTTTTGTTAAAGAAACAAATTGGCATCCAGGGTATCGAATAGTGATTTTAAAACCTTTTTCTTTTTAAAATTGTTGGTTTTCTTATCACTCGAATTATGTTATCGAGCGAGGGAAGAAAAAATGAACGCATTAATCTGCATGTTCCAAAAGTAATAACAACGGGAGGTTGATTGCAAATGCAAGTAAATTGTTAATATCCTGAAAACTGAAAAGTCAGTTTAAATATTCATATACATGCTAATTTTGAAGCAGATATCTACATTCGGACAAGGTTAGCTGCCTGAAAAAGATGTCGCAGATGTAACTTCTGCGTACTTGCTTACGATACATTATAAAGACGCTGTATACATTTTTTTTATTATACAATTTAATTAAGTACATATATGTTAACGAAAAAAGGAGTACGCATAAAGAAAACTATGTATATATGGTGTGTGTTTAAAGATATAGATATAATCATGTAGATATAGATATATTTATTTTATAATATAAGTATAAATTAAAAACAACTTCACAAAAGTGGAATGTCAATTGAACTGGATCGAGTCTAACGCCTAACCATGGCGGAGAGAACTTTTAAGAATCGTGCAAGGGTAATTTACATGTGGCCAGCTTCGCACACGTGTCCACAGTTCTCTCTCTCTCTACACGACTTCTAGGGTTTCCGTATCCCACACTGATTCATTTATATACATTAATTAAATTAAACGTTCGATTCTCATGTGTGTCTCGCTTCGTATATCTTGACGTGTATGGTATTGTGTGTATAGGAGAAAAAGAATTTGCCTGTATGATTTGTTCTATTACGTTTTTCTGCCATATGAAGAATTCATCATTGTAATTAATCTATATTTTAAGTTCTAATTAAAAGTCAAAATTGCCAATCAGGTTTAACGTGTAAATGTGTATCTAATATCGAAATTATCGGTTATTCTATACTTTTCTTTCTTGGTAAATGATCTGACAATTAGTTATGAATGTTGGTAAACAAAAGGAATTATCGGTCATAACCTAGCTAGCTATGGACCGTAATAGTTTAAAAATTATTTTAATTTTGTTGTTAAAATAATTTATTCTTTTCATCTGTTGCAGCCGTTGGCTATAATTTTTTTGAAAACAATGCTGATATGGGAGACCGCCGATTTGACTATACACAAGCTCATCTCAATTATATATATGGAAGACCGCCGATCTATCATCTTTCTTTCTCGTTTAACTTTTTTTACCTTTGGTTTTTTCTTCTGCAAACTCAAAATTGATTGTAACATTGATTATAAAATGTTTTTTTTTGTTGAAAAGTATTATATTACAAACAAGAAAAGTTCATTCTCATTTCTTATAATATGAGAACTTCTTAGTATAAGCCCTCCCCCATACCCCCTCCCAATATTAGTATATCTCTTCAAATTCATACTTCATATGTTTAACAAAAGTGTCGTTTTGACACAGTTCATATAAAATTTCAAAAATTAATGTACACATATATACATTTATTTAATGAGTAATTAACTAATGACTTAAAAAATTTTAAATAGCTTTGGTTTATGGATAAATTATGAAATTTGATTGAGAAGTTATACTTAAAACATAAAACAACATTTTTTTATAAAACAAAAATAAAATTCTAGAACATACTCTTTTTTAAACGAAGGAAATAATATTTAATTTTCTAGTTTGTGATCTATATTTGATGTTCATTAATGTTTATACAAAAAAGATATCGTGTTTATTAACAAAAAGACATAGTTGAAGTTTTAACTGACTTTTCCAAATTTTTTTGGTTTTCTCTATTCTGTCAACTTTTTCTAAATTTGTATATGATTAGATATTGAACACATAATGAAAGAATATATGACGATATCAACGTATAAAAGTTCTATATAATAAAGAAGATATGATCTGATTCGCCCACCTGTCATCATGGGGCTGCAGATTGACGAGATTTTGATTAATATTTCTTTTTTTTACTGATCCATTTATTTAGAAATTATGGCGTTATCACCTTTTATGGTTACAGGCTTACAGCTCTAAAAAACTGTAATAATAACACTTTTGATATATATATATATATATATATATATATATATATATATATAAAGTTTGAGGAGTACTCGTGTCTGGATATGATGTGCAAAGACAAGGTCACAAAAGTAAACAGTGACAAGCAAAAGTGGGACTGAGTCACTCCATTACTCACACTTCACATTGATCCTAATTTACATAACAATCATAAGTTTTATAATAGTTATCACGATATTAGCTGTCTCAGTCTTTTTGCTCATTTAATTTTTATTGATAGATTATAAATAAGAAGCATGGTGGATACTAATTGTCATAGAGAGGACATTTTACAGTTAAAAATATTGTTTTATTTCAACGTATATGAAGTAAATTTGTTTTGATAAAGAATATTAAGTAATTAATACTACAAAATATCAGTATAGATATAGAAACGGAATTGGTTAATATCGAAATTTTTGTCGTCGTTACCTGGTAAAAGAATGTTTTATTTGAAAGTTTTTTTATCTTTAAATATATATATTATTTGCTAAAACTTCAATATAAACTCAAATTTGTATGAAAGAAAACTTGAGAATTAAGAAAATAACAAAGTGTATAGTAAACTTTTTTATTATTAAAAAGTGATAGATAATCTAGCTACTCAATTAGTAAAAATTGGGTACAATCAGATTAACAAAGATATTGAGCTAATCATATCTAACATTAACTGTATCTATTTTGTTAAGTCTTTTTTTACCAACCAAAAAGGAAACAATATGATATTTTACAAAGATATTGAGATGATACGTATCATCTTTCAAGTACATAGTTTTATCCGTGTTGTACTTTATAATAATGAATTAAATATTGGCTCATGATGAGACTACAATTAAATATCATCTAATCTGACAGTTACATTGTATCCAAATTTTGTGGATGAAATTTTATTTTACAGATTAATAGCACAACCACGCGAATAAAATTTGATGCCTAATTCATTTATCTATGTGTTTTTGTTTTCTGAAATTTAATTAATGAAATCAACGTCACTTTTATTTATTGACAAAAAAGCGTCACTATATAATATTTATTATTTGATATTTTACTGCCGTCCCAAATAATTTACATTTAGAGTATTTATTAAGTCGTCCTGGTCATAAAATTGTTATTTTCTTTATTGATGAAATATAATTGGTATTACCAATTTAAATGATTATTTATCACAAACATTAGATATTTTAATTTAAATATACTTACGTTTTGTGTGCGCCTCTTTGGCAATAGTTCCTTGGCTAGGAGGCAATTAATTATGGAGTTAATCATATAACCAAGATATTCAATCATGCATGCATGAGTCCTAACATTTTAAAACATAGTCCTAGTATCTTGGATTAAATCTATCGATCTACAGAAAACCAAATGTACTCATGTTTCAATCTTCCATATGTTAAGCATGCATGAATCTTAACATTTTAAAACATAGTCTTAGTATCTTGGATTCATATTAACATTAATTACAGAATTCGATACAAATATTTACCTCAACCTATCCAAAATATTTGAATCATATTTTTTGAAATCACTTAAATAAATAATGTAAAATTAATCTACGTTACCTATAATTAATGTAAATATATAAAATAAATGACACAACATTTGTTTATTCTTTAGTTGTGTGCGAGTCAATAGAATTTTAAAGAGCGTTGAAATTTTTATTACGTGACTTTAAATATAAGTATATTTGAGTTTCTGTAGATCGATAGATATTCTAAAGATAAGTGCATTGCTAATTTTCTTTTACGTTGAATACATATGTTTATTTCGTAAATGAAGATTTGACCTACATACAAATCTTATTCTGACTATAACTATCATCTTGTTTTGCCCTTAACAAGACACATGTACGTCCATATATAACTGGACAGGTACTATTGTACGTTCAACTACACGACAAAGGAGATCACTAAAATTTGATATTGCAAAACAAACCCCCGACTCAGCTGTGCAACCTAATATAGAGTACAACATTTATTTCTTAGCGGTTCAAATAATACATGAAGTCCTATATATTTGTAACACATTAAAAATAAATTTATAATATGTATGTTCATATATCCTATATAATGTTACGTACAATAATTGAGATGGATAGTATATCGACCATCGTACCAATGTAATAATTGAGAGAAAATAATCTCCGAGCCTCCCAATTAATTTGGAATTCTCATCGTAGAATTCATATAATTTCAAAAGAAAATTAGTACATTTTGTGCTATAAATGTTTTTTCTGTACACGAATCGGCCAAGTCCATAGCCTCTTGTTCAATATATGGGCCCGATTAGTCATATTCATATGGATACAAAATTCAAGAAGTCGTATCTAAGTATATATGGAATCGTATCTCTTATTTTGGATAAGAAGTAAGTATTATCTTTTCGAGACTATAAATATGTAAATAAAATTTTTGAAATGAAAACATCTTTTCGTCGATTGTTTGCTACGAAGAAACGTGGCCGTGGTACGCCGTTTAGTCAATATCAAGTCTTTGAAAAATAAAACCTTCTAACAAAAAAAAGTCTTTCAAAAATTCTACAAAAAAAATTCTACGATAAAATGTAAGTCTTTTTTACCACATTTAACTTTCTTGATAAAACAACTAAAGTTAATTCAGATTAATTATAAAAAAAAGTACATAAAGTTGATGGGAATTATAGAAACCCTACCAAAGTACACTCTTTCATCTATTGATTCCTTTAACAAAGACATTTAGAAGTAATGTTGTTCTGTATTTGTTTCTTTGTTTGCCGCCACACGGTATCATGTCTCGGTAATTAAAACAAAAAATTGGACGTGACAATGATAAGTTAGATTGTCTGAACCAAACTTGCAACTTTTATTATTGTAATAATCTTTAGAACTTTTCGTTTTAATTGCTTGATAGGACACGTAGTAGATGAGCATTAACACAAGAATTTTGAATGCTGTTTGCGGAAAACCTTATAAATGCAGAGGATGTTTTTATGATTGAAAGTGGCTATGATTATTTAATTCTAAATTCACATTTTATTTTCATGGACCTCTTTCGGCACAAATTAAAATATCGACGATATTTTCACACCTTATTCGGAGAATCAAAATTGATGAATTGGAAGTCTTGTTAGAGAAAACAAGATAGAATTTGCCATTAAAAAAATCAAATATGACCAAAAAGATTTTGTAATATGATAATATCCTTTCAGTAGATAGTCTCCATTTCAGCCGCAAAATGAGAAATAAATCCCATCTCACCACGTAGAGAAATATCTTTTTCGGTTATTTGAAAGACAGATGTAAATATTGCTTAGGTCGTGATCATATTCGTGTGTTCAGTGATAGTTAGATCGAATCACATCTTGTAAACCGACTTTTTATATCTTTTTCAACCAAGATTTATATATAATAAATAATACAGAAAAAGATAAAATCAACTAAATTGTAAAAGATGATGTTGTTGCCAATTACAAATTTGCAGCGATTCGATCTAAGTATCTATATGGTCTAACCACATGTACCACTTTTGGATTCAGAAGTAAAAATATGATGCACTCAAAGCTATATATATACTCTCAACTTGAGTCTCAAGTGATCAAATTTCCCACAGAAACTATTTCTTTTAATTGTTTAACAGTTGAGTGATTAACCAAAATATATAATCTAATGGTTGTTGTAGTATTAGTGTCGTGTCATCACTTAAATTGAAAAAGCCATATAATGCATTTTGTTGAATGGAAATTTAAACTAGTGTTAGCATCATTTTAATTGCACCAATAACACTCGGAAAAAATAAATCAAATGTCGGGTGAATAAATTCCATTTCCCTATGTAAGGACGAAATATGTCGATTGTGGGTAACGAATATTACATATCAAGATTCAAGTTTTGACCAATCAACAAATCCACGTGTCAAAATATCGCTTGCAACTGAAACTATTCAAACATTTTCTGTCGTGTTCCGTCTTTTGAGCTTTGACTATGTTCCAAGGACTGCATTTAAATTAATTTTCTTACATACGTGTCCTAAATGAGTTTCTTTATTGGTTTACGCACAAGGAGGTGGTGCTATGGAGAAGTACGGATTTGGTTTCTCAATCAACTTAATCGTTTTAGAAGGGAAGAAAAACTCCTAGACCCCCATAGTCAGACATCACATTTTGTCCATTTCACAGTAAGTATTGGTTTATACTAACTTTTTTCGAAAAATTATTGTTTTATGAATTTTTATAAAAATAATTTGACTTTATTTTTAATTTGCATGAAAGATGTAGAAACTAGATTTATGTTAATCTGGAAATGTATGTTTTAAATGTTTTTGGTTTATATATATCTACTCATTTTGATTTTGGTGTTCGATTAGGTACTGCCATGTCGTTCAAACTTTGAGGAGCCCCACGAAGGCACGAGCATAAACGCATTTCTTTATATTAGGTTTAGAAGTCAACTCTAAATTTGTTTACCGACCATTAATTATCTTTACCATCCAAAATATATTTAAATATATGAAATATATAAAGAACGTTTTATTTTTCTGTAGTAATGGTCGACAATCGACATAGATCACTGAGACAAATATATAAAACTCGACAATATTTACGCCCATGACACAAAAAAAAATAGTGTTTAGTAACTTGAAAATCTTTCTATTTCTGTTGAGTCTTTACGAAAGAGATTATACAGTATTTATAGACTAGATTAGTTACAATTTTGACTGAGATATTCCTAATATGCTGGAGGAGATATCTGAAGAATAAGTTTGGAAGAGATATCTGAAGAATAAGTTTGGAATTGAATATCATATATCCGATTACCCTTATGCAGTGAAAGCGTTGGAGATTCTGATGATTAAACTGGTTGAATAAAGTTATCAGCAAACCTTTGGTAAAGATGTCAGCATCGTGTAATGATGATGGAACACGTAACACTTTTATTGGTCGAACATCACTTTTTCCCAAACAAAATGAAGGACGATTTCAATATGTTTCGTCTTCTGATGTTGAACCGAGTTGTTGGACAGGTAGACAGAGCTAATGTTATCACAAAACACCAGAGTTGTTGTTTTCATTGGACAATGCATTTCCAGAAGCAGGTTACATACCCAACATATCTCAGCAACCACATTTGCTACAGTCTTGTACTTGGCCTTAACACTCGATCGTGTCACTGTTTGTTGTCTCTTCGACAACCAAAAAATCAAGTTTTTGCCAAGATAAACACAATATCTTGAAGTTAACCGTCTTGTGTCAGAGCACACGGTCCAATCAGCATCGGAATATGCTGTCAATGTACCTAATTTGGACAAAAACAATTGAAGATATGGTGTGTCGTATGCTGTCATATGCTTCACTCGCGGATCATGCATGAGCAAACAAATTTGCTGTACAACATAAGTGATAATTTAGGATTAGATACTGAAGCGAACCAGCTAAGCTTCGATACTCCTTAGGATTAGAGATTTTATCCCTGCTGCGCTTGATAATTTCGAGCTTACATCCACTGGTGTTGAGACATGTTTACATTCTAACATACCAGCCCTTTGTATGATTTACTTGGCATAATGAGCTTGAGATAGCATGATACTAGCCCGATTGTATTCCGTTTTACCACAAAAATAGCTCAATTTGCCTCCATCAGTCATAGGAAATTCGCTTTTTAGTGACATGGTGATATCATCAATGAGAGTTTGACTAGAATCAGTGAGAATAATGTCATCCACATATAGAAAAAGGTATGCTAGTTGATCACCTTTCTTGTATACAAACAATGATGTATCACTCTTGCATGTGACAAAACCAAGCTTGGAGACAAATTGTTTGAAGGGCTCACTCCAAACCCTTGGAACTTGTTTAAGCCATAAATTTCTTTGTGAAGAATGCACACATGATGAAGATAATCTTTACTTACAAATCTCGAAGGTTGATGCATGAAAATCGTTTCCGTAAGGTTCCCATATAAAAAGGCACTTTCACGTTAGTGGCCCAACTGCAAGCTACAAAAACATGTATTGAATTGAATTGATAGTCTCATAATAATCAATTTCCTCCTTTTGTGTTTTTCCATTCACGACAAGCCGACCTTTGTACCTAGTCAAGTTCCCATCTGTATCATGTTTATGTTTAAACAACCACATAGAATTAATAATATTAACATCTTTCGGACGAGGTATTAAGCTCCATGTTTTATTATTAATTTCAACATCATACTCATCAGTCATTGTCGGGTTTCAGTTCGGATCAGCTAAAGTTTTTTGATGAGTGGTGGGAATTGGAGAAATAGAGGAGGTGAGTAGAGATAAAGGCTGTTTGATTTTGTGAGTGCCAAGTTGACTACGAGTAGTCATTGGATGGTGAATGGGGGCTGGAGCTGGATTTGGTGTAGAGTGGTGTTTGGTGTGGTAGTTTTAGGTGGAATGATAGGTTGTGTTTGGCGAGACTCAACAGAGGATGGTGTTTGGAGAATTTCACGAAACATGACAGAGGTCTCTTCAACTTGATGAAGGAAACCATAAGAAGAAGTTGACTGAGAACCTTTAAGGGCTCCCGGAAAAGGGGATTCATCAAAAAATACATGGCGTGATATGATGGCCTTGTTAGTTATGAGATCAAGACATCTATATCCGTGATGTTGGTTAGGATATCCGGTGAACAGACAAGAAGAAGATCGAGGTGAAAGTTCGTAAATGGTGGAATTATTTAAATTCGGAAAATAAAGACATCCAAATACACGAAGATGGTCATATGTGGGTTCTTTATTGAAGAGAAGAAAAAATGGGATTTTGAATTGAATGGATGAAAAAGGAAGAATGTTTATGATATGGGTTGCATCATGCAAAGTCTCGGTTCAAAAGGATGGCAAGAAATGTGATTGAAATAGAAGTGTACAAATTGTATTATTAATTGTTCTTATCATCTTTTCGGACTTCCCATTTAGGGACAAGAAAACTGAAAAACTATACCATTCATATCGAAGAGACGATGAAATTGATCATTTTAGTATTCATCCCCATTATCACATTGAAAAACTTTGATAATTGAATTGAATTGAATTGAGTTTTAACATAAGAAGAAATGAAGAAATTTGGAGATTACTTCACTTTTCTTACATAGAGAATATATCCACAAGAAATGTGAAAAACCATCAAGAAATATGACATAATAGCGGATAACACTAATACTTGATACCAGTGAGGTCCAAACATCAGAGTGTATAAGATCAAAAGGCTTATATGAAACAAATTTTGAATTAAGAAAAAGGAGTTTGGTATCTTTCCCAAGTTGACAATCATTACATGATGAAAGTAAGCTAGTCTTACTACAAGGAAAAATATTAGAAGAAAGGAGAAATTTTAATGTCTCACAAGAGAGGGGATCGATCGTTGAAGAGTTGTGTGGGCATAGGTCTGTAGGTCGATGTGGAAAAAAGCATCGTAGGTTATGCTATCTCCGGTGCAGTCAACAACAGCAATTGCTTGTTTTCGAGCCCAATCGAAATGCTCCTTAAACTTCTTTTACAAAAAGCCAATTCAAGAGGTTGTTCAAATTTATCATCCCACACATAATCGTTTCGGTCATCAGAAAAGTTTTCAAAGAACTTTATGCAATCATCTCATTCAATTGAGCCAAGGACCTTATAGTATGTTACTACTACTTTATTGGATCTCATATTCTTTTTCCAATTTGAAAAAGCAGTGTTGGAGTAAAACAATTTATCCGGGCTAGACGGGTATTGAATTTTAAAGTGAGGCATTATATTGTAAAAAAATATTGATCAAAAACTTTTTAATGTGAATACCGTCGGGGTTCTGGTCCGTCATTATCATGACATGACTGTATCATAGCAATTGTATCTCTCTCTGATGCAACAACCTAAGTACATTGAGCAAGTTGGTAATTGGGGTAAGGTGATTTGTTTATGCCTCCATACATTCATGATCTTTCCTCTAAGAGCAAACACCCCAGATGTTTCTTGTCCCTGAAAATCTTTCTATTCCGTTGAATCTTTACAAGAGAGACTGCTCAATATTTATAGATTCGATTAGTTACAACTTTGACTGAGATACTCCTAATATGTTCTGAACTAATTTTGAACAAGTTTGGAACTGAATATTCCATATTCGATCAGTAACTACATCAAAAATGATGTTGAGAGAACAATAGGCCTAAGCGGTATCTGTTAAAACCATGAATAGTTTCTCCTCACTAGTAAAATGCTAGTTGTCACACCAATTTATTTGATTTTAATAATGCTTTTTAATTTATTTTTGTAATTTCGGAATATACTTTTATAGTTTTGCATTTCAATATTCTTATGCTCGTATATGTTGACTTTTTGCCAATGTATAGTCATTGTCGTGTTTTTATTTAATAAAGTTTGCATTGAGACACATACATATTAGATAAAATAAATTTCAAAACTAATTATATGTATATGTATACCCAGAGCCGTTCATAGGTTCCAAAGACTAGAGGCAGTGTTTTTAAAAAAATCTTAAAATTTAACACTTCAATACCCCTCTTTAGTTTCAATTAGTATAACTTCTCTTAGAATTTATTTTAGTTGAATAAGAGTAATACTAATAAGAGTAATATTAATAACATTCATGTTATGTTTCAATTGTGTAAAATTTCAATCACCACAAAAGCACTATAAATATTGTGTGTACAAAAATAAAAATTCAATCACCACAAATCTCAATTCCAAATATTAAATCTAACGGTCTTAACTAAATTCATAATTCAAACCAAATATCAAATAAATCTCTCTAAAATATAATATGAACAAAATTTACTTATGATTGTTGATACAATCACTAAAAAGAAAAAAATTAAGAATTAATGGTGATTGGAGTTTGGGAAAATGACAATGAAAACAAAATGTGAGATTAAGGTGAAAGAGTTAGCTACCCTAGTTTTTTTAATCTTAATTTCTATTTTTTATTCGTAATATATTAATAATTTTTTGAAAAACAATAGTAACTCACACTAACTCTATTACATGGACATGTTTTATACTTGAGCTTACCTCTTATATTATAATTTCACTGTTAATATTTTAATTAAATGGTCTAATATTTTTTTCAAAGAAATGATCCTAGGAAAAAGTTTTTTTATTAGCTATATAGGCCCGGGCCTGTATATATCACGAACTAAAAATATAGTTTACCTTTTATCAAAAAAAACGATAAATAATGTAAATATAATTTTAATGCTTTAAAGAGTTGTGCATTAATAACTTTTGAAAGTTCGCAACAATCAATGTTTAAATAGTTTGGAGTTTTTTTTTTGATAAAAATAGTTTTTTTGGAGTTTGGAGTTTAAGCTTCTGACCAAAGTGTATAAGACATTAATTTATAATTATAGAAAAAGTTAAACACTAATTGGCCAATACAAAGTGAAGCAGCAATTCGGGTAGAAGTTGATATCAAGCTTTAGAAAATTAGTTATTTTGATTTAGTTAACTTGTAATTATAATTAATTAACCATTGATTGACCCATCTATCTATCTTTAATTAAATTAAACTTCAGATACTTAATCTGTCAATTGCATCCTCTTACAATAAGCAATATTCATCCACATGCCTACCCATCATGGTTTTACAACTTGATTTGCATTCCTTTAATTAGTTTTTATTATAAGAACACGTAGTTATTCAAGAAGTATATTCATTATATAATTACTCTATATCTTTGTCAACGCATATCTAATTATTGCACTTAATATATCGTTCACGACAAACTACATTTAGTTATATACTGATCTGAATCTTAAAACTCAATCATACCATACCTTCATATGTATTATTGCAAAGGTTGATTAATACTAAAAACTCGATCGTCATGACTCATAACATATCAACTAAAAAATATTTCATCTGCAGTGAAAAGACTCTTTACGTTCTTAATTTTTTAAGTCAATTGTCAAAACACTGATCTAACTATCATCCAAGAAATCTCCAAGTCAGATTCCTAAACATGACAAAATGCAATACTCATTACCAAGCTAAATCATAACCCTCTGTTTCAAGAATTTTCTCAGATCAAGTGCTTATGGTCTAATGGCCGAGCCTAAGATCCGTCTAAAGAAACGTGTGTACTTGATCAGTTAGTTTGAAATTAGCATCCAACTAAATACCTCTATATATATAATGTTTACGACATGAGTTCAAGTTATTATAACCGAAGTACTGCATCTATAAATTATAAAAAGGTACTGTATATATAAAACTTCTAAGAACATGTTTTATTTAACAATTTAAAAATGTATTTTTAACAATAATGTTGTTTTGACTTTAGTACAAAAATAAAACTTAATAATGTATTGACAAATAATAATAATAATAATAATAATAATAATAAATAAAAAAATGGAGAAGACACATATTTAAATTTAATTTGATGAGTACGGAGCAGATGCGTACATCGATAAGGAAAGTCAAACAGAATGACTGACGGACCAGAAACTATTTTTACCCGAGTCATAGTTACAATACTAAAATAGTTATATTTTCCTTAAATATTTCCGGTTTCATATTAAGACATATATACTATATATGCAAAACATTTAAACTTACATACTTTTAACAAAAGTTTCCTACATAAGTTTTATATAATTTTTGAGACATTTCTATCTTCTTTTCTATTGATTAGTTAATTTTTTATCATATAACAAAAATTGAACGAAAATCAACAAAACGAAAGAAAGAAACAATTTAAACATGTCATGAAGTTAGTTTAAAATAATTTTAGCTATGGGCTATAGCCCAAGAAAGTTGGGAAATAAATTGATGAGTGAACTGTGGAAGAGTAAGTGTCAAACGTTGGTTAATGAGGGTCAAGACAAATAATTTCTGACTAAATTAGCCACAAATTCATATCAATTAGTAAAGCAATAATAAGATTCTAAATTCAACCGGTATCACATGAACCTCCATTGTTCTATGTAGGTCCGCCCCTAACAGAATTATAGAAAGTTAATGTGCATTAACAAACATGTAGTTAATGTGCATTGACGGCAATTAATGAAGTTTAAATAAGAACTTACTAATGTGCTCTAATTAAAAATGATTTTGGATTTTCTTTGATCAAATGGTTCATATAGAATTAAACGAAAAAGTTATCATTATAACACTTTCGGGAACACGAAACATTGAATAAGCAATACTTTCGGGAGAGGTAACGAGTACAGTACGGATCTGGGAGAATATTTAATTACTTCTAATTAATCATTGATAAACTCTTAAATCATTAGGTGTATGCTTTTGATATTTTAGTTTAAGCACCCAACTGATCATATGTTTCAAAAGCCTTCGTATTTAATCAAAATTTCATAAAGAATTCGTTTATTTTATTTTGTTATAAATACTCTGTCTCGAGTCAAATCCCTTTTTTGTATGTTAAATGTCTATTGTCAAACTCATCACCACAACGTAATTATTACACATTTTGTAATATTTTTATTCAAATTTTCAATTGTTAATTTTATCTCCCATCATTAGTTATACCTCGAAAAAGAGATGATCATTCAGAACCCAAACGTATAATTAATTACTAGCCAAGCCAGACCATAAACATGAACTTATATAATCTACTTTAAAATGAAATTATTGGTAATAATAAAATATATAAGAATCTCAAGAAAAAAAGAGAGAAAGAATAAGGTTTAAGAAAAACAAAAATAGCAACTAACGTGCAGTTTGGGTTACTAGTAATGTTTCGTGAGTCAATGGTCAAGAAGTTCACGAATTCGATTCGCGTTAAAAAGAAATTTGTTCTTCAAAAGAGAATTAATTTAGTCTGCCCAAAAAAATTAGAAGTAAATACACACATTTAATTTAGCCGAAGAAATAGAAAAGCAAAATTGTTAACTAAATTTTCTGTTAAATTCATAACTATAAGTCTACTTCTTAGATAGTCGTTAACTTATATTAGCTCAACCAATCGAATGTCGCTAATTGTTTTTACACAACCAGTTTTTTCACCGCAAAACCGTAGAAAAAGTATAAACTAACCTATATATATGCCTTGATGGGTAAGGTTTATAGTAGAGCATAGACTGTGTAAGAAACATAAGCAGTGAGAAACAGAAACAGTAAACTTTTTTATATTAAATTGATGATATGTGATTGGTATAACAGTGTGCAGTTACACATAAAATTATAATTATACATCATTATGCAAAACAGAAACATATTTCAAAATTTTCTAACATAGTAATAATTCTAATATATAGATAGGTAAATGATTTTTTTTTACTTTCAAATAATTTTTTTTTTGTTTTTGAATACTACGAAGTTATGGATCGAAACTCGTAATCCCTTCAGACCCGTAACCACACTATGTAATATTAATTTCGTCTCAAACGTCATTCGATACATCTAAATTTTGCTTAAAATATTTTTCAATCAAACTAACCAAACTTGATTTACATATTTTTTTAAATAGTTACATGTTGTAAAAAATGTAAATCAAATTTGGTTAGTATATTACATAATACGTGATACATATGATATCACAATACATAATATTGTGATACTATTTTTTATTTTCGTATATTTTTATTCTTATACGAAAAATAAGAAATAGTATCACAATACATGTCTTGCATATCAAAGTAAACATGTTCGTTCAGTTTTTTTGGCATATCATATGTATCACGTATTATGTATTATATATAAGAACTTTGATAAAGAATTAAAAGAAATTATATAATTGAAAACAACTTACATAGGATTTTTCCAATGGATGCTCTTGTTGCTCTCGTGCTCCGTAGGTTTTTTTAGTTTTTTTTGTGATTAGGTTAAAATTTATATCATGAATTTATAGCAAATTTTCAATGGCATCTACAGAAAATTAATTAAATTAATAAAAGTAAAATTGTATTTTTATAATTTTTTTTGCCTAAATCCTCTTGCTAATTTCAAAGACTAGTTCCTTCCAGCGGAAAGTCCGATAAAGAGTTTTAAGACTCTATGCTTGGGAAAAGCTCTCTTGGTTAGCTTTTCCAAATATGATATTTCTTGGACTATTGAACATTTAAAAGACCTTATGCTATGGGTTTAACGGCGACACCAAATTTTCAAACGCCAAAATTACATCATTACGATTAAGCTAATACGCCTTGAGCTAGTTTGAATTTTGAATTTCTCTCGGGCATGACTATCGAGACACCAAACTCAGACTTCCTTTCCGACGCCGTAGAGCCGTGGCTCGCCGGCGTCGGATGATTCTCCCTCGGATGGTTCCTCTTCCACCGCGGATGGCTGGCGAGGATCTCCTCATTATTCCGTCGGATGAATTTTTCACCGGCGAGACCCTAGGAAATCACGATAAGCTCAATGGTGATCCAACTCAAGTTAAGGAACCACTCTCATACCACCACTTGAACTCTCTGATTCGGATTTTATGCTGCTCCATCAAGGATTTCGCCGGCTCCAATTCCCATGTTGAAGTGGAGCATTTTTCGGTTTTGATCCGATGCACTTATTTACAACTAACCGGCTTTTCTGACAAACAGGAAATCTATCTGGCTGAGGCTAGTCGACGAAGGCAACACCTCCGGTGCTCTGGAATTCTCACTTTGGCTCACCGTTTGAGGAAGCTGGAACGCAGAGTCGTTCAAAGTTTCGGCGGCTTCCTCGCCAAGCGCTTGGTTATGCGCTCTCCATCCATTTATTCGGTGACCATCGCACCTATTCGCCGTGTAGATTTCACCGTTTCTGAGCCACTCTCGGCAAAGCTCCGAAGATTATCCTTCACCGTCTACAACCGAGAAGAATCCGACGACCCAAAGAGTTCAAGCTTCAACATCTCCAATCTGCACTATGGCGGACCTGTCAGAACCATTGGATCTAGACACTTTCCGAGACCTGCGAGAAGAACCGGAAGAGTGTTTGTCACCTCCCGAGGCCACCGCCGACGGAACCAGTTCCATCAGCCCAGAGTTCACGGTTCTGCCGTGCTTCTCTCCGATGAAGCGACGCGGGGATGTGAGGCGAAGCCGAGATGTCCGATCCGACTCTCGATAGTCACTCGATTCTACCTCCCTTGGATCCTCGAGGACGGGATCGGAGATGGGGTCGATCTAAGCCGTGACTCACCCCTCCAGTTCGGTCGACGGCGCGCTCCTCCTTTCTCGGACAAACCCCGAAGACGTTCCTCAACCGATTTTACCTATTCGCCGCCGATGACCTCACTCAGGCTAAAAGCCATTGATTCCGGTGAAGACTCTCTCCGCGACCCTGTTGGGAGAAGAACGAAGCGTGGCAAGGAGGAGCTGTGGATGTTACGCCTCCACCGGAGTACCCGGAGACACCGGGAAACTAACTCGCCGGTGACAGAAGCCGCGGCCGAATCACCGCCAGAAATTTTAATCGTGGCTTCATCTAGAGGTCAACATCAGTTCATCGTGGACCCACAAATTCTCTTAAGAGACAGGCCCATACTCAGTTGGATAATGGGTCTTAATAACCCATGTAAAAATTTTAAATGGAGGTCCACTATAACTTTGGAGAAATGGTACCAAATGGAGTTGCTAGTTTCGGTGCCATACCTTCAATCCTCTTGTCGCGGACAAGAAAGATATTTTTTACCGCATCTCTTCGTATTAAAAGATATTATCATCTTAATACCTTTAATAAACAAGAAGATGAACGGTCTAATCACGAAGTTGAGCCGTCATACTTATTATCGCCCGGAAATAAAATTTATATTAGCGTTAATTATCTATCGTTGGAATGGATTACTCTCTCTGAAGGCTTCTCGTATGAAGATTTTACGTTCATCGAAATCCTCTATTAGGAAGAGAAGTATGCAGTATTCCTACTCCACGAAGAAATACGCTACGGGAATTGCGTTTAAGGCAGAAGGATTTTACGTGTTTCATCCCCTTTCACCGACATCCATACCCCTGCTCATCTTGGGCACCGCGAGAGGTTCTTCTCGTCTGTCTTGTGACCACCCTCTTCAGGGATCGAGCGTCTCGGCGTTTTCAGCACAAGTTAGAATTCACAAAATACAACAAATACTAATGTACTTCGTACGGTATTACTTCTCCCGAAGGTCGACCACCAAGCTTTGGTTAGCCTTACATCACTTCGAGTGGCATATCCCTGCGGCGAGTTCCGCTTCTTCAAGGCATTTTAGCTTGATGCTTTTCGATTATCGCTTTAGTCTATTGTCTGTTATCTGCTTTTATTGCTATTTTATTTTTGTCCGAATAATGTGTATCATTAGGATTGCATTAATTTGTGTTTTTTCTCATGTAATCGCTTTGGATCTATGATCCTAATCTAATATATGGGATTCGAAGGAAAAAAAAAAAAAAAACCTTATGCTCTCTTTTATGCTCAATTAATAAAAGATGATTGACTTTTAAAAAGCATAAAACCAACTAATATGCTTTACCAATCAAGGCCTGTATATATATATATATATATACATATATATAGCTTTTATCCACCATTAATCAAATCTAATTCTTATTTACCATTTTAAATACAAGTGTTGGGAAAAACAATTAAGAAAGAAAAGCCCAATAATTACTAATGTAACTTAGGCCCAATAAAAGACCCACATAATGTATATGCTTTTGCCGGTGCCGGGAAACCGCCGATGTCTTGGTGATGGTAAGAAATTGTACGATTTTCCCGAAAAAAGCTGAGAATTTATTGTCACATAATATAGTCTCTCAGGAACTCATTTATTCGCCGGAATTTTCTTTCCGGATATTTTTCTTCCACTTTCACAACATTAAGAGAAAACATGAGCGACACATCACTTCCTCTGTTTCGTCTCCGGTTACTCCTATTTGGCCATAACGTGTTCGACGAAATGCCTTAGAGAGATAATAGGACGGTGGAGTCGAGATTTATGTTGTTGCAAGATGTACTTAGATCCTCCATGATGAGAACAGAGGCAGAGACTCCAAAGAGTATCCATTGTTTTGCTCTGAAGTGTGGTTTTCTCCAGTATTTGCCTGCATCTTCGAAGCTTCTAACGCTTTACGGTAGAACTGGGGACTTGGTGTCTACTTTTGATGTGTTTGGTGAACTGAAAGTGAAAGATGTGATTGTTTGGAACAGTATGATCACAGCAGTTGGATTTTTCGTTGAGATGATTCAGAAGGGAATTGAGTATGATTCAACAACGTTTTTACTTGCAGCTTCGAGCTAGTCTACATCTTTCTAAGAAATCTCAAATGGTTCATTGTTTGGCTATAGAGACTGGTTTAGTTTCGGATTCTAGCTTGTGCAATGCATTGATGAATCTTTATGCAAAAGGCGAGGATTTGAGCTCCGCAGAGTGTGCGTTCAGGCATATGGAACACCGAGACATTGTCTCTTGGAACACAATTGTGACTAAATTTCTTGCAAATGGTTATCCCTGGAAGTCGTTGAAGTACTTCAAGGTGATGACTAGTTTCGGACAAGAAGCTGATAATGTGACTTTTTTCATGCGTTATCTCAGCTTGCTCTTCTCTTGAAGAGATTCCTTTAGGTGAATCCCTCCACGGGTTTTTTTATAAAATCGGGTTATAGCCCAGAAGCTCATGTCTCTGTGGTCAACTCGATCATTTCGATGTACTAAAATGTAGGGACACCGAGGCTGCGGCAACTGTGTTTAAAGAATTATTGTGCAAGGATGGGATTTCTTGGAATTCAGTCCTTAATGGGTTTGCCTCAAATGGAATGTTTCATGAAGCATTTGGTATTTTGAAGGAAATGCAATCGGAAATGCAATCGGTAGAGAGGATTCAGCCTGATATCGCCACCGTTGTTACTATAACTTCCATATGCGGTGATTTATGTTTGCCACGAGAGGGAAGAGCAATTCATGGTTATACGGTTCGCAGGGAGCTGGAATCTAGAGCATTAGAGGTAATAAATAGCGTTATTGACATGGTAAATGTGGCTCAGCAAGTCAGGCTGAGTTGTTGTTCAAAACAACAACAAATAGAGACTTGGTTTCGTGGAACTCGATGATATCTGCTTTGGGTATTCAAAGAAATTGTCAGTGAGTATTCTTGTTCAAAGTTTAGCTTGTCGACTGTGTTGGCAATTCTTCCGTCTTGTGATTGCTCTGATTCTCTCATCTTTGGCAAATCAGTCCATTGTTGGCAGCTAAAGCTAGGATTTGGGGATAATATCCTTTCAGCTAATTCAGTTATGAACATGTAAAGTGGTTGCGGGGACCTAGCTTCAGCATTGTTGCTGTTAGAGAGGATATCCGAAACGAGGGATCTCGCATCTTGGAACTCTGTTATCTATGGCTGTGCATCGAACGGTCACCATTTAGAATCATTGAGAGCGTTTCAAGCAATGAGTCTTGAAGGGAAAATTCGTCATGACTTGATTACTCTTTTGCGTACTATCTCGGCTAGTGGAAACCTCGGACTGGTCTTACAAGGAAGGTGCTTTCATGGGCTAGCTATCAAGACTTTGAGAGAATCTGACACCCAATTGCAGAACACGTTGATCACCATGTATGGTAGATGTAAAGACATAGATAGTGCAGTGAAGGTCTTTGGCTTGATCTCTGACCCTAAGTTATGTTCCTGTAACTGTGTGATATCAGCTTTGTCTCAGAAGAAAGCTGGACGAGAAGTTTTTAAACTCTTCAGAAAACTCAAGTTAGAGCCAAATGAGATCACAGTTGTTGGTCTTCTCTCTGCCTCAACTCAGCTCGGGTCTACAGGCTATGGTATGCAGGGACACTGTCATCTTATACATCGTGGGTTTCAAGCAAACCCTTTTATCTGTGCAGCACTTGTGGACATGTATAGTAGCTGCGGGATGCTAGAAACCGGCATGAAAGTGTTTAGAAACTCAGGGAAGAAATCAGTTTCTGCTTGGAACTCAGCTATCTCTGCGTATGGATTCCATGGAATGGGGAAGAAGGCAATGGAGCTATTCAAGGAAATGAGTAGTAGTACCTCAGGAATGGCACCAAACAAAAGCACTTTCATAAGCCTATTGTCAGCTTGCAGCCACTATGGGTTTGTAGACGAAGGTCTAAGATATTACAACCAAATGGAGGAAAAATCCGGGGTTAAAACCAGTTACCGAGCATCGGGTTTGCATTGTTGACATGCTTGGCCGGGCTGGGAAGCTGAGAGAAGCTTACGAGTTCATCACAGGGACCGGTGAGCCACAAAAAGCAGGTGTATGGGGAGCTTTGTTGAGCGCTTGTAAGTATCATGGGGACACAGAGTTGGGAAAAGAAGTTGCAGAAGTTTTGTTTGAAATAGAACCAGACAACGCATCTTACTATATCTCGTTGTCCAATACTTATGTTGGGTTGGGAAGTTGGGAAGAAGCTATAAGGCTACGGAAGCTGGTGGAGGATACAGCTTTGAAGAAGCTACCTGGTTACAGTTGACATTAGTGTTGGATTAGTTTTCCTATATCAGTAATTAGTTTAGAGGCTGTCTACTAAGTAAGAAAATAATATAACAATAGGTAATAGATTCCTTGTAAAAAGAAAGTAATAAGAACACAGTAAAATGTTGAAAACAACAAGTCAAGAAGCACAAAAGTGGAAAAATAAAGGTTAAAGATTCTGAAACTTTGATTGCTCAGTTAATAAAAGCTGTAGGAGGAAGAAGTAGAAGCAAAACTGAGGAAACAACAGTCAAACGCTTGACCAGGAAGAAACAGCTGCTAATGCATTCCCGAGCACAATATCCCGAGCTCAGTAATTAACTTCCTCAGAGTAAAAGACCTTCTGGGATTCGGACAATGTTTAATCCAGATCACGCCCTATATTCTGTGAATCCATAAAAGAAATGAAGAGAGAACAAACATTTCAGATATTGGTTCTATCTAATGTTGTGTGATTTATAAAACAGGATTGGATTTTAGAGATGAAGAACCTCATGCTACTTGTCTTAATCGTCCAAGTAGTAGTATGAGCCTGCAGACTTTTGCTCCCTGTCCTTGGTCGAATCTAATTTGTTGATCCTTGGTCTGAAATTGGTAGGATCCCGTCTAAATGTAATGTTCAGATGCTGCATGGTAATGAAAGACATAAATGGGAATCATTAGCACCAAACTTGACATCCTTTTTTTCTTGCCCTTACGGTGTAACCAAGGAAAGAATATGAGACTTACAGATAAGAAGAGATTCATTCCACTGAGCAGTGATTGAGGACAATTTGCAGTACAATCAATGGATGGCTGTCCTTCATATACAATGACCCGGTCTGCCAAATAGGTTGCCATTATAAAGTCATGCTCGACTACAAATGCAGTTTTCTTTGCGTGGAGAATGAATCGCTTAATGACTTTAGAAGCCACGATACGTTGCTCTGAATCGAGATATGCACTTGGCTCATCAATCAGGTATATATCCGCAGGCTGTAGGGATTCACAAAGTTTGTGGATGCATGAGATCACTGAGACAAAGGAAAACAGCTATGTCCTATAGACTTCTAAAACAAAATACTTACCTTTCCGAGGCACAGAGCTAACGCAACCCTTTGCAACTCTCCTCCTGAGAGGTTGATAACTTCTTGATCCATCAACTGCTCAATCTGAAGTGGCTTCATCACATCGGACACAAATTGAGGATGCATGTAAGAATCCCGAATCTTTTGATGTAGCAAGTGTCTAACTGAATTCTGAAACTTTGGGCTGATCTTTTGTGGCTTGTATGAAACATTAAACTCTGGTATCTCTCTATCTGGTCCTTCTGTCTCATCAGGTTTCAACAAACCCGCCTGCAGAAATTACCAATAATACAACTTTAGGAGTCCAGTACTTTCTGAAACTCTAACCACAAGAAAACAGATCATGGAAGAAGAGACAGCATACCAGCATCCGAATAAATGTTGTCTTCCCTGTACCATTCTCCCCAAGCATTACAATAATCTGAGAGTCTGTGAATTCACCTTCGGTCACTCTCAACCTGAAGTTTCCTTGAGTTTTGGTCATCGTGGGGTATTTGTACCTAGCGTACGACTGTACTTCTTCAGCACTTTCTTGAGGAGTTTCAGCAACCTTCGCACAAAAGAAAAATCATCAAGATTAAATATTGATTGCCTTTGTGAGATAACTTTGCCTCTTCACCATAACAAAAGAAGTTTACCTTGAAGGTCAAAGATTCATCTCTAAAACGTAAATTTTCTGTAGGAACAAACCCAGCCAAGAAAATGTTGATGCCTTCTCTGACAGAGAAGGGGAGAGTCACCACACCATAGGCTCCCGGTTTCCCATACAGACAGCAAATGAAATCAGACAAGTAATCAAGAACACTGAGATCATGCTCCACAACAATGACGTAGCTGAAAAAAAAACACTGTAAGTAGCTTATTTTGTCCCATTTGAAAAAAACTTCATAAGTTCGGCAAAATCAAACCTATTAGGCCTCAGGAGAGAACGAACAACTTGAGCAGCTTTGAGTCTTTGCTTAACATCCAGGTAACTAGATGGTTCATCAAACATGTAAATTTCTGCATTTTGTATGGCAACAACAGCGATTGCAAACCTCTGCAGCTCACCACCAGATAAATTCTCAACATCACGGTCAATGACCTGGTTCAGCTCCAGATCAGCACAGAGCTCTGCCTTCTTATCTCTCTCGTCCTTCTGGTCAAGGACCTCTCCAACATTGCCTCGAACAGCTTTTGGGATGTGGTCGACATATTGAGGCTTTATAATGGCCTGCCATGCACAAGGTATTAGAACTTTCTCAATTGAGCTGCTTAAACCATTATATTAAGATCAGTTTCAGTTGTACCTTAAGATTATCTTCTAGAATACGGGTGAAGTAGTTTTGAAGTTCTGACCCACGGAAGTGAGTCAAGATTTCTTGCCAGTCTGGAGGACTCTGTTCAAGAGGGAAAATAAGAATACATAAATTAGAAGAGACACACAGTCGAAGATAAAAGTTCAGATACTCAGGAGAGGCTATTACAGTGAAACGGCCCAAATTTGGTTTGAGCTTTCCAGCCAAAATTTTCAGAGCGGTTGATTTTCCAATACCATTTGTTCCAACCAACCCTAGCACCTGCCCCGGCCTTGGAACTGGGAGTCTGGAAGTAAAGACAGAGATTTCATTGTCTTAAAACTAGAAGAGAGGTCAATTTTCAGGAAAAGAATAGATAAACGAACCTGTGCAACTTAAAAGTGTTTGGCCCATAGCGATGGGTAGTATCTTTCTCTAAGTCTCTCGGAAGATTGATAATCTGGATAGCTTCAAAGGGGCATTTCTACAATTTTGCAACAACAGAGAGTATTTAGTGTCCCAGTTGCAGTGACATGTCCAGAGGCATATTTGGTATTCGAATTAGCATATGAATACATACCTTCACACAAATACCACAACCAATGCACAACTCCTCTGAGATAAAAGCAATCTTGGAAGCAACAGTCACCTCAATACAAAGTTTTCCTAAGATAACCACAAGTCAATGTATAAGTGGCACTGAAACTTTTAGAGTTATAACAAATACATCCAGTCGGAAGTATAAGCTAATGGCTTCACATATACACCTAAGTATCCTCTATGTACTAATTGGCATGCAGAGACTACACATATGCCATGAGTAATGACACAGTAGATCAATTACAGTACAACGAATCATAAATCCATATGCAAGACTACAAATTCAAATTTGGAATAAGAATAAAGACCTGTCTTGACCACAGGACAGCTTTTCTTGCACTCTTGGCGACATTTCTTTGGCTTGCAACGGTCTGAACTCACAATAGCAATACGCGTCAATCGATCTGCCATCTCTCAAGAGATCTACAAAATACATGAAATCTATAGTTTAACTGCCTGAGGAAGATGCAACATATTTATACACAATTTGATATAAGAACACAACTGGTTTTAATGGAACAGTCTGCGGAAACCATTTATTTTCGCTCAATCATTAACACCAATCTGATAACTACTATCACTTCTATTGGAAAACTAAACCAACAGATTCAAATATACGAAATCCACTTGCAATAAGAGTAAAGATAATAACTTGGTTACTCCAAGATGCTAGAAACAATGAAATACTAGTTGACATGCAAAATCTTAGAACCAAGATATCCGTAAATTCAAGCTCGAAATACGCAAATTCAATACTTGGAATAAAAGGGTGAACCGAGTTTAAAGCACAAAACGAAATGTGAATATAAATTCCAAATTCGTCCCCGTATATATAGAGAAAGAAAGAGCATCTAATCAGCTACAAAGGTTGACACACTTGCACAAAAATCAACAAATCCAAACACTTTCGCAAAAAAATTATAAGAATTTTGAAGAAATATCGATGGCTCAATACAATCCCAGATGTAATAACTCAACTGCGAATCATCGGGACGCAAACAGCGATAAACCCCAAAATTTAAATCGATGACATATCGAGAATCATTTGACATAAAATCTAAATATCCAACTAGGAAAATCGAGATTAGAACCTGCGATAGTTGAGAGATCGGAATCGGTCGTAGAGGTTGATTGAAATGAAAAAGCGTGTGACGATTCTTACAAGGAACCAGCTGAGAGCACACGCACCTGTTCCGCAAAATAAAAACGATAGCAAAAGTTAGGGTTTCTCAATTATCTGTTTTTCTTTGACCCGATTCGCTTTTTATTGGGTCTGGGTCGGGTCTGAATAACTTGTCGGGCTAGACATGTAATTTTTATTTCGTTTTCCTAGTTTTCTGATTTTCTTTCTTAATATAATCTGAAAGTGCTGCGATTAAGATGTTAATTAGATGTGTAATCTTTTTTGGTTTATCTGTTCATTTGGATTAACAAATTTTATTTCATAAAGTTAAATATTCTCAAAATATGAAAAATTAATTAGATGTTAAAATATTTTTTTTTAATTTCATTTGCACGTATGGTGGAAAATGCTAATGATCTGATCTATCGCAAAAAGACAAAACCAAACACAAACTGTCATTACAAAACCAAATTATATAGATAGTTTCAAAGCATCTGATATTGAGAGATTAAAGAAACCTCTTCTGCAGATACCATAAGGTTTTATACTAGCACTCTCCATTTATTTCCTCCAATCCAGGGATCTCTAAACCGACATTAGTTCATATGAAATGTTTGGAGGGGATTATTAGAATTTAGAAACATCGGTTGGGTAATGAGACTATACTGGAGGAGAGGTTCAAACGGGGTTTTGAAGATTACTTCCACTTCTTGAATTTGCCTCCTCCATGTTTCCCATGCTTTCCATGCTTGAATTTGCCACCATGCTTTCCGTGCTTGAACTTTCCATGACCATGACCATGACCAAAGCCATGAGCAGGGCCATGGCCATACCCTACATGTCCTGCATGCCCATATGGGTTGTGAGAAGAATGAGCAACGTGGTGAGCTCCATAGGCTGCTGCGGCTGCACCAGCTGCACCAGCTATCATGCCTCCAAGTCCACCACCAGAATGTCCTGATGATACACGAAAAAGGTATTTATTACATGGAGAACCCCAAAGTAGCAGAACACAGAGAAGACCACAACATTGTTCGTATAATAATCACAATCGAAAATATGTACTTCTACTAGATTCCCAAGAATATAACATTGATGCATATCTGAATCGAACTCCAAAAACACCTACAAGGTTCTACATTTAGACAAATATTCACCAATGGAGCAGAAGAAAGGACAGTAGTAAACTCAACTCTTCTTATCTTCTGCCAGAAAACAGCAACATTTTAGAAACTATTGTCCTATTATCATTCAAACTTGACAAATACTTAGCAGGTTGATAATCCCAGCAAGCTACAAGGACAATCCATAAAACATAAATGATAATCAAAATTGTTCAATGTGACTCTGGAAAACACTTGTAATGTTCATATTTGGACAAATATACACAATGGAGCAGAAGAAAGAACAGTAAACTCATCTGTCCTCATCCCTTGTTGCACAGAAAGCAGCAACATTTACAAACTATTGTCCTATTATCATATAAACTTAAACAGTATCACGAAAATTGATAATCCAGCAAACTTCAAGGACAATCATTAGCTTTTGCATAGAAAACAGAAACATTTACAAACTATTGTCCTATAAAACTTCAAGCTGGACACCAATTAGCAGCTTCATGATACAAAAAAACTCCAAAGGAGAGATCTTTAACCGGATAATACCTGTATGGTGACCTCCAGGTGCAGGATATCCTGCAGGAGGATAACCGCTATGGCCGGGAGCAGGAGGATAACCTCCAGGTGCAGGTGGGTAAGCACCAGGAGGATATCCAGCAGGTGGATAGCCTCCAGCTGGAGGATACCCTGCAGGTGGGTAACCAGCGGGTGGGTACCCACCTTGACCGGGTGGGTAATGATGTCCTCCTCCTGGAAAACCATGAAATCCTTTCTCTTGCTCATCATGATGCTTATCTTTACCACCTCCCATTGTTTTTACCTCAATTCAGCAAAATTAAACCTACAAAAGAATTTGGTATATATCATCAGGGTCAAAGATCAACCAAACTTAACATTTGACTAGCCAGCTTCAACGACAGATCACAACAATCAAAAAAATTCAGATTACATCTTGATTCATTACACAATCACAAGAATGACCATTTAAGTTATAAGCAAAACGGATGATTTTAATTTGTATATATATCAACACAACATGGATCCAATTACAAAAAAGAAACAGAGACCATTTCAACAACGAAGAAACGCAATTCGATCATAAGAATTCTAAGAAATAGGAAAAATGAAATACGATACAACATGCGCTTCGATCGAGCACGCTGAACACGGGGAATTGCAGATAAAAGTGCGATAGAAAAGAAAAACTGAGAAAATTTACCGATACGAATAGCGAAGGGATTGTAAATGAAGAACAAAGCTAAGGAGAAGTGCGATATATATTGGATAGGCGTGGTACGTCTGCTGTCTATTATCAACAATATTAATATCTTAACGCGTTACCATTTTTGAATGAGTAAATTTATATATTTTTAGTCCTCGTATTGTCTTTTTAGTCCTCGTATTGCTATGATAATCATAAATTGAACACTTCTACTTTTCAGAATTCCAATCGTGTCTAAACTCCAATTCCTTAGATGGAAACCAAACACTCGAAAGATATAAACACAAAATTTGTATCGATTTATTAGTATTATAATGCGTATGAAAAAGGTGATTTGGATTTTTCAGGGTCTAACTGGGTATTTAATAAACATAGAAAAATAATGGGGTTTAAATGAGAATATGTAAAACGAAAAGGTGAAGCGTGATAAACAAAATATCTACGTCGTGGGAACGCGCAATGGACATGGGGTCATTAGAAATTTAGAACGTGCTTAAGGAAGAGGAAAATATCTTTTTCTGTAATACTATAATATATTGGAAAAGTCTTTATCCTTTAATTTGATAAATGGGGAAAAAGATTGGTGGTAAATAAAATAAAATAAATAAAGAAATGCCAATAGAATCTGGTCCTCCACAAATCATAATTACTTTTTACTTTATATCTTCGTAAATGTATAAACACAGGTTGATATTAGATTTCCTTATCAACATCCCGGTCACAACAAACTATATCCTAAAAAATAATAGAATCTTACTAATGACAAAAATGGTTGGTGGTAGGTTTAAGGGCTCGAACATAGTTATGGGTTAGTGGGCCAAGATCTAGATAAAGATAGATTTGTAATCCATTACACCTACTGTGAATGCAGCAAACAAAAGATGAGGGAGGATCAAATGTTTGGAACTTGTTACCTTCTGAACTGCAATTTAAACCCAGCAAAGTTCATAACTTTGTTCTTTATGCAATATATGTTCATCTTTCGCAAACAAACTCAAACTAGTCAGCTCAAGGTATATCGCTTCATTTTCCACATGACCACGTTCTCCCACAGTGAAAGTGTGATTCTTTCCGTTCACCTGAATTACACTTTCACCTGGATACTTCTTAATGTTCCTCTGTTTCATCATCGATCTAATCCTCGCAAAACCATCCCACATACCAGCAGCTGCATATATGTTTCCCATTTCTACATAAGGCGCAGCCATTTGCGTTTCCAAGTTAAAAAGACTGTCAGCTGCTTGCTCAGCTATCTTTACATTATGGTGGATCTTGCAGGCACTAAGTAATGCGCCCCATATGCCAGCATCGGGTTTAGCTGGCATGTTACGGATGAGTTCTAAAGCTTCTTCTAGTTTTCCCTTTCTTCCAAGAAGATCTACCATACAAGAGTAATGGTCTAATCCAGGATTGATGTTGTATACTTCTTTCATGATGAGGAAATACTCCCACCCTTTTTCCAGAGAACCTGAATGAGCGCACGCTTGGAGAACGGCGAGGAATGTTATATTGTTTGGTTTATAATCCAAATCTATCATCTTGTTGAAAAGTTCCAAAGCTTTGAGGAAGATTCCGTTCAAAGCATATCCAGCTATCATTGTAGTCAATGTGATGACAGTTTTCTCAGACATGTTATCAAAGATGTCGCGAGCTTCGGGTATACTTCCACATTTTGAATACATATCAATAAGAGCATTGCAAACCATCACATTATCTCTCTTGCACCCATACATATCTGCTCTAGCATCTATCCATTTTCCAATCTCCAGTGAACCAAATTTCCCACACCCTGAAATGAGGGAGAGTAAGGTAACAAGATCTGGTTTCACTCCTGTTTTGGTCATGGCACGAAATAAGGCCAACGCTTCATCCATGTCGCCTTTCTCAGCATAACCACTTATTATCACAGTCCAAGAAACACATGTTTTGGAAGGCATTATGTCAAACAAAAGCCTTGCTGAGCTGGTATCCCCGGATTTCGAATACATAGAAATGAAGGTATTGATCGCTTCTATATCTTGATCTGTACCAAGATGGATTGCATGAGAATGAATCAATCTTCCTTGTGTTAATGTTTCAGGATTCTGACACGATGCAGCCAGGTTAATAAAGGTGCTCAAATCTGGCTTAAACTCTTCACGCAGCATCAACTGGTATAGACCACAAGCATCAAATGCTTCGCCAAAAATTGCATATGCTTTGAACATAGAATTCCAAGACACAACAGTTCTGTCACTACTGTCAATAGCTTCGAAAACTGACTTAGCTGAATCCAAATCACTACATTTCGCATAAGTAGAAATACAAGTATTGGCAACTGTAACTTGTACATCTACACCTAAACGTATCCCAAAAGCATGCATAGCCTTCAAAAGCTTCAAACTCTTTTCAATGGAAGCAAATTGAATTAAGGTCATAAGAGTCACAGAATCAGGTGGGATCTCGTTGAGTCTCATTTCACGAAATAGAGAAAACGCCTTATCCGTGTGACCTGACTGACAGAAACCAGCCATCATTGCGTTCCAAGTTGTAGCATCTCTGTCAGGCATTCTGTCAAACACCTTGGCTGCATAATCCACACAATTGCATTTTACAAACATATCAACCGTCGCTGTCCCGACGAAGACATTAGACCAAAATGGAGACTTTAAAACATGGGCATGAACCATCTCGCCGTACCCAATTTCGGCGAGCCTAGCAGACGCCTTTGCCACAAATGGAAAGGTAAAGTTGTTTGGTTCAACTCCTCTGCGCTTCATTTCTCGAAACAGAAATAGTGATTCAGCCGGATCATTGCGATTCACCGCTTCTCGTATCTGAAAGTTCCAAGCATTAACAGACGATAATCCAGGAATTCGATTTAATCGACGGTGAATCAAGGACATGGATTCTCTCAACTGCTCTTCAAATGCGTACGGCGGGAAAGCAAAACGCAAAACGCGCCATTTTATCAGCTGTTCCTAAACGTAGTCGTTTCGCACGCTCGTTTAATCATAGTGGACACACCTGCTTGACACGTGACTGAATAATGTAAACTGAAGTATAAAAAACATAGTAGGCTCATTAAGCTTTATAAAGACTCATTATACAAAGACAAAAACTAATCGTTCATATCTAGCAATCTCATTAAAACCGGAACCATAACTTTTGGTCCAGGACAATAACACAGCATTGACTCAGTTTCTCCTCCGGTTTGTACTGTATCGATGCTTACGGGACTCTTCATCTTCCTCTGATGACAAATCATGCTTCTGCTTCTTCTTTCTACTTCTGCGGTTCGAGTCAGAATCAGATTCTGCTTTCTTCTTGCTTCTGTATCTATCAGAAAACTCTTCAGGATGATCAGATGCATCATACAACACATGTTCTTTGCCCTTCACACTCCTGTGATACCTCTCAGAATCAAGATCCTCATATCTCGATTTCTTCTCGGACCTATGACGCTTCTCAGACTCTGCATCGACATATCTATCTCTTCTCTCATTATATCTCTCCTTCTCAACTCTATGAAGCTTTTCAAACTCCAAATTGACATGTTTCTGACTTTTCTCTGAAATAGGATCATTATTATGCACTCGCTTTCTCTCCCTGTAATGACTTTTGTAATCATCTTCTGATCTTTTAGTCCTACTACTGTGGTTTCTATAATAATCAGAACCATCAGATGAAGGAGACGGTATTTCCACCATTTTCTTCCGTTTCTGGTGCTTCTCGTCTTTGGAATGCTTTTCCCTGTGATTGTTTCCTTGGTGGTAAACCTCAGATTTCAATGTCACAGACGGATCTAAATGCTTGTTGTCTCTTCTCCTACCCCGGTGATCGCTGTTAGAGTCTAAATCTTCAGAGGATAGTGACCCAGAATCATAATGCTTCTTGCTCTTCTTCTTAAGTTTCTTGTGCTTCTTCGATCCTCTCTTCTCTCTACTATCTTCTGAGCCAGTGGAAGATTCATCACCTTCTTCAACTGTCCGAGATGAATGCTTCTTGTGCTTTTTGGACTTTCTTTTCTTATCTGACGACATATTCTTCAGTAATTCTATTGGGATGCTGCCCTCAAGGAACCCTGTGATCTCAAAAGGAATCGAAGAAAATCTGATGATGAGATGGGACTTGTTAAAAGAAATAACCTTTAGGGAATCAAGAAATTCACCTCCATATTCATCAAATATATCTTCAGCGACAATTTGTTGATTTGGATCATCAAGATCAAAACCACCACGAGGAGGACTCAAGCCTGGCTTTTGTTTCAACTCCCACTTCAGAGGCTGCAAAAAGTTAGAGCATTTCCGGTTAATAATACATAAACCATACATTCTTCACTTTTCTAAAACTAAGCTTACAAGACAATGATTTTGAAGGATGAGAAATTAGGACCAACCTCGCTGGGATCTGTATGTGCAATGATAGCAGTCAATGGATCATCTCTTTTCAATCGAAGTTCTTCATTTGGCATCACTGCATCCTTTAATGGACATTCACGATCACCGCTTTGGTGTCCAAAGTTTCCACATCTCAGACATTTCACATTATGCACTTCGACTGCAAATGGCTTTACTCTCCCAGGAAGACCAGTCTCCAGCCTGCACATATCCAATCATAGTAAGTAATAAAAACAAGTTCATTTACACGTTGCAATATTTCCACAATAACACTTGAGTACTTAATGATTAACACATCTGAAAGATTACACAAATATGGTAATACCTTGGTGCATTTTTAAGGACCTCAAATTCTTCTTCAGTAGGAAGAGCACGCCCAAACACATCTTTGGGTCTTGGTTTCTTCCTTTCCTGACCTGAATGGTCACCTCCTCCTAGTGATTCTTCTGGTCTGCATTGCACCAAAGAGAGCAAAGAAATATATAAGCTATTATCAATATCCCCCACAGGATCTAATCAACTTTATATCGTCCTAGCAATAATTTGTAATATCTGTTTTTGTCAACATACTTAGAACCAACACTGTCATCGACCATTGGATCCTGACTTGAAGAACCTTGACCCTTGTGTTTCTCATCTGCGTACTCTGCTGCTTTGGCACTTTCAGGGTCATAGCCAGGCGGGCGAACATACATGAAGCTCACGGCTTTCATAGTTTCAATCTGCGCAGTAATCACTAGAAATCAATATCAAGCAACACAAAGCTCAATAAAATCACTAGTCAACTAAATTCCAATGCTTCTATAGGTTTACACATGTACCTAAAGATCAAAAGAGTTCTAAGAGTTGAGACAATATTTCAAATTGATTCTGATTGGTGAGAGTCAGCAACAAGCGGATAATACAACTCGTCCTGGCTGAGAATTAGGAACTAATAATCACCAGAATACGGAAATCTAATCTGAAACATTAGAACCAACATACGATACTCAAAACAAGATCTGAGATTCTGAATAACATAAACCCTAATCTGACTGGGGATAAACTAACCTTCTCTCTTTCTTTCTTCGAGATAAGAGCTGCTTGTTTGAAGAATTCCTGCTCTTGCGCGAACTGCAAATCCACGAATAAGGGAAGTAAAGGAAACACGAATTGAAACAATAATCCAGTTAAGAAAAATTGGAGATCATGTGCAATGCGTACCTCGCGAGCCACCTCTTCGGCTCTGCGATCGTGCTGAGCGTGAGTCTGCTCGGCGATCCATTTGCGGCGCTGGTTGGGATAAGAAAGTGGATGCCAAGGCTTTTGATTCAGGAACGAGTGGCTCCAAGCGGTACCGGATTTGGTCTTGTAATCAACCTCTAAGCAACCGCCGGTGACCTTTCCGCCGGCGAATCTCTTGCTCAGCCGTATTCCGCTTCCTTCTTCGCCGTCCATGTCCCGATGTGAATGCGCCTCGGTGGTGGGCTTTTTTTGGTTATATTGAAATACTCAATTAAATACTCCCTCCTCTGTAAAAATAAAAATACAAAATTTACTCTATGGTGCTTAGACTCGATCAGAATTTCGGTTTTTTTTTTTTGGATATAAGAATTTTTTGTTTTTTTCGGATGATTTTGTATAATTTAGATTTCGGTTTAGATTTAAACTTTAATCAAATAAAATTTTTAAATTTTAAATTCATTTATAGTTTGGATTTTTTTTTATTCAATTTAAAGTTGGATTTAGTTTCTTTTTGGATGTATAACAATTCATTATTAAACAATATTAAAATATGATTTGATTTTTGGATTGTGTGCTTGGTTCAGTTTGGATCGAATTGGTTTATCCGAATAATTTTTTAGTGATTTTCTTATTGTAATTATATAAATATAAATTACTTGTTTTGTTTTTTGTAAAAAATGTAATAATCGATTGTTCTGTTATATGAATCAATATTTCATCCACTAATTTTAATTTTTTTAATGCTCTACCGAGAAAAAAACAAAATCAAATTTTCTGCTCAATTTTTTTAATCGAGTATATATATGCTGATAAAAAATATTTAAAATTATTCCGGCTCAGATCAAGCTAGATCAATTTGAAAAAGAAAAAAATCCCACAAGTTGTGTTGACAATTAAAAAAATCTCAAAATTTGTATGAAAAATCAGGGAAATTTGCACAGAACAAAGCTTTCTAAACGAAGCAAGGATCTCATTTTAAGTCTTCGCTTCATCTACAATTATAAGAAGCCAGAGATACACAAGGAGAGAGACGCTGAGTAAATCGGAAAGATGACAGCGGGGATGATCCTCAGCGGAGTCGGATCGGCGGAGAGAGACGCTCGGATGGCGCACTCTGCCATGGCAATAGTTCAGCTCTTTAATGGCGGATACCATGTGATCACAAAAGTAGCTCTTAACGTTGGAGTCAACCAGCTTGTCTTCTGTGTCTGTCGTGATCTTCTTGCTCTATCTATTCTCGCTCCTCTTGCTTACTTCCGCGAAAGGTTTCATCTTTCTCTTCCTCTTTTGTTCGTTTTGAGTTTCCGCTGTGTTTTCCAGTTTTGAATTTACGCTCTCGAGATGGGTTTCAATCGATTCATAACCATTGTTTTCTGATCGATTTTTGGGTTTATATGAAGTAAGAACAATACAGCCCCCTTGTCATTGCCTGATCTATTAGTTGGATTTTAGAATTTGAATTAGGGTTGCTCTCTGATGAGTTTATATAAGTTCTTGTGGTTTGATCTCCATAGTAGAACAACTAGTTTTCAGATTTGGAGCAATGTGCGTAGACTTAAGTTGTGATTTGTGTTCACTTTACTTCCACTGTTAGTTGATTTAGATACCTATGAGTTTTGAGATCATTGATCGTTGCAGTTTCTGATCCTCGTTTTAATACTACTTTGGTTATGTTCTCTGAGTTCCATGTCTCTTATTCGAGTCTTGCGATAAGTACATATGAAACTAGGATCTGGTTTATCGATTTAGGCTTGTCTAGTTCTATAGTTTTGTAATATAGTTCCCCCAAAAACCTATCAGAAAATGAAAGAATAGTATGGGAGGTTGTAATGTGTCAAGTTTAAGCGAGAGCACTCTCAAGCCTTGCAGGGTTTGTGATGAATGTTTAAGTTTTCAAAAATCAATGAACATTGTTCATTTTTCATATCTGTAGAAGGATCAGAACTCCAATGAATAAGAGCCTCCTCTTATCATTCTTCTTTTTGGGCTTAGCAGGGTAAGTAATCATCTTTCTGCGGTCGCAATATCTTGTAATCATGTTGATGCAGATTAAACATCTCGGTAAAGCCACCTCTGTGTTATTCTCAATTTTGATAGGGTATTTGGCAACCAATTGTTATTTCTTATCGGTCTTACATACACAAATCCAACTTATGCTGCTGCCATTCAACCATCCATCCCGGTCTTTACCTTTCTCTTGGCAGTTATGATGGGGTGAGTATGATTCTTCTCTAAGACTTTAGAGTTCTCCTCTTAGATGTGCCTTCTCTTCTCGGTTTTTTGATGTTTTGTACTTTGTATGCAGTACAGAAAGAGTGAATTTGTTGAGAACTGAAGGTCAAGCTAAGGTTGGAGGCACACTTGTGTGTGTTTTGGGTGCCATCTTTATGGTTTTATTTCGAGGTCCGGCCTTGTTAGGAGATAAAAATGCGGACTTTGCGATGCACAATGAAATCAGTGCTAAAGGTCAACCTGAGCCTACTGGGTGGTTAGTCTCTGGTTTCCTCGATCTTGGATTTGAGCAATGGCACATTGGAGTTTTATGCTTGATTGGAAACTGCATGTGTATGGCTACTTTTCTTGCCATTCAGGTAGACTCTTCATTGTTTCGATTTCTTTATTCAGGTTTAGACCAACGCATAAACTGCAGCCTTATAACCTCTGTGTGTGTCTTTTAATGTGGATGTAATGGAAACTCTCCAGGCTCCGCTTTTGAAGAAGTATCCGGCAAATCTTTCAGTTGCTGCACTATCATACTTCTTCGGTACAGTACTAATGGTCACAACAGCTTTCTTTATGGTAAAGGAGCCATTAGATTGGAAGCTAACACAATCTGAGATTCTTGCAGTTATATATGCAGTAAGTTGCAACAATAAGATTTTTTATCTTCTCACATGTTTCTCATGTAATCATCAACACAATTCATCTGGTTAATCTTCTCTTTAGGGAGTTATCGCGTCAGCACTCAACTATGGACTCTTGACTTGGTCGAATAAGATTATTGGTCCTGCCTTGGTTGCTCTCTACAATCCTCTTCAGCCTGCTGCATCAGCTTTCCTATCGAGAATCTTTCTCGGTAGCCCTATTTATCTCGGGAGGTTAAATACTATTCCGGAATCTTTTTGAATCAACCACATTCTTCACTTCCAAAAATTAATAGTTTTCGTTCTTTCGACATCCTCTCGATCCATGTCACATATTTCCACTTGCAAATTATCTAACTCTGCTGTTTTTCCTCTGTACAGCGTTGTGGGTGGATTCTTCATCATTTTAGGACTCTATATGGTCACTTGGGCATCTTTTAGAGAGCGAAAAACAGCTGTTTCCGGGATTGGGATTGCGTCTCATGGTGTAAGAACCTCAGAACCTCTGATATTGAATGGAACAGTTAACAGACTTGGACAGTTGTTTTCTGGATTACCCAGTGCCTCTGTGAAATCTGCTGACTAAAAAACAAAAAAGTTTAAAATGAGAGCAGAAGCCATGTTACAACAAAATTTAACATTTTCTTACTCTCGTTTGCTATTAATATCTTCTTTGATTAATTTAATATTAATCACAGATTCAATGTTTTTCCAATGCTAATACTTTTTGTGATTTTTTCATCTGGAAGTTCGCCTAACGGTGAATTGAGTCAAATGTAGTCCCCCTCAAAATTAATTAATTCGTATTAAGTTTAGTCTTAACCAAAATGATAGCTTATAGGCTTATAGCAAACGATAATGATATACAATCGAAGAAAGCTGTGGCTATTCTGGTATGAAACACACGACACTATGTACGAATTCCAAAAAGTAGGTGTTACCCCAATTTAGCCTTAGATTTAAAGAAAGCTATATTTTAAAATTATACATTTTGATACATACATTGTCGACGACACACCATTAGCATTTTTCAACTAACAAAATGGACGATTTGTGAAAATTGTTAATCGGAATTAAGGAAGACATTTTTATTCTTTTACATTTCCACCCCAAAGGTTTTCAGATATTCCAAATATCCCCCAGGAAATTGAAAATTGAGCAAGCCGTTTTCTGTTGAAGAGGAAAAGGCAATAAGAGGTCTTTCTCCACAAAATGGATCTCTCCCGTCTTCGTTTTTCTTTGGTCTGAGTCGTGGTTTTAACAAAGATACTCGTCAGATCTGCTGGAGATTCTCAATTTTCTAAGAGTCGTGAATAAAACCCCTGTATATGCGCTTTTATGCTTCTAAGACGCAGCGAGATACGAGATCTAGAGCTTGTGATGCTTTGACGGTGGCTTGAGTTTTGTTCTTCGTTGTATGCCAATGCGTGTTTCTGGTATTGTACCCTAGCTTTTCAATTTTATGATTTAGCCTTTTGTTTGTTAACGCAATGTCTATATAACTGCAGATCGTTCCTTTCAATTGTTTTGTGAATTATCTCAGCTCCCTTCTGAGATTTTTGATTAAACACATTAATTGTTAATTTTCCTGTTGATATTCTACTGTCGAATGTGAATGCATTTGATTTTGATTTGTGTAGTTAAACATTTTCAGCAAAAGAATGAAGAATCTGAAGATTTTGTTGAGTTGTTAGTTCCATTCTAAGTAGAGCAGTTTGAGGTATATGATTGTAGGCAAGAGACATGGTTTTTGGTAGGATCACTGAACTTTTTACAGCTGCGTCGGGTACGCAGCCGTCTGTTCCGTATATGCCTTCTGGGTCATCGCCGGATGTAGGAACCTCAGTGTCAGATTCCATCAGTTTGGGGAATGGTGGACGAAATAATAGTTTGAGACACTCGGCGTCTCTCCAAGATTTCTCTTCGTATCGTGGGTTTGATCCTGAAGAATCCATTCTTGCTAGAGAAGCTGAGTTAAGCGCTAAACGGCAAAATATATCATGGGGACAAAATGGATCTAGTTTTTCCAAGGAAAAGGGGAGTGTACCAAATGGGACCAGCCCATCTACACCCCGTAAATGTGTTCGTGCGGTTATGATTGTTATGTGCCTGTTACTGTTTGTTTTTCTGGTGTATATAGTCTCCGTGTATATTTATACAAACTGGTCACGGGGAGCATCAAGATATTATGTTGTGTTTGACTGTGGAAGCACTGGGACTCGTGCATATGTCTATCAGGCTTCTGTAAATTACAAGAAAGATAGTAGTCTCCCCATTGTTATGAAATCTTTGACAGAAGGTACTTCTAGAAAGAGTAGTGGCCGTGCTTATGATCGGATGGAGACAGAACCCGGGTTTGATAAGCTTGTCAACAACAGATCAGGATTGAAAACTGCGATAAAGCCCCTTATTCACTGGGCAGAGAAGCAAATCCCTAAGCATGCTCATAGAACCACATCTCTCTTCGTTTATGCAACGGCGGGGGTCCGGAGGCTCCGTGCTGCTGATTCAAGCTGGCTTCTAGGTAATGTGTGGTCTATACTGGCGAAGTCGCCTTTCACTTGCCGGAGGGAGTGGGTTAAAATCATCAGTGGTACAGAGGAAGCTTATTTCGGATGGACCGCCCTTAATTACCAAACAAGCATGTTGGGAGCCCTACCAAAGAAGGCAACATTTGGTGCACTTGACTTAGGTGGCTCATCATTGCAGGTAACCTTTGAGAATGAGGAGCGAACGCATAATGAGACCAACCTACATCTCAGAATTGGGTCTGTTAACCATCATCTTAGTGCTTATTCTCTCGCGGGATATGGTCTTAATGATGCATTTGAAAGGTCTGTTGTTCATCTTTTAAAGAGGCTACCAAATGTCAATAAATCTGATTTGATTGAAGGAAAATTAGAAATGAAACATCCTTGCTTGAATTCTGGATACAATGGACAGTACACATGTTCTCAGTGTGCTCCGAGTGTTCAAAGAGGTAGAAAAGGGAAGTCAGGAGTTCCTATCAAGCTCGTTGGTGCTCCAAACTGGGGAGAGTGCAGCGCACTGGCAAAAATTGCTGTTAATAGCTCTGAATGGTCAAACACAAAACATGGAGTTGACTGTGATTTGCAGCCTTGCGCTCTTCCTGATGGTTATCCTCGTCCTCATGGTCAGTTCTATGCTGTATCTGGGTTCTTCGTGGTGTACCGTTTTTTCAATTTAAGTGCTGAAGCTTCTCTTGATGATGTCTTGGAAAAGGGTAGGGAATTTTGTGAAAAGGCTTGGCAAGTTGCCAGAACCAGTGTTTCTCCACAGCCCTTCATTGAACAGTACTGCTTTAGAGCACCGTACATAGTCTCCCTGTTACGAGAAGGTTTGTATATTACAGATAAGCAAATCATAATTGGGTCTGGGAGTATAACTTGGACACTTGGAGTAGCTCTTTTGGAAGCAGGGAAGGCTCTATCTTCATCTACATTGGGACTAAAGAGCTATGAGACTTTGAATATGAAGATAAACCCAATAGCCCTTATATCTGCTTTGCTCGTCTCATTACTTCTCCTTCTCTGTGCACTATCACGCGTCAGCAATTGTATGCCACGATTCTTTAGAAAGTCCTATCTCCCACTTTTTAGACACAATAACGCCTCAGTTTCGTCTGTTCTTAACATCCCGTCTCCCTTCAGATTCCAGCGGTGGAGTCCTAAGAGTACAGGTAATTTCAACATGCATAATCTTGTCTTTTCTTTGTTCTAAGTTCTCAATTCTTAACGTTGTCTTTCTTGCGTCTTCAATTTCCTTCTTCTTTCAGGGGTAAAGACACCATTGAGTCCAACAGTCCGGGGCCCACCGCGTAGGCCATTTAGTTTTGGAAGCAGCACACAGCTCATGGAATCTTCATTGTATTCATCGAGCAGCTGCGTTTTGCATAGTTGTTCTTCTGATAGCTTAGGGGATATGCAATATGACAGCAGTAGTTCCTTCTGGTCCTCCCCTCGCAGGAGTCAAATGCGTCTCCAAAGTCGGAGATCACAATCTCGAGAAGATCTTAGTTCGTCGGTCGCTGATTCACACATGCTCAAGATGTAGGAGTACATTTTTGAATTTGCATTTTACACATGCTCAAGATGTAGGCTAAATTCTGATTCCTTGTGCGTGTCCTTTTTTATGGACGCGTGTCATACCAAAAAAATATTCTGAATTTCTTTTCATGATATCTTATTAAACATTGAACACACTCTACACATATTAAAGTTTATAAATTATAATTAGCAAGATACATGTTAATTATTATATCAAATTTTACCACGTGTCGAATTAGTAATTATAGTTAAAAACAAATAAACATCAAGCATATAAAAAATATATTAAAATTCCATATTTTAAGGAGAAAATAAAATCAAGAATTTGTTAATTTATTCAAATTTTAAATTCATATCTTAAAGGAAAAGAGAAATCAAAAATATGTTTATTTATTCAAATTTTGATCATACTGGAAAAAGAAAATAAAATTAATTTATTTACATTTAAAACATATTGAGAAGAGGAAATTGTCAATACTAAATTTGTTAAAGGAAATCAAACATTTATTTTAGATGTTGCCAGTTAAATTTATATTTTAAAAATATTTGTTCACACATGTCTCAACAAAAATATTTGGGATAAAAGAAATAATTAACAAAAGAAAAAAAAAGAAAAAAGGATGGAGACAATAAAAAAGAGAAGGTAAGTTGAGGTTGTAAAAAATAAAATGGAAATAGTGGAACTGATTAGTTTATTTTCTTCTGAAACTAATAAAAGGAAATTGTTAATATAATTTTTAAAAACAAAACAAAAGTTTTTTACCATCAGAAAAATGAAACTAAATAGCCGATTGTTTTTACTATAAAATAAACTCCAGTCTTTTTCTTTCTATCACAATTTTTACCAACAAAAATTTCTATCATACGATTTTTTAATAAAATTTTTTCATTTTTTAATAAACTTTTTTCATTTTTTATTATGGCAAATAATAAAAATTATTTGACATTAGATTAACTAAATCGTAAACGTGTTTATGTTTCCTTCGAAAAGTGGGAGTCCACAAATTTCAAAATAATAAAAAGTTCATATGAATAAATAAAATTTTTGTCATGCATCGTTTTTTTAAAATTGTATTTCATAGAATAATTATTTATTATATATGTCTAACTATAATATTTAATTGTTTTAACTATAATATCGTTATACGGAAAGTAATTAAAAACTTAATTATTTCTTAAACTGGTATAGTTAGCTAGTTAAAGCTAATTAAGATCACTCTCCTTCACAAATAGCCCGTGCAATCCGTACGGAACCCTTCGTGGTAACCTCACGCCGGCGATGATTTCAAGCTCCGGCAACTTCGCATCCATCACCAAAAACTTCGATTCTCCAGCCACCTCATTGTGAACATACGTCACCACGTAACCATCATCCTCCTCCGCTTCGGATTATCAGGATCCCTAGCTACGAAAAAGGGCTCGCCACCGTAACAACCTGGACCGTACATTCTACGCGCCACCGTACAATCATCCCTATCTCCTTTAGACACATCAAGCTTCATAACTCCGGAGATTTTCGGCATCTGATCTCCAACCCCCGCGTAGACAAACCGGCTCCGTCTCCCGAGAAACGCCGGATTAATCACCCCGAAATCGAGATTCCTGGCGGAGATCGGATGACGTGTCATGATTCCGGTGACGAGATCGATCTTTACCTTTTCCACCAGTGCGTGAACAAGATCCATGCTCTCTAAAGTATGCTCAATCGACATACTATTCGAAGCGATCAAAACGATGGAGGTACCATCGTCTTCATCCCAAGCATTGATAGCGTGAATGATGTTGAATCCAGGAACTTCAAACCATTTCATCTCCGATTTATCTCCGGCGTACCGTTGAATCACTCCAAGCCTCGGTGTTTTCCCGTTATCAGTACCAACCGGAGATCCACCTTCAATCATCAAATCCACCGGATTCATCCTCATTTCAAGCTGAATCTCCGCGAAAATCGCGTGACGTTTCGTGATCGCGAAGTCGTGGATAAATGACGGAGACGTCATCGAGGATATCGGAACGTCTCTTTGTTTTCTCCCGGCGGAATCAAACCGGAAAAAACGTTAAAAACGGTGGAACCGGACCATACAGGAAAGCAAACGGCTCTCCGGTTTCCGGATCGATTTTAGGATGAGCTGTCATGCTCATCGCTAATTTCCCGTCGAAGGTCCTGCGGTCCGATCGTCTCAATATCTCCATCGGACGTTAATCGTACGGCGTACGGTAAATCAGATTCTCCTAAAGCAAAGAGACGGTTACAGAAGAAAGCGAGACTAGTATTAGCTAATCCAATGCCGTTAATTGGATTATACTGTCCAGTTAAAACCCTAAACGCCGTTAAAGCTCGACGAGCTACTGACGCCGTCACGTCGTTAAATCCGGAAAAGACATTAACCATCACCGGAGCTCCGGATTGTTTCTCAACGTTATATTTATAAGTCTTGACGTATCTGCTACAGAGCGTGGCTTTTACCATCGAGAATTCGAATCGCGTGAAGCATACCGTCGCCGTCTAAGAGATGGTAAGGACCACGAGGGAGATACTGTGGATTCGGTCCCTTACGGATGTAAGCGCCGTTGAGTGACGGCGGAAGAGAGCCGTGGATGATTCCACACTCCGTTGGAGAAAGCTCGTCGAGAACAGGAGCGAAGTTATCGGAGAGAACGTGTTTTGGATCAACGGAAGGACGTGACGGTGGATCGATACACGTGTAGATGACATCTTCTACAGTGGTGAAGAGAGCTGTTGCGAGAGTCATTTCTGGTCGGAGTTTCGCCGGACATGAAACCACTGTGTGATTTGTTCGACTGTGGAGTTTTTTTGTTTTGCCCTGAGGACGACCATTGTTGTCGCTTGGATTACTTGTCGGAGAACGTTCTTCGACGACAGCGGAATTGATACGGAGGAGAATACTAGAGGAAGATCTGCGGATAAGAAGGGAGTGGTGAAGAGAGGATATATAAAGGAGGGATAAAACATGCAGTCGATATATTAGGTCACTTTGTTCGGGGTTCAAAAGGAAACTATTAACAATGTTTAAAAACAATTTTCGTCTTTTATTATCTTTTTGATAAACTTTATAAGTTAAGGAACTGATTGTTCAGAGAATCAGAATGCGTAATCATCAAAAATGTGACAGGTAATGGTACAAGTGTTGCATTTTTGGAAATTGATGTTGCCCCTCTTTCGGTCCATGCATGTTCGACCATTGATGCATCCACAATTCACATATTTCTGTGCGGTTCCTACGTCCTATATATATAATACCAAACTATATATCTCTTATTTATTTATTTTTTTTGGAAATAAACTAATACCAAACTTATATATTAAAATTGATTTTTATGTGATTTAACTTTTTAATATCCGATTGATTAGAACTGTAATCGTAGATTCTAAACTTCTTCAACAAATAAACCCGTAGATTCTAAACTTTATTTAGAGCATGTAAAAGATGATTAGAAGCTGATATTTATTCTTTTTCCGATTTAGTATTTAGCTTATAATTATTTTCGATCTTCTTTAGTTAATTTAGGTTATTCACAGAATTCACGTTGAATTCTCCCAAGCCCCTAGCGGACATGGTGTCCAACCCGGATTAAACCTAAGTAAAACCGGAAATGCTGTCCATAAATCCAAATCTCAATCGGTTCACTCGCTTATCAACAAGTACACTTGTCACTAAACCATGATAGAACCAGCTCGTCTTATAAGCTGAGCTGTTTAAGGCCCAAAAGGATAAAACCAGAAAATAATAGATCCACGGAGAAATCAAAAAATTTACAAATCCATTACTTCTGATCAGAAAACAAAGTAGGGTTACAAACAACAAAGTTACATGTCTCACACAAATGTTCTTCAAACACAACAGAGACACAGAGAAAGAGTATTTTACAAGTGGAGTAGAGAAAGAGATAGAGAAGTCAAGGAACGGTCAAGCGATCAGAGCCAAGAGGCTTCAATGAAGATAACAGACGAAGTAGATGAAGTTTCTCTACAAATAGCTCCAACACCTTTTGTTCTTCATCAGATACAAAGGCCATACATATGCTCAGCTCTTGAACTGCCTCTCCATATTGTCTGGTCCACAATTAAACCATATCTCAATAATTCAAGATTTTTGATTTGATAAAACTAAACCGGGACAAGGAACACAAAAAAAAAACTCTTTTTTAAGGATTTCAATCTAAGATCATATTGTACCTGCTGTAGTAGAGCATCAGACCAAGGTCTCTACGAAGTGGCCAGTTACAAGGTTGCAAAATCAACAGCCTTTCTGCAGCCGAAATAGCCAACCTTCGATGCAGAAACCGAATGTGAGATCGAGAATTTTAAGGGTTTGCAGAATCTTGGATATTAAGACAATTTTTACCTAAGATCTTGAGGCCGCAACAATGGAGGATTAAAACTACTGATGTTGTTAAGTTGACCAAGAGGAGCAGTCAGCATTAGTCCAGGGGATGACTTCGAAGCACGTCTCCAATGAAGCCTCTGAAAAGAATCAAAAAGCCAATTTAGAACCTTTCAGTATGAAATCTTTTGGAGCTAAAGATTGTAGGTGATAACACTTACAATCAAATTGGCAAGAGCAATCCCTATAATGTCTCTGTTAGTCGCGATCTTGAGGTCTTCAAGTGACTTTGCGGTTAAGTCTGATGCCATTGATCCAGGATCATCAACGCACCTTCCATTGACAATAGAAAACAAGCTCTGTCCTGAAGTTGCTTTAAAGAGTTCCTCAGGATACTCCATTTTAGGCCAAATCAGAAATTCCTCCCCAACTGGAGATCCGACAATTGACACACCAAGGCGCATACAAACTTCACTGTATATTACACTAAGCAGAAATGCTGCACACGGAAGAAAACAAAATCCATTAGAGATTAGAGGTAATTAATGAGAATGGGTAAAACTCGATTTTGAGAAAGCCTAAAGAGGAAACTTTACCACTGCTGCTTCTATAGTTAAGTACAGAGTGAAGGTAGGAACTCTTCTTGTCTAAAGGAATAGATGTCCTTTTGAAGCCTCTCAAATCAAAGAGAACTACATTTACAGCTTCAAGAACTTGAACCAAGTCGCAGCCAATGTCTCGGGAGACTAACTCTGCCTCTACTTCTTTGGAAATTGCATCTAGTTCACTCAACCATTCGGATAGACTTTTCCCATCTAACTGCACCAGGTCCTCATAATCGGTTTCACTCGGATCAGATGGATCTTGGACATTTTCCCTCTCGTTCACGAGTGACTGATCTTGGACACTTTTCCTCTCGTTCATGAGTGACTGAGCATCCCTGTCTCGGTTAAAAGCCAAGAAGGCTTCATCTTCAGCAGCAATGCACAACAGAACCTGTGCATACATTTCCATAAGTAAATGAGTAAAAGGTTCAAGGATATGACATGAATGGGGCTTTTTCTCAAGCATCAGGCTTCAGACCTAACTAATGAAAGCTTTCTAATAGGGTCACGAAACCCATACCCAATTCATGTTCAATAATAGTCACCAAGAGTCAGGGATTATACCTTAACAAGAGAAATTTCTTATATACCTTTGCAATCGAAATTTCACAGTCTTTCGATTGGATTGAGATCTCTCGAGTAAACATTTGGCGGGATGGCTTAATGACCTGTAATTGAAGTAAATCAAGAAACAGAAAGATGAGAAAACCTTATAATCACCTTGTGAAAGCCAAAATCAACAACAATCATCTTTTCAGCTATCATCATCATTAATGGCGATTCAAGGAAGAATCATATTGTGGATTACAAAATGAACCTCTTGGTAACTTTTGGGTCTTGGTGAGTCTTTATTAAGCTGATTGAGAAAGAGAGGATAAGCAGAAGCTGAGGCAGTCCTATTCCGAGGAAAAGGGATCTTCTTTTCAATTCCAGTCCAAGAACAACGACGATGACGTTGATCATGATCATACCTGATTATCGTAAACAACATAAACCCATATATCCCAATCGCATATCTCTAACCAATTTATAAACCCTAAACATCTTTCAATACAAACTCATAACATGAGCATATATATATATATATATAGTGAAGAGATAAGTAAATCACCTGAGAGTAGTACGGTGACCAAATCCAACAAATCTGGAAACTGGTGAAGAAGAAGCCATAGTCATAGCTGAAGCAGGGCCCAAAAGAGCAAACGAAGATGATGCACACAGCATTTTTTTTTTTGGTTGTGAAGTGTCTCAATATTTTGGGAATTGATTGACTCAGAACGAAATTTTGTTTTGAAAGAGATTGAAGTTTATAAGCAACGAATCGAGAAGAAAAGAGAGAAATCAGAACAATCTTTAGCGATGATAGAAGAAATTTTGGGAGTACAATTGAAATTCATAGCCATGGCGTCTGGATAATCACTTCCAGCTAAAGAATAATCTGAAAATCTACAAGGAGTAAAACAATTGCAGAAATACAATCGAGATTTACCCAATTCCATAGTAAAAACAATGAGAAATCAATGGATGTTCTTTGATTCTTTTTCCCAACAACGATCCTTAAACCAAGAAACTCTCGAGGATTCTCGAGAAAACAGAGGAAGAAGAGAAAGCTTGAAGCATTGTTGTTTCTCAGTAGGATTCGGTGTGGGTTTAAGAGAACGAATCTAGGGTTTTTATATCAGAAAGATGACTCGATCTCTTAGTATTTATCTCTCTTCTTCTTCTTCAGTGGTGATAATGGAGATGGATGAGTTTAAAATGGGGTCATGTACTGTGTTGATGACAACATTTGTTTGAGAGTTATAAATTAAAATATATATGAAAATGGCCTTTTTCTTTATTTATATTTCCTAGAATATATACTTTTCCTCCCTTTTTGTGTTTAGATAGTTTTTGAGAAAATAAACATGACTAACATATATTCAAACTTTTACCTTTTTTCCACGATTTTTAGACTTTTTTTTGAAAAATAAAAGTAAGACTTTGGAAATTTGTTTAGTTATTACGTTACGAAAATTGTTTTGGCTTCTACATAAGAACAAATTGCCTTATTTGGATGTTTATGGAGTATTTTAAAGTATTAAAGTAGTTCATTTATGCAATAAGATTTTTGTCTGATGCCAAACAAACAAAGTCAAAACAATGGATCTTACCGAAAATATTGCAAAAATAAAGGTGTCTCCATTTTCCCATGAATCACGAGAACAGCTCTCATATGCATGAATGATGAAACATTCGTCATGTATAAAAATCCACAACTCCACTGATCAAGTTTAGAAAATTTCATTTTTTATAAACAGATATTTTTATTTTCACACCTATTTTCAATACTTCCGTTATAAAATTTGGTGTGTGCTTCATTTAATTATGAAGAAATAGCAGGGGCTAATCCTCTGCAACGAATCCATCCATCAATTGTGGAAACAATGCTCATTTTGCAGTTTTAATACTTTATTTTATGAGACCGATGAAAAAGAATCAAGTGAATCTAATCTTACATCTCTGAACTTGAAATCAGAGTTAATGCTTCTGCAAAATATGAGATGGAAAAGTCTTCAAAACGTAAAGTATCATCTAAACCAAAAAAAATGCCAAGAAATCTCCTACAAAATTCAAGAGTTTGATTTAGAGGTTTTGAGAAAATCTCGACACGTTAAAAAGACTCATACAAAACTGTCAAGTTTTGGAGAATAACTTGACAGTATATCATCTTTGGAATAATCGAAAAAAATTTCTAAGATGATTTTTTTTCAGATCAGAATTAGTATCAGTGAATTTTATTTATTAATGTAATTTTACGTAATAAAATCCACTGAATATGAAACTTTTTGTTTCTGCATTTTTTTCCTTGCAGGTTATCTTGGTGGATTTTTTGTAAGTGCAAAGTAGACTGAAATCTAAAACACCATAGCCTATTAGCATCAATTATCTTTGAGGTCTTAGTTTTGCTAAGCTTTTTTTGGGTAATCTGCTTAATATGGTTAAATTTCAAGAATATAAATGCACAAGAAGTATTGATAAGCTTGGATGTCTTAAAATATTGTATCTTGGTTTATGTTTTTTGGATGCAGATATTCCTTAAAGATAATCTTGTGTTTCAGTTTCAGAGTAATTGTCGAGAATTTGTCTTCTGGCAATTCACATATATCTAATAGTGGAAATAGAACTATTTATGCTGTAACTTATGTAAACAATTTGGGAGATGTAATAAAAAGTAAACTTGAAAAATATAAAATATTCGGAGTGTGCATATTGCGTTTCGAGCTTTGTTCTGTAGTTTCACGTTTTGTTGATTGTATCATTTAGTACTAAAAGAATGCTATCTTTGCATCAAAAGATGTTAAATCATTTTGCCGAAAGTGCAAGAATCAATGTTAACACTTAACACTATATTAGCAATATCCAAATGGCTATATTTTTTTCTGGTACTATACGTCACTTGGTTTTGTTCTCTTAGAATCAATTATTTAATATATCTTAAGTTCGGTCGGGCATATTTCTTAAAAGTTGAACCTACATGACAACTTTTTTCCTTTTTTTGCCAAGCCTACAAGAGAATTAATTAACGTTTTTAATTAAATACTAAAAGATAACTTTGATTATGCCGATAACTTTTAGGTGGGTCTGAATTTGATACATTCGTTTTGGAGCTGTTCTTAATTCAAAAAAAATTAAAAAAATTCCCAGAACATTAGCATATATTCCCGCAGATCGATATATAAAGAAAACTGGATAATGTTGCCGATTGTCTTTATACTTTAAGAGTTCGATATTTTGTTGTATAATTATTTAGAAAGTGGATTTACTTTAGTGGGATTCTATTCGGATAGACGAAGCTAATGAAAATTACATAAAATTGGGCAATTTGGGTTTGTGATAAGCCAATAATAGTTTTGCGTCTTTTTACTTCGGGCAAAGGTTTTTTTTTTCTCATTTATAATTTCTTATATTTCATGGAAGTCATTCATAATCAGATAAGATCCTCAAAAAGTCATTATTGGTATGAATAAATGGCATCTATATATCATACGTTAAACAATTCTACGCTATCTAACTCGAACGAGTATGCCTATAAAATGGATTTCGCATAATTATACAAATAAACGGCATGAATAATACACACTAAAATAACTAATAATAATGTTACCTCTCGCCCTCGGTTATAAAAACAAATTAATATTGCATAAATCGATCTTGACACTTTTTTATTAAAAAAAAATCGATCTTGACTTATTTACGTTATCAAGTGTATTATATACAATCGAATATTACTATTGGGACCGTGACCTTTGATTAATTCAAAGTAACCAACTTGAAAGGAGTGATTGTTATATTTTGAATTTGTGACCCCCTCATGACGATTGCTGTTTGACAATACTAATATTTAATGTTTATATTAAGTAGTTTTTTAAAAATGCTTTCATGTCTATATATGTCAAAAAAAAATTTGTGGAAACGTAGGGCTCCGTATCTGTATGGAATTGGCTCCTACAATATCCCAAACTCCATTATCCCTAAGACATGACCACAATGACTCTGATGAATTGGCTGCTTGTGAATTTGAGTTTTATTATAATAAAGCCTGCATAAATGTGAAAATAGACACTGTTTTCAGGCTGGTTGTGATCGTTAATATAAACTAAAAATTAGAACAAACATGAAAATTATGTGAGTTTTGAGTTGAAATTCTTTATTATTTTGTACTTTGATTAGATGAAAAACACTCGAAAGTCTTCCACATCTCTGAGTATAACTATATATAAAATGTTCTTCTGCTCATTGATGAATGCTATTATTTGAATAAGTTTAGTGAAAATATCATGATTAGCCCTCAAAATATATTATCGTCAGTTCAAATTGGCAACGAGCAAGATGTTTCCAATATATATAATTTAGTAATGTTTAGCATGTAACTATCATATGGTATCACCATACTACACAGCACGCATAAACTTCAATTATATGCAACTTGATGTATACTAGTTAATTCTATCAATTGGGAAGACAAAACATTTTATATTTTTTTATATCATTTGAAATCTGGATGGCGTAAAAGCGATACATATTGATTTGAGGAACCTTCCCATGAAGATTGGATCTATATTACTCTCTTTTTCAAAGCTGGCAATCTCATCCCTCTATCCTGCGGCCTACTAATCTTTTTTGTCCCATGAACTGCATCACATTGGACGGATACATTAATAATTGATATACTTATTATTTTTCATTTTTATTACTTTGTTTTGGTCATAGCTAAAACACGTCGAGTTATTTTGTTTGAAACACCACTACAAAAAAAAAAAAGATCACTACAATAAGAAAATAGTTAAGATTTAATTTATAACATATCTGTGTCATCAGCACTCTTATTAAATGATTGACTAAAATGTTAGTGATTTCACATAAGACATGAGGGTCAACTTCTTGATATTGATTTCTTTTAAAAAGTTTGTAAAAGTAAATTTATAAGTAAACTCTACCAGAATTTAACTTAAGTTGCGTATACAAGCCAAACGTGAATGTCCCTTACAAATTTATTTATTGTGTAAACATACACGTTGAAATTAAAATTTTACATTTTTATTATTAAAAACATATTTTAAATCCAAACAGCATATATTAATTTGTTTATATTTTTCATGAAAAAAATTAAAGAAATGATGAGTTTCGTCGATAATTTAGAAATTAATCGGCACAAAATAAACTTTCTTCATTTAGCAAAATTTTATTTCCTATGCATTTTACCATTTTGGCTACTGTTAACTCGTAAGAAATTGTCAACCGTAATACGGTTTTGACGTCTGCGACATGTTTATATAATCGTCAGCCGGTTATGGGAACCGAAATATATAACCGGGAAGCGGGAACGGTCCATTCATGAGAATGAGATGATGGCCTGAAATGGGCTTAGCTTGGGCTTAAGCTCAAAATTTACGCAGTTAACCCGACCCGTTTGGATATCACCTGAACCGCCAAAGTCACAGGTACGAAACGACGAGCTGAACATAGAAGACGGAGGAGCACTGAAGAAGACGAAAATGGTCCGGGGAGGCGACGGAGGAAGGGGAGGAGCATCGGCGGATCTTCATTCCGCGGCAAGATCCGGTGATTTAGCAGGAGTTCAATCTATTATCAGCTCTAATCCTTTGGCTGTTAATTCTAGGGATAAGCATTCTCGCACTCCGTATCCTTTCTTCTCGCGAAATCACTCGTCTTTCGATAACTTTTTTTGGTTGATCATGAATGCTAAATTCTCTCGAGTTTTTTTTCTTTGCTTTACTACTAGCTACGGCCTTAGTTAGGGATTCATATCGAGATTTGTGGGGATTTCAAAACCTAGGTTATATGTTAAAATGCTTTCTCGATTCTCTACTCGTTGGTTATGATCTTCTGATGTGAAATGAACAAAATTTTATCAAGAACACGGAGAAAAATATGTTTGAGAAGCTTTATCTATGCCACAGGTCACTATATTGTATGCATCACTGTGGGAAGCACGATTATGCTTTCTAAGTTTTGAATCTTGATACTTCGCATTTGATTTGATTGGCAGGAGAATGGTCAATTTTTAAGCAATTTGGTTCGTAGATTATAGCTAGAGCAAAGATAGATTTGATCTGCTTCTCATGTTCTTTGCAGTACTCTGTTGTTCATTTATTTGTCCTTAACATTATGATCTCTTGGAGAAACAGACTACACTTGGCAGCATGGGCGGGACACAACGAGGTTGTGAGCTACTTATGCAAGAACAAAGCCGATATTGGTGCTGCAGCAGTAGATGACATGGGTGCAATTCACTTTGCTTCCCAAAAGGGGCATTTGGAAGTTGTGAGAACTTTATTATCTGTTGGTGTTTCTGTGAAATCTCTCACTCGCAAGGGGCTTACACCTCTTCACTATGCTGCTCAAGGCTCTCACTTTGACCTTGTTAAGTACTTGGTTAAGAAAGGAGCGAATGTCAGAGCCACAACAAAGGCCGGGAAGAATCCAGCAGATGTTGCGGGTAATGCCGAAACCCAAAACTTCCTCGAAGAATGTGAAGAGCAAGCAAAGAAAGCGAAGGCAAACAATGAGAACAAGACAGAAGTAGTGAAACCTGAGAGTTGTGGCAATGAAAGCAATAACAAGGATTTGAAAAGAAAGGACACTGAGGATGGAAACGAGGTAGAGGAGAAAGAAGAAGCTTCTTCGGTAGCGAAAAAGCCAAAAGTTGCTCTTCATCATCTCCAGGACACTGATGACACAGAAACTGATGAAGAAGAAGAAACTGAGGAACCAAGCAATGTAACTTCTTCTAATCCATCAGAAGTATCTACTTGACTAGAGTCGTAAGATCCATCATATGAGATAAGTCAGATTTCACCAAAACTTTTGTTTGTTTCTGCGATCCGTAAAAGTTTGTAGAAGAATCCATAAGTTTCCATGAAAGAATTGGCAAAACAAATTGGTTTTTAGCTGTTCAATCAATCATCAGACTTATAAGCTGTTCTCTGTATTGCTTTCTTTTACTGTAAATGATTTAAGATTACATCACACAACTGCCTACGAATCATTACATAGGTTTGGCAACAAGCAAACGGCTTTCTATCATAGTTGCAAGGGTTCAAGTAGTGTGTTGCCATCCATCGAGAACCGAGAAGGAACCAAACATGTGCACTTGACTTGAAGAGATTCACCTTAGAAAACTTGCTTCTAACTGAACAAGAAGTCCGAGGGAACCAAGATTTTGCATGTTTTAAGATTCGTATGATAAGAACTCTGTGATTATGGAAGTTGAGAAGCCAGAGACAATGCCAGCAATCACATCATACTTCCAGTACTTTGCTCCTCCTCCATTAAACCATGACTGTAAAAATTTAGAGAATCTGGAGAGAAAAAAAAACCAATGGAAAGATGATCAATTTGGGCTAACAATGCTAAGACAAGACTGCGACAAAACAAACACCTAAATCTCTGTCCTACAGTTATGATGAAATGCATAAATGAAATACAGATCAAGTAACACTAGTGAGAAAACATACACGACGAAGTATTGCCCAACAATGTCGTTAAAAGAAAGATCATTTGCCTCGCAACCGAAAAAGCCATCCCGATAAAGCTTTATTTTTGGAATGCCTAATGTGTACCATCAATCGTAAGTCTCATTCACCTGGACAAACAAAAAACAGATTGCAATCAGAAACAAAATGCGATTCAGAACAGTAAACTAACTGATATCAAGTCCTGAGAATCAATAACAGTTAAAAGAACATGCCTTGAAGTTATCTCTGGTAAGCAATGCAGCACCAAAGTCATTGCTTACCAAAGTTAGGTCTACACTCAGGAGGAAGAGCTTCATTTGGTGCTTCTGAAAACGCTAGCCATGTTTGACCCATGAAGTTATCTTTATATTCTACCTGTGATATGTGATCATTGAAAAAAAAAAAGACATGCTGGGATTAGTAAATTGCTTTACTTTGAAAAGCAAAAGACATATACTTGCTGAAGTATCTTCACAACCTTGAAGACGGAAACCCAATAGTAATCATACCGACATCTGAATTTATCTCTTTCAAAAGGGTAAAATACATGTTGTGCTTTGATGTTCAAAAGTCCAATGCCACACACTTTGGAAGACCTAAGGTCAACAGCTACATCAAAAGTAAGTGTAACCAACATCAGTTTCTCTTATCTTCTCATCCATAAAAGTCTTCTCTTTTCCACCATAAGACTTATCAAATGAAACAAAAACCCCAAAATCAATGTCAAGAGTTCCAATTTCAATCATCAGAAATGAATAGTTGGTTAAGAACTTAGGATTAATCTGTCAGAGATCATTAACAAGTGCGAGCATTTACCATAAGAAACCTATCAATTTCTGCAATCAATTAGTACAATCAATGCTTTTAATTCAATCAGAGAACCAAAAGAAATTTACAGCTAGAAACAATTTTGCAGCGGGAATGAAAAGAAGCAAAAGAAGAAGAAGAAGAAATCCACAATTCACTGAGGAAACTTACAAGATCCCTAATAAAATCGATAAGAAGCTGATGATCGATAAAACTATCACTGCATCTTCGTCACCGGCACCGGCACAGGCGCCGTTTCTTCGGAATCCATTACCTTTCTTCTCCGGTGAATTTTTACTCAGAACTAACTTTCCATTTTCACGGTGATCGAAACATCCAACGACGGTCACCGGAAATCAAATCTTACCAATTTCCGATTACGATTTTTTTTAATTGCCTTTTTTTTTTGTTTCCCTTTGACTATCGTTGTGAGTCTTGTGACGATGTGAGTGTGTATGCAATTAAAACTAAAAATGAAAACTATAAAATAAAATAATTTTTTCAGACAGGGTTGATCAATGTGAATGCGATGGAGATCTTCTGACTCAGCAGTACAATTGCCACGTGTTCCACATAATATCTTGTTTCTTACTGTTGTGGGCCTTAAATGGGCCTGTATCTGTGTTGAGTTCTATTAAAAACATCCAATGTCAGCAGTCTGAACTTTGAGCTCCTGATTGTCCAACAACAATTATTTAAATTATAAGTCTATTATGACATTTTGGAGGATAAAAAAATAATAATAATAAATAAACATATGTTGATGTGGGAATTGCATTCTGATAGACATCAAAGATGAAAAACCAGGTGTAAGTCAGCCGAACGCACAGAAAAAATAAATTATGATTGAACTAATTTGACTGATTAAGTTGCAACTTTTCATCACTTTGTATGGTTTTTGAGTACACCGTTTATGCATTCTTTAATTTTAAAATAAGTTAATAGTGTAAAAAGACTTGATGACACATGGGGAAGATGATGCACCATTAACAGATTCCACATGGGGGAAGGTGAGTTTCCATTTTCCAACTAAGACTTATTCAAAAATATTTGGTTCATAAGTCACAATACAACAAAATTACGTTTGATCCTTTGTCCGAGATCCGGCGGTATGACCTTTGTCTTTGTGAATTGCGACTGCAATTATGATTTTAAAAAATCACCTTATTAGAGAAGATTGCTAAAAAAATTGGGTAGATTCGAAATGTAGATTTATCAGAAGAAAAGTTTTCTCCATAACTTCTATTTCACTTGAAATAAATATTAATTCGAAAAATGGATTGCATTTGTTTTTCCCTAGAGTCGAGACTTGTTTTACAAACTTTAAAACATATTTTTTAAAATAATCAGAAAGTTTACAATATGTAGGCTCCTAATTTTCTTAAAACAAAATCCAAACTATGTTAAATTAATTCTCATTCAGAAAACGCCAAAAAAATTACCATTAATCCAATTACACGTTGGTAACTTAAAACATTTCAACAACGTATAAATATGTTTTTACACGCTACATATGCCACAAACTTTAAAACATTTCAGCAACATATAAATATGTTTTTACACGTTATATATGCCACAAACTTTTGACTATCTATAGTTGCATCCATACATCATTGGACTTCAATTTCCTTACAAGACGTTAAATTAAAATACTATAACAGTACACTATGGAGTATAACGATATACTTTTACAGGAGGAATTTATTTAAACGCGTTTTAATTAGTCAATACTTAATAATTCAGTGATCTGTCACAAGTGACAAACCCACCGACTAACTCGGCTTGCTCCTTACAACTTCAACGAATTGCTTAATTTTTTAATGTTTAATCTGTTCAACTCTCTAATATCTTCAGTGTTATTCTTATATGTTGTGGTTCATAAAACATAAGGTCATAAAATGTTAAACTCATATTGTACACAATAGTCGTGATACTTTGCAAAGGAAATGAATAATTAAAGCACTATTTTGGTAAATGTTAGTAATAACTAATAAGAATAAGAAATATTTTATTTAAGAAATAAAAATCTCATAAATGATGATTACATAGAAATATAAGGTCTAAAATCTCCAATGTTAATTGATGATATAGATAAAATGTCAAATAACATTAATTTTTAAATTGTGAATGTCTAAAATCTGAATTTTCAGTTGATTTATAGTTAAATGATAAACTTTGGTTGGCGGATTTATTTAAAACACACCATTAAATTGAGAGATAGAACACAACATTAAAGCTTTATTTTAATCAACACGACATCGTTTTCTTTTTATTTAAAATGTTTCAATTTTTAAATTATGTACGTTTAAAACGTCAATTTTAAAAAAATATTGTTTAAATGACTAATTTTTCGTTGACTTCATAATTAAATGTTTGACTTATATTGAATATTTCATTTGAAACACAACGCTAAATCGATTGACGGATCACATTTATAGAGTTAAAACTTTAACATTCTTTTATCGGTTATTTGACATGTCTCAGATGTTTCAGTCAACAGAAATTTCTCATTTAATTATTAATCAACAAAAAATTAAACATTTAAATGATATTTTGAAAGTACACAATTTGTAAGTTTATACCTTATTTTTTTACATTTTCCACATAGATAAACCGAAGCTCCATTGTTATTCTTCACACTATCATGATTACATTTATATTTGAATGAAAGGCCGTGAAATCGTTCCGAAATATATATATCATATTTATTTTTTCAATGATCATTTATTTCAATGATCATTCTGAAATCTTTAAAACATATTCCTTCTGTTTCTCAAACAAATTAAGAAAATATATAACTATACAAATTTGCTTTCATTTAATATATCATTATTTAATTGATATAGAGTTAAATTCAAATAGTTTTAACTTTGGATAAAAGATAAATTATAAATTTTGTTTTAAAAATCATATTGTAAATGTAAAGTGACATTTTTTTGAAACAAAACTTTAAATGTAAAATGAAATTCTTTAAAAAACGGAAAAGTACATTTTATGAAAATAATTTTGAAAATATCTAAAAACTTGGAGATCTTAAAGGAAAATAAAGATCTCCGGGTTTTGCATGGGATGATAGATGGAGGAAAAGTCGTATCGCCGACGGTGAATGGTTTCGTCGGTGGTGGGAACCATTTATTATATTTTAAATAATCTAAATTAGAATCCTAAAAAACGATTGGTGACTTTAGTAAAAGGCAGAGAATCAGATACCTTTCCAAACAAACCTATAATTCCGGGAATTGTGATCTAAAACAAAATCGTTACAATTTCTTAGAGGATAGCAATTATAGCATTTCGTATTTTGGATTTCCATAATTAACTTAAGATTTCTATAATCTAATCTTCCCGTAACACACTGTTTAGTGAAGTAGTAGTATTTTTAAGTCATTTGAAATTAATTCAAATTATTTAACTTCACAAACTTAATACACTAAGATATCCACTGGCCAGCGAAAAGGATTTCATCATTTATTAACAAACAACATGTGACTGTTAATTTGTTGTTTGTTTAATCAACATCCAATAATTAAATAAAAACAGTCAGATTTAAAAGAATGAAAAAGATAGAAAAAGAAAGGAGAGACAGAGAGAGTGAAGGAAAAAAAAAGAAAAAGAAAAAGAGATAAATAATAAAAGAAAGAAATATTATACAATCTTCTTCGTTCACGGAGCTAATGAACATATGAACTCCATTCTATAAGATATCCGTAAGATATCCGCAGTTGGACGGATAGATATACAGACATATTTTTTTACCTTTGTGTATAAGACTTGTAATCGAGTTGCTGACAAATTAGCTAAAATGGTATTTCACCAATCGGTTACTACTAAATATTTTCTTTCATCCTCCTGTTATGTTACGGAAGTTATTGACAAACGATCATGTAAACATTTTACGATAATTTATAAAAGTATTAGACGTTAAAAAAATATATATATATATATAAATAAATATATTTGCATATGGAAGCTATATATGTTAACGTGAGCTTCTCGGCAAATCTCTCTCACATTTCTTCAGTTCGACTTAAGAATCGTAAGAAACAGAGAATCGAAGTCTCTCTCGGTCACAGCAGTTCGAGGAGACAATTCAAATTCGGAAACAGAGGAGGCTTATTCCAACAATCTAGGGTAAATTTTATCATTCCTCTCTCAATCAATTATATACGTACAGAACTTTTTTTTCGCTTTTAAGCTGTCTTCGAGCTTTTTTGTGCAGATTTGTTTTCAGACTTTAAATGCGAAAGTGAATAAGTTTTCAAGTTATATATTAATATACAAACCGTTCATGTGTATGCATTTATTACTGATTCATTGAATCAATTGTTTATTGTTGTCGAGTTTGATGGAAATTGTGAGAGCAAATATGGCAGATCTTCTTTGCTGCTTTTGTAATGTCATGTTTTAAAACAACAATTTCTAACAACTGATTAACTAATGTGTTGCAAATTTGCAGGTGTTAATCTTCTACATAACGCTTCTATTTACATTTTATCTGTAAGTTAGATCTTAAACGATGAAGTATAAAGATGACAAGTACGAGAAAGCTGAGAGAGGTTCAAGGGTCTTGCCCAAGACTGTTTTACTCATTCTGTTATCTGGGCTTTCTTTCTATCTTGGTGGGATGTATTGTGGGAAGCACAAACTTGAACTTAACGATGTTGCAAAAGTTGAGTCTTCCTCGGATATTGATGACTCTCTTCATGGCAAATCTGTTACTTTCTCGGAATGTAGCAGTGACTACCAAGATTACACTCCCTGCACTGATCCAAGGGTACACTCAATCTTCTAAATTTCGGGATGTGAATGCTTGAATGTAAAAAAACTTTAGCTAATGTTTTGCTTGTTCAGAAATGGAACAAGTATGGTACTCACAGGCTTACTTTCATGGAGCGACATTGTCCTCCTGTGTTTGATAGAAAGCAGTGTCTGGTTCCTCCTCCTGATGGGTATAAGCCACCGATAAGATGGCCAAAGAGCAAAGACACATGTTGGTACAGGTAAATGTTTGTCCCTTTTCTCAACCTGATAATCGCATCTCTTCTTGATTTGTATATCTAGATCTATCCTGTCCTCGGATATTTGAGTTAAGTTGGTTAATTTGATTTCAGGAATGTGCCGTATGATTGGATTAACACGCAGAAATCTAACCAGAATTGGCTAAGGAAAGCGGGTGAAAAGTTCATTTTTCCTGGTGGAGGTACAATGTTTCCACATGGAGTTAGTGCATATGTAGATTTGATGCAAGGCTTGATCCCTGAAATGAAAGATGGGACTATACGCACCGCCATTGACACTGGTTGTGGGGTAAGTTTATATATATTTCTAGAGTCTGTTTTGGAAATTATTGGATTAGAGGTTCCCTTCTTTAACTCCATTGACCTTGATCTGTTTTTAAGGTTGCTAGCTGGGGAGGCGACTTGCTGGACCGCGGTATTCTCACAGTATCACTCGCCCCGAGAGATAATCATGAAGCTCAAATCCAGTTTGCTCTAGAACGTGGAATTCCTGCGATTCTAGGCATCATTTCGACTCAACGTCTACCTTTCCCTTCAAATTCATTCGATATGGCTCATTGCTCACGATGCCTTATTCCATGGACAGAATTCGGTAATTTAAGTGTCTTTGATATCAATTGAATAGCTATCTTTGAGTCTTCTTGATCATCGAACCAGTGAGTTTTTTTTTTGTACTGAAACTCTTGTAACAATCTTTGTCTCTTTCCTGCTTACTTAGGTGGAGTCTATCTTCTGGAGGTTCACCGTATCCTAAGACCTGGCGGCTTTTGGGTCTTATCTGGTCCACCAGTCAACTATGAGAACCGTTGGAAAGGTTGGGACACTACCATTGAAGAGCAGAGATCAAATTACGAGAAGCTGCAAGATCTGTTATCTGCAATGTGCTTCAAAATGTATGCCAAGAAAGATGATATCGCAGTGTGGCAAAAATCTTCAGACAATCTATGCTATAACAAGTTGTCTAACGAGCCTGACGCATACCCACCAAAATGTGACGATAGCCTTGAGCCAGATTCTGCCTGGTATACGCCATTACGCACTTGTGTAGTGGTTCCAAGCCCTAAGCTTAAGAAGACAGATTTGGAATCTATTCCTAAGTGGCCAGAGAGATTGCACACAACTCCTGAAAGGATATCTGATGTTCCTGGTGGAAACGGTGGCGTGTTTAAGCGCGACAATAGTAAATGGAAAACACGGGCTAATCATTACAAGAAGCTGTTACCCGCGATTGGCTCTGATAAGATTCGGAATGTGATGGATATGAACACTGCTTATGGAGGTCTTGCTGCTGCTTTGGTCGATGATCCTTTGTGGGTCATGAACGTAGTCTCTTCTTACGCTGCGAACACACTTCCCGTTGTGTTTGATCGTGGATTGATCGGAACATATCATGACTGGTAAAATCACCAAATCCTAATACTTTTACTTTTTCAAACACTTTGAGTTAACATACATAATGTGCTATATTGTTTCATAGGTGTGAAGCTTTTTCGACATATCCAAGAACTTACGATCTTCTTCATGTAGATGGGCTGTTTACATCTGAAAGCCACAGGTAATGATAGAACAGAGATCTCAAAGCTTAGGTCTTTGAATAGTCGTTGATGATCTGATAAGTAATAAGTAATGATCTTGTTTTTGGGCAGGTGTGAAATGAAATATGTCATGCTGGAAATGGATCGGATCTTACGCCCTAACGGGTATGCCATTATACGGGAATCGAACTATTTCGCGGATACAGTTGCATCGGTTGCTAAAGGAATGAGATGGAGTTGCCGTAAGGAACAAACAGAGTCTGAATCAGAGAACGAGAAGCTCTTGGTTTGCCAGAAGAAGCTGTGGTATTCATTGAACGCAAATTCAGAAACAAAATAAACAAAAATAAAAAGGAAAAATAGGACAAATCTAAAGCTTAAACTTAAAGCTATAGTTTTATCCGGAGATTTCTTGAGAGCCAAGTCACAACAACAACAAATATAGGTTCTTTGTCTTGCTTCACAGCCAAGAAAGCTGTTGAAAGCTACCAATTTATTTTTATTATCCCAGCATATTTATCAACTTTCCATTTTTCTTATAGTATATGCTTGGTGAGAATTATATTTTTTTTTTGGTTCAAATTGTAACTTTAAATTTTATTTTAAACGGTAAAGGTCTAGATATCTCGAATGTTAGGTGTAATGATGTGGGATCTTCCTGTATTGTTTAACACGTTAATATGTCTGGTGGTCCGTCCATCTAGCGATTATAAAATTTTTCTCTTCATTTCCTTTTTACTAAAGCATGTGTTTTCCAATTTTCAAAAATTATCTACGGATACAGAGCAGACATACCTTATGCAAAGTATTTGAAGTTTTGTTGATAATTTGTTTTGTGTTAAGAATATTGTAGGAAAAAGAATTAGATATAATGAATGATAGCATTATTAAAAAGTAAATCTGGTCGTGTTGGGTTTTTTTTTTCCGCAAAGAGTATCATTGATATAATAAGGGGAGGCAAAATGGTCTCATCTTACAACAAGGCCAAAACCGGCCCAAAAAGACAATTCTAAAAAGTTTAAAGGAAACTAAATGAAAAAGGCCCAGCAGCCACAGAGGAAAAACACAGCTCGATCAATCTCGAACAGAGGTGTTTTGAAGAAATCGGTTTCAGGTTCCGACATGATTCTTCTCCGACAAAAGGAAAGATGCTAACCAGCTGGGAGCACCTTGGGAGATGTACGATTGATCTCGATTTTCAGCCGTAACACTGCGAGCAATTCACAAAACCGGTTGATTGCATTCTTTCGGAGCGATGATGATAGTCCACTCTTCGAGTTTGGTCAGGAATTGATGAATTTCTGCAATAAAGCCTGCATGCATACTGTACTTAGGTAACTTACGACAGCATAAGGTGATATCTGAGACGTCTTCCAGACCAGAGATAGAAGCCTTTCAAAACCTAGGTACACTATGCATGCAGGCCACTCCACAGTTACGACGAGTGTGTTGGATAATCTTCAATAATATACGAGATAAAGTCTAAAGATACGAGATAAAGTCGTATTTTGTATAAGTTAGACTTAAAAGGATATTCTCTAATGTAATTAGGAGTAGGAGTTATTTATTCTTAATAGAAATAGGAAAAGCAAGGTGTGCTATCCCTATATATAGCTTAGTCGCGTAATGATCTAAGTTATCACAAATATTAGAGCTTTGGTGTTGTTAAGTTTTGAGTTATTTTCTTAACATAATAAAGATACGTTGTTCTTTATACGAAGCTGAGTTTATTTGAGATCTTTCAATTGGTATCAGAGCTTGAGGTTTGAGAGAACAGTAGCTTTGAACGAGAGAACGAGTAAGCGACCGAGTTAGGAACCATCGCTTCCCCGTTGAGAGTATACGAACGACGCAGCCGAGCCATGGGTGACGTCGTGACTTCCTCGCGACCGAAGGAATTAGTTCCTTCATCCATTCAATGTCCCATGCTTACCACCACCAACTACACGGTATGGGCCATGAGGATGAAGGTCCTATTGCGGATTCATAAGGTGTGGGAGACAATAGAACCTGGTTCTAACGACTCCGACAAGAATGATGTGGCAATTGGATTATTGTTTCAATCAATTCCCGAAAACCTTATCCTTCAAGTCGGTGACCAAGAGACTTCAAAAGGGATTTGGGAATCGATTAAATCAAGAAATTTGGGAGCTGAGCATGTAAAGGAAGCAAGACTACAGACCTTGATGTCTGAATTTGAGAGAATAAGGATGGTAGAAACCGATACTATCGATAGCTTCGTGGGCAAGCTATCGGAGATAGCATCAAAGTCGGCTTCTCTTGGCCAAACGATTGATGAGACTAAACTGGTTAAGAAGTTTCTCAATAGTTTACCAAGAAATCGATACATTCATATCATAGCTTCTCTTGAACAAGTCCTTGATCTGAATAAAACGGGTTTTGAAGACATCATCGGAAGACTTAAAGCATACGAGGAGAGAATTCTCGATGAGGAGAACTTCGGGGATCAAAACAAGTTGTTATTCAGTAACACCAATCAGCAAACGTTCATGAACTCAAGAGGAAGAGGACGTGGACGTGGTGGAAGAGGATTCCGTGGAGGAAGCGGAAGAGGAAGAACCTCTTTTATCGCCGCCGATGACCGAAAAAATCAAGTAGACCAAACAAAAGATAAGTCTAAAGTGATTTGTTATCGGTGTGAGAAGGCTGGACACTATGCATCAAGATGTCCAGAGAAACCACAAAGGAATCAAGAAGCTAACAAGGTAGAGACGAAAGAAGCCGATGAAGCCCTCTATATGAATGAAATAGTTTTCTTAAACGAGGAACGTGTGATACCGCAGAAGATTGAGTCAAGTGAGATGGCTGAGAGCATTTGGTATCTTGACAATGGCGCGAGTAATCATATGACGGGTAAGAAACACTATTTTTCAGAATTCAACGAAAGAATCAAAGGCAAAGTGAAGTTTGGGGATGGTTCTTTCGTAAGTATAGAAGGAAAAAGATCGATATTGTTTCAAGGAAAGCGTGGTGAGCAAAAGCTCATTAATAACATCTACTACATTCCAAGCTTAGAAAGCAATATCCTAAGTCTTGGACAAGCCACCGAGAGCGGCTGTGATGTGAGGATGCGCCACGAGTTCTTGACGGTTCATGACCCGAGCGGACAGCTCTTGGTCAAAGTATCTCGATCAATAAACCGGCTGTACAAGGTTAGTCTCTTGATTGGTAAACCTATGTGTTTAGGTTTGAGTCTTGACAATGAAACATGGCTGTGGCATGCACGGCTTGGCCATGTTAGTTTTAAGACAATAAAAGATATGTCTCTAAAGGAGATGGTCAGTGGGTTACCGCAAATAAGTGATGAGAAGAGGATGTGTGAATCATGCTTAGTTGGGAAGCAAACTCGGAGGAGCTTTCCAAAAGGAGCATTCCGAGCTTCTAAGACACTGGAGCTGCTACATGCCGACCTATGTGGCCCGATATTGCCACCGACAATCGTCAATAACAAGTATATTTTTGTTATTATTGACAATTTTTCTAGGTACATGTGGTCTATCTTAATGAAAGAGAAGAGTGAGGCGTTTGACAAATTCAAGGCATTCAAAAACCTTGTGGAGAAGGAATTTGGAGAAAGAATTATCACGCTGAGAACGGATAGAGGAGGTGAATTCACATCATCGGAATTCAACAAGTTTTGCGAGTTAAACGGCATAAAGAGACAAACCACAGCTCCGTATACTCCACAACAAAACGGAGTTGTGGAACGGAGGAACCGGACGCTTATGGGGATGACAAGAAGCATGTTAAAGGCCATGGGAATACCTAATTATCTATGGGGAGAGTCAGTTCGCCACTCAACCTATTTGATAAATAGGATACCCACAAAAGCCTTGGAGAACATGACGCCATACGAATGCTTAAGGAAAGATAAGCCTAATATCGATCATCTAAAAGTCTTTGGGTGCAAGGCTTATGCAAAGATTCAAGCCACAAATCTCAAGAAGCTAGATGATCGATCACAGCCACTTGTGCATCTAGGAATCGAGCCTGGTACTAAAGCCTATCGGCTTTACAACCCATCGGCGAGAAAAGTGGTTGTGAGCCGAGATGTTGTGTTTGACGAGAGGACGAGCTGGAGCTGGGAAGAAAATACGAGTGGACCAAGAAGGGATCCAGAGATGTTTGAGGTACGATGGGGCGAGGTGATTGACGCTGGAGAAGGTCCCGTGGTGATAAATGAAAATCAAGAAGATGATCTCGGCGAAACCGGGAGTAATGATGGAGATTTCGCCGAGAATGAGGAGATTGATGATCACACGGACATGGGAGAAGCCAGCAACAATGAATATCAAGAAGAAACAAACGCCCAGCCTCACGAAAACACTCAGCCCAACGCCCAGCCTCCTCTTCGGCGATCAACACGCGAGACGCAACAGCCGAGAAGATTTGCCGATTACATTCTCCAAGCCGAACTGGAAGGTGAGAAACTTTTACTCTCTATAGATGACGAGCCAAGAAACTATGGAGAAGCAAAAGCTTTATCACAGTGGAGACAAGCGAGCAAAGAAGAGATTAATTCAATAAATAAAAACAGAACTTGGTTTTTGGTGGAAAAACCGAGTGGAGCTAAGGTAATTGGCTTGAAGTGGATATTCAAAATCAAGAAAAATGCGGATGGGAGTATCAACAAGTACAAGGCGAGACTTGTGGCTAAAGGATATGTTCAAGAATCCGGCATAGATTTTGACGAGGTCTTTGCACCGGTTGCAAGACTCGAGACTATCCGTTTCCTCATTGCGTTAGCGGCGGCTCAAGGATGGGAGATCCATCATTTGGATGTTAAAACCGCGTTCTTGCATGGAGAGCTGAGAGAGAACGTGTATGTGGAACAGCCGGAGGGTTTTGTTGAAGCCGGCCAAGAAAACAAAGTTTACAAGCTCGCTAAGGCCTTATACGGATTAAGGCAAGCGCCTCGAGCTTGGAACACGAAACTTGATCAGATCTTAAAGGCGTTAAGATTTGTTAAGTGTTCAAAGGAGTCATCGGTTTACAAGAGAGAAGAGAAAGGTACACTTCTAATCATCGCTTGTTATGTAGATGATTTATTCGTAACCGGTAACTCGCTTAAGGTAATAAGTGAATTCAAGAAAGACATGGCATCTAAGTTCGAGATGTCAGACCTTGGGAAGCTCACCTATTACCTAGGTATTGAAGTTCATCAAAAGGAGGATGGGATCGAAATAAATCAAGAATCCTACGCAAGAAGGATCTTGAAAGAGGCGGGCTTAGAAACGTGTAATCCAACCAAGATACCAATGGAGTTTGGACTTAAGGTTTCTAAAGCTCAAGAAGAGCCTGAGATCGATTCAACCACATACAGGAGAAACGTGGGATGCTTGAGATACTTACTCCACACGCGACCGGACATGGCTTTCTCGGTGGGAGTGGCCAGCCGTTACATGCAAAGCCCTCGCAAGCCTCATGGAGATATCATGAAGCAGATGCTAAGGTATTTGAGAGGGACTGTCACGTATGGTTTGAAGTATGATCGAGGAGGATCACAACGGATAGTTGGCTACAACGATAGTAGCCACAACATCGATCAAGACGACGGGCGAAGTATAACCGGACACATTTTCTACTTGGGAGCTGCTCCGATCACGTGGTGTTCACAAAAACAGAGCACGGTTGCTCTTTCATCATGTGAGGCCGAGTTTATGGCAGCAACGGAGGCAACCAAGCAAGCGATTTGGCTACAAGAGCTGGTGGCCGAAATCAAAGGAAGAAAAACAGAGCAAGTCGTTATACGGATCGATAACAAGTCTGCGATAGCACTCACGAAGAATCCCGTATTCCATGGTAAGAGTAAGCACATTCATAAACGTTATTATTTTATACGGGAATGCATCGAGAAGGAGATCATCGATGTGGAGCATGTGGCGGGAACCGAGCAAAAGGCCGACATTCTCACCAAGGCATTGGCGCGGATCAAGTTCGAGGAAATGAGGAGCTTGATAGGAGTGCAAGAAGTGTCAAGAAGCAAGTTGAAGCTTAAGGGGGTGATTGTTGGATAATCTTCAACAATATACGAGATAAAATCTAAAGATACGAGATAAAGTCGTATTTTGTATAAGTTAGACTTAAAGGATATTCTCTAATATAATTAGGAGTAGGAGTTATCTATTCTTAATAGAAATAGGAAAAGCAAGGTGTGCTATCCCTATATATAGCTTAATCGAGTAATGATCTAAGTTATCACAAATATTAGAGCTTTGGTGTTGTTAAGTTTTGAGTTATTTTCTTAACATAATAAAGATACGTTATACGAAGCTGAGTTTATTTGAGATCTTTCAGAGTGTTGATCCACGAGCTCCCTATATTGCATTTGGTGATTTGATTTGGTGGTGGAGACCATTTTATCAACCTGTGATATTCTCACCATTCTCTGCTGGAGTCAAATTTGCTAAATACGAGGCCTCAGCATCTTCCTTCGCTTTATTTACCACCGTAGATGGGGCAATTCTAGATTTCTCAAAAGTAAAGGTGTTTCTTGCCTTCCAAATTTGCCATAATACCCAAGGTGGGATCGTCTTGTGGTGAATGATATAGATTTGTTGTCGCAGCATGCTAAGATGTGATGCAGGTTCACAAAGGTAGAAGATTGAGAAAAGCCAGATCGAGGTAAAGGTATTCCGGACTCTAACCAGGCCTGTGCCGCCGTCAGACAATTGAAGAGAACGTGACAGACGGATTCTGGACCAGCCTTACATGAGGAGCAACTTAATTCCGCACTAATGATTCTGGACCAGCAGTGCCTTATTAAACCGGCCTATATCACGAAATCCAAGATTGCCTTTCTTCTTGTGACTACACAGTGTCTGCCAAGCAACCCAAAGTATTTACACATCAGCAGGCTGTCATTAGCAAACAAGAGGTGATGCACTGCTGGTCCCGAAGCTGAGGCTCTAATCCCTGTCAGAGCTCCTCTCCCCTCTGATCTGTTGAGTACATGGACTAAAGCTTCTGCACACAAGATGAATAGGAAGGGAGACAGCGGGTCTCCTTGGCGTATGCCCCGTTCCGGTTTAATGAAGCCATGAGCATTATCGTTGATCAGCACTGAAAAGGTGACAATAGTAACACCGTAAATAATCCACTTAATCCAAAGTGCATCGAATCCCCGCTTCACCAGTAATGTCTCCAGAAACTTTCACTCTACTCTACCATATGCTTTAGACATGTCTGTTTTATTGCCATAAACTCTGTACATGCAACTACATTTGGACCAATCTCATATGCAATTATGACATTGTCTGAGATCAGCCGCCCAGAGACGAAAGCACCTTGTGTATCCGAGATCAACTCAGGTAAGAGTCTCTTTCATCTTGAGCAGAGAATTTTAGATATGATCTTGTAATGCACTGCACAAAGACTAATGGGTCTCATTTCAGACATCTTCGTAGGATTTGGTACCTTTGGAATTAAGCACAAATTAGTAAAGTTCCATTCCATTGCGAAAACCGCAGTACGAAAAAACTACTTAATCTCCAGGGATATGGCAGGACCGACTATACTCCGATGGTCTTGGTATAATTTACCATTTAATCCATCTGCCCCTGGTCCGCTGCTCCCTTTAATGCTAAACACAACCTGTTTTATTTCAGCATCTGAGATAGGGGCCACAAGTTCCAAGTTCATAGCAGCTGAGACTCTCGGAGAGAAATCTTCAAAAATAGACTCCAAATCTGCGGCTTTCATTTCTATGCCGGACCGATATGTTTGATGTTTCCTCATCATAAGAGAAGACGTGACCCTTGCCTTTATCGTATTTTTGGAACATTAATTTAATGATTGTATTTTTGGCATCAAAACTTGAAAGTGTGGTATTTTGAAGAATTTATTTTATAAATCTGATTGTATGTACATAAATGATGCTTAAACATATTTTATTATCGATCTCCTTTAATATTCTAAGTCGCATATTCTAGCATCACGCAACAATTTAAATTCTACAGAGGGAACGAACTTAGAGTTCTTTTCGCCTTTTTCCCCAAACAACTTGAATTTCTTTCCCGCTAAATAAATCCAGCCAAACTTGTGATCTTGATGATATAAGATTCACTAGTTTATAATTTTATCACAATGTATGGTCTCTCACATCTTTTACATTTTTTATGAATTGATGTTAATTTTATATAAAAAAACATATTTAAGCGGAGTTTTGTTTTATTTGCTGGAGTCTGATCGAATATTGAAAAGTTTAAAGAGGTAGAGAAGTTCTGGATTCCGTCTCTTTCCGTCGTCGGCGACGGTGGTTATGCCGGTTGGTTCTGAGGTATATTTTAGATCTCCGTCTCTTATTGCGATTTTAATTCTCTCTTTGTTTTTGTGTCTGTTAAGATTGGATCTGAATTTGATTTCGATTTAATTCATTTGCTATTGCGTGGAATCGCATGTTTGGGATCTTGTTGAGTCGGATTTGAGGTGTAATGATTTTTTGCCAGCTTTTTTCAGATCTGTGTGTTATTAAGTAGGCTAAATATTTTGTGCATCACTACTGGTTTTGCAAACTGCATTTTTTTAATTATTCCTGCTAGGTTTGGGGTTTCATGAACGATGATAAATTTGATTGTTCTTGGCGAGAGTCTAACGTAAGTGGAGTCCATTATTATTAGCTACCCTTTGATTATGATGTTTTGTGTAGATTTCTTTTTGATTGATCTCTAGAACTGCTTGCCTGGCTTTTGGATTGTTTCTATTATATCTTTGGATCGCTTATATATGTGTGCTACAGGTTCTATCAGGCTTTCTTTTAAGTGGATTTTTATCTTCTGAGATATGGAGCAAGTTTTTGTCTGGCCAAGCTCCTACCACTATCGGCTTTTCTCATTCCAAGAAGCGCTCCGTTGGCGGTTTCTTGTACGTTCAGATTTCCTTGTGGGCTCTTTCGTTAACTGCACTTAGTGGTCAAACCCTCCTCTATGAACTTTAGGAAAGACGTGAGGCAAATTTCTTAGACAGGTATGGCTTTCAACTGAAGCTGTTGTGATACTTTTGTTTTATTTAACACGATGCTTCCCTCCGTAGAGAGTTGTCGTGCTAGTGGAAATTTAGAGTTGATTTCCATGTAAATATCCCAATTGGAGTTTTTGAGATATTTCATAAACATATTTTTTACATTTTTTATGAGTGGCAAAGAAAGGAATTTGAGAAATGGTAAAACTGCTATAAAAATTAGGAATTTTTGGAAGGAAAAATATAACTAAACGATGACATGCAGAAAAAGACACTTGCAGACAAGTTTAAAGGATGTCAAACACTCAAACACCCAAAACTTAAAGATGTCTCTTGTACACATCTTTATATCTATCATAATATTGTCCGGCATTTTTTTGTTTTTGCAGGGCTGAAATCTGCATATCTTCCTTCACATAGTCCTAGAGAAACCTCTTTGATAGCCCATCTTCCATATCTTGTTCTTATGGGCGCTGGTTGAAGAAAGATATATCAGTTTCTTTTTCAAGTTTACATATGTCGTTTCCTTGAGTCTGAACCCCTGAGTGAGATGTTGTGAGCATAAGGTCCTTCCTATTAGCAAACGCATTCTTTCTTGTTGGTTCCTTTATGTCTTTGAGTTCTCGCTTCTCAGCATGTGTTTTCCTCTCCTCTTGCTGTCTTTCTTTTGTCTTAATGGTCAACCCATTTTTGTTCGAAGTAAGTAACAGTCAGTCTACTCAGCTGGAGCATCATTGATTGTACTGCATTGGTGTCCAGTCCTTGCTACGAACGACTGGAAGATTAATGCTATATAAATCTTTCAGAAGTTCTTTACATACATAAATAAAGAGGACACTTTACGTTACTGGAAAGATGATGGACAGGTAGCTTACATTTCTCTTAAGTTTACAATATCTTTGGCATCTGCCTCCTTGATTTTTGGCTTACGAGTTTACTTCTCAATGCCTTGTGAATTTATAGGTACAAGTTAATTAAAGAGGTTGGTGACGGAACATTTGGTAGTGTTTGGCGAGCTATCAGTAAGCAGTCGGGTGAAGTTGTAAGTTACTTTCTTTTAGAGCTATCCATGCCGGTAGCGTGTTCTGTGCTTGACTTTTAACTAACTGAAGTTTTCTATGAGCAGGTTGCAATTAAGAAAATGAAGAAGAAGTACTACTCCTGGGACGAATGTATTAATCTGAGAGAAGTGAAGGTAGTGAGCTGCCTTTGTTGAGCTGCTTTTTTTTTTTGTCTTGTTTACTGGATGTTTACTTATTCCTTCTTTTTTTTTCTCCTATTAGTCGCTCAGGAGAATGAATCATTCAAACATCGTGAAGGTGAAGGAAGTCATCCGGGAAAATGATATCCTATACTTTGTCTTTGAGTACATGGTATACTTCTTTCCCGCTTGTAGTTTGATATTTTCTGACACTTTGATTCATTGCACTGAATCTGTGTATGTCATTCTTACTTGATCAGGAGTGCAATCTTTACCAGCTTATGAAGGATCGACAAAAGCTTTTTGCAGAAGCTGATATCAGAAATTGGTGCTTTCAAGTCTTTCAAGGCCTTTCTTACATGCATCAGCGTGGTTACTTCCACTGCGATCTTAAGCCAGGTAATTGATACCCTTGAGGTGTCAGATACAAAGCCTCAAACATCTGCTATGAAGATTGACAATTATGATTTTAATCAGTATGTCTTTCTAACAGTCATGGTTAATAGTTTGTCACTGGATATTTATCTATATTGTGTTGGTTTTTGCAGAAAATCTGTTAGTCTCTAAAGACATCATTAAGATTGCTGATTTTGGCCTGGCACGAGAGGTTAATTCGAGTCCACCTTTTACCGAGTATGTTTCTACACGCTGGTAAGATTCGCTTCCCTTTTTGTGATACAATGAGCCATACATAAATATCTCTATCTTTGTATATTCGTACTTCAGTGACCCATATGTTGGTTTGATGCTATATCCGTGCTGCCTTACTGACCCAAAAGTCTTTGTTCTAATAGGTACAGGGCACCTGAAGTACTCCTACAGTCATATGTATACACATCAAAAGTTGGTTAGTATCCATACTGTAGTCATAAATAATTATATTTGATCTTTAATGATGCAATCCAGTGTTTAACAGTTTGGCAATTGTTTTTGTGTTCAGATATGTGGGCGATGGGAGCTATTATGGCAGAGTTGTTGTCTCTTTGCCCTATTTTTCCCGGGGCTAGGTAAACTAGCAGTGATTAATTTGTATTTGCTGATTAGAAATTTTGCAAAATCAAATGCTAATAAACAAGCGAAAATGTTGTCGTATCATCATTGCAGTGAAGCAGATGAAATCTACAAAATCTGCAATGTCATAGGCAGCCCAACTGAGGAGACCTGGTTGGAGGGAGTTAATCTTGCTAACACCATAAACTATCAATTCCCTCAGGTACTTGCCCGAGCTTGAGAAATTGCGTGTTGAGCCTCACTGGTTTTATTGTATCAGACAATAACAGTTGTTATCTTACAGCTTCCCGGTGTACCTCTGTCAAGCTTGATGCCATCTGCTAGTGATGATGTAATTAATCTGATTGCGGTATTTTAACAACTCTTAAAAGGTTTCTCTATGAATCCAAGAAGGTATTTCGTTTATTCTTAGACGCTGATCTCCAACTCTTTTATGATCATTCAGCGGCTTTGCTCCTGGGATCCATGCAGCAGACCGACTGCTGCAGAGGCTCTGCAGCACCCGTTCTTCCAGGTACACCTGCAAAGTTTTTAATTGGACGATATACGATGACTCTTATAGCTCTACTTCCGATCTAACTGTGTACTCCTGTGGCAGAGTTGCTTTTATGTCCCACCATCTCTTCGTCCCAAGCTTTCTGTTGCAAGAACTCCACTGCCTGGTAATTTCATAGTTTGTTGATTTCCAATGTCAGGTGTGGAATTATTTGTTACAATCTAAGTTTCATATATGTTTCATTCTAGTTGGAGCAAGGGGATCATTCGAGCACCAATCAGTTAAACGGCACCCAGTGTCTCTTGCCAGTGCTAAGCCATTTAACAGCTATGTTACTCCAAAGTCGAATGCTGCTTTTGGCAGTGGTGTCCAGCGGAAACTCGATATGGCTAATCAAGATGGGACGGGAAGTACTAAACCTGTGAGAAGTTCTGTCCGAGACTCCAAATATAGACCACCCGGAAAAAAGAGTTCTCGTAAGGAAAAACCTTTAAACTACCTTTTTCTCTTTTAATACGGACTATGGTTATGTTACTTCATCTAACAAAACAAATCCGTTCAATTGGAGACAATGCAGCAGCAGCAGCAGCAGCATTGAACAAAAGCCGGGTAAGTCGTAGTGTATCCGAGACTGCTGATAAACTTTCAAACATGAGCATGGGAGGAACTGGATCTCGAAGACACTCTGTGTCTGTGGTTGGACAGCATCAACAGCTGAAACCACCTCCTATGAAGGCAGGTTGGGTAGGAGAAACACGTGACATGTACCTTAGACCAACACAACCCACTACCAATGCCTACTCTAGGAAAGTTGCCGGTTGACCCCAAAACCAATCGCTCAAGCTTGCCTCCTATGAGCAAATACTTTACTTTTTATAAACTATCTTATCATCTGTACTCTGCTTTGTCCCTGAGTCGTTATTTCATGAAAAAAACGAAGTGTCTCCTTCACTTTGACGACTGTCTTGCTATCTGTCGTCGATGTTTCGTTCTGCTTTTATTTTATTTTCTTGTTTTCGGTCGTGTGATAGCTTGTTTATGCAAGTGTGACGATTAACTTTGTGGTTTGCAATAAAGGTCGACTTGGGACTATTTTGTGTACTTGCTAATTGATTCTGGTTGGTGTACGAGCCTTGTGTTCTTGTGAACGAGACTTGATTGGAGAGATATTCATAAGCCCTTTAAGAGGAAGTCCCCAAAAACATATTTTCAGCAAAATTTACATCAGATTTTGATAATCTCAGAGACGAGATCTAAAGAGCTTTGAATGCTTTGACTATCTCTTGCTTGAGGATTTCCAAAAGGATTGCCAAAAGACAGGCCAGTTCTTCTTGGCTTCGTTCCAGCCTAACAATGATCCTTCCCTCAACGGATCCCAGCTCGACGACACGATCCCATAGCTCACACCAGCTAAAGCCGTACCAAAGAAGACGAAGGAAACAATAAACGGAACCCAAGTGGGCACATCAAGTTTCAATCCGACTTTGAGATAGTAAAAGAATGGGAAGAACAAAAGACCAATGAAGAGTGGTAACCCCACGGTGAATCCCATTCTGCTTATCATTCTGTTGGTCACTATCTCTGGAATCACACCACTCTCACGATCATCTTCATCTTCTTCATCGTCGTCTTCATCGCTTTGGTTTCCTGGTTTTGGCTTTTTCGCCTTCTTGGTTCTCTTAGGAGGAGGTCCAAAGCCTCTGGGGCTATTCATCCCTGCGTGTAATGGCGCTATACGCGATACCTCTAAGCGGTTGATGCCAGTAATGGACTTAGGAACTTGGGTCTTCGTTTCTCTCAGCCTCCCTACTAAACCACACTGTTTATCAAGCTGCGTTAATGGAAGCAATTTAAAAAGGAGAATCTCAATATTACAGAAAAATATTAGTATTGGAAACTAAATAGTGGAGTAATAGTTTGATATGAGATGTGATTTTGATGGCATTAAAGTGCGATTAAACCGAAAGAAATTGCAAGAAAATGGTAGGAATGAGTTGACTCAGCATTAATAACCACACAGAGACACAGATTGAGAAAGAGAGAGAAGAAAACCTTGGAAGAAGATTTGGGATGAGCAGAGAGCATGAAGGAACTTGGTACAGAAGCCATTATATCAGACAGAGAGAAGCATCAGATTTTTGTGTTCTCTTTCGTTTTTTGTTTCTTCCTCTGTTCTGTTTTCGAGTGGGAGAAGTGGATAAGGTTCTTCCCCCTTTCGAATCCCATTTTCTCAGGTACAGCCAATCGCTTAATCCCGGTTTAAGCCAGTCTGGTATGCATCTGTTTCACCTGGTACAGTTAATTTAAAATTTTGAATTTTCGAACAAGACGAAAATTAACAATTGGTTCTCCGTTTACCCTCTTCTTGCCTAATGGTCTAGTGAGGTGAGAAAATTTTCCTTTTTAACTCGACTAATGGTGGATCTTCGATGTTCTGTGAATTGAAGATTTTGTATTTTCGAGTTTTGTGTTCCAGTTATGGCGAAGGTTGATCAATCATTCTGTGTTACGACAAGTACAAGGCAACTACGGATTGGGATTGGTTGTGGTGTCGGATGGGGACCTGGTTTTGGTCATGGGGTCAATGGTTATGTCGGTGCAGGCTGTGGCGTTGGTTTTAGTGTTGGCATAATACTTGCTGGTCTCGGCATTGGTCTCCCTACAAACCTTCTTCTTGCAGCTCCTTATAACAGTATATACCTCTCTCCCTCACACATTCTTCATATATATGTGTTCTCAGTATCTATTAAATTTTTTTTTCTGACCTTTCTTAATACTGGTTTTATGCTACGCTGTCATGTAGTAATAGTAATGTGGAAGATTTGGGAGTCATCTTCTCCATGTGCGCAAAGGTGCATTCAATTAGTCTGTGTTAATTTACGCCGTCTTAACATTACGCTATACAAAGTTCTTCTCTATCCGTTTTCTTTGTCATTGATAAGATAAGTTAGCCTTAGTATTTCAAATAGAAGCTAGAAACATGCTAATGTTAATCTTTTCTCTCTCGTTTTTCCTATTTTTTGTGTTCTAATTCCATTTGCTTTATTCCTTACTTCTGGTGATAAAGAAGTTGCAGAGAAAGATAATTAGAGTGAATATATACACCTTCATATGTATACATATATCTGTGTCACCAAGTCTTCCTTCAATAAAGATTATGTCATTTGTTTAAAACAGAAGGAATCTTCCTGTAAGCATGGAAACTTATTCACAGATGGCGTATCATCAACTCGCAACAGCAGCAGTAAAAAAGGGCGGCCTAAGGCAAACCGCGTGGAGACAGGACCTGAGCTTCCGGATCACGAGATTCATGGTTTCGGAAAAGAGATCTTGTTCCTGAATAACTACTTGCTGAAGCAAAAGGAATCCAAAAAGTTCAAGAATCTAGCTATTGTGGGGCAATATGGAGTTGGGAAAACGACATTCTGTCAGTTTGTGTTCAACGACGCAGAAGTGAAACGAGCTTATCGCCAGAGAATATGGGTGTTCATGAAAGAAACAAAAGAAGACGAAGATCATGTTGTGAAGAGGATCTTGAGATCACTTGGAGTTGAAGATGAGTTGCTTGATCACATCAAAACAGAAGCAGAAGAAGAGAAGAGAAGCAAAGATGAAGATGGGGAAAGAGAGGAAGAGACAGCTGAAGAGAAGGAGCTCTCTCCCTTATTGAATGCTCTTCACGTGAATCTGATTGGGAGGAAGTATATGATTGTGTTAGACGATGTTTGGGAAGACAATGAGTAGAATCAACAGGAAAAATCAAATCTTTCTTGTGGGTATCCTAAAGGGTTTGATGGGAGAGTGATTGTGAGTGATTGTGACTACCTGATACGAGAGATTAGCGAAGAAGATAGTTGGAGAAGAAGAGAATCTGCAGCGTTTGTCTCCGAGATCCGATGCAAAGAGCATATGGAAGGTCTACCAAGATGCAGGGACCCCGAAAGCAGTAGCGGCGAATGCTGGCAATGCAGAAGCCCTGAAAGTAAATCCGAGGTATCTGGGAAGATTCAAACAAGAACTTATGGATAAGTCTTGTGGTGTTCCTTTGGCTGCTCGAATGCTGGCGAAGATTAAACCTGTGGAAATGGAGGAAAAGGTAGGCAACGTGGACAGGAATGAAAGCTTCTAAGTTGTAAAGCACGATATCTATGATTTACTAATTACTCTCTAATCTAAGGAAACATTTGAAGATTACTATTGAACATCATTTTATTATTCTATTAACTCTTATGGTTGTAACTTATGGGAGTGTAAGCCTCTGGCATTTGAAAATAAACAATAAAAACAGTTTCAATACAAATTTGTGAAATTCTAAGATAAACATATTTTCACATGGTATTCTAACAATCATATACAACTGTGTCTTTACGAAAATGCGTTTGTTTCAATTAGCGGACTATAGAATAAATAATACTCCTTTTGTTTTACAAAGATAGATTTTTAATGTTATGCACACATATTAATAATTTTTTTGCATAAACTAAAATACTCTTATTCTTTAATTAAATGTTAACTATTTTTTAATTTAACTGCATTTAATAGGGGTAAAGTAAAAAATATTTACATAATTTTTGCATTGAAAATACAAAATATCCATTTTTGTGAAACAATTTTTTATTCTAAAAATCATCCATCTTTAAGAAACGGATGGAGTATTACTGTATGATGTAAACAGTCATAGGTGTATGATCGTGTACAAATATTTCTTTGTGGGTGATTGGATTTCTCATAACAAAATTGAGATAATCACTATACCGATACTGTCGACAGTAATCGAATATGCGTCTAAGAGAAGGAGAAACCAATCACTAATCTCGATTTCGAATTACAAGAAGAAAAATGCCTTAAATTATAGCAAAAAACAAATTTTACTTTCAAATTTACCATACTTCTTTAGAAAAAAAAAGTCTGAAAATATCAAAAACATGAGATTTAGGGACTGCGAATTTAGTAATAGTTCATCATTAATTTTCGTTTCTAAACTTTTACACACCCTTCATTCTAGAACTTTTGAAATTTTGGATTTTAATGATAATTTGACAATTGTTGTTTTTAATTATCAAATGTGATAATTGCTCTAAAAAGAATAATGATGTTTCAAAATACTTCACTTTTGAAAGAAGTAATGAAACAGTATTTAGAATATTAATTTCCTTTGAGCTTAAGAGAAGTTGCAGATTCTCCCCAATATTTTAAGTTAAACATCTAAACCCTCACTTTTCTAAGCATCACATGATAGGCAAACACAAGTAAGAGCAATAGCATGTAGCTTTTTTCCTGTAATAAGAAAAGAAAAGTTTTGCTTGTGTAGTAAACAATTCCTAAAGTCATTGTTACCTACATATTCCGAAATAATTTTGGGGTATAAGTGTTACTCCGAAATAAAGCTGGAAATTTTTGAAAGAATATAATATTTATACTTGGCGTTTCTCTTTCGTTCGAATATTATAATCTAAACTGAAAAAAGCAAAATTTGTATGAGAAGACCATGATAACTTGACTTTCAAGTAATCGGATATGGGGTTGTATAAATACGGTGAATTAATCAACGAAGGATAAGGATAACAAAGCAGAACAAAGAAACTAATAGAGAAAGAAACTATCAGTGGAGAACACCAATCTGATTAGTCACTCTACACAATTAAGGTTCTTCTCATTCTTCTCTTTTATTTTATTTTATTTAAATATCTAGAATACAATTTCGAGTTTTCTTATTTGTTTTAAAGGAAATATTTTTCGTATTGCTATTTGATAATTGTCATATATTGTGTTACCAACTCTATGAATACATATGTAAATAAACTGAACCATAGTAAATTGATCAAGTTGGAAAAAAAATACTAAGATAAATTAGTTACAGTCGTCTATCTCCTCAACAAAACTCTAACTTAGGGTTTGAAAATCTTCTCTCTTTTTTTTTTTTTAATATATAGAGATGGACAAGCAAGAGAAGACAGATCAAATGAGCAGAGAAGACTTTATCAAGAAGATAATGGAGTCATTGGGAAAAGACGGTGAAAATTCAAAAACTGTCCTCGTTGGTGAAGCTGGTATAGGGAAGACATGGCTTGCAAAAGAAGTCAGCAAACGTGTTACCCAAGAAAATTCTGAAAAGTCTTTTAGTTACAGTGTCCTCTGGTTACATCTGAACAAAAGGATTGAAGACAAGAAGGCGCTTTACGAGTATCTAGCTACTCAGTTGTCGTTAATTTCCGAGTTTGAAGAAGGCGAAGAACAAAATGAGATTGGTTCATTGGAGAGCTTGGAAAAGAAGATAACAAAAGAGTTGAGCAAAAACAAGAAGAAGAATCTTCTGTTGATTTTGGATGATGCAGGAAGTATGAAAACTGAAGACTATGTACTGAAATACCTTGAAGACACGAAAGACGTTGAAGACTATGTTATGGAAGACCTAGAGCTCCGACAGTTTCTTGAGCCACACTCAACTCTAAAGACTCTAGTCACAAGAAGAGAGGAGAAAGAGCCTTCAACAACGATCAAAGACAACGATCAAAGTTTTTATCAAAAAGAAACAACGATCAAAGTCACTCCGCTTACAGAAAAAGAGTCACTGGGCTTACTCAGCGATTCTCATCAGAAATTAATTAAGTTTACCATTGACGATTGGCCGGTTTTGCTGAAGAGACTCTACGATAACGGAGAGATCAAAGAATCTACTTTGATGTCTTGTATTTTGAGCAAGAGCAGGGGCTTACCAGCTGCAATCGTTGTCTTAACCAACTCCTTAGACAGAATCGAGTCGTTGTCTGAAAAACAGACGAAGATCTTTAAAGAACTGATTCTATCTTCCGAGTCTTTAGACGCAGCAGCTGCTTCCAAGAACGCTATAGATCTCAGCCGCTACAATCCCCTCTTGCGTTTAAGCTACGAGCTGTTAAAGCCTGAAGGGAAGGTCAAAAGTCCCATCATTGCTTGCTTTTGGCATATCCTGGATTTCTACAAGTACTCTGGATGCGCTTACTACCGCGACCTAATCGTGCACTGGATGCTTGAAGGGTATTTTGATCCGATTAAGTCGGTTGAGAAAGCTTATCAGGAAGGACATTCCATTTTAATGGATTTTATAAACAGAGGAATCTTGAAGATACAAGAAGACAACATGGTGGTTCCAGAGGTTTCTATGAGAAATCTGTTAGATCTTCAAGATTGTGGATTCTTTGGAAGATCTTCTCTTGGATTCGACCGAGTTTACGGAGGAGACAAGAAAAAAGGTCTTGGGAGAATCATCTTACTCGACGATATGATACAGACAATTCAATCCAAGAAGAAGAAGATCACGACAATTATCGTTAGCGGAAATCGTCTACGCAGAGAAGTTCCTGAGAAGTTCTTTGAGAAACAAGAGATGCAAGATCTTGAAGTTGTTGTTCTCTTTGAGCCAATGTTCCACGAGCTTGTTAAATCTTTATCCAAGCTGAAGAAACTCCGAGTCCTCGTGATCAGGGACTGCAATCTAATCCCAAACATCGATGAACTCAGGAGTCTTAAACGCCTACACGTTCTTGAAGTCTCTGGTGCAAGTTCTCTGGATACAATTCCTGATGATTTCTTCAAGGAGATGACTGAGCTTCAAAGTCTTAACCTTTCTGGAAGTGCAATCACATCTTCGCCTTCTACAATCGAAAATCTAAGCATGCTCCGTTGCTTCATCCTAAGAGACTGCTCTGAGCTACAAGATCTACCTAATTTCAATGTGGCAACAAGAGAACTAGAAGTTATCGACATTCGTGGAGCTCGGAAACTCATGTTCTACTTCGATAGAGTTATAAATTGGAAAGATTATAAAGGCAAAAACAAGAACTTCGCTCATCTTCGGCGGCTAGAACACTTAGATTTCTCAGAGACTCAAATCATCCGCCTACCGATATTTCATCTCAAAGACTCTACTAACGACTTCAGTACTATGCCAGCCTTGACCCGGCTCTTGCTGAAAAAATGTACAAAGCTTAGGAGATTGCCACAGCTTAAGCCCTTGACAAAGCTTCAGATTCTTGATGTCTCTGGAGCTACAAGCTTAGTGGAGATGCTTGAAGTGTGTTTAGAGGAGAAGGATGAGCTTAGAATCCTTGATATTTCAGAGACAATTCTTCCCGAGTTAGCCAACACAATCAATGGTGTTATCAATCTCAATCAGCTTTTGATAAGGAACTGCTTCCAGATTAAAGAACTCCCAAGCATTGAGAATCTTACACACCTTGAGGTTTTCGATGTTTCAGGTTGTAATAACTTGGCGAAGATTGATGGATCCTTTGAGAAGATGTCTTACCTCCACAAAGTGAATCTTTCAGGGACGAGTCTCGGTGAGTTACCTGACAAAATCTCAGAGCTATCTAACATCCAGGAGTTCATCATAAGAGACTGTTCCAAGCTAAAAGCTCTTCCAAACCTTGAGAAGCTAACACATCTTGAGATCATCGACGTTTCGGGCTGCACCGAGCTGGATAAAATCGAGGGATCATTCGAGAATATGTCTTACCTTAGTGAGGTGAATCTCTCTGGAACTAAACTCAAAACGTTTCCAGAGTTGCCAAAACAGAGCATCCTCCGTTCTTCAAAACGCATTGTTCTCACGAATGCAAGATGTTTGAAGCGAGACGATTGGAGCCAGATTAAGGAGTGTCTAGCTACGGATCCAGAGGGCTCTACCTTCTCTAATGTAACGGAGAAAGCCAGCGAAAAAAGCGAGAAACTTGTTAATGGCAGCGATAGATACAGAGTTCTTGATCCTGAAGTTCCTTTGAATATCAATATCGTTGAGATCAACAGATCAGTGGATCTTGGAAAAGAGATTGAAGACAAAGCAAGGTATGTATGTATAGTAGAGAATGAATCCAAAAGCATAACTTCTATCAACATGATATCGGTAAAGGGTTGCTGGGTAGAGAGGTGCAAGAACATGGAGAATCTTTTAAAATTAGATGAGAAACAAGAGAAAGAGAAATCATCATCAGCATTGGAGACTCTTTGGATCTCAAACCTTCCATTGCTGACAAGCCTTTACCATAGTAAAGAAGGATTCTTCTTCAAGAACCTAAAGAAGCTAACCATAGATTGTTGTCCAAGCATCAAATCTCTCTTCCCAGAGATTCCTGATAACCTTGAGATTCTCCGTGTGAAGTTCTGTGATCAGTTGGTGAGATTGTTTGAAGGAGAAGACGTAGGAAAATCATCGAAGCTTTGTAAGCTTTACCTTCTTGATTTGCCTGTTTTATCGGTGCTTGGAGCTAATTTCCCGAATCTGAAGAAAGAGAAATGCACGATTAAGAAATGTCCGAAGTTGCCTGAAGATGAATTGAAGCTAGAAAAAAGGGAAGCAGAAGAAATTTCAGAGGAGCAGCCTCACAAGTAAGTGAACTAAGAAGTAGAAAAAATCGAAACTTTTTTGGGTTATTTTTTTCACACTTACTGTTTTTTTTTTTAATTCATGTGTAGGACTTTGGGGCCAAAAATCCAAACTTATACTTAGCCCACAAAAGCTCCAGTGTCCTAGAAACACCGAGTCTCCTTCATCTCTCTATCTCCACTGAATTTAATGTTGAAAGCTAATGATCTTATTACCGTAAACGTCTAAATAATATTCAAAGTCTTGAACTTTGATAGAGCTTGTAATACGAAACTTTTAAAAATGTCAACTTTGTTTGTTGTTGTGTGTTCTCTACTGTAAAATCTCAAAAAAAAGAAAAGAATAGATGAATGTTTTAGTTATTTATATATAGCTGATATTAACCATGATTCATATTTTTGTATCCTTATAACTAACTTGTATTACTTGCTTCTCGGTTTGATCGTGTTAGGGACCACAGCTTTGAAAGCATATAGATGCAACTTTAGGTAGTGGGAATCCTAGAGAAGCTGTAAAACTTCCTCCAGGAGAGGATTTAAACGAATGGCTGTGGATTTCTTTAATCAGGACTTACCGAGTTTTGTACCCCGTAGAACTGTTCTACAATGACTGCTGGTCCCAAGTATATATCTCTTCTTCATTCTCTAAGTAAATTTTGTGCTAATGATTGAAATGGTAATGATTCTTGATCTCTGTTTTCTCTAATGATCTTGAATACAAGAAACCTTGAAACTGCTGGGGTGATATGTATATCTTTTCTCCTCTTTATGTGTTACATAAACCTAAATGTGTTACATTCTGCTTTATATACAACTCAATTCAATCATCTAAACCATCTAAGTTAATCAATTTACGTTCAATTTCTATACACTCTGATATTCTTCAAACTGGTTATATTTCGGTCTTGATGAGATTCTTCTTTATATACAAGCTAATTGCAATTTTCTCATTGCTTTGGTATTGGGATTTGCTTAGATATTACCTTCATTCCCCAGCAATCCCTTTTATGTAAAATCACCTGGATTGAGGTTAAGAGTTTGTAGGGAAGAAAGGTAGAAACGCCAAGTTTCTTGAGCAAGGTGAGCACTCAACTTCTACAGGATGCCAGATTGCTTTAGTTCCTTAGGAGGGTTATAGATAAGATTCTAAGGATCTCAGCGGCGAGATTGAATACCTGGATCGAATCAGAGTTCACGCCGCCCGTCCTGAACAAATAGGAGGCGTGTAGGAACAAAAAGCTCCTGGAACTGCTACCACATCAGAAAGAGACTGTCATGTACGTAAGACAGGCTTAGATCCTGTTCCTATTGGCGACTGCGGCTCGAAAGAGACTCATCTTCGGAGAATTCAACATCCAATCTGTGAACCACAGAGCACTAAACAGACAAGCACTCCCTCAAACTATTGTGATGATCAACCAATTCTGAAACCATTTCATTGATGAAATGTATTGGTTGCAACGTTTCAGGTACGAATACAGATGGGCAGATGGTGTACAAATCAAGAAGCCTATCGAGGTTTCAGCTCCAAAGTATGTCGAATAATTAATGGATTGGATCGAGACACAACTCTATGATGAGTTCATATTTCCTCAAAGACTTGGTAAATAACACACCTTGGGATACATCTTTGATGGTTATGGATAAAAGATCTTACTAGGTGATCTTCTCGGTGAATAATTTTCACTAGATATACATATTTGGTCACTGCATATAAAGATTTTTTTAATTTTTTAATTTTTAAAGCATATGGAAATTTATGATATGTAGTTTTGAAATTGCTTTGAGTTTTGACTTACGTTGAAAATATTTTGGTCAATCTGGGAAAATTAACTTATTGTATGTTGTCATAATGTTACGGTGGTCTTGCTTAAAAACTAAAGAATCAGACATCAGCCAATTGTTATGGTCCCCGTGTATATGGTTCACACGTCAGCTATTTCGTCCATACGTGTCGTTTTCTTAGCTGCCTAACGGAATAAGATCGCCGTCGGCGTCAGCGGCATACAGTGGATTGCTTCGTCAGTTAAACATGACGACCAAATTAAAATGCGAGTTTTGAACTGATCTGGCATGACTTAATTTAATTAATTATTTTAAACTTAATGACTACTCGATTAATTAAACAGTATTTATTATGTTTTGTTTGCTTCAACAGAATAACTTACGTCTTTGGCGTGATTAGTTTACCTTAATTAATTAATTTCGTCTAGATATATCTCTCTGTACTGCTTTTTTTTAAAGCATTCGATTTTTCTTTTTCTGACAAAGTTGAATCACTTTCTCTTGTTAATCGTCGTCTGAGAAAAATTTGAAAACCTCTGAGCTCATAAATCTTCGAAAATCAAACATCAAATTCCGGCGCCGATGAACAATCAGATCAATTAGTAATTTGATGAATCTCCCGCGGAATTAAGTAGATTCGATTTCGATTTCCGTGGGGAAGTTTGTGAGTTTTGATTTGTTCGTCCGTCCCCGTGGGAGGAACAGAGAAAAATGTCCAAGGTAGTGTACGAAGGGTGGATGGTTAGGTATGGAAGGAGAAAGATCGGACGATCGTATATTCATATGAGGTATTTCGTGTTGGAACCTCGTCTTTTGGCGTATTACAAGAAGAAACCTCAGGATTGTCAGGTGAAGAACGAATTATTGAATTTGTTTACGTTTTGAGTAGATTTCTATCGATTTTTGTTTTTCTCCTTGGGGTTTATGGTTAGAGATCAGTATTAGAAAGTGGTGATTTCTTAAATGTGTTGGAGTAGACTTTAAGATGAATTGTAAAACTCATATGGTATCTCCAGGTACTTCAGATACAGATAAACACTTTAACATGTTTGCTTTGCTGAGAGATGAATTTTTACATGTTCAAATAGGTTCCTATCAAGACCATGTTAATTGATGGCAACTGCAGAGTTGAGGATCGAGGCTTGAAAACACATCATGGACATGTGAGTCTTGTTTTACCTTTTTCTGTTATCATGTTGTTACTTTAAGTGCTTTATAGATGTGTATATGATGTGTTCCATCAAAGGAAATTCAGGGTGTTGTGAACTTCGCCACTCTTCTTAACGTGTGTATCTAAGCTAGATTTCTTATAAACATTTACTCTTATTAAATGTCGTTGTCCTTGATTTGGAGGAAGTTATTCAGATTTACCTTCTCTTCCCTAGCGAATAATTGAACTTTCCACTGTGGGATGAGAGAGGTGATGAGTAAGACAAGAAGACTCTCTAGGAAGTAGGAGTGGCTGTTTGGTATTCTTAGTTGTGAAGATTATTTTTTTGGGCAGAGTAACTGGGTAGAGTAGTTGATTTAACTAGATTTGGTTGGTAAATCTGCTCTAAGTCTCTTGAGGACCAAAAGCAAGCATAACATAAACACTGATGTTCATATGTTACATATATGTATGATATACAGATTCCAGGGTTTTGATTATTAAGTTAGATAGATCATCTGAAGGTTTGTTTAAGGGTAGCTTTCCACATCTGTTCCAATCTCCTCCTGCAAGAGAATGATAACATTTGTTATGAATCAGTTGATGGTTTCCCATTACACGTTAATTTGCTTTTATGCCTTTGACTGTTATATCACTTATGCCTTTGCAATCTCTTTTGGGCTTTCCGGCTCCACTTTGCAGATGGTTTACGTGTTGTCTGTCTATAACAAGAAAGAAAAGAATCATAGAATTACGGTATGTTGTCTTTCCTTTAAGAATAGCTTACACTAGCTTTTTCTTGTTCCTTGGCGATTTCATGCTTCTGGTTAGTTAATGTGGAATATGTTTCTCGCTAGATGGCAGCGTTCAACATCCAGGAAGCATTAATGTGGAAGGAAAAAATTGAGTCTGTTATAGACCAGGTTTGTCATTTGCCTGCCAACTCCTGTTACACGAAAGCTTACTCCCATTTTGTTATTTATTCAATAGTCACTGTTTCTACTTTTGTAGATTGCTACTTTAGCTGATGACCTAACTATGTTTTGCACTGGTGCAGCATCAAGAGTCCCAAGTTCCAAATGGTCAGCAGTATATATCCTTTGAATATAAGTCTGGAATGGATTCTGGAAGGACTGCTTCATCTTCAGACCATGAAAGCCAGTGAGTGCATATTCGAAATGATTTCTCTATTACTTCTGCCAAGTTGAATCAATTTACCAACAATTCACTAGCTCAAGTTTCTTACTTTTAGGATTTCTTGACCCAATCCTAGCAAACTATATTCTGAATATACTCATCGAGTCATCGTTCATAAACTTGATCTCCTTGTTATGGATGACACAATCCACATTGTTCAAAAATGGTCTGTGGCGACTTATGATTATAATATAGACTTGAAAAATCATCATTCTATTAGATTAACAAATATAGGAAGTAAACTATCAATCCTGATCTGTGTATTCTTTTTCCCGAATCGGGTGTCTCAATTTTTGAGTCATTCTAAGAATGTCACAATTTACAAATGCCAGAAGAAGCTAACAAAATGCTGCATGTAGAGAATGCCCAGTATCATTTCAGATATCATTACTTTTGATGTTTGTCACTATGTTTTTTATCTTTTGACTTTGATATGCATATAGTTATGCAAACAATATCTGCAATTTCCTTCAGATTCAGTGCCCCAGAGGATGAAGAGAACTCTCGACGTAGCTTAATGAGGAGGACAACTATTGGAAACGGTTCATTTTCGAATTGACTTATTCGTGATCTAATCTGATACTGCGGTCCTGGCTGATCTGATCACCTCAAAACAAACTTGCAGGTCCTCCGGAATCTGTACTTGACTGGACCAAAGAATTTGATGCAGAGTTGGCGAACCAGAATTCCAACAACCAAGCATTTTTGAGAAAACACTGGCGTCTCCTTCAGTGCCAAAATGGTTAGTGATTTTACAGGGTTTCTAGAACATGCTGCTACTTCTGAAATGCAATTTAGTATACTATTGCCCCTTGTTAAACTACAACAATTATAAGATTTTATGCAGACCTTGTGGAATCCAGTGCCCTCGTTAGTTATATAGGAACTGGAAGATCGTTTTCAATGAAAGATCAATAGAACCTTCTATAGTCATGGGTTCCATTATTCCCATCGTTAGGCCCGAATTCTAGAATGGTCTTGTATGAAAAATTTGTTCCATTTTTTAATCGTTGTTGAGTGAATTTTGTTAAGTTTCTCATTCGCTCGATGCTCTTAATTTATTTTTTAGGAACATATTTATTTAATTCTTGCTTCTTACAATTTGTCCTTCATCTGCTTTTGTTTTTCTATATATTTGACAGGTCTTCGGATTTTTGAAGAGCTTCTTGAAGTTGATTACCTTGTATGGAAATGTCTAATACTTTGTTATTCTTATGCGTGATTTCCCTTTTATTACATAGTAACTTTATATAGACAAGAACCATCATCATAGTGCTACACGTGCAGCCAAGAAGCTGTAGCAGGGCAATGAAGGCTGTTGGTGTAGTGGAGGCAACTTGTGAGGAAATATTTGAGCTTCTAATGAGCATGGATGGCACTCGTTATGAGTAGGTGTTTCTCTGCCTTCTGCTTTTTCTCCTCATTTTCTGGTGGTAGGAGATAGCTTGTACGGTGTTACACTTTCTTAGTTTTTTGCAGTTAGACACTATTATTTGGAAAATTTATTAAATATTTCCTTGTACTGTTATGCATTTTGTTATTAGTGTCGGGTCTATGTTTTCTGTTTCTTTCCCTGAGAAACAGTGTCACTAGCCCAACATTTTATAATGTGTCCAGAAGTGTTTTACTATAGTATCTGTATCTGAAGTTTTCTGTGTTCCTGTCTTCTCCTATTTGATGCAGGTGGGACTCCAGCTTTCACTATGGTAGCTTAGTGGAAGAGGTGGATGGTCACACAGCAGTGCTCTATCACAGACTTCTGCTCGACTGGTTTCCAATGTAACTTAGCGCCTGAAAATTTATTGTCCACTTACAGTCAAGCTGACAAAATGTGATGATTTTATTCCAAATGAATTAAACCTTATCAGCACATCCTTAGAATTAGAAAATAGGCTTTGTTCGCCTAAGGGGCGTAGGTTCAATGCAAAGGTGTCTTTGACTTTTGTCTACCATAATAAGATGCTGTATTAGACTGGGAAAGAATAAACAGTTCAGGTTTATCATTATTGTTTTCATTTGTGATCTTCCTGTTTCCAGTTAGAATATTTTTGTTGTTTCCACGAGCTCTGTTTTATCCTAATTGTTTCACAAATGGTTTCAGGATTGTGTGGCCTCGTGACCTTTGTTATGTCCGCTATTGGCGCCGTAATGATGATGGGAGTTATGGTATCTTCCTTTCCTCTTTACTCATTTAGAATCTGGAAAGGTAGTTTTATCGTTTATGTAGCTTCTTGGTTATTTATCTCGCTCTTTCTGTGAAGTTGTGTTGTTCCGTTCTAGGGAGCATGAGAATTGTGGTCCACAACCTGGATGTGTTCGGGCTCATCTTGAGAGTAAGTTTAGGAAACTAACCGGTGCTAACCGCTTATAATCTTCTAATCTTAGATGTACTGCTATCTAACGTGGGCTACTTTGTTTCTCTTAGGTGGAGGATATAATATTTCCCCACTAAAGCCCCGGAATGGGAGACCTAGAACACAAGTGCAACATCTAATACAAATTGATCTAAAAGGGTGGGGTGCAGGCTATCTACCAGCATTTCAACAACATTGTCTTCTTCAAATGCTGAATAGTGTTTCTGGTAAGTTCTTTCATGCTTCCTTTCCACTGGTTTCTTCAGGTCTTTGCAGAAAAGTAATCCCACTTGACTATTTGATATCATCCGTTGTAATTTATGGTGCTGTGCTTATCACAGGTTTGAGGGAATGGTTTTCACAGACAGATGAGAGAGGTGTTCCTACACGCATCCCTGTCATGGTTAACATGGCATCATCTTCCTTGAGCTTAAGTAAGAGTGGAAGGTCTCTGCATCAGTCTGCCTTTTCTCTTGATCAAACAAATTCTGCCAACAGAAACTCCGTCCTCATGGATGAATACTCAGATGATGATGATGAATTTCAGATTGCTGAATCAGAACAAGAGGTTTGATTATTATCAAGAATTTAAATTTTAAACTCTTAAGCAGCATCTGAACTGAATCTTCATTCTTGTGTACTATTTCAGCCTGAAACAAGCAAAACAGAGACCGATGTCAAGAGACCAGGTGAGCACCCTAGTATTAAGTGTGAAAATCCCACTCAAGCCAATTAGTTTATCTAAAAGCAATGGTTTCTTGTGCGATTTGAAACTTCAGAAGAAGAAGCTGCTCATAACATTGATCTGTCATGCTTTTCGGGTAACCTAAAGCGCAATGAAAATGAAAACGCCCGTAACTGCTGGAGAACTTCTGATGGGAACAACTTCAAAGTTCGGAGCCAGAGTTTCCGTGATGATAAAAGAAAGGTTAGTAAACCTTTTGTCTTATTAATTAAGAATGGTTGGGTTCTTACTTCCAGCTAACTTCTATTACTGTCCATTTAACACTAAGGAAGATACCTGCGGGGAAGCATCTTATGGATCTCGTTGCTGTTGATTGGTTCAAAGACAGTAAAAGAATAGATCATGTTGCTAGACGCAAGGGCTGTGCAGCACAAGTAAGTTATACAAGCACCTTAGTTTTAGTTAAAGCTTCAAAAATTCTTCCCATGCTATTTATTAGCTTGTGGATGAATCTAATTCACTTAGAAAGATTGTTGAGCCTTTTGATAAACATGTTCAGGTTGCTGCAGAAAAAGGTCTATTCTCAATGGTGGTAAATGTTCAAGTAAGCTTTGCCCATCAACTATTATTAAGATTCAGAACATAGTGTACAAACCACAAAGTCATATTTACTTAGGTTTAATCCGGTTTTTATATAGGTTCCTGGATCAACACACTACAGTATGGTGTTTTATTTTGTGATGAAAGAACTCGTACCCGGATCCCTCTTGCAACGGTTTGTGGATGGTGATGATGAATTCCGGAATAGTAGGCTAAAGCTTGTACCTTTAGTTCCTAAGGTATGTTTGATCTCTTTGTGATTACTACTGCAAGTATATAAAGATTTTATAGGAAGTCTGTTCATGTAGAACTAAATTATATGCAGGGCTCATGGATAGTACGGCAAAGCGTGGGAAGCACCCCATGTCTCCTTGGGAAAGCAGTTGACTGCAACTACATCCGTGGCCCGACATACTTAGAAGTGAGCGGACCCATCAATCTAGTTTATGAATGCTTCTCGAACCAAAAATAACCTAATACTTTATCTTATTGATGTAGATTGATGTAGATATTGGTTCATCAACCGTTGCAAATGGAGTTCTCGGCCTCGTCATTGGCGTAATAACGTCTCTGGTTGTGGAAATGGCTTTCCTTGTACAGGTGATTTATCTATCTATATAAACTGATTGGCTCAGGTAGCTGGGGATATTGTGATGCATTAAAATCATGTTGGATTTTGCAGGCAAATACACCGGAAGAACTGCCGGAGAAGCTAATCGGTGCGGTTCGGGTTTCGCATATTGAGCTCTCCTCGGCTATTGTTCCGAATCTGGAGTCAGAATAAACCTTTCAGAAATTACCAGCCAACATCATAATATAAGTTCAGTTACATAAGTGTTTGGTGGTTCTTTGGAATATTCACTGCCTCGATTCTTTATCTTGTCTACATTTCTTTTTCCTTTTGGCTTTATTTCAATACATCTTTTTTTTTGTAATGTCAAAACAAAATAGTTTGTTACATATCTATTTACAATGCATCAATATGGTGTAGTGCGTTACTTTTATCATGCATGATAACTGAGTCATTAAAGTCGATGTGACAAATGAGTAGCCGAATGTGTTTTCACTTTTCACTAGAGTTTGATATTTCTGTAACTTAATTCTACAAATGTCAAATCTTATAACATGTTATTTTAATTGATAGTCTAACTCGATCATTGAAAATAACTCTGATCATTCAATATCTAATATAATTTATTTCAAAATTCTTGCTTCCATTTTTTTTTCTTTGGTAACTCAAACAGAAGCAATATGATGGTACGAGCAAAACGGTCAGTTTTGTTATTGAAACTTCTTTTAGAAGAAATCATCAACTTTGTAGAAAAAGATTGGTCATTTGACAAGTTTAGTTATCTTTCTTTTGAGTTTGATCAGATATGCACAATCTGTCTAAAATCTCGAGTGTTGCTACGTGAATATAAGCCTTTCATTCTGTATAAATCATCACCTTTTAAAATCTCGAGTATACGGCTTTCATTCTGCATATCTCGAGTGTGTTGCTACTTGAATACAATAAAATCTTGGACTCATTGTTGAAAATGGAGATAATGAGTAAATTGGAGAAAATCCATTTCACCATCTCCAAATTTGGTGTGTTTGATGGGTGCCATAGAGTTAATTTGCTATTGGATTTTAAAACCAATAAAAGAAGAGTGTCAATTGAAAATACATCTTCAATCAATTGGGAAAAGTATGCTCAGAAGTCTCTTTCTTACATAGATTCTTTTAGTTAAATGCTTATATATCATTAACGTAAGGAAAATCTAAAGAACAAAATTGATTATTTTGAGGTCATGACGGAGTTTAGATGAAGAAGCCTCATGGAGAGGAAATAATAAACAAGGTACAAATGGTACACTGAACAAATAATAAACTCGTCCAATAGTTCTGCTGCTACTGAGTCCTTTAATGAGGAATGGTTTCTTGAAGCTCAAGGTAAGATGAATGTGAAAATTTCTGTGGAAGTTTTATCACATGCTCCTCGCGGGCTACACCACAAAATGCCATACCAAGAGAATAACCTAAAGCACGAGAAACCGAAACTGCCACTGCATTTCCAATCTGACAATACCTATAGAAAATTGAAAAGCAGTGACTGAGATTTGCTTGCTAATCTGATACTATTGTCTTATGGTGTTTCGAACAAAAAGTATATACCTTTGTTTAATAGTTCCACAGAACTGGAAGTAATCAGGGAAACCTTGAAGCCGTGCACATTCTCTTATGGTTAGGATTCGATCTTGTTCGGGATGCAATAACGCCTGTAAATAGCAAAACTCTTACCAAACGTTAAAAAAAAAAGATGGGAGTCATGTGAAAAGTGCAGAGGAGTGGCTTTAAGGAAACCTGATTGTGGCAGCTCGGGACTGTTAGAACGGTTGGAACTGTTTCGTCCCACCAAAGACGCGCAAACGGTCTACGAATTTAAAAATTCAGAAAGACTAAGAACATGGGGAATTTCAACAAATTGTTTCAGATGAGGGAACTTAAGAGACTAGGCTAGTTTACCTTTTAGATTTTCCTTGCTGAAAAGTAAAGACGTATTCTGGTACCTAAAGAGGGCCACAAGTGAGCTGATTCAGAACAAATAAATTCATCTTTTGAAACTTTGGGAATTGTTGAATCAACAGAATTTTCAAGTAGAAAGTCATTAGCTTGATAATTTCAGGACTAATACTGTGTAGTTTCATCGATAACTCATGTAATTTTGGTATGGGTTCAGTTCATATAAGAGGATTCTTTACCAATGGCTTTCCTGATGGCAAAATAACTGGTTTCATTGATGGATCACGGCAGACTGTATTGTCGTTTCTGACAATTAACCCCGGGAGATCCCTGAAATTAGCTCCCTGCAAATACTTCTCTCTACATGAGAATCTTTCAGCTAGAGGATACGGATTGTTTTAGTAATAGAAAAAGATGTGTACCTTCCTCTTTGGGATTTGACAAACTCGGACATAATCATCTTCAAACATATAGAAAGGTCTGTGATCATGCAGTAGCATCGTCCTTTTGTTACAGTTACCAATTGCAGAGCCCGTCAAATCTGACAACGAAAAATGCTAAAGCGTGAGTAACATATGAAATATGCAAGTGGTCATGTCTTATAACTACGTTACTCCAGACAAATGTTTTGAAAGAGACTGTAACTACAGAAATCCAGACGGTCCAACTTACCATGTTTGGTTGATCTAATGTATTTCTGGAAATCTGTTTCTGGAAGAGTTTCATAAGGCATTTTTTCCCGGTCTTCATCATTTGCCACCTAGAGTTTGTGAAACGAAAAAAAGAAATTATAAGTATATATGTTTAACCCTGAATTGCAAATGGATCTAGTGGACATGAACCTTACATGAGGAAGATCTGATATCGCATCTTTTAGAACAAGCGCTTTTTCAAGTTTTCTGGGCTGGCCTTCAACATAAGCAACTACATTTCGCTGAAACATGAAAGCCAAGATGGGTTAAACTGGGAGAACGACAGGGCCAAGGAAAGGAGAATGAAGTAATTATCCATTTACAATTTTATTACCTCGAACTCAAGTGGATATCCATATCTGACAATAACATCATGGGTTGGAAGGGGGAACGGAGGTAGGTTCTGAAATGAAATACCAAATAATTTAAGTATGAAAATGTCAGCTCGAGGAAGTTATTAGGTCTTTAAACTAACCTTGTTTGGATCAGCTCCCCACATGAAAACTCGGGAACGAAATTGGGAAAGACCATAGCAACCAGCTGTCATGATACCTAACCTTGCTTGGTATCTCATATGCACAAGACGGCTCAAAGCATATCTCCCAAGAGAACCTTTGTCCAAACGCAGAATATCAACAACATTTTCCATCAACACGAATGCAGGTTTCAGATACTCCACTATGTCCATGAAAACTATAATTTGCTGATTCCTTTCATCACTCAATGGAGAATCAACGTTCCTGTAGCGGTTGTAGCCGCTAATTCCTTGGCATGGAGGGCCCCCACATATCACACCAACGTCACCCTGGATTACAATCATTTACAAGATTTTCTGATTTTCAGTGCAAGAGGATGTTGATGGTACAATCATAAAACTTTCAAAGATCAAGAATCCAATTCAGAAGCAAGCAAAGGATTTCTTACAGGAAGTGGCAAGATCTTGGACTTAAATCCACTAGTTACAAAGTCTCGAATGGCATCTTGACAATTGCTAAAATTTCAAACAATATTAATTAGACCCAGATAACAACAGACACCCTTAACATTTTTAAAAAGCATATACCTCAATTCATCTGCTGGTTCCCAAGTATCTTCGTTGCTGCTGTATCCTTTCCAGTGCACCTAATGAAATAGCCATGAGCATGGATTCATCTTCACCAAACTAAAACGTCATAAGCTAGCAAAGAAATGCAGAATATCCGTCTTGAAAGTTCTTAAAGGTGAAAAGAACAGTCTTAAAACCCTAAGAAGTAAAGTTCGATCAACAACATAATTGCAACATAGGGCCTCCTGCCATACCTTAAACTTCAGGCCATTTTTTCCTGTATTGTCAGGATCACCATAACATATATCAACCAGTTTTTCAACTTCGTACTCCTCAGAGTCTGAATCATTATGTTTAGAAGAACTACTTTTACTGGTTTCTCTTGTTGAATTTTCGGATCTAGACGTATCAGTTCTCTGATCATTATGAAACACATAGCGCTTGCATAATTTATCCCACTCCTTCAAAAGTAGGAGGAAGTCTCCAGCAGCATCATTCCTAACCTGTAAACAAAGACAGCATCAATAGATTTAGTCTCCAAAGAATGATCTAGCAATTCACGCTAAGAACTATTCTGACCTGTGTCTTTGGATGGTTCAATTTCAAGCTCTCACAGGCAGCCATATTCTGGTCAACAGCCCATTTCTGAAAAAAATAGAAAAGAAAATGGAATCCAGAGATTAAATCAAACTGAGTGCAAAAAGAGCTGTCCGTTCTAAGTTAAAGAGTTAATTACTTAAAGCAAGTACCGTCACGATATCAACACCAGAAATTTTGGCTCCAAGACTTAATCCAGTCGACATTCCACCACACCCACTGTAAAGATCAAGCACAGGAAGCTCTTCGCTAAAAATGTTATTTTTCAAAACAGATTCAGTGGATTCTGTAGGTATCACATCGGCGCAGCACTCAAGCTGGTTTTTGGACGATTTAGCTGAGACCAAAAAAGAAGAAACATGAATATTCAAGCTTCTGTGCCTAGGATCTTAGTAAAGATACTGTGTAGCTGCTCATAAACTCTGGCATCTATTTTGCTAAAAGAAATAAAGAAAAAACTGCTACATATCATAAGCTGATATGTACATATTGCTTAACCAGCGCATGAGCACTTACGATTTCTCAAGGTTCGAAATGTTGAATAGTCCACGCAATACTCCATATCAAAATAATAGTCAGACTTTATAGAATTGGGCTTTAATCCTGCCTGCAAAATCATGAAACTAAAAAATTCAAACGCAAATTGTAATAAACTTAAAGATCTGTTAAGATTGTAAACCCAAAAAAAAAGAGAGAAAGAGAAAGAGCTGGACTCTGCATACCCTAGGTGAAACTTGTATAACAGTAACTTTATAAATAATACAATCTATTGGATTGTCATTCATTACGGTAGAATAGAAGAGACGCCTTTTGTCATGATCAGTAGCCTGCTGTTCCATTACCTACAAACACTAGACAAATGAGTAACTAGTTGTTGCAGCGCAAAGTAATAAACAAGCAACAAGAGAAGAACTTGTATACATACGGTATCCGTTGCTCTATAAAACCACTGAACTCGGAAGTAGCTTTCTCCATCTGTTGTTTTAAAAAACTCTACTATTTTGCCAACATGGTTCTCTTCTTCTCCACCCTATAATATTCTTATAATGATTTAGGCATCATACTGGAAAGGGACATGTAAGTTATTTTCTTTATAAAAAAGGCATAACATTCTAGAAAACCCAAGGATACTGAGGTCAAGATTACCATTTTCATGATAAGCACGTTTTACCTTTATGCAGGCAAAGTCTCCAAGGCTAAAAGTGTGCCCGTCAATATTTGCTTGCAGATAATGGCATTCCACATTTGCAACAATCTTGTCTTCGTCATCTCTTCAAGAAAATCGTTCAGGATCAGGATAATAAATGTATTAGTAGAACAAACGAAATATGAAGTAATAGAATATTATAGAAAAAAACAGTGAGTTGATTCATCGCAAACCAGAGTAGTACTTACTCTGGCTGTTGGCCTCTACTCTTAGATTTGCGTTCCTGAAAATTAATGAACTTACCAATCAGAAATGAAGCTGATATTTCGAGAGTGAAAAGAAAGATATAAGGTCCTAGTTATGTTCGATTACAAGCATATACTATCTAATGGGAGTGACAAAGCCACAGAGTTATCCTGAAATAAACTAGATATGCAATCTCTATCGCTCAAATAAATTTTGTAACCTACACAAACAATTCAAGCTAAAGTAGTCAAATGCAAAGCAATTAATCAACGACCTTGAGATCATATCTCCAGCGCCATCTTTCTTGAGCCTCCTCGCAAGAAATTGGCTCTCCAATGAAAAAACAGTTACTACGTTTGTCTATCTCATGGACAGTGGTTCGGGTCACCCGCTCACCTTTTCTCTTGGTTGATTTAGTTGGACTATTCAGATCCAATGAAACGAGTCCCCCATTTTTCCCTGAGGAGAGGGTAGATCCACTTTCGACTTGTGTCAAAATATCTCCATTTGAATTTTTCATATACAAATATTCACCCGAAGATTGTTCATCGCAGTCAGAGAGATAGATCACAGTAGAATTTACTTGCATCTCCTTAGCTATTCCCTTATCAGTAGCACCACAAACACTAGTTTTACCCTGAAGTGAAGACTCCATTACACCTTTTTCCACTAAGGCGGTCGTCGCAGTTAATCCATTACCTGCATTTTCACTTGTTTCCAAAGAGCTAGTGTGAATATCACCCGCATATAGGTCAGCAGATCTGGGTTTTCCTAACATCTTGGCCCTACTATCATTTACAGTTGGCTTGATGCAGCCTGAAGGAAAATTTAATAGCTCTTTCTTGGATGAAACAAGGCCACCACCTTCACATTTCTTTATAACCTCACAACAGATATCATTCTCACTAATTTGCACCCGCTTCTCAGTTCTTCTCACCTGTTTTGCGCCACGTAATGCCGGGCCACAATCTTTTATTGTGTTCAAAGTTTCTGTGCAGCCATTTTCGACAATTCCAGATAGCGTTGGAGATCTTTTGAATACCAAAGGCTTCTCCTTTTCTTTAGATCTTTCGAGGTTTTCTTCTCCCTCATTCTCTGTTCCCTTCATGAATCTTGGAGATCTCCTCATTCGCTTATTCCTGCCAAGACTCTGGTTAGAAGAATCAATGCTTGAAGTTAATGAATCACTGTCAACTTTCCTCGTGGCTGGAACTTGCAATCTTGATCTAACTCCAGCATTGGTTTCCTTATATTGGCACTCGGAAATTATTTCCATCTCCAGACTCTTGGCAATTACAGCTATTTCTCTGCATCAATTTCACAGTAAACAAAATCAGGGAACTAATTTGTCTATATGAAGGATGATCATTAATTTATACCAAACAAGAAGGCAATAACATTAACCCTCAATGATGTTAATCCAAAGATATCCAATTCAATTTATTCATAAAATAATAAGGATTTATAGTCATTAAATCTGGTCTCTGTCCTCTGATATATGTTTCTTCTAACAGATACTGCTCTGAAGCTTTTACTTACTTGAATTTCAATCCATCAGAATCTAAGCTTTCCTTCTGCATTATTCCATTAACAAAAAAAGGATATTAAAAAGACGGAAAATACACAAAATGACATTTCAAGAAAAGAAGGAATGAAAGAATCTTTCATATCAGTCAATGAATAAAACAACCACATTCTTCGACGACGATTTTGCACTCTACCCTCTAATTAAGCTGCATTGGTGACTAACCTTGACGAGAGCACTACTACACTTTCTTTTCCTCGACCCAAACTTTCCGGTCACCGGAACCGAGCATACATTTTCGATTTTTTCTTCCACCGGCCTAAATCTTGGCGACCTCCGAGAGGACTTCCTTTGCGAAGTTCCACCTTCTCCTGCATTCTCTTTAGGCAAAATACAGTTGAGCCTCGGGGATCTCCTACTACTCATTTCTCCGCCGTCGGATAGCTTCGTGAGTTCTCGACTAGACGACTTAGTTGCTTCTTGGGGATCTTCTGGATTCGGTAACCAGAGGACAAGAGAGAGGCATTGCGGATCGGATCTAGCAGAATGTTAAAGAGAAGTTGCGGATCCAAATTGGCCAATGGTAATACTGAGTGTGACTTTTTGACTTTTGTTTTCCGTGACTGTCACGTGTCACTCTTTTTTTAGAAATTAAAGTAATTTTCAACAACTATAAATAATTTCCTTGACAAATTCTGCCGGTTAAACAAAAAGACAGTTACAACTTATATACAAATTCTGAAAAAGTGTTTTATTAATTATAAAATATTTTACAAAAATTAAATTTATCAAAAAAATAAAAATCGACTAACTAATACTTGTGGTAATATGTTAATTATTGATGAGATGAGATTAGGGTTGATCATAATTTGCAAATTCCTATGTGTTGCAAATGATGTTTTAGTTCTTTTATTTGCAGATCTTGTTTCCATAACACCTCAAGCAACTCATCTTTCTCCTTTGTGAGTCTTCCAATTTGATGTATCATACTTGGTCGTGTGATGAAAAGTTCTGGTCTTGGATACTGATTTCTATGCTACCTTTGTTGTTAATATTATTTGACTTAGGACCTTCTTAGGTGTTTCAACACCAGTCTTGGCGATATGTCTACAAGGTGAGAATGCTCTTGATGTTTTCCTGTGGTATATAGAAGTTTACTGTTTATAATTTTGGTGTAACCTGAGGTTGTTTGTTTTTCCCAGGCATTGGGTTATTATATTTCAAAAGGATCAAAGCGAGCAGTTGATGAGATTATTGAGCATACTTAACAAATATTATTGCTCTTGCACATTGATGATATGTGGTTATATCTTGCGGTGGTGACATGATATTTGTTTTCGGATTTGTAGTCACTCACGAGTTTTGTGTAAGTTGAAAGGAATGGAAAAGATGTGAAAAAGAAGGCTGAAAACAAACATAGTCCCTCTCTTGAATAATAAAGTTAGTTTTTTTATGACAGCTACAAGGATAGGGATTCTAGAGAAGGAAATAATGACTTTTTTTACTATGATAGGTAGTTTTTTGGCTTTACAATGATTTAATTTTAAGATATATGTGGGATTTTTATACATTTTCTGTTTGTAATTGCATTTTCCTCTGTAAGCTCTCCCTCATATTATATTACTTTCATATGCTGGCTAGACATTTCTCTTGTATATATAGGAAGGTTCAACTGAAGCCGCTGAAGTGGGTTAAAATTTAAGAGTCATGTTGCTAAATGGAGGTATCTTATGGTCGCTTATCTAACTCAGGTGCAGGCCATTGATGTATTCTTGTCTAATGTTTTCAATATATGCTTCATGAAGAACTTGGTAGATACTTTCGAAACAATATGTATCCAGGTAAGGGCACTTGAGCTGCTTTTATTTGTTACTTTCCATCTGTCTCTCAAAACTTTCAGACGCAGTTTATTGTCCTTGTGATGATCAATACTTCGTCCCGTCTATTTCACGATGAAATGGCTTCTGCTTGCAGGTGAAGGAATGGTTTGCTTCGTCTCCATAGTACATACCGTCATGACCTTAAAATTTTACAGCTCTGACGAGGGACGTGTTCAGGTACAGCTTTACTCTTTTAGTAGTAAAGATGAGCATATAACCTTAAGATTTTGAGCAATTATGACAGGTACGAGGTTAGGGATTCCAGAGAAGGAAAGAATGATTTTGGGTATATTTTGCTTTGGTTTGTTTTTTCCCCCAGTTGAGGCTGATGTTAATGTTTTTTCGTGATGTCGAGTAAGTCAATCATCCATTCTTGTTCAGTCGGTTTCAATTCTGAATGTGCAGCACGAACCAATGATATCTATCCAGTGGAAAAAAGGTCTCATAGAGTCAATGGGATCATTGTGACATTGCAAGAATACTAAAAAGAGGGACTAAGTAAGGACATACCGATCAAGTTGAGGCAAGTCCTGGTTTCAAGGACATTGCAAGAGTAGAACAAGTACAAACATTAGATCCACTACCAAACTATCCAATTGAGCACTTGAGATTTAAAGTTTTCAAAAGCTTAAAGCAAACATCTCTTGTTTTCGTAACTCCGCAAGCAACTCTTCCTTCCTTTGTGAGTCTCTCAATATCAGTAACTCATCATCATACTCCCTCGTGTGATGTAGAGTCTTGGAATGTTCCGCAAACAACATAGTTTTTTGTTAATATATATATATATATTTGTTCATACGATTATACACATGTAAGTAAAATTTAAAATCTGTAACTACTTAATTGTACTTTCTTCTATATGTGGGTAAAATTGTTCTAACAAACGGAAAACAAAATTATAAAAACTTTAAAGAAAACCATTGTTGTTGGTCATAATTTGCATATTTCCATGTTGTAAATGATACTTTCTCCTTTGTGAGTCTCTCAATATGAGTCATCATACTCTCTCAGGTGATGAGGAGTCTCGGAATATTTTTCGTAAGCACAACATAATCATCATTTGCATTTTGCAAATTCATATCTCTCTGATCAAATTCTTTTAAATTCTTGCAAAAATAAATAAATTATATATATATATATATATATATATATATATATTCAAAGTTTCAAACAGTAAATCACCAGAAATTATTTTTTTTTGGAATTTAACTCGGATCTTTATTATTATTATTTTTATTTATTTTTTGTAATCATTGAACTAGCTTTGATTCCGTCGTTCGTTCATTTTTCCCGATCAGACACTAAAGATTCAATCGCTGCGTAAAATTTCAAACTCTCCTCTAATGGCGCCGACTCATCTTCACATATCCTCCAATACTAAAACCTCAACGTCTCACCAAAACCCTCCCTTTTGGTTCTCTCCTGAAACAGGAATCTACAGAAGCAAATTTCCCTCCGTAAACCTCCCGGTAAACCCAAATCTCGACGCCGTCTCCGCCCTTTTCTCTCACAGACACGACGGCGATGCAGCCCTCATCGATTCCTTGACCGGGTTCTCAATATCTCACATTGAGCTACAAATTATGGTTCAATCCATGGCGGCTGGGATTTATCACGATTTAGGTGTTCAACAAGGTGACGTTGTTTTGCTCGTTTTGCCTAATTCTGTTTATTTCCCATTGATTTTTCTCTCGTTGATTTCGCTTGGCGCCATTGTTACAACAATGAATCCTTCGAGTAGTTTGGGAGAGATTAAGAAGCAAGTGAGTGAGTGTAATGTTGGTTTAGCGTTTATTTCTACTGAAAAAGTTGAGAAGTTGAGTTCTTTGGGGATCATTGTGATTAGGGTACCTGAAAGTTACGATTTTGATTCGATTCCATTAGAAAACCCGAAGTTTTACTCGATTATTAAAGGAGATTTCGGATTTATACCAAAACCGTTGATTAAGCAAGACGATGTAGCTGCAATTATGTATTCCTCTGGGACAACTGGAGCAGGTAAAGGAGTTTTGTTAACTCATAGGAATTTGATAGCAACAATGGAGCTTTTTGTGAGGTTTGAAGCTTCGCAATACGAATATTCTGGCTCGAGTAATGTTTATCTAGCAGCTTTGCCATTGGGCCATATCTACGGGTTATCACTTTTTGTATTGGGACTGTTGTCTCTGGGATCAACAATTGTTGTTATGAGGAGATTTGATGCTTCTGATGTTATTAATGTAATCGAAAGGTTTAAGATCACGCATTTCCCGATTGTTCCTCCTATGTTGATGGCATTGACAAAGAAGGCAAAAGGAGTTTGTGGAAAAGTGTTGAAAAGCTTAAAGCAGGTTTCTTCTGGAGCAGCTCCTTTAAGCAGGAAGTTCATTGAAGATTTCCTTGGGACTCTTCCTCATGTGGACTTGATCCAGGTCTCTGTATTTTATTGTTGCAAGTCTTTTTATGAGCGGTTTCTATTACAAAGCTTGATGGCATGTTCTTATAGCATTTGTATATGTTAGTTAGGAATTGAATATAATGTTATCCATCCATAAACTCAATAGGTAGTAGAATCTAGATTTTTCTGACTTTGACATCTCTTCTCAAAAGGAATAAATAAAACTGAATTTATGAGGCCTTGAGTTTTGAGTCGCACTATTATTTTGTTTACATTTTAGCTGAAAGTGTGCATATATGGAATCACATTTCTTTTTTTTGTTGCAGGGGTATGGAATGACTGAATCAACCGCAGTTGGAACACGGGGCTTCAACTCGAAAAAGCTTAGTAGGTATTCTTCGGTGGGACTACTGGCTCCTAATATGCAAGCCAAGGTAGTAGATTGGAGCTCTGGTTCTTTCCTTCCACCAGGAAACCGAGGAGAGCTCTGGATACAAGGTCCCGGTGTCATGAAAGGTAGATAGATTCATTCTCTTTTCCATGTTTCATCAAAATAGTGAAAATCTTGGTCTCAACTCATAAATAAGTCTCTTGTACAATGGTTCAAATCATTGAAAAATACTCGCACTGTCTTCTAAATTAGGGATTTAGTTGGTGAATTAGGCTTCTTGCTCGTGTGTTACATGTTTCATTGAACGCTTTTTAGTTTTATTCAGAGAGAGTCTGAACACTGTTCAAATGTCTATCAGGATACTTGAATAACCCAGAAGCAACTCAGATGACAATTGTTGAAGATAGTTGGCTACGTACTGGTGATATTGCTTATTTTGACGAAGATGGTTGCTTGTTTATTGTTGATCGTATAAAGGAGATTATAAAGTACAAAGGGTTTCAGGTAAAAAAACAGTTTTCTCAAAACCCAAAACCTTCTAGTCTTTCTTTTCTTCCAGTCAACTACAATATAGGAAATGTTAGTTAAATCTTTGCAATTATGTTTTACAGATCGCACCAGCAGATTTGGAGGCTGTTCTTGTCTCACATCCTTTGATTATCGACGCTGCAGTTACAGCGTAAGTTTGTAAAAAAAACAAATCTTGATCTGTGCCTGAAGTGTTAATAAAGTCGTGTAGTAAGTGAAAGATACTGCAAACCCGGTTTTGGACAATGTACACAGTCTCTTATTGTGTCCAAATTTGACATTTGTGAATTGTGTCCTAACAAAAGACTTTGAATTTCAGTGCCCCAAATGAAGAATGCGGAGAGATTCCAGTAGCATTCGTTGTCTGTAGACAAGAAACAACACTTTCAGAGCAAGATGTTATAAGCTACGTAGCTGCTCAGGTTAGGCTAACTACTAATTCAAAAAAGCTTTTCCCATTTCAAATCAGAACATATTTAAACATTTACAGAACATAAATGATCAGTGAATCCTATGGACCGATGGATTTTTGTTTTTTGTTGCTAGGTTGCACCATACAGGAAGGTGAGGAAAGTGGTGATGGTTAGCTCTATACCAAAATCTCCAGCTGGGAAGATATTGAGAAAGGAACTAAAGAGAATTTTGACAAATTGTGTTTCTTCAAGACTATGATTCTTCCAAATTCTTTCTTCATTCCTTTTTGGTAATAATAGCATATAGAGAGATCCCACTTATATACCATTCAATTCGATTTTCGTTGGTTTTGTAGCTTGAAAAGAGACTTCAGCACGATTTTTTTTTTTATTCTGTTCTTTGATTCTTGATTGTAAACCCGGAAACAAGAATTCGTTCTGAGCCTTAAATTGTAAATTAGCATTATTATTTTATTTACATCAAAGTCCTTTAAATATTTTATTTTGCATTTATCGCCCAATGCTTGTCTTTGAGCTCAAGAAATATAGTTTACTAAAGGCTGGGGTTTTCTGGAAATTGTTTACTCCCATACCGATACTAGATCGAGGCTTTACCTTCTATCTCTTCGAAAATCTGCCATGGCTGCTCTACAGTACCTTGAATCACAGAAAAATGCGCATCCAGAGCTTGGCGAGTGGTACAATTCGCTCGCAGATCTGTACCAGAAGAAGCTTTGGCACCAGCTCAGCCTTAAGCTCGAGCAGTTCATCGCTCTCTCTGTCTTTCAGGTCAATTTTACCTTAATCTGTTCGAATTTTCATCGTTTGGTAGCTGTTCTGGGAATTATGGTTCATAGATCTCGAGAAAGTTGGTAGGAGTCGGCATGTTAAACTTGGGTTTATAGAGATCTAAAGGTTTCGTTCCGACTAAGGATTTTATGAGCTGGGTGGTTTTCAGATTCATTAAAAAGCTTTGTAATTGTGAATTATCGCACTTCTGTGACCAAGGCTTGATTATTTGAGCAGAGAGATATCGAAAAACCTGCTTTACGAGGTTTTAAAAGCCTTTTGAGTTGCTATGCTGTGGTTTGGCTTTTAGCTTGTCTACTAAAACGCATGATTTGGTAAGGGTTTATGGATTTGTTAACGTTTTTTCTCCTTTTTTATGTTCATAATCATTTCAGGCTGGAGATGCTTTAATACAGCTTTACAATAATTTCATCGCTGACTTTGAGACGAAGATCAATCTTCTGAAGCTTGCGCATTTCGCGGTTGTTGTCTCCCGACAGTATCCTGAGAAAGAAGCTGCGGTTAGTTACCTTGAAGGAGTGATTGAAAAGCTTAGAGCTACTAAAGAGTCAAGAATAAATGAACCTATTAGCTATATAGAAACACAAATAGCTTTGTTTAAGCTTGAGCAAGGTGATCAGAAGGAGTGCAAGAAAATCTTGGACGATGGAAAAAGCTTGATTGATAGTATGACTGACATTGATCCATCAGTCTATGCCAACTTTTTTTGGGTGTCTTCTCAGTACCATAAGTTCCGTCAAGAATTCTCTGAGTTCTATAAAAATGCTCTTCTTTACCTTGCTTATACGTCTGTGGAATCTCTCTCGGATTCGTTCAAGCTGGTATGTCCTTCTGAATATTCTAAATCCTATTGTAATGTTTCTTATATGTGGTATTTCCGTTACCAAAAATGGCCTTTTAGCAATTTTGGATAAGTGTGTGTTAGCTACGAAGGAAAATGCTTTATTTCTGGAACTGGCTTTGTATTCATCAATCATAGTGCTAATGTCGATTACTTTTGGGTCTTTCAGGATTTGGCTTTTGATTTGTCGCTTTCAGCTCTACTCGGAGATAATATCTATAACTTTGGGGAACTTTTAGCCCATCCAGTTGTAAGTTTGTCTTCTTCCTCCAATTTAGCAAACCACAGATTTATTTTTGGCCATTATAGATTAACTGACATGTTATGTATTTGTTATGGTAGCTGAAAAGTCTGCTTGGAACAAATGTGGAATGGCTTTACCACATTCTACAAGCATTCAACCATGGTGATTTAGTTCAGTATCAAGAACTCTGTTGTGTGCACAACGCATCCTTGAGTGCTCAACCAGCACTGGTTGAGAATGAGAAGAAACTATTAGAGAAGATCAACATTCTCTGCCTTATTGAGATCATTTTCAGGTATTTATTGTCTCTTTAGGAAACATTTTATACACAAACTCATATGAAAAGAAGAAGGTTCTAAAAAACAAAATGATTGTTTATAACCTTGCCACAGTCGACCTGCTGAAGATAGAACCATACCTTTGAGTGTCATCGCCGAGCGTACTAAACTTTCAATCGGAGAAGTTGAGCACCTTCTCATGAAGAGTTTATCCGTGAGTACATTTTCTTTCCTCTCTCTCTGTTCCATTCTATCAGTACATGAAATCTAAAGAAGATTGGCAAGACACAAGAATTTAATGGAAGATTGTGTTGCTGTGAATATTACATAGTGATTCTGTATTGGTTGATGCAGGTGCACTTGATAGAGGGAATACTAGATCAAGTGGATGGAACGGTGCATGTCTCATGGGCGCAACCGAGGGTGCTAGGGATTCCGCAGATCAAGTCATTGAGGGATCAGCTAGACAGTTGGGTCGATAAGGTTCACACTACATTGTTATCTGTTGAGGCGGAGACACCTGATCTTGTTGCAGCTTAAACCCCTTGTTTCTTCTTTTTCTTTTTTATCCTCCGTTTAAGCTACAGATTGCAACACTTTCTAAGGATCAATGCAAGTTTTGTTCCTTAAAATGTTTTTAGGAGTTTCAGTTACATTTGAACTTTGTTCTCAACAGACATCAATGTATCCTCTCCATGCTTAGAATCTAAATTGAGTGTCATCTTTCTTAATCCCATTTGATATAAAGCTGTTATCTTTTCATGATTTTAGCAGTTCAATTGATCACATTTTATCTTCTTCTTTTTATGTTTCAAAATAGATTAAGTGTCAAAGTTCTCAACGAATACAAATTGGCCAACTTTTTAAGTCATAATACACAGTTGACGAAACAAAAACAAGAAAGTCCCCAGGCAAAAACAGTCAAAACATTTTAATCCTCCCAACAATCATCATCGTTTCAATCAAACTTCTGAATCTGATTTTGAGAATTTGTAACAGAGCAACGAAGTCTCAAACTCAGTTACCACCTGTCTGCATCAGCTGCTCGCTCTCTATGGTTTTGTCTTCTTCGGAATAGATTTTAGGGCATCATCGATATGTTGTTCAATTGTCATAACCCAGATCTGATTTCTTCTACAAAACAATTAGCTCTCTTCTCAGGAAATACAATTCAATAGATGATTTTGATTGTTATTTCTGGGTTTTTAGATTTGTAGTGTTGAGGTTTTGCTGATTCGCTGCTTAATTTCTATATAATGCTGCAGTTTTGTAACCTGAATGGGTAAAGCTATTTTGGGATTACCTTGTGGCTCTTAACGTTAATTTGTCGAATAGCATATTTGCAAATATCATTTATGAGATCTGTTTTGATTATTAGCTTTCATAGTAAGTATGGTTACTGATTTGTGAATAGATTTGAGGGCTAAAGATGCTGAAATTGGCTGTTTTCAAGCTTCCTCAATTCTTCAGTTATCCTCCATACTTCACGTATCAATCTCTTCTTCAAGGTTTTCTTTTCCTCCCTCTTTTTATGTCTTCAATGTTGTGAAGATTATGGATTGAAGAAAAGTCTGTTTCTTGTATCAGTTTGCAGCCTGTGAGGGACACTCGTGAGAAGCAAATACAGCTCTGGAAAGAATTTATTTTGGATTACTGCAAAACCCAAAAGATTTTCTTGATTGGCGTTGAAGAAGATTCCCTCTCTTCTCAAAACTCTGCCATTATAGTATGATCCATAGGGACTCTTTACCTGATTACATTCGATTACATGTTAATTTTTTGCCTGATAGGCTGTTGTAACTTTAGATCTTTTGCTCTTGAGGCTTCAAGGCTTTCGATGTTTTCAAGGGAAGTGCTTTAAAGCGTTAGCCTCATTTGGTTTGTAGGAACTCTAAGCCATGAAGCAAGGGAAACATTCCTCTCAGCCATTGTTGGAGAAGGTTAGATTCCAAGACATTCAAGTGGCTAGTTTGTTCGTTTTTTCTTGCTTCTATGAATTTTCATGTTCTGGTGATAAAATGAGGTTCTTTAGTCCCATGGTTCAGTTAGGTGTTTACACAATGTGTCATTCTTTATCTATTGACAGGGCGTGCGGAGTGGTTAGATAAAGGACCTATCAGACAAAAAATGTCTGATTCTTTGGCACCGGATTCAAGATTGGGCAGATATTATTCTTAAGTTTGTGAGTCACATTTAATTATTCAAAGAAACTTGTAAAAACCGGTTTTTTGTTTTCTGCACACTTCTCTAATTGATATCATGTATCATATTCTATCAGGTAAGAGATCATGGATTAGAAGACAATGTTATGACTGTTGAAGAAATACTTTCAGGGACAGAATCATATGGGGTATTTAACCTCAGTTATATATTTTTTTCCCTATTATGATTTTGTTTGTGTTGCACAATGTGAAATCCGATGCAAATATTCTCTTTAATGTTTCAGAACTTCAAGGGATTGATCGGACAATTCTAATGAGGGCCTCAAAGCTATTAGAGAACAAGGGAAAGCTTGCATTGTTCAAAGGAACATCAGCAGATGATGAAGGCGTCAAGTTCTCTGTCTGAAGCTATACTCTTTATAAACTTTTGGTAATAATTTCTGTTGGAAAATCAAAGGGAAAAAATTTGGATAAACAACTTGTTCTTGTTTTGATAACACTCATTCTCTAATCACACTTTTGAGTTATATAAAATGAGAATAATCTCTTTATATAACATAATCACTAGACACAATTTGTGTTGAAGTTAGCCATGGATTTTGCGTTGATGTGCCGAAAACATCTCTGGTAATGATGTCTAGTAGTACTTGGGCTTACTGCGACCATCTACACTAGGCTTCAATGCTTGCAGGCTCCCTCTCCTGCTGATCTTTCGCTGCTCCAGTTTATAGATGATTTGTCACAAAGGTATAAGATTTTCTCTTAGTTTTCAAATCAAAAGTAGTCATGAATACTAACTAACTCAGAGAACCATCTTGATCCAATGCAAGTTGATGATGATCTATATATCTGTTAATGTAGGCTACTTACATTATCATGGATGATGCTATTGTCGAGTTGCATCTTGACACGAGCTTCGAATTCTTTGTCAGTTTTTGAATTAGGACGGATCTTAAAGTCCATCGACATTGCTTTTGGTATATGAGCTCTTCTTACTCCTATCGAAGGTCCTAGCTTGGATTTTGGTTTCCTGCATGTGTTTTTCCATATATTTTCAGATTACAAAAGAAACAAAATTGTTTTAAGCTGAGATGTTGGTATAAAGCCAGGTTAAACACAGAGAAACTTACCTAGTAAGGTCAACATCTACATCAAAGTCTCTAGCTTTTCTTTGAGACACCTTAGGAGCTGTGTTGGTTTGTGTTCTTAAGAGTATTCGTTGCTCCTCTTCAAGTTCCTCTTGAGTATACATGTTATCATATCTTGTGCTCTTATTATATATGATACGGCCCTGCAAAAAAAGAGAAGCGAGATCAAGAACAGAGGTGAGTAACAACAGAATCAAACCTCATAATTTGCTTTTAACAGAAAAGGACTTAAAGGGTTTAATATTTATATACCCATTTGTTGAGTAAATCAGTAGCGAGTCTCCTGTTACGTGTAGTTTCTTCATCTGATTTTGATAAGAACATTATGACCTGCAGAAAAAGGAAAAAATCACATTAACTCAACAAGCAAGATTCCTATCTGTTCATGATTTTTCGCAGAAATTATTTCGATTTGCTATGTTACCTTCCCAAGACCGCTCTTGATCAACTGTTCTCTTCTACAGTCTTGATCTAGACTGATATGTAACTGCAACACAGAAGAAAACAAATGTGAGGTCTTTCTTTGTCAATCATCTTGAGAGCTTATTATTACGGATTGAGAAAGAAAGAAAAGTCCATACATCGTTGAGAATCTTCAATATGGTAGCACGGATGTTTATATTCGGTAAGCTACCATCAGGAAGCGGCTGGAGCCAATTCTTGAGAAGATTAAGTATTCCATGATCTAAGAACTCAGCTTGAAGTTGTTTCCTGTTAAACCAAACAGAGAAACAAAAACTTCAGAGATCACAGAGACAGAGAGAGAGAGCATTTTAATCACTAAAAGATTAAGAGTTTGATGAATTTCTCTCTACTTTGAGAGAGCTTCAATGAGAAGAGGTAACTTCATGAGCTTATTAATGGCGGGTTTGCCTTCTCTGTTTAGCTCTACATCATCTTCTACAGCGATTTCAAGATTCGCCATCACTTGTTCTACTTGCATTGCAATCTCCATCGAGGTTTTCTCGCTCTTGCTCTTCTTTTTGCCATTAATCTTGAACAATTTTTCCATCTCAACATCAGCCTCTTTATTGTTATCACCATCCTGTTAACAATAAAGACAGAGCAAATCAAACTTATGATCTTAAGTAAACAGAACAATGAACTAAAGAATCAGACAACAAACAAACCTTGGAGTTGTTGTTCGTAATTGAATCCCACATCTCTTTAATCTCTAGAGAAGTTTCCGAATCTTGCTTCTTCTTCTTCTTCTTCTTATTCTTCTCAAGACCAGACTCAGCTTTCTTCCTCTGTCTCTTCTTCCCTACTTTGTCATTATACTCAGTCGTAGGTTCCATAAGATCGTCAAGTTCTTCTTCGTCTACTAAATTAGGAACAGAGATAAAGATTTTATCTAATATTCTCCTTGGGAATTTCGATTCCTCATTCTCTTCATGGTCCTTGAGAGCTTCTTCAAGATAGTTCACCAATTCATCGCTAGAAGAATTTAACTTTTGCATCCTGCGTATAAGACGAAAGAAGACAGAAAAAAGTTAAAACCCTAGATGTATCGTGTTCCTCATCAAACTCAAAGTTCTGTTGTTTTAACATCAATTGATAAACCCTAATTTCATAGTAAACAGAGGAGGAAGAAGAAGAAAGCATTACCTGTTATTCTCTTCTTGACTCATCTTTTCTATCGCTCGCTGTGTTTTTGAGTTCGCAGAATGTTTGATAAAAGTGGGCACTGTTTATATACTACTTAGCTTCGTGTAGTCTAAGCAATCGGATTGTGAGTTCTATTTGATCTCGCCACGTCAGCAAACACGCAGAGACTTACAACACTACATAGACAAATACTGATCAAGGTGAAAAAAGGAAATCTTTTTACTTCAGTAAAGATTTATATTTTAAAAAATGATATTTTAATTCAGTAACTAATAAATAATAAATGTAACTATAGATTAGATTCTAGTAAACATCTTTAATGCTATTAAGATTAGGAGAGAAAATGATAGTAAGTTACTAAGTTACTATAGATTCCTCAACACTTTAACAAAGATAAAAGTATTTATTTTAATTAATTTTAAAATATTTAATCAATAATTATTTAAATGTAAACATATAAATTTGAAATTTAGTATAGTCTACGTTTAAAAAATCATTTTCACTAATTAAATTTCTTGTCAATCCTTATAAAAATTATGAAATTCAATTAAAAACATGTTAAAAAACAAAAGTATATACCAAATTATATCTGAATTTTTTTTAGTTCATTATATATCGTATCTGACCTTTAATCACATTATCAGCTGTTTAAAAATAATTATAATATGTCATGTCACGTTTTTTCAATTGTATGTATAACTTTTTGATTTTGTTTTTCTGTGTACTCTAGTTTATTACTCCCTATTTCCTAATAGGTTGATGTTTACCATTTTCACACATATTAAGAAAGAATAAATATATAATTATTTTATTAGTTTACTATTCTAATTGATTTTTTCTTTTTTATTGCTTCATACCATATATATAATCATTTCACTTTTCTTTTTGTCACTTTTTCTTTCCATTTTTCTACTTTTATATTAGTCACATTTTCCCAAAAATATATTTCATTATTTAATTTTAAATTAGAGAATATATTAAATAAATTCTACAAAATCATTTTTTTTATGGACCAAAACAAAACTCAAAACATCAATCTATTAGGAACAGGGAGTATTAATTATCTACTAAATCTAATGAAAAAGAAAAAAAAAAGATCTACTAACATCTAAAAAACGATGGCAATTCTGTAGATAACTGAGAAAACGAATGGTCTTCTTTCCCACTTTGACGCAGCGTAAGAAAAGATAAACAACAACAAAGATCTTAGACCAGACAAAGAAAGAGAAAATTAACCAATTTTCTCTTCTTTTTTTTCTTGAATTTGAAAAGATCAGAAAAAAATAAAATTATGAAAGATTCAATCTATTATTTATGGATTGATAATAGATTAAGGGTAATAATGACGATGGTGATGATCGTATCATGGAGATGTGTTTTGGGATTGGAGAACATAAATCAGATATTCTTCGATGAAGGACTTTCACATTTATTTGGTGAAGGCAATCTCATCCGATCTCCTGATGATCGTAGCGTCCGATTACTCCTCGACAAATACACCGGTAATTTTCTTGTTTTTAAACACCTCAAATTTTAGGTTTTTGAATGATAAAACAATATAACGGTGTGAGAAAACCAAAAACTAGTATTGATGATGTTAATTTTCATATTCTAAATTTTGTGAAATTGCATGAACATGAAAATATGGGCACTATGGTAGCATGATTATGCGATTGTACCGTCTTTGACCAAACATGAAAGTTTCCAAAATCTTGATTTATTATTCAATCTTTGAAATTTAATTTATGAGTTTAATGATGAAATAGATAAATTTTCATCATCCCATCGATTTTTAGTTTTGTGAAGTTTCTTTTTCCATTTCACAAATTATTTCATTTTCTACGGTTCTATTATATATCTTAGTACCTTTAGTGTCACTAATCAAAGTCGCACGTTGGGTTTGCAGTTTTCTATATTTATATACTACATATTATTTTTAAATGATTTTTTTTGATCAGGGTCAGGATTCATCTCTTCAAGCATGTATAACCATGGATTTTTCAGTTCGTTGATAAAGCTGCCGGGAGCTTATACAGCTGGTATTGTAGTCGCCTTCTACGTAAGTCACTATTTTCACAATTTATTTACCAAACAATATACTAAAGATAATAAAATTGATTTGAATGTAAATGATATAAATCAAGACATCAAACGGCGATGTGTTTGTGAAGAACCACGACGAATTAGACATAGAGTTTTTAGGGAACGTTGAAGGAAAGCCGTGGCGGTTTCAGACAAACATGTACGGAAACGGTAGCACAAACCGCGGCCGTGAAGAACGTTACCGCCTTTGGTTTGATCCTTCCAAGGAGTTTCACCGTTATAGCATCCTTTGGAACCCTACCAAAGTTATGTTAGTTTCCTCTTTTCTCTCTTCTGTTTTTTTTTCTGTTTTTAGATCAATTGTAGGTGTTTGAGTTTTTTTTAAACACTTAGGTAGCTAGGTGATCCAGAAAATACTTTTTCCAGATTAATTAAGATAAAATGGGTATGTGGTTATAAAGTAATTTTGATAGTGTGCATGCATGAAATGAGTATTTAATATAAACGAAGTGGTTTAAAAAAGTAATACAATAAGTGGTGGTTGTTTACTGTACATTTAGTATCAATTAACGCAAAAAATGACACGGCGATCACAGATTTCACGATTTAGTCACCGATACACGCATGCGATTATTGATGTACAAGTTGCACTTTTGTATGTGTATATTTAGGAGCACTATATAATATTAATAACCAAATTTGGTCCGGATCAGTTTGGAATAAATTTGGCTTCGATTCCATTTTGTTATTTCTTAATTCAATTTGATGAAATTTTTTTTGTAGAAATATCATTGATTTCCTCTCTTTTTTTGGTTTTTTTTAATTTTATTTTCATAAGATAACAAATTAAAGAAAAGACCTAGTTTATTAAGATTGAACTCTCATGGATATAACTTGCTTTAGCCAGAAAAAGAAAAGAAAAAAGAATATGGGATATAACATTCGATATCACAATGTGATTATTACGAACAGTCTCTTAATAAAACTACAAAAATGTTGGTAATTTGTAATTTGCAGATTTTGGGTAGACGATGTACCGATAAGAGAAATAAAAAGAAAAGAAGAAATGAAAGGAGACTATCCACAAAAGCCAATGTCTCTCTACGCCACCATTTGGGACGCTTCAAGCTGGGCTACTTCCGGCGGAAAATGCGCCGTCGATTACACATTTTCACCTTTTTTCTGAATTCAAAGACATTGCTATCCATGGTTGTAATGTCTCCGACTCAATCCCTACCGTCTCCGGAGACAATAACATCAACAACAACTATAGTTACATCAACTGTTCTGTATCTCACCAACTTCTCATGACCAGCGATTACTCAACCATTAACCCTAAACAAGCGGCCGCAATGCGACGGTTCCGGGAACGTTATATGTATTATTCTTATTGTTACGACACCATAAGATACGTTGTACCTCCGCCAGAATGTGTGATTGTGAAAAGTTAAGGATACTGGACGGTTAAAGTTTGGTGGTAGTCATCCTAAGGTACATAGAGCACGGCGGAGACGGCGGAAGAATCGTTCCATGCCGGTGGTATCTGCTGATCAATAACATTGATAATTAGTAAAATCCCGCGTTTGGACAAATAGTGTTTTATTTTATAGATGATGAATTTTTTTAAAAAGAACAGATGATATATATATCATTTATTCACGTTTCCGTATTTTAAACATGTGATTCCGTTACTTTTACCATTCATAACGTTGATCAGATTCATACTTTTTATGTGTTGTTCTGAAATGTTCCGTTATATACTTATAAAACATATATAACTATAAAAAAGTAAAAAGTTATTAAATATTAATCTTATAAATTACTTTTTAGAGTTTTGTGATTATTCAACATAAATTTTGTTCAATTCAAATGGTTTCGCTATTCTTCTAGGTTTTCTTTTATAAAAGTTTTCTTATTTTTAATCTTATAAGTAAAAAAAAATCATTTGTTCTTTGCAACTTAAAATTGTTTAGAATTGCATGTTCTTAGAATATCAAATGACAATTTGAAGAAATTATGATATTAGCAGAGGTAGACTTTTGGAAGAGGAAAAACTAAAAAGACAGTTGGTTTTATATATTTTTATTTACTCATTAATGTTATGTAATATAATTTTATTTTAAAATATACTTTAAATTTAAATAATATTGTAATTTATTACTAATTATTTAATTTAAAATAATGGGTAGAATTTGTAACTTTAGAAATATAGAAGTATAATAAAAATTAGTAATTAAAGAAAAATATAGTATATTTAGAATATATTTTTTTGAAAAAAAAATAGGTAATCGAATTAGAGATACAACTTAATTAGAAAATAGAATAACTCTATTCTATAATAAAATATGAAGTATTCGGTTGGAGATAGTAAGTAAAGGTGACATGGCTATGAACCATCTTGTCTGAAAATGTCTCGATAAAATGACATTTAACCTAACTTTAACCTTTGACAAAACCAAAGCAAAAAAGAAAAAATATTATTTAACGGTTGCGGTCAGAATTTCTGCTTATGATTAAAATATATGTCGAGAAAATACACTTATAATATGTAACTACACTATTCTCAGTTCGACTTCGATATACATTACGACTCTACGACTAGTGGCTAATTAATCTGATATATATATATATATATATATATATATATTTTGTTTGCAAATGTTTTACGTTTCATCAAAATTTAACGCGTATTTAAAATAGATAATATGTAACATTCCATATTTACTCTTTCTTTTTTAAAATTAGTGTTATTTTAATTTTTATATTAAGTGTTGTTTTGTATTTTAATGTCGTTTTTACCTCTATTCTATTAATGTATTGGTCAATAAAAAATTTACATGATTTATTAATAAGGGGTAAAATAAAAAATTTAATTATAGTTTTTGTGTAAGAATCTTAAATTATATTTATGTAAAACAAAGAGAGTATAAAATAAGCTTCCATGTTGATTAGACTAATGTGAATATATTTGGATATATACCCAAACCCGAAGTCAAACTAAATTTTATAAGGTATCAATTTGTTTTATTTTAAAATATTTAATTAATTAAATTCGGTTAATAGGACTTTCCAAGGTATCTCTCGGTTAAGTTCACAATAACAAACAAAGAGTTTTACGGCTCACGTTAGAAAACAAATATGCAAATTGCAGAATCCCATGAATATGGACCAACCTCAAAATCTACAAGCCAAGAAACCAATTACTACTACTTCACAAGCAAACCCATAAACTCAATTTAACATAAGATTTGATTCTGATGGGTTTTCCACTTCTGAAGAAACCAAATAATTATCTAACAAAACTTAAATATTAAGTTAACAAGCAATTCAACATCTTACCTGATAAAAACTGAGAAAAATATTCCTTTTTTCTTTCAACCTAATATGAAATTTTCTTACACCAAACTAAATAAATTCTGATACATTGGTTAATTTCAAAGCTATATTTTAGACACCCAAAAGGAAGAAATGGCGACATAACCGAATCAAAATAGAGCAAACTAAACCGCACTGGTTCTCATTTTATTTTTTTGATCAACTAAACTTCCAAAAAACCGGTCATCCTAAGAACGGAGTTACGGTGTCGACACAAGTCTCTTCCTTTAAGGGTACCAAAAGAAAAAGCCATTTGCGCCTCCGTTCTTCGTTTTCCGATTATGATGTGTGGCGGAGTCATTTCTCCCTCCTCCTTCTCCTCCTCCGTACACCGGAAAATAATACTCGACGGAATTCTCACTGGAGATGACTTTTTCTCCGACGCCGTCGACTTTCTTTTTTGGTACTGTTCGTTAATGTTGCTACTCTTGTTGTTGTTCTTCGTGAAATATTCATCGGAGAAAATTACCTCGGATTCTTGAAATTCTTCTGACATTGAAAGATGGAAAAAATGTTATCCAAGAAAGTGAGAGGGAAAATTTTGGATATATATGATTTGATTGAAGAGCGAGGTAGGCAAAGAAGACACAACTATGAGAAAAGATGGAATTTATATAGACAGAGACATCGCAAAAAGAATCTCATGGTTTACACGTATAAATATGTACGTGTGTATGTATCCGTGTAAGTATTAACTAAAGATCTTGTGTTGCATCAGATGATGTCATCGCGAAGGTGTTTGAGTGAAGTCAAGGGATTCGAACTTATAATTAATTAATCATTAAGAATGTAGTTATTATCGGGAATTACACAATTAGTCTTTATTTGCCTTAACACATCATTTTGCCATAAAATACTTTCGAGTGGGTACGTTACGTTATTAGTATCATCTGAAATCATTTAAATCGTTCTTCTATTCGCAATGAATTTAATCATTTATGTTTAGGACATTGCATAATTATGAGAAAGCTGTGTAGAATACTTAAATGCATCTTTTTATATGTAAATGATTTCTTAGTTCTAAAATTGTGATAAAGGAAATTTAAAATTAATTAAAAATAAAGCAGAATATTAGTAAAAAGTCACTTAACTGATATGAAACATTGAAAAGAAAATCAAGTCTAAAATTTCACTTATGTTGAAATGATTGGAGTACTAACCAAATATATAAGTAAAGTAATAAATTCAAATTTTTTGGTGGCATATGTAACATTTTTTTAATGTATTTTCGTAAACATTAAGATATCGTGTGTGTATGCCTACAAACTAATTCATCTATTTATGATTATTTAATTAGGTTTACATGCCGGTGCCACGTGTTATTTTTATCCAACTGCAGTCATTTCTCCTTCGCGATTACGTGGCGGCGTTAATTAACGGCCAATTTGTTGCTTTCGGAGAAGAAAAAGGAAAAAAATAACAATGTGGCTTAACAAGTCTTCTTTATTCTTAGATCTTTATTTTAATTGCATATTGACGTTGATGCTTAAGGAGACAAACAATACTTATGATAATTTTAAGATGCCTATTGCGCTATATAAATTAATTATAAAGTAAATTAAGGAATGAAGATAATCTTTTTAAAATTCTATTAATTGGTATTGCAAAGTCAAGAGTGGATTATCGAAGAAGTTTCTTGAAATAGAAAATAAGTATTATTATTAGTAATGGTTTACTGGATAATTTTGGTTGAATGATTCTTAGGAACTATGAAGTTTCAAATTTGTTGTTAATGCCATTTTCATTAATTTTTTTTTTTTTTTTGACAACCAACTTTATCCGTGAAGTTGTCGCAAAAGCGAGTTTGTATTAATTGTGGGACAATTATTAACGAGCAAAGACATTCCTTGAGGAGTACATATAACAAAAAAAGGTTATTGAAAATGATCGATTAATTCATCAAGCAATCACATAGTTAGAATCACCATTAGAGGTTAATTTTTACAACAGGATTAACTGATTCGAAGTAATATTAACAAGGGGTTAATATTTTTCTTTTTAGCTCAGTTTGATTTTCTTTTCAACTAGTTTTATTTGATTTTGATTCTATATCAAATAATCTTAGATGGGAAACAAATGCCGGTAATGTAAAGCAAACAAACATAAATAACATAAAGCGAAAGGTAATTTAAAAAGTATATTAATCAATCAAAACTTTAAGTAATAGTTTCTAGCAATCGAGTCAAAACTTTTGATAAGATTATTCAAATTAGAATGAAAATGTTGTATGCGGGACATGTATATCTTATGCGAAATGACACCTAATTATTGTCTTAGCTCCGTTTGTAATATAAACACTATATGAGTAGTGATGTGTTTTCTCTTCTTTTTTTTTTTTTTTTTTACGTTTTAACCAGAAAACAAACCCGGTAAATGCATCATTGCTCATACCCTTAGTTAAAAAAAGATCTACTTCAATGTTGGAACAATTCGGTGAATTTGAAATTCGTGCATATCATATACTACACATATTAAATCGAAGAGAAGCAATGAAAAATAATAGACAAAGAGGTAGACAGATAAAGTCGAATGAATTGGACATTAGACAAATTGGGGTAGTGATAGATGCATAGTCTTGTGCTAACGACAATGACCAAGCCAAATTTTTGGGTACCTTTGGACAAATGTGGTTCCTACTCCTATGTGGTCCCCTTCCATAGTTTCCAAAGAAAAATTAACTTCTATGTTTATATAATTTCGGGCTGATAATCTATTTTTTTATCAAAATTATCGTATAGTACAAGATACACTCCAAATCAAACTCCTGTTCTACATATTTTCCAAATAATTGTTTCGAATTTATAATTTCTCGAATTAAAAATTAAAAATTTTTATTTCTCCAAATTGATAGTTCGAAACCCAAAAACTCACATACCCCAGTTTTAGTTGGTTTTCTGTTCTAAAATTACTTCTTAACCACTAAAATTGATTTTAAACCGAATTAAGATCCGATTACAATTAATAAATCCAAATCCAACCGAATTTTTTTCCAAATTGTAAAATCCCCAAATCAGAAGAAGAAACCTTAGAAATTGTCAAATGCAATACACTAATTTCAGATGATTTTATTTCTCTCTAACAACTTTAATAATTATTCTTCCATCTTATAAATTATTCGAAGTTCGATTTACAAAAGGATAGCAAAAATAAAAATCACGCAAAGGAAAAAATGGTAAAATCAAGGATCGTAGTTGGAGAGAAAGAAACGTGAAGGAGATGATATCATTGTCATTGTCTCATCATAATCTCTTGCCACCGGAATCTAGATCTACGGCGTTTCAAGGTTTTGCAACCGCCGTTTCCATATACGCCTCTCACCATGTTCGTCGTCACCTCCGCCTTAGCTTCCATCTTCGCTCTTCCTTTGAGTTTCACCTACTCCTCCCCTATTTTTCTCAAATTTTGGATCTATTTAAACTATTTGCATTACAAATTCTGGAATACAAAGTTTTAATTTCTTCCTCAACGATCACAGTTCTTTTGTGACTAGACACAAATCGATTTTCAAAAAAAAATTAGAAAGCTCCATTGAATTTGAAGCTACTGTTCTAAAAGAGTTTTGTATATATTGTTTATTTGATTGATCTCTATAAATAAATATATTTAATTGCAATGCTATTTTGATGCGAAAAGAATCTGAATCAATTTTCCAATTTGGGTTTATTAGTTACAAATGGATTTTTGGGTTTTGAACTTATAATTCGGAGAAATATAAGCTCAAAACTATGATCTGGGAGACATGTAGAATGAAAGTTTAATTTGAAGTGTATCTCTTGGTATAAGATAGTTTTGGTGGGGAAACACATAGTGAAGCCCTAAAATTTCGCATGGATGTTGGATACTCTCGTATCAAGTATGTCTTGTTCCATGTCGCTTATTTTTGTGCTCAAATAGTCATAAGTTTGGAACCATCTCTATACACAAATCATTTCAAATAACTGTTCGGTAATTTTGCGTATCCTGCGTTGAGGACTTGGTACATACTTAAAGAATAATGTTAGTTTTTTTTTTAATGTGTAACATAGTTATTGTACATGTATATATAGACGATGAAGCTATTTTGTTTAATAATTGTAATTTTAGATTTAACTTGAAATAATGTAGAAATAAGAAATTATGCCATTACTCTAAATTTTACTAGAAATATCACATCAACTAATATATAAAAGACATGAAACAATACACATTACCAGATAATTTTGAGTTGAAAGCCTATACAATTTAATTTGGTTTGGTAATTGAGTTTGATCCCAGTAAAATGACGAAATAGAAGATTGTTGATTCTGTAATAGTATTCAGTTCGAGATGAATAAAAAAACCATAATTTCGAAAAGATGTGTTATTTCGATATGGGTCAAAATATTCATCATTTTGAGAAGACTTTAGTTTAAAATAGATTAAAAAAGTTATCATCTTGAGAAAACGTACGTGTCTCATGAATGATGAAACCTAAAATAATATATAATCGACACGGATCTATTTACTAACTAAAAGATTGATTTTTAGTTGAAAATTATAAAACGTAGCATAATTGTTTAATAAAAGTTAAAATTATATATATATATATATATTACAGTGGGAGTAGATAAATACTAGTAAACTTGTGAAAAAATAACAAACGATACTTTTCCCCCTAAACTATACAATTGACTATAATACCACAAATTTTCATAATAATTAAAAGGTTTTTTTTTAAATAATTATTTACGGACAAACAATTTCATCGATACTAAAAATGTTATATCTCATATCGTGTTATCATTTCTAACTGTATTCTCCATTATCAATACCAAGAAAAAAAGACAACTATAAATGATCACCATGATCTTTTATCTTGCTATCATTTATGGTCATACTCTTCGTTTTTCCTATATTTATCTGATTGGGTGAGAGGTGGAATAGTGATAAGATGTTCGTTTTTTTTTTATTAGTTGAATATCAATTTGTATGGGACCTTCTTAATTACATCGACGTTGATGTTAACTTTGCTTAGAGTTCTTTTTTTTTTGTTTTGTTTCGTGCTAAGAATCTTTATTAATCTATTTAATCTTCTGCACCTAAACACGTGATAATACAAACCCATGTGCCCTTTGCTAATAATGGGAAGTGAAAGTTACAAAAGTTAGAAATAGTAAACGAAAAATTTAAAACTAACTAACCAAGTGATGATAACCTTTTCCGTGAGTATTGTCTGTATAGACCATCGATTTTCACATAACGGATCACATAATCAAATGCAAGTAATGTAATGGATCCCATAAGTTATGTATCAGATGTTAAAATTTTAGTCAAAAGCTACTATGTATCAGATGTTTTTTTTAAAATAAAAATAAAAATGTTATGCTACTTAACACAAATAAAAAAAGAAAGATATGTCCCTGTTATTAAATAATAATTAAAAAAAAAACAAGTGTTAGCCGGACTTCAAATAACTTGTTTGTATCTCTTGGGCTGAAATTATCCAAATAGGGCCCATATGTAGTTTAAAAGCCCCAGTCACCACCAAGCTCAGTTCAACAAACTTAAACCAAAATTGCTTCGGTTATTAGTCGGTTTAGTAATTGGTTCAACTAAAATCATCTTCTTTCTGATCATCATGATTCATCTATGAAACCCAAAATACGTTTTTTGTTCTCGCTGCATCATAAGTTAAAATTTCTCTGGTTCAAATAAAAGTAGCAGCCTTTTTTTATTTTTAATCTTCAACAACACAAATTTCATAAAAATTTCTCGTAAATTTAATTTCAGTGTCAAGTTCTTCACTACCCAAATTGTGTTACAGGAAGTGAAGTTAATGGCGCTCTGTAACTTTAATCCGAATCTCGGCGGATTCCCGTTGCGAGGATTATCAGTGTGTTCATTTTATTTTTTTTCTCAATCAATCAATTCTTGAATCCATCAAATATTTTCAGTTTCGACGACAATAATTTGATGCTTTGAGTACTTTAATTCAGATTCTATTATATTACAACATTTTCAGAAATCCCAGGAATTTGGATGCATTTCATTTCCTGAATTCCAAAGTTGTTTAAAGGCGAAAAAGTTTGGATTTTTCATCATGGCAAAGGTAAAAATGTATTTGTAGTTACTGATTCTTTTTCTGTTTAATGGCTATTTTTGTTCTCTTTAGCTTTAAAACTTGATTCCTTGGAAAAGAAACACAACATGTCATAATGGTGAAATATGTTTCAAGTTCTTAGAGAAGAAGCAAGCAGGGAAATTGGACTTAGGTTATGAAGGCACTGTGAAAAGGTTTATTTGTTTGCTAACATTACAAGTGATATATGTAATTAGACTATCTTTGGTTCCATATCTCTCTTGATTCATAAGTAAGTTTTTGTGTGTATATTATAATTGTAGGAAAGAAATAAAGAAAGTAGGGAAGAAAGAGCATCATTTGTGGAAGAAGAATGACTCTGCTGGGTCTGGACAGAAAGCACTTAATCTTGTCCGTATGGTAACTGAGACCAAATCCTATTTTTCGGAATGTTTGGAATGTTAACGAAGCGATAGTAAAGTAGACCATGTTGGTTTATAACTCTCAACTTGCAGCTCTGTGGACTCCCAAACGAAAAAGAGACTGTTTATGGAGCTTTGAACAAATGGGTAGCTTGGGAGGTTGAGTTTCCCATTATATCTGCAGCTAAGGCTTTGCAAATCTTAAGGAAGAGAAGCCAATGGCATCGTGTGATTCAAGTAAGTGTTAGGACTTCTTATGTCAAGTGCAAGTTTTGCTAAATATGGCGTCATGATTTTATTGGTTTTGTGAAAAAAACGCAGGTGGCTACGTGGATGTTAAGCAAAGGCCAAGGCGCTACGATGAGAACATGTGATACCCTTTTATTGGCATTTGATATGGAAGAAAGAGCTGAGGAGGCAGAATCGTTATGGAACATGATTCTGCTCACGCATACACGATCCATCCCAAGACGCTTGTTCGCCAGGATGATAGCTTTGTATGCCCACCATGACCTTCATGATAAGGTTATTGAGGTAAATCAAGTTTCTTTCCTTCCTCGAGAATTGATATTGAATCGTTGATGTTACTCTTTAGATACACTCCAAGATTTTTTGAGAACTATTTACTCCTCTCTGCGAGAAATATGACGTGGTTTTAGACTTATTTTCTTTTGTTTTTTTTTTCGTTTAGGTGTTTGCAGATATGGAGGAGCTGAAGGTAAGGCCAGACGAAGATACAGCAAGAAGAGTGGCACGAGCCTTCGGGGAACTCGGCCAAGAAGAAAAACGTAAACTGATCCTTAGGAGCTACCTCTCCGAATTCAAATACATCTACTTCAATGGTGAAAGGGTTAGAATCAAACGATATACATCTGAAGAAGGTTGATTTCTTTCCCATGAACACACACATGCACACATGTATAGTACCTCCCAAGTTTTTACTCTTGATTGTAACTTTTAAACTGTGAATTCATCAAGAAGATGGTAAAAAGAAATGAATTGTCAGTGTTCAATGACACTCATGCTTTGTAGTGTTTATAAATCCTTACATGTGGTTGGTGCTGTAGATCATTTTTTATGTTCTTTATTTTTGGAAGGTTTCTTTATTATGATAAAGAATCCAGCTGGCTGCTTTAACTAATTTGCTCAGTCATAAAACCCCACAAGATCATGCTTCAAATTGATAGTCCCTGACTTCATTCCTCAGAGTCACATTATAACAACAATTTCATTTATAAGTTTTTTTACTGGTCCACTCTAGCTATGGCTTTGAACATAGCTATGGCTGATCCAATAGCACCATGTTACTTCATATTCGGTGATTCTTTGGTTGATAGTGGAAACAACACTCGTCTTTCATCCTTATCTAGAGCTGATTACTTCCCTTACGGTATTGACTTCCCATTCGGTTCAACCGGCCGGTTCTGCAACGGCATAACCACCGTCGATGTCATTAGTAATCTTATAACAATACCCTTCTTCTGTTTCTTTAGTCCAAAACATGTAAATGAACAAACAAAACAAGTAACTTTTTCTCTGTTTCATTTGTTTGCTGGAAATCTAAAAAGCCTAGCTTGTAGGTTTCGATGACTACATTACACCGTATGCTGAAGCTAGGAGAGAAGACTTCCTCCGAGGAGTAAACTACGCTTCTGCAGCTGCCGGAATCAGAGAAGAAACCGGCCGTCAATTGGTAATTTGTTACCCAATTTTGGTTTTGATGACATACATATTGAACAAAAGTTTCTTAACTAGGAAAAATAAACATATTTCTATTTTTGGTACAGGGAGCTAGAATAACATTTGCAGGGCAAGTAGCTAATCATGTAAACACTGTGTCACAAGTGATGAACATACTAGGAGATGAGAATGAAGCTGCTAATTACCTAAGTAAATCCATCTACTCGATCGGGTTCGGCAGTAATGACTATCTCAATAACTATTTTATGCCTCGCTACTATTCCACTGGAAACCAATACTCCCCAGAGTCATTTTCCAACGACCTTATTAACCGCTACACCGAGAAAAATTTTAAATCCTATGTTGTTAAAATCCTCTGTTTCATCTGTGTCTCTTAACGGTTGATATCTGTTTGTATTTTGTTTGGAGTAGATAATGTGTAACAATAGAGCGAGGAAGTTTGCGCTAATTGGTATTGGCGCAATAGGATGCAGTCCAAATGAGCTGGCTCAGAACAGTAGAGATGGAACAACTTCTGACGAAAGGATCAATTCCGCAAACAGAATCTTTAACAGCAAGCTTGTGTCTTTGGTCGACCATTTCAACCAAAATACACCAGACGCCAAGTTTACTTACATCAATGCTTATGGTATCTTCCAAGACATGGTAGCAAATGCTGGTCGCTATGGTAAGAGCCACATCTTAACCTAAACACAATCAGATTTTACCTGAAATGTTTCTTGATAGTTTCATTGACTTCTTGTTAATGTTGTTGGAGGGTTTAGGGTGACAAATGCTGGATGTTGTGGAGTTGGGAGGCACAATATACAGATAACTTGTCTTCCGGGTCAAGCTCCATTTCTGAACAGGGATGAGTTTGTGTTCTGGGACGCGTTTCATCCAGGAGAAGCGGCCAATGTTGTCATTGGTAGTCGATTTTTTAGGAGAGAATCTGCTTTTGATGCTCATCCTTTTGATATCCAACAGCTTGCTGTGCTCTAATTCATGAAATTTCCTCCACACAAACACAGAGAAAGAGAGAGGGAGAGAAAAAGATTTAATCTTTTACTTATTTATATAAATGTTTGATCATTGTTTTCTTCTTTTGTTGCAAAAGAATTGTTTGTTTTTGTGGAGTTGATTAATTAATCATTGTTCTATATAACGACATGAATTTGGAGTAAAATATAAACTCATTTGGATCTCTGAGTAGGCATGTATGTAATTTATTTGTCTACGCTGACGTAGGGAACTAAAGACTCGCAGCCAGATGGAGATTGGAAGGTCTGGTCGGTTAATGTCAAAGACTAGGGTTGTCCCGGTAAATCAACAAAATAACGATTTAAACCGGTGCATTTGTAGTTCCTTAACCGGTTATTTTGTATCCTTTCCGATCAACAATTGTGGACAGTCTACTTCTAAACTCTATTAAAACGTTTTGGGTGTGGCTGAGACAATATATCAAATAGGACTATGTTGTTTTTGACCTATTTATTGACGTTTCAAGATATTATTTTTGAACACTGCCCCGATCATATAAGCATTCACATTCCTTTCGATATAAATCGTTGAACTTCTCCGTGACATGTCATGCAAATTTATAATTAAAATAGTCAGTTTCATATTAAGATTCTTGTTTATAAGAAATTGGCAAGATGCATTAATACGGAATGTATTGGCAAGTACAACAAATGAGCTAATAATACACTTATACACACATAGATGTCTTTAAACAAATTAAGCACATCAATGACATGTCTTTAAGATATTAATTTCACATCAACATAAGCAATATAAATAAGTATAGAAATCATCGATACACAACATTGATCATGGAATAAAAATATAGCATGCATTGGCTTTATATATTGCTCAACCCAAATCTGGCTTTTATTCACTCCCCCATTTCCTTCAGCCAATATTACCTGCAAAACAAATAAAATGAAAAGGATCAAATCTATCTATGTTTAACATTTTCAGAAAATCTACCAATATAAGATTATAGAAAGATTGATTGGAGCAAGATTTGTTTTCTTACACTAACTGGAGAGCGGTTTGGTCTTGGCGACTCGAAGATGAGTAATGGTGATGGTTAGGTTGCAATGCCGCAACTTGGAAATAATTCCTTGAATCATACGGTTGAGATTGGGTTTGAGGCGGTGGCATAATCTGCTCGTAGTTAGATCCTCCTGGCATTAGATTCATACTCGGATTGTTCCCCTCATTTTCAGCTATCTATATACATTACACACATGAATCTCAACTACTTATTTGATACTTTTTCGTTTAAATATTTTTGTACGTTATTAGGGCTGGGAAAAAAAATCGAATCTAAACATCCAATCTAAACTCGATGCAAAAAGTTGTACCCGAATCCGAATCTAAACTCAGACAAATGATTATATTGGAATTGTAAATTACTAAACCCAAAAACCCGTATCCGAATTTGAAACCTGTTACGATATCTGAAAATCTAAAAATACATAACTACACATGGAAAAATATCGTAATTCTAGGATCCTACCCTATAAATGTGAGTTTTGTATGAGTAACATTCACAAAACCGATCCGAATCTAAACAAAAAAATTCAAAAAATCAGAAAAAACCCAAAACCCCCCCCCCAAAAAAATCTAAATCCGATCAAACCCGATTTTTTGGATTTTTATAGGGTTTTATAGCTGAAAGTCGAATCTAAAAAATTCTATTCGAATCCAAACTTGAACCGGACAAAATTATTTCATTGGAGAATAAATCTTTAAATCCGAAAACCCAAACCCAATCGAATTTTATCTGAATTTAAATATGTAACCCGAATGTCCAACCCACCCTATATGCTATATTCATTGAAACAATCTTTTGGAGGAATTAAAAACGTAGAAACATTATATAATCTAAATTACCTTAGCACGAAGAAGCTGGTTATCGTTATGCAAATCAACTTCCTGCACAGACATTTCATTACAAAGGAGCAAAATATTATGAATACACGTTAATGATAGAAATTAAATTAGATTTATTTCTTACTCTTTTCTGCATGTAGTCGATTTCGGAGAACAAGAGCTCACTCTGTAACAACAACAAATAAATATAATTTAGCAACAAGGCATATAGAAATAAATAACATCACAGGACTTATTTGGATACTGAAGCATTAATATAATATAGTTACCTTCTTGGATCGGATTCTGGTTATACTTCTCTCTAATCTGCCTTCTAAATTCCTTAGCTCTTTGGGAGACATTGACCCTATTGTCTCACCCATCAATTGCCTGATTAACCATCAGAAATATTAATATATAAAAAATATTTCATAACAGCAATCAAATATTTTAAGTCAATGATTTCATATTAACCTGTTCGAGTTTTGTATGCTGATAATTTGTTGACGCAGTTTGGCCGATTCTTGTTGATAATACTTCATGAAAAAGGAAAGATAAACTTAATTCAGTGTTTATATTCATATATTGAAATCAATCGTGCAATTTGAAATCACCTGTGCATTAATTTCTGCCACCGATCCGGTGTTGGAATTATCCGATATTGCCTTCTTGTACCTCTCAATTGTCCCTTTTACACTGCAAGATTTTAAAGAAATTAGTAAGTTTATTAGAAGTATTATTTACTAATAAAACTATGTACTTTAATCTGTATTTTGAAAATAATTAAAATAATGATAAGGGTCCAATCAACCACTTGCTCAGTTAAGTGATTCTAATACGAAACCTTAAAAGCAAACATCGGTTCTATTGACACATGATGTGAAGGGAAAAAAAAAACAGTAGATATTAGAAAACAATTAAACTGTTAATAAAATATTCCTTAAAATTGTAACAAATAAAGAATCATTAAATAAACTCGAGCCCTCAAAATATATTCCTCTGAAACCTTAAATCTATCGACCTAGTGATTGGCTGCAACTGCCATGCTGGCAAAATTTAAGTGATTGATTGGTCTGAACATGTCTAGGGTTTCAGACATGTGACGTGTGTCGAAAACCCATTACACATTGATAAACCTAGCAGATATTTGATGGTTTAAACATTTTAACCATTGGATTAACATAAATGTGATGTAACTAAATGACTTGTCCGAGTAACATCACAACGTTCCATACTTTCCTAATTTGGAATATAATTAAAATTACTATTCTATCCGTTATTCTTTTTTTCTATATATACATGCATGTACTTCTTATACATAACATATACATACGCATAGACGAATTACGATGACATATAGACTTTGATGTCTGAACTCTGAGCCTTCGATGGAGAAGATCATGACCGTCCATTATGGGTTCGCAGATGGCAGACCAAACTCTTAACTTATTGGATCCGTACAAAAAAATCAACGTATCAGAGTAAAAAAACGTCTATAATATGTTTTTCCGACGGATACAAAATCAACGTTAAAAACAACGTTGTTTTTTAGTGCAGATATAGACCAAATGTTAAATCTAATATTAAATGGTCAAAAATAGAATATGATGAGATTTTTGAATTTATAAATAGGTTTCAAGTTAATTCATTGTGACATAAACCTTCTCGTCACAACTCAAGAACTGAAACTAACATAACTTTATAATAATATAGTAAATATAAGTGAAAAATAAAAGAAAATAATAATATCTGTGTGATGACGTGATCAAAGATTCTTTAACAAGGAAAACATATCTTAAAGACATCAAAACCTAATATTGTGCTCAATCCCAAGCTCTAGAAAAAAGGTTCAAAAAATCTTTTTTTTTTTAATTAAGAAGAAGATACGAAAATCTGATTTCGTTTAAGTAGCCACTGGATATAAAAACAATTATTAAGTAAACGAAGATTAATTTGACTGGCTGATTTGAAGTCGTTGTTAGCTTTTCTTCTTTTGGACATGAGAATTATATATTTCAGGACATGAGTTGACAACTGTAAACTATTAAGAAAAAACTATCTTTTAAAACACCATTAATAGTGACATGTTTTTATGTTTGGATGGAGAGAATAAATCACGTGGGATTCTAATAATAAATATCGGAAATTGCGTGTGGAATTAGTGATTACTAGTTTGAGTAATGTGATTCCAAACAAATTTTAAATATTTTTATTTTTAAAAGGAGTAATTTTAAGGAAAAGACAAGAGGCCCAAAGAGCTTATTGTTCTCAATTAATTCTTTGTTTAAAATTTTACTATTTGAAACTCCAATTGAATTTCAAATCTTTTATGGTTGAATTGAAGTTGAGAATTTCCTTCTTTACTTCTGCTCCACTTCGAATGTTTAATTCAAAAGATTACTAAAGCCCTAAAATCTGGAAAATGAACCAGACATATTTTTCCCCTAAATAACCAATTTCTTTTAGCTATAATCACTTTCTCTAAAACTATAAAAAATTACATTCATCAAGACAAAAAAAAAACCTAATAAACAAATTGTCCTATACATGTACGTTCCATTATTTTCTATCACTATATAATTAAATTTCCCTATAGTTCAAAAATCTACTTTCACTTACCATCACATGTGTTGTATCAAATATATGATTTGATAATTAATGAGAGAGAAAGAGAGAGAGATAAGAAAGGAAAGTAAGAGAAAGAAGAGAAGCGAAAGCGAGACAGACATTAACAACAATGGAGGATGGTATGAAACACAAAACAGAAGATATGACCTCATAGTCCTTACTCTCCCAATTTGTTTACCAAAACTTACTTTTATAAGTCATAAAAATCAAGATTTTACCTATTACAACACCAGATCTATAAATATATCTAAATCTTCAAGTACTTGTTAGTAGGCAAAATAGAAAGTTATAAGATCTTTATTATTATTATTATATATAACAGAAATAAGTGAAGAAAGAAACCCAACAAAGTGAATCTTAGTTTTACAAACTGAATCTAAAACTCCACATTAGAAATAAAAAATCTGATTGCTTCTTATTTCTTTTCATTTATTATCTAATTAACTCTCACTCAGATCTCCTTAAATTTGTACCATTTTATGAAGACTAAGACACACATGAAGACTAAGAAACCAGATCTAGAAAATGGTTACAAATTTATGAATACAAATCCCCCAAAGTTATTAAAATAAACATATATATATATATATACAAACAAAGATTCCCAAAAATATTAGTGTGTGTGTTTTTGTGTGTATATATACAAAGATATGTGTGGAATTTCAAGAAAAAAGTGAAAATAATCCTACCCACAAGAGGGTTCTAACCATAGAAGAAGAATAGAATCAAATCTAGCATAGAAGATCGAAAATCCTAGTAAAGATTAAGTTATGCTTTAAGATATAAAGAAAAAAACCCTAAATCAGACTTTAATTAAATCTTATTAAAAAGCAAGAACAGAGCAGAAAGGTTATTAAAAAAACCTGTTGTTTGAGTACTCATAGAGACGACCACGGCTAGAGAAGACGATGAGTGCTACTTCAGCATCACAAAGAACAGAGAGTTCGTAAGCTTTCTTGAGCAAACCATTTCTGCGTTTGCAGAAAGTAACTTGACGATTCGTTGTGTTCTCGATCCGTTTGATTTCGATCTTTCCTCTCCCAGATTTCCTCAGGGGAGAGGAATCTCCTCCTAGCTCCGATTGATACGCCGTGTTTGCTGCTCCAAAGCCAACAAAATTAGGGCAAAATTGATATTAATCAGAAACAAGAATCCAAAAAGACCCATCAATGTTTGTTCTTGGGAAGATACCACCAGATGTTGTCATGTTTTATATTCGTTTGAATTATGGTTGAGATTAAAGTAAATTAACAAGCTAAGATTCAATTTTAATCTGTTCCCGACACACATCCAAAGAAATGAAGTAGAAAGTGTATTACTTTTTCGAACTTACATTCATAGCTTGCTGATTTTATGAGTAAAGAAAGGATATGATAAAACAAGTTAATCAAACAAAGACCAAATCTTTTGTAGTTCTAAAGAAAATTTAAGTCTAGACTGTGACAAGAAAAGTTTTAAAGAGAAAAGAAGATCAGAGAATTTTAAATCTTGTTCCTCTCTAAAAAAAGAATCAAATTAAAAAGGAAACTAAAGAAGAACGTAACATAGATTTGGTTTAAGGGCCAAATTAAAGAAGTGAAGCAAAGTAATATAATAATGAAGAAGATAATGTTTGAAAGGATAACAATCAAATATTAGACTGACCTGTTGGGGGAGAAGAACAAAGGGGAAAGTTTTATATTTCTTGGGAAAATGATTTTCTGGAAAGTATGAGATTTGGAGAGGTTGCAGAAAATGGAAGGTAAGGTTGTGCTGGTGAAGAGATGGGTATATACATTTATAAAGGAATATTTTTTTTTCTTTTAATTTTTCTCTAATTTCTATCACCATTTTTCTTTTCCCACTTTTTATTACATCCATATAGTGGTCTTGTCAATTTGTGCCTTGATTACTTGTTTTCTTACTCACTAAAGCATAGTTTTATGATTCGAATCTATCATATAAGTATGTGCTTCTTCTTTATTAGATAGATGTATACATGTATTTTCTAAAACGTAATTCTATATATATATATATATATAAAAACTAATTTTGGAACATATAATCTAATAATGTGGTGAAAGTCGATTTTCAGTATTGAATAGAGGTTTGTACTTGGTTGATCCTTATATGAGTATAATTACATTTTGACATGTAGTATGTAAGGTGAAAAAAGATTGACATAGAGCAATCTAAAGGTTCACAAAGGATGAGTATAGCAGCTTTTGAAATCACATGAAAAACATAATTGATAAATAGAGGGTTAATTACCATAAATAACACCCACCATACATCTTGACATTTCATAAATATTATACTTATTTAAGGACATCCCAAACTGAGAAACTGTAGGAAAAAATACTATTTTAATTTTTTTTGCAAATGGAGAAATAATTTTTATTGGTGGATGCTTGTTGTGTGGTCTTTCACAAAGGTCTAAATGAAAGGAGGGTTCAAGTTGGGCAATCACTCATGAGATGCAGACTCTACTTACCATTACTTGTCTTTCCTTTTCGTGTGAAAGTTTTCGAGGCACTAAAATCTTTGGGTAAATCTCAGTACAATTTTTTTTTTTGCTACAACAAATATAGATCTTCTTCTTTGTTTTTACTAAATCTTGATCTTTTTAAAGAGGAAAATTCTATCAGTTCTATTCCCTTTTCTTTTGTGAACAAATTATGTTGAAGATTTTAGTAACATTTTGCAGGAAGATTTGTTTCACTAAACATGGAAGCTATATATATAGAAGTTTGTTTGTAAAATCTGATATACTTAATGGATTTTAAATAGTAACCAAAAGATAACTATGATAGCATAAACAGTAGTAACAAGTAAAATAAAATTGTGAAGTTACATATTTGGCTAAACTGGTCATTAGTAAAAACCAATATGTTTATATTTATTGGGAAAATGGAGAATCAAAGATGTAAAAAAGGAGAAAATTACTCAGATTGTGAAGAAAAATTAACATACTATTTATGTGGTAGTTAGATTTGGAGTTGATTATGTTTAATCGTTGTGATATTGACATGTAAAAATAGATAAAAATTAATAAGATAAATAGGGGTTTAGGGTTTATAGACGATATAGGGAGATGAGCCGTACTTTTATGGGGCTGGACAAGACGTAGGGCTTAATTTGGTAAGTTATTTAAGTGAAATGCCTCTGACTCCATTAGAAGGTAACCAGACTTTCTCTCATCTCCTACTACTATAGTTTAATCTCTCTCTTTACATTTTTTTTTTTTTTACTTTTGCTCTCGTTAAAATATCATCTCTCCAAAACTCTTAACGAATAAGTTATGGGGGTTGTACCAAAATCATTTTGAAAAATATGTTAAATAGTACTCTTTTTCTGCTGATCTCTCCAAACCTAAATTTAATCTATTTGTTGATTCAAAAGAAAATGTTATTGAAACTAAAAAGGAAAATAAAAATATATTTTTGATGTAATTTCTTTTTTTTCCTTTAAATTTCCTTGTATTTATACTTTTAAGGAAAATAAAAATATTTATACTTTGTAAGAATTTACAACATACAGTAAAAATATAGTTATTCGTCTATACTATTTATACATAGGTGGCTGAAAATTTATACATATGAGTAACTTAATAAATTTGGATGTAATGTTGTTGAAAATCTCAAAAATAGTTTCCGTAAATTGATTAATGATCTATCTTGTTCTACCAAAGAAAATATCGTTTATATGGGAGAAAAAAATGTGTAGATATTTTTTGTTTGTTTGTTTAATAAGTTATTTTAAAATATGTTGAATAATTGAGGAGCACAATGTATAAATGGAGTAAGGTTATGCCAAAAGAAGAGGGAGAGTAGCATGTGATGTGTAGTCTTTGATCTCCACCTTTATGAACCCATTTAGGGTAATTTGATAGAGATAAGGGAAACCTATATATACAGTCCATATTCATATATATATTTATGAGCCTATAACTATATACACCCACTTGCAATGTGCTTTATTTTTTCTTTTTACTTTTTTTTTTGCAATTAGAAAAATGAGTACAACTTAACTAGCATATAATACCTCTTTAAAATATTTTAGTATCAAGAGTTAAAGTAAGTTTAGAAAGAAATTACTTAACTAAACACCGTCTATATTCCTACAGCATGTGAAAATAATTAATTAATGTATAAATATACATTCACTAGTAAAATTTACACATTAGTAAATAATTAAATTTCCTTTACATCATATATGATATATATATATATATATGTGTGTGTGTACTAGCTTATACATAGAGAAATTGATTAGGTCATTTATAAAAGAAACAATTCAATTGCTTTGGGTCAAGCTTTCATGGTCGAAGTGGGTTTTCAAAAACCATAAAATCTTCTCGTATCTTTCATGATGGACCACAATCGAAGGTTGCTTTCTAGCATATTTTGATAACTTTTGTGTTTATTTCTAACAATGGCCTGTGACTCGTTGAATTATTTATCGAATAAATGATTGACGGTTCAATGGTGTTTTACTCAAGTAAACGTATCATCTAATTCGGTATGGAATTCAAACACACAATATTTAGACGTAAGTTGAATATCCACCGTTATTTTTGTATTTTGTAGTTTTTAATATTAAAATCAGTGCATAAATTAAATACCGTACGTAGTACATAGTTTTAAAAAATAAAAAATAAACACCGTACTAGTATTAGTGTATCTTAATAGAAAACTTACTCATAATTTACAAAAAAATTCTTAAAAACTTACTCAAAAAGTACTAAATTCAGAAAGACATAATGTGTACTAGATAATTTCTCACGTAACAATGATTAAAAACTTTAATTATATAGCAACAAAAAAAAACCCCAATTATATGTGAAAAATCATTTGACGTCGAACCATACATTTTGTGCTGGAGAAGCAAGGGATCACTTAAATGAAACTACCTAATCAAATTTAATGCATATTCTTTCGTTCTCTAAATTTTCTTCCTTTGAAACCCTTTATCAAAAAATAAAAAAATGTCTTCCTTTATCATTAAAAAATGAAAAAATGGATACATAACCTAGAACCACTGTTCTAAAATATAGCTTGTCCATATATATACCGATATACGGACCTACGGCATATATATAGTATACACTAAAAATGTACTATAATTTTGCCAATATAGTGTTTTTATACAATACAGTGAACAGTGGACATAATACGATTATACATACTCCGTGCAAAAAAAAGGAAAAAAATATATATACGCCGTGGTTGCCAAATATTTTTGTTTTGTTTTAAATCCCAAAACAAAACTGCATCGCGTTTTTCAATGTTTTGAGTTTTTACCTTTTCAACAAAATTACGTATTTTGTTCTAATAAAAATCAACTCTAAAAATCATTTGTTTTTAAAAACCTCTTGTCTCTTATAGTTTCTACACTGTTCGTATATTGTTCTTTATATTTCTATTACTTGATAGTTGAGATATTTTTATTATATCTTTTGAGTTTTGACTATTTTGATTTAGAGATTATTATTTTAATATTTATTAATTATTTGAGAATGCAAATTTTAAAGGGTTTTCAGTATTTATGTATAGTATTTTAATAAGTTTATCATATTATTTTGTTGTTCTCTTGTTACTATAACACTATGATTATATATGCAGATGTTAACAAAAAAAAATTTTTGAAGATTAAAAGGATTCGAAGATGTCAACAATCTTATAATGTTTATGGTTTTTTTCTTAAAAATCACTGTATAGTATCCACATAATCGATTATATATACGTTTATATGTATTCTGTGTTTTATCATACATCTAGTGTATACCATGTTTTAGAACATTACTTAGAACAAAAGCAGTTGACCAAAAAAAACTAGAACAAAAGAATACCCTCTCGTTTTGAAGTTATATACTATGTAATATCACATTCCAAACTTAATATGATGTGGTTAGCAGATCCACAATTCTATTTGGACCATTTGATGAGATATTTTGGAAATTTAAGAAATTTTAGTTATAGTATTATCAGAACTAGATTTTGAGTAATTTTATAAATTTCAAAGAGATGTAGTACTTTCAGATATTTTTGATCCAGTTTCAAAATAGTTTTAGGAAATTCTCGCGTATTCGGTTTTAAACTGAAGTAAACATATTTTTATAAAGTTAAGATAGATAGAGCTGCTTGCTTGTGATATGGGCCACTCAAATCATTGGTTTGTTAAGTGCAATTTGGTTAATTACTTCTTAATTAGAGGTTTAGTAAGACCGCTAGCTGTTGATTAGGTTTAATTTGAATTGCACTGCTTCATCTGACATGTTTGTCCAGCACCGTCCGATCCATTAATGTCACTATTTGAGACCTTCAAATATATACATACTATATATATGTGCGTTTATTCTTGATGTATATATTCTTTTATAAAATCCACATTTGAAGGTAAACCTTTGATAGAATACAATCACGTGAGATCCTATGACAGGAATCAGATGTGTAAGTCTAGTGATTCTTTATCTAATTGCTTAGATCGATACATTATTGAGCTATTTTGGCAACAAGAAATAAACTTTTGATGTTATATAATAAAATAATTTCATATATGATAGAACATTGCTTAAAGATTTTTTTATTTTTTTTTATTTTTTTGCAAAATGAGTACCAGAGAGTGATTTTGAAGCAAGTTGGAGTTTCAAGTGCTCCAACCTAATTAGAAAACTTTACAAAAACACATCAAACTTTCAGATTTGAAAGTGCAATCATAACTAAAAAAGCTGAGAAAATATGCTTGCAATTACAACAAAAACCATTAAGCTAAGAAAATTGGGACTAATATGGACTTGCAAGAAGATACAGTTAAATCTATTCAAACCCGGGTTAGAACTAATCTATTCGAACTCTAGTTGGACCGGACCGGTCTGACTCCTTAATTGAAAGAAATAAGGATGGGCCCCATTATTTCCTTGCGTTTCTTATTTATCTAATATTTTTACATTTCTAAGTTAAAGATCATTGCTTTAGGTAATATCATAAATTGCACACCAAATTATTAACGCAGCAAAATATTGAAGGTTAAAATAATAGATCTTACAACAATTTGTATTTTTTTCAACATATTACAACAATTTGTATACTACAATGAAAATGCAGTTTTTGTCCACACGAAGACTTTCTTCAATGTACAACAAAAATATAAATCACAACAGTAAAATTCGGTTGCTCTGGGGAAAACCAAACTAAACCGGAAGGAATACAAAAGAATCGTTTAACTAACCGGTTAAAGAATCACAAATGTGAACCGGAAGAGCCGTCATCGCTGCTCAAATCCCAATTATGTTTCTTCTTCTGCTCGAAATTCTGAAAGCATGTCAATGGCCTAATCTGAGAGAAAACAAAAGACAAAACATGCAGACGAAGAAACAGATCAGAGAGACAAAACAAACAAAACTCAGAAGCCAAAAACCAACAAACTCAAAGAACTGAGTGTTCTAAAAGAGAGAGGGATGAGAAACAGACCCTCCATTGTCGCTTGTGACCCATGTGGTGAAGAATGGACTCAAGCCGTTTAATGATCTCTCTGAAAGTTGGTCGCTTTGCTGGTTTCTCATGCCAGCATTCTTCTATCAACCTATGGGATTCAAAAATCGGATCGAGCCCAACCGGTTAATGACATGAACCAAACCAATCAATGATGCAATCATGCAAAACAGTCGTAAGTAAGTATATAGTTTCTTGGTGAAAGAGAAAAGAAAGACTCACGATTTAAGACCATGAGGGTAATTCTTTGATGGAGCTTTAAATGATGGCCGCATTTTGTTAGCATAAGCTTCAGAAGCTTCACTGTCTTCCTTTTCAGCAAACGGCATTCGACCTTCGATCATCTAAAAAATCCCGACATTCAAAGGAATCAACAACCGGAACAAATAAAAAGACAAAATATGAGTGTCATAAATTTTTAGTTTTTACTTACCTCTTGAACAATTAATGCGAATGAGAAAACATCAGCTTTTGTATCGTATTCTTCGCTAGTGAAAACCTCCGGAGCTACATATCGATCTGAAATGTGGATAACACCGAGAAAATCAAGAATCTTAACCAAGCAGATCAAGAACTAAAGCTCCCAAATTTACAGTAACTAGATGGGTGTGCGAAAAAGCACTTACAAGAAGTGTCTTGAAATTTGAAAGGCTTGTCTTCTTTAACAGTAACAAGCTTGCTTACTCCAAAGTCTGCAACTTTCAGATGCCCTGAATCATCCCGCAATATGTTTCTGCGAATATAATATTACCAATGTCAGAAAATAAGAGAGCTTGTTGAAGGTAGTTGCAAATATAAGAGACAACACCGATATGGACAGTGTAAACTCACGAAGGTTCAAGATCACGGTGGATTATAGGATCTCCTTTGATCTCATGAAGATAGCTCATTCCCCTATAAAAATTTCGAACGGATAAGACTAGAGTTACATGAGAATCTAATAAAACATTTATATACTATGAAGAAGAATGCATATTTAGGCTTTAAATCGCATACCTTGCAATATCAAGGGAATATCTAACAGCATTAGCTGGTTTTAATTGTACTTTCCTTTTGAGCAATTCACGCAAATCCCCCTGAAGAATATATCAAATGAGATCTTGGTTTCGAGAAATCTAAAGGAAAAAAAAGATTTCAAAATTTATCAGAGAAAGTCTTACCCTAGGCAAATACTCAGTTACAATCATCATTGGATTACTTTGTGTTACAGCACCAAGAAACTGTACAATGTTTGGATGTCTAAGCCTTTGGAGCAATGCAAGTTCATCGTGGAATTTCCTCCTGCGCGCACATACACAAAACGATTATAATAAGGAACTGGAATCTAAAACCTTATTATTACTCTCTACAAGATATTTTACTTACACTTGATGCTCATCGCTCAAAACTTCATCATCGAGCTTTTTCACCGCAACTTGAATGCCACGCCACATTGCCATACAGTAAGTTCCCTGAAACAAGAAGCTTCGCACCATTAGACTGAAATGAATTGAAACAAACATCAATAAAAGATCCATTAGCGAAAAGGACATGTTTTGTACCTTTGCTATCCCTTTGCTTTGAGTGAAATCAAGCTCATCAGGATTGATTTCATATTCAGGGACTTCACGAGCAGTCTTAACGTGCATTGGAGCCATCTGAAACATACAAATAAGTCAACAATAATGAGATAAACCCCAATCTTCCAAATGGCCATTACAGTGATAAATACAATCAAAACACAAAACGAAATTTAGTTTCAGCTAGATTCTTACCGGATGTTTAGATCCATGTACCTCAAGAATCTTGATTACATCAATGTTCTTGTAAAATATCGCATCTGCCAAAGGCTGTTTTCTAAAATGCATTAGATTACTCAACAAAACCAGAGAAACAATTAACAAAAAAAAAACAAAAATGATCATCTTCTTACAGTGCTTCCCCAACGATCTTTAGGATCAACTTCAGCTTTCCGATCAAGAAGAAGCTCAACAACATCTTTCAATCCTTGACAAGCCGCCACGTGGAGAGCAGTCCGATCATCAATGTCTCTGTAATTAGCATCAATCCCTGAATCAAGAAGCTCCTTAATCCCTTCAATGTCACCTTCATTTGACAAATACATAAGTCTCACACCACCATCGATCTCGTCTCCATCCTCTAACACCTCTTCTTCCGAATGAATCGACGGGTCCGGAAACTTCTCCGGCGCCATCGACGATTGCCGACCAATCGTAAACCTCGGAACTTGGTAATCCTCTTCCATCTGATTTGTATCCGAAATTTTCGGAGTGGTCAACGAAAAATCAAAGATTTAAAAATCAAATCTCCGACCTTTTAGGTACCCTTTTGAAATTACAAACCCAAAAACCCTGACTAAACCCAATTCACAAAATCTGAGAAGAAATTGAAGAATGAAATCGCAAGAGAATCAAAAAAGATTTAAACTTTTTTCCAGCGAAGAATGAATTAAACCCAGAAGCGAAATTTATAGATGGGTGCTGCCGTAATGGAGAAGACAAAGCTTGGTCGGTAAAGAAAGTCATTGGGGAAGAACCTGCTTCTGTTGAGCGCGTCTATATCACGTGATTTCAAGCGCGTAGAGAGGAAAGTTTATTCGACGGAGACGTCATATCTGGCGCCACAGTAACAACGCGTTGACGAAAAGAAATAGATTAGATCTGAGCCGTTGATTTAAACAGCGTCAGATGAATAATAACGGTGTGGATCATTCCCCACGTGTAGGGTTCGATTTCGCTAAACGACCGCGTTTTACAGGCGCCGACGCATTTTCTCATTGTAACCAACCTGGTTTTGTGAATTAAAGTCAGTACTTGGGGACAAAGACTTTCAAAAGATATATATCAGTTCCATTTTCCTTTTGATATCCTAAATGATTACAATATTTTCCACTTGTTTAATAATATATATAGGTCACTTTAGTTGTTTTTCGACAATAGCCACTTTATTTGTCCAAGGAACCAAACTAATTGGATAAATATGTGATCCAATTTATTGATGTACATTGAATAGGTAAAGATTGACATATTCATCCTCATCCCTTTTTCAATTCCGTATTAGAACTAAAAAAACTCGTTCCATTACTATTCGACTTCACAACATGTGATTTTCTATGGTTTCAGCATCTTTTTTAATATTATATTATTATTTTTGTCAACCTATTTGCTTAAACTATGTTTTTCAAATATAATAATAATTCTTAAACTTTAATATATTTATATGTAACATGTAAGTTCAAGATTTTGACATTCGTATCTTAAGACATGGGCATATAGATAATCAATTTGTTTTCTCGAATGACAAGTTGTCTAATTATAGCTCACGTATTCTTGCTTGATTTTATCCAATATATATGTATTCTTGCTTGATTTCACTAATTTCAATCCAACAATTTTGGATTTTTTCTAAGTAATTTATTACAAATGTCAACTACATTCCAAATTGGTTCCTAATTATGTGGAGATATAATTTATATTTCCATTTATTAATTAAATGAAAAGGATATTCTAAGTAGATACATGTATTTGCTTAAATTAACATACAATTATTAGATTTCATAGCATTTTGTTAACTAAAACTGGATACACTTCATTTAAAAACACCCCTTGGTATTTATCTATATATATATAGATAATAAGTTTCAGTAAAAATAAAAATAAAATTACTAAAGAGTGAAATATTTTTCAAGTGTTTATTTATTTGTTTGGTTAATAAAGAAAGGGTCCATAACAATAACGACTAGCAAACACTGATTTAAGATATGTAAAAATTATTGTAAAATAAAATAGAAGGAAAATAGAAAATATAAGACAAGTAAATAATATTGATCTATGATGTTTTGAAAAATAAATAGATGATTATAAAATGAGAAAACAATGAAGTTAAGAGAAAATTGCTAAAGAAATTATTAAAAAATAAACAATATTCAAAGGAAACAAGTGTCAAATGATCATATTAAATTATGATAATGCTTTTCCTTTTATTCAATTCAAACTTTTGTAACTTTTCCAAGTAAATTAGTAACAAATGTCAAGTACATTAAAATTGGTTTCTGACTGTGTGTATTTTAATTATTACATTGAATCATATTAGTATCTAACTGATAGGAATACACTAATTCAAATCCTTGACTTGGATTACCCTTTCTTCAAGATATATATTTATGCTCGTCCAGAAAAAATGAATATTCCCACAAGATACATTTTTATGCTCATGTTGACAGGATTAATAAAGTTTCATGCATATTTTTATCACAAAACCGGAAGGAAACATACATTTAGATCAAACCGCACGATAACAAATATGAACAGAACCATGGAACATCATACCACACTAAACCAAGTCTATAACCGAAATAAACCGGGTAAGGAGATTACAAGATGCACAACATACAAAGCACAAGAGTAAGATCGGAGATAGACCCAAAACCATAACAGTTTTCTCTGTATGTCATTTAAGAAATTATATTATGTAACTTATGTTCATCAATTTTCACTCAAGATCCAACGTCTGCCTCGGTGATCCATAACGCAACTCGGTTTATTTCAACATTCAATCCGTCGAGACTCGAATCAAGTGTGTAAGCTTTCTCTAAGGCTTTCTTCTTCTCTTCCTCTGCCGTATCGCCGTAAAGTAAGCGCATATGGGGCACGTAAACTGCAACATCCCAACATGTCACAGACGCGCACAAACACACACACACAAAAAACACGTTTCTTGGTAATAATATGATTTTTAACGTAATTCTCAATCTTAACAGTATAATACTTTAATTACTTCCCAGTAAAAGATTAAAATCTAATTGATTAGAAATTAAGAAATTAGACCATACATTTTCCGGTGAAGGGTTTGAAGTGGGCCATAAAATGCCCGGCAGCATTCATTACCTGTTAGCATTACACAAAAAAATGTTTGTAATAGCTTTGAATTTTTAGCAATTTATTAATTGGATTGTTTTAATATATTTTACGCTCGTTCTTAGATGAGCACGGGTTCAACAATTAATCCGGATTTTGGTTTACGTTTTCATTTTCTTTTGAGTTTTCAGTTTTATCAGAAAAGTAGTAAAACTATATCTATTAAAGATCGGTGTGATAAAGTTTCGTTATTGGTTTAGACGTCGATGGACCTGGTTACACTAATCTAATGTGCGTTAAAAATGATTTATAAGAAATCATTTTCCTGTTGACCAAAAGAAAAATATATAATCATTATTCATTGCCGTAGCAGCTCCACCTAAAATGCCTTTTGGATTAATCGATCGAAGTTTTGGCCTTTGACGCAAATGTTATAGAATTATGAAAACTTTTGAAAAAGACTTTTTTTTTTTTTTGGTTAAGCACTTAAAAATGACTTCTTAAATATGCAAAAAAAAGACTTAAAAATGACTAAGCTTCTGATCGTTTCTTTTCGCTAAATATGCAACCGTCATGTGAAATTATTAGAAAATTTGGAGTAATATCTCGCGTCTTGAGATCAGATTGTAAGATTACTCGATCTTAGAAACGATACAGTATTCTAAAGCAAGTATATTGAGACATACTTGCAACCTTTTTATACAGACTCGGAACCAAACTTGTTGTCTTTCTTAAGGATTAAGATTGCATACAGCCACTCTCTCCCATGACTCTAGAGTCTTGTCTTCGGTATCAGTTTTGCAGAGAACAAGTCGATTCAACCGGAAACTCAGGCCATCAAGGATGTTATCGAGTGTATAAGCTTTCTCCTGCGCTTTCTTCTGTTAACTCAATAGCTTCCATTTACAGGAATCAATGTTAAAGTCAAAAGAGGCTTACGTGAGGTAGTGGAGCAATGGAAATGGTCTTACAGTGTTCACCAGCTTTCATTACCTGTAATAAACAGAACAAACAGAATCCAAGATTAGATTCCAAAGCCACCCTAGATTTTCAGTAACTAAAGTTATCTTTGACGAGAATCAGGTTTTAGTGAGGACTCAATATATCAGTTACTGTTTATTTAACAATTCTCTTTAAAATGTTGAATCTTGAAAAGAAAAGAAACGCATTGATAGAAGAAAGTTCCAGTGGAGACGCTGATGGACGGTGGCAGTGTAAGCTTTAAGACCTTGGCAAGCTGCGTCGAACATCTTCTTTGCTTCGTCTGCCGTCAAATATGTGGATACGGCGACGGTGACGTGACGATCGAATCTTGGGCCAGTGAATTCGGATCTCAGAGCTTCCATTAGCTTTCTAAACCGATTCCTTATCTGGTAATGCCCAAACTTATTTTTAGAAGTTAGAAATCCTGATCCAAAAAATGATATTAATTAATACTAGATGATTAAGAGAAGGTGGAGACGACAACATTTTGTACACAAAATAATAAACTAAAAATCAAATGGGCCTCTGTGAACTTAATGGGCTTAAACGAATGTCAATTTAATCATAACGATTGTTGTGGAAGTTGAACAAACTTAGTTTCACATCAGCGGAAATCAGTTTGGAGCAGAGTTGTTTGAAAAAAACTTGGATTTTGTAAACCCATTAATCAAGATGTTGAAGGTTGACGTGTTTTGAAAATCTTTATGGCTGCAAAATTGTCTGAAAACTTGGAAGCTCTTTTAGCTTTGCAATACCTAATTGCTAGTTGCTAGTCAATCTAAAGTACTAAATGTTTTTTTGCCCGCCACCAACATATATTTTTACGTACTGAGCCACACAATCTATCGAGCGATAAAACTTGGAGCTGCTTATTTTTATAACATTATTAGCATGTAAGCCATAGTATAAAGCTTACGAACTTACATATATATATATATAATGTCTGAGATTCATTAAAAACAAAAACAAACCAAAAAAAAAAGTTACGGGAAGGGAGCTGTTCTCTTCATATCCGTCTGCACAACATCAAGCGCAAAGCCTTTCCTAAACCGAACCCCATAATCAGCAACCAGATTCTTCTTCTCCGGTCCACTGATCCCTTCTCTCGAAGGCTTCAACGATTCCGTCGAGATTCCATGTTCTTCATCTCTCTTTTTCACCAGCTCAGGCTTGATCCTCCCAAGATTCACGTCTTGAGGTGACACCATTAACGACGGTACACCTAATGGTAATCTATCCCCTAAAACAAAAATAACTACCCTAATTAATTAAACTCATATTGTATTTGTTGGTTTTACTAATATTTACAAGATTAATTAATTACCGCGGTCAATCTGCCATGTACACCAAAATTTTCCGTAAGATTTGGCAAGATTTTTTAGCTCTGGCTTCGCAACGAGCTCCGGGACCCTTGGAGTCACTAGAAGAGCCATTTGGATCTACAAACAATATTTTCGATTTCGGTCACTTTTCAATTCTCCGATAATTAATAAAACATATCGAAAATGTATGGAAATTCATGAACCTCGTAGTCATGCGAATGCCACAGCTTTTGTTCCTCCGGTGAGAGACTTTCGAATAACTTCTCCGACACTATATATTCGATCCCTAGAGATTTAATACAATAAAAAACACACTTCGTAAGTCACGATTTCTAACAAAAGCTTCAATACTCGACGTTTACATATAGTATATAACTAACTATTGTCTATTTATTTTTGTTTGGTCAACAACTAACATTGTCTATATGCATGTAAATATGCAGGATCATGATCTATTGATTAAACCTGCTAATAGTACATTCATGAATATATAAATGAACCATTTAATTGTCGAATAAAACTCTGAATTATATACATGAACCGAAGCTTGTGCACAAAACTCCCAAAACGTTGAGACAACCCTGCAAATGTGTATTAAATATATTATGTGTATATATATATTTGTACCAATGAGATGAGCCTTAGAGGAATTAGAATCGTAGACAGCGCATTGGAGAAAGTCCTGGTTTACACGGTGGCCGTAGATATGAACTTCAATCTGACGGCCAGGATCGTGGCTATAGCAAGCGAATGAACACACGTGGAGGCTCATTTGCCTGATCGGTTTCATTGATTGCATCATAGCTGTTCCTTTATCGAGCATCGCAGTGGTTGTTTTCGTCGGATCTCCCATTGGCTCCTTACTTTCCCCGTGGCTTGCCGGACACGCCACCGGAACCTTATCACTCGACGCCATTTTTAATTTTAAACTACACCGTTTTCTTAAAGCTCTTTTTTCTCTTCTGCTTTGAATTAGCTTGGTTTGTTTGTGTTTTGGTCTTATAAGAGGAGTGATGTTGCATGAGGAAATTATGGCGTGGGTGACTTAGTTGCATGACATGTCATTAGAGAGTGGTGACGTGGTGTATAATAGCGATGTTAATTTTACCTCCGGACAAAGTGACACGTGGCCGGCCTTTAAGCTTTTGACGAAGTATTGCACACTTGGCAATTTTTGCGGCTCTGGATATTGTGCTTCGTTTGACGAGTTCCAAATAAAACTATTTTGGACAATTTTGCTTCAATGAAACTGATTTCTTTCCAGAATTGAATCAGATATTTCAAAAGTATACGATACAGTTAGAAATATGAAGATAGAATCTTTCGCATTGAAAAGAAACGAAATAAATATTGCCAATTATTTCAACCATACGTAAGGTGGGGTCAAAGTTGTTATATATTCGTTACATAACCATAAATGTTTACCCTTTTTGCGCTAATTCCCATTTAAAAACACTTAATACCAAAATACTCCCATTACTTAATAGCTAATTGATAGTAAAACTCAAACGTCCGATGACTAGTTTAACATAGCCATTAGCCATGTTTTTATTTTCTTAACGAGAGCTACCGTTCCTCACAGTCTTTAAAAACGAACCGCTTTTGGTTATTTCTCGCAATGGCTTGTCGGTATATCTAACCGTGTTATAAACCCACGCACCCGAAACCGCACCAAGTATTGGAGAAACTATGTAGATCCAAAGTCCTTTGTAGCAATTATATACCATTGCAGGTCCTAAACTTCGTCCCGGATTCATCGATGCTCCCGATACCGGTCTGATTAAAAAGAGAAACATAACCATATCATGTTATAAAATTTGGTCGAGAAAGAGAAAAATATGTAAAATGATGATAAATAGAAATATTATAAGTAATAAATTACCCCGCAATTATCACGTTAAGTAGCACCGTTGACCCTACTGCTAGGCCGGCAAGTTCTCCGATCTGTGCTTATTACAACATTTGTCCCAATATTAAGTTTCTCATAAATTCAAGAACCAAAGCAAACATGTGTAATTGCTAAGGGCCGGGAGTGGTAATAACACTAATAAAATAGAAAATGATAGAAAACTAGAAAAATACTTTTGTCATGGAAAATATAATATTTTAATTTAACAAGAATATTTGTTTTCCTTATAGTCAAAATTTAAAATCAAAGATGAACCATGAAATCAGCGTATACAATCCATATATTTTTGCATTAAAAACAACTTTAGAAAATAGGTTAGTAGTTAGTACATTACTTTCGTGATTAGATTGTTCAAAACTTAAGTATATAAAAACGAAAACATATTAGCTAAAGTAAAATGGAAATGCTTAAAGTAGTAAGAATCCCCAACGTATAGCCATCGAATTGACAATATATATATATATATATATATATAATTTCCGTGTAGCATAAGAAGAGTGTGAAATACTGACCGCTCTATTATCGGTGGCAACGCCGGAAATGATGAACATTAGGTAGAAAGTGATGATAAACTCGATCACAAACGACTGCAAATTCGATCCAGACGGTAATGTTCCGACGAACACATCGTGTTTTCCACTGCAAACGTCCTGATCAAGTCCGAACAACAGCCGCAAAGTCGCCGCCGCGAGCGTAGCTCCGATTATTTGTGATATCACATAAGCCGGAACCTAAATAAAAATAAAAAAATGAAAAATACATTAAATAATTTAATATATTCACATTAACTAGGGACCCATTAATTCTGGACATTGTAGAGATTTTGACGTTATATATAACAGAAGTTGAATTGACTTTCAAATGATGATATGCAGAAAAAAAAAGTTACAAAATAAATTATAAGCAGACAAAAGTTACATGATAAATTAAAACTTTTACAAAGATTAATTTGGAAACTAACGAAAACAAATTTAACTTTTTCAACAATTTGGATAAAAAAAAATTCGATTATCCCTAAGAATCCGGCATTACTACCGTAGACGCATACTTGAATATCCTATAGATTCTACACTAAATATCTCAATCACTCATCTACACTCGTATGATATGAGTCATATCCAGCAATATGCATTCATTAGTGAAAGATACAATGGATTTAAAAGTTGTGTACAACACCAAGAAAGAAAAAAATTAAATTGAAATATAGAGTGCCATTGATGTAAGGCAAACTTCAAAAACAAAAAAAAAATGCAAACGCTTAAGAATCCAAAAAATAAATAATCTTTTGATAACCCAAAGTTTCGTGCAATACAATCAAGATGACAGCTAAACTAAACCTATCAAACACAAAACACCAATGTCTAAAATATTTTTTAGTTTATTCATCCAATTCAAAATATACATAAAATAAAAAACTTGATTAATCGCTATAGGTTATAAGTTATAAATGTGTTTATGTATAAACCTGTTTGATGGGGAAACGACGGCAAGAGGCAAAGGCGATTGTGACAGCCGGATTGAAATGAGCACCGGAGATGTGACCAAGAGAGTAAACAAGAACCATGACAGTGAGTCCCCAAACGATGGCAATCCCTGGAAGAGTCACGACTTTGTCGTGTTGGGTGTTTACAGCCACCGATGCACAACCGGCGAATATCAAAAAGTACGTTCCAAGAATCTCCGCCATCAACTGAAAACAGAGCAATTTTAACCCAAAAATAAAAACAGAGTATTTCATTTCTCAGAGGAATTTTACTGATTATTGTAATTTCAATCTTGATATAAATTTCTTCTGTAAACTCCAAAAATAAATAGAGAGATTTTATTGATTAAGTTGAGATAAAATTTGTGAAATTTTTAACCAAAAAAAAGGTATTTGGAGAAGTGGAAACCTTTTGTAAGAAAGGGACAGAGATAGAGAGGAGAGAGTCTTGTTTCTTCAAAGGTATGGGATTGTGAAGAGCTTCTTTCTGTTGTTGATGTTCTTCTTCTTCCTTGAGATTCACCACTACTGCTCCTTCTCTGGCATCGCCACCATGGCCATTTCCCGAGATCTCCGCCATAACTAAATTAGTTTTTTCTTTTCAGAAACAAAGAAGAGAAAAATATCAAACTTCAAACGACTGTTATGACTTGTGAGAAGTTTGGTAGCGATTAGCTCCAATTTATTGGCGAATCGTGAGAGAGAAAGAAAGAAATATTGGACTTCTCTGACGATTTTAATTTTGACCTTTTTATTAATTAAAAAATGATATGATGTAGGAAACTATTTCACATTATATATTTGACCATTATTTTGCTTTATTATGAATTTAACATATCTCTCTGTGGCAACAATGTCTTCCATATAATTTTTGGGATTAAAAATCTTTAAGTACTAATTCTCTTGATTGAAATGTAGTTTTGTTTAATATGTAAAATATTATTGTCAGTTATCACCTATATTTCTTAATTGTTTAGTCTAAAACTAAAAATGGATGTATTCATGAATCTGTTGATTATCTTATCTGTAAATTCTGTGTAAGCATTAATTTTGATAAACATACTTTCCAAAATAATCTTAATCAAATCTGTGTTTTAGGAAATGTTTTAAAATATTCCGTAAATTCTTAGTATGGGTTTCCTATACTATAAAGTATAAAATGGATAAATAGGATATTATCCGTAAAAGTATGTTTCTTTCTTTAACAAACTAAAAGTGTATTTCTTTTAAGTTGGAAAATCAAATCATTTACACGTCATGTGGTCTAATCGCCATATCATTAATGTGGAATTTATCGATGTTTTTGAGTAATATCATAAACGTTATATACCTTAGAACTTATGCCCCGTAAATAAAGTTTTGAATATTGGATATCATATGAACCAACAATAGATTTTTAAAAATATATATTTTAGTAAAATCGTAGAAAAAATTCACTTGTATTTTAACTATCGAAATGAACAAAGAAAACTTCGTTACTAAACTGTTGTTTCTAAAAGTATTGGACATTTTAGATAGAATGTTTTTGGGAAAATGCTCAATTTATGCTTTATAATTTGAAAAATAGCTTCTCTTTTTTACTTTTAAAGTATAATATTAATTTATTAAAATAACTTCAGAACAAAATTATATATTAAGATTAAAATCAATTTTTGTTTTTGAGATAAAATAAATATTTTTTTTTATTAAAAAGAATAGTGTAGATTCCTAAATAATTTTTTAAAATCATATATTAGTCTCCTTTTGTCGTTCTAAATATGCTGAATAATTTTAGTTTGCTTCTTCTTCTAAATTAAATTCACCGATCCAATTTTTCTCTTTTAACCGTATATTTTACTGTAATTTTTATTTGCCACCGTCATATTTTTTCATCACTATTTTTTTTAGTGTTTGTTGGCTTTATATTCAAGTGAAAAAATCAATAATATAGTTTTTTTTTTATTTGCTGAAAATTGATAACGAATAACAATATATCTTTCAATTTTATATTATGAGAAATCATAAAGTGTGAGCATTTTGAAGTGGTTTGGATCTAAATGAAAAATAAAAAATGAAAAACATATAGCTAGTGTTTACTTGAACGTAGAGTTATTTGAACGTAGAGTTATTCATGTCGAAGAGCATTTATAAACTGGTTTTGAAAATGGGTTAAATGTTTTCATGATTATCTTTATATGCTAATATATAAAATTAATAAACTATATGTATCTCATGTTTAAAAAATTACAAAAAAAAAAATAATAACTAGAATTTTGTTTTTATTTATTTAAATATAACGTGTAGTTCAAATGAAGAAAACAATGTCATATCACATATAAAAATACATTTCAAATAAAATAAAATAAAAAGTGTATAATAGGGTATTTTCAAAAAATTCCCGCTGTAGTAATATCATGAATACGAATCAAATATCTTGAAATTTTTAAATATTTGGATCCAAAAAATAATACTCCAATTCTGAATCATCTCAAAACCATGAAATCTGGATTTTTGGATCTACAAAAATAATTAAAATATTGAAAAATTACAAATCTAAAATCAATTATATTTTCAATCAAATATTAAATTAATTAATATATATATATATATATGAAATTTTATGAATATTTTAGAACGTAATACCAAAGACATTCTCAAAATATATCATATACTTTTAATATATTATATATAGTATACATATATTTCAACAGTTATAAATGGACGTCAATCCACATTGAATCTGAACATCCAGACTCTTAAATAAAAATATTTGATTCTAAACTCGAAAACTTTAGATAACCTAATGTTTAGAATGGATCAGATCATATATCGGATCTCTAATATTGTGTCTACCCCTACTGGTTAGATGTTGATACACCCAAAATTGTTCGTATCATATAGACCAGAAAAATATAATGCCATGAAACTTTATAATAAATTATATCATTTATGAGAAATTGAAAAATGTCACTTGATGGAATTGATGAAGGCCTCTTCAAGTCTTCAACTACCAACCGGAAATACGGACGCACTCTACTTATTTTATACTTGTAGCTGTCTTATATACCAGCGTAACTGTCTAGATTTCGATCCATATCAAATTTTTAAAATTTACCCTAGTTTTGAGTTTCCAAATATGTGTGTCTTAGTTACGGTCTTATCCATCCTAAAAAGTAACTTACTATCAGAATAATATATAATGCAAAAGGAAGTTTCTTTACAATTCACAATTTGGATTTTCACTAAATTGAGTGAATGGAATGTAGCGTTGAATCTTTGAAAGACGCTATCATTTGCACCAATACGTTAGAATACATACTTTTTTTTGCTAAAATGCATATAATTCCGCTTAAGATTTTTTTCACATAAATTTTTAAAATAATTAAATTTTCATATATACCTCTTATAAGTGCATTATATACTTTTCCCATTGGTTAATATATTAAAGTATTAGAGATAAAACTGGAAATCTTATCAAAAATATGAGTTAAAAATATAAAATAAAACTTATTTTAAATTAATTTTAAGTTTTAAAATGATAATTAATATAGAATAGAAAGAGTAAAAGATTTTAAAGTCAAGTAAGGTCATCTCTTTCAAAATAAGAGAAGATAGCTAGAGCATTTCCATTGGGAGTTTTTAATAGGAAGGGTTCTTAAAAAGTTTATAATGACAAATAATGGATAAATATTAGAGGGGTTCTTAAAAGAGGAGAGATGAATTCTTAAATCAGAATTTTTAAATCCTCTCTCTCTTATTTTTTTTAAACCTCTCTAATATTTATCCATTATTTATCATTATAAAATTTTAAACTCTTCTATTAGAACTCTTTGATGGAGGTGGTCTTAGAGCTCCAACTAGTAGGAATAGAGGTAGAATAACATCAAACCATTAATCCAACTAACCCTCCGTTAAATTCAAAACATCAAACCACAAATCCAATTAACCCTCCGTTAAATTCAATTTTATTAGTAAAAATCTTTAAAAAGAAATAGTTTTTAAATTATTCGAGTTTTTTTTATCTGTCCCTCAAATTAAATAGTTAATTCGGACATACATTGAACTTTTGTATCGATAAATCAAATAAGATATTTTGAGTTATTGTGTTCCTATGAGAAGGGAAGATGTCTTAACTCCGGAATACAAACTTGTTGTACATTAATGGTCATGAGGCAGGCAGCCAGCTACCACGGACCACCGGGCAAATCATTATTATTATTATTATTTGTTCGATTTAAATTCCCATCACATGTTTAGTAACTAAAATATTCACCATATGCTAAATTTCTTTAACTTGAAACTTTTGGAACTACACAGCTCAAATTTTAAATTATATTAATATATAGTGATATTCATATGATCATTATTAATCAGTTAAAATATCATTTCTAAACAGTAAATAATATATGGGGGGACATTACAGTAGGAATGAATACCACTATACAACCATTTTCGATAAAAGCTTTTATTCGACAACTGTACAACCATTTCCGTTGATCTGACAACAAAAGCTTGAGTGAGGAAATGGCGTCGGATCAACGGACTTATAAGCGACGAGATTAAGAAAAGAAGGAATGACCTATTGAATGATGTCGTGTTGATTTCATAATAATTATGTCACAGAAATTACAAAAAATATCACCCATACCACGATTTGCTCAGACCAATAAATAATATTGTTGGTCGAGTCGATAATCATAATATTGTCATTGACATGATGTAAAAGTTTCTTTTAAACATGGACTTTGACCAATACGTACGTCTATCGAATTTGAACGTTTCAATTAAATAATATAATATTTTTAACAATAATTAAAGACTTGTTACAATTATGAATTTAATGATACGCCATAGCTAAAATAGTAAAATTTGTACTTTAAAGAAATGACTTGGACGGTTACAATTTTTTTCCAATGCGCATGCAGATTCTCTAACCTCCCACTATTTACATTTACATTCAACAAAGATCCCATTCCCATGTGACTTTACAAGTGGCTTTAGAAAAATGGACTCGTTTTGAAAATCAGTGTTTATTTAATTGTTAAATTTAAAATCGATTGTTATTTGAGTAGTAACTCATCAAATAAATATAAAATCAAGTTCTTAAACAATTTCGAAAAGATTTTATAGTACCTTGTATACATGTTTTAGCTAAAATATCACTACCACAAAATACTTTTCTGAGTTATTTAAAAAGACTTCTTTGTTCCCAATAAAAATGCAGAATGCTTGTATAATTTTGAAAGATACGACATTGAAACTTATGAAACAATATTAGATAATTAATAGACTCACGATCAAATATGTATAGGTACATATTGTTGCGTAGACCATTCTCTTCCTTGAGAGTTTAAAGTATTGATTCATATGTTCTTTTTTGCATTGCTATATTTGATTAACCAAAAAAGTGACTTGACTTTACATGATACGAAGATATCTAAAGTTATTAACAATAGTATATCGGGATTTTGTTACGATCTAGGGCTTTTGACTCTTAGTCATAACGATAGAAGAAGAAGTAGTTAAGATTTTCATATGTTTTGTGGCAGACAAAGACTTTATTTACTAGACATTGCTGTGTTTTTTTCCTGTGTTGAAATTTATTACCTACTGTCGTAAAAGTCGTCAGTATAACCGTTAACTAATCACGGTTCCGTAATTTATTCGCCGGGTTCTTCAACTCTTAAATTTAAGTGTAGCTTCGCTACATGTTTTTATTGTTGTAATGTCCGTTTTTTTTAATGCGTTCACCATTTGAGTTTTCTTATATAGAGTTTGGATTTTCTTTTATATCACAAATTCAAATTGTCAAAAGAAATTGTCAAATTGTCGGTGTGATAAACCGTTTTTTTCTTCAAATACTGACACAAACTACTAAATGACATGTATTATTTGTAATAAATGGTTCTTACTTCTTACATCTAGTGTTCTGCTTCATGATAGATGTTTTAACATTTGATTTTTTCTTTTAATATCTATTTTCAGTAAGATGATTAAACATAACCAGAAGGTTAACTCTGTTACGTATATCATTCTGTTAATTGGACAAATGAACTTACTGAAATGAATACATTTGTCTGAATACGTTAATTTCATTTTCCGAGTTTTAGAAACTCGACAAAGTCGAATGCATTTTAATACATAGCAAAATTCTTTTAAACACACAACAATTGGAAATGCTAGTTTACATCATATCAGAACGCATGAACTCGATACATAATTGTTAACATGTGATGATATAAACTTAGAGCTTCTTACTAAGTTGAAAAAGGCTTTGCCAATCTTTTAAGAATCCAACATATAAACTCACACCCTCACACGACTAACCATAATAATAGGAGATCAAACAAACCTAGAGAAAGACAGAAAAGAAACTGCAAAAATTTGTCATGAGTGTGATCGACCGTCACAGCTTCAAAGAAACAACTGATCCTTGTGGGTCTTTTTCAAGGTCGATTGCTCCCATATTTGCGGGACACATTAGCGTCCATCATTGTATCCCAAACCTGCAAACATAAGCACAAGATAGGTTAATATTTCCTAATAAAAATGATTTTTTCCAACTACATGATTGGGTTTCTTGTATTCTATTTCTACTCACATGTAACTCTCCCTTTGAGCCACCAATAGCGAGCAAGAAAGGGTTGTCCACGGAGAAGGAAATGGAGAAAACAGCTCCCTGGTGATTATGATTAACAAAGATTTGGAATGGTCAGTAATAAAGAAGCCGAAACTAATAAGGAGCAAAGAAGATCTGTGTTGATTGGTTCTTACAGCTTTTGGTTTGTGTGAAGCAATGCATGAAGGCTCATTGTTTGAAAGATCCCAAAGTTTTACCGTTTTATCCATAGACCCCGTAGCCAAAAGCTGTTAATTACAGTTCATAAATGGTGAGAACTGATTAACAAACAAGACTAAGCAATGCTATAAGAACATAAGAGAGAGACAGAGATGTACATTGGATGCAGAAGTGTTGTATGAGATGGAGGAGACTCCTTTGTCTTGGTCATGCGCTTGGATAGTGAAACTTGGTTTTAAATCAGAATCTGAACCTGACTGTGCAGTACGTATATCAAACCCTTTCACGGTTCCATCTTCGAGACTTACCTTAAGAGGGAAAGGAAGCAACAAAACGATTTATTGAAAATGTCTTAAAATCGCGGATTCGTCTATCAAAAGAAAAGTGAAAATGTAACGCACCACAAAGGTGTGTTCGCACTCTGGATCCCAGGCTAAGTTTTCAACATCAGACATGACAGACCATTTGAAACCCGAGTGTGAAGGTTGTCTTACGTCTTTCTGCAACATAATACACAAACCAATATAAATGAGAACTGTTTGAAGTAAAAGAATGGAACAAACGAAGTAAAACATGGAACAAAGCGAATACCAATACAACAGTTTGATCAAATGACCCACTGAGAAGCACTTCTGGAGCATAATGGTTCCAAGCAACCGCTTGAACCTGTGAGCCATTAAAAAAAGTAAACCATGAGATGGCCATAGAATTAAGGAATTTCTCGTTCTACAAACCTCGTTCATACCTCCTTTGTGTGATGCACCATAGTAATCTTACATGTTCCAGTAGCTATATCCCAAACCTTACTTTTTTGTCCGCACTAGCGCTAGCAAGTAAATTCCTTTTATCCCAATAAATCAAAAGAAAACTAGTCAGGCCTAGAGAGCAAACCGGAAAAAACTTTCTGTTGTGGGAACTAGTAAGCTTAAACATACCGAAACTCCTTGTTCCAAGCAAGACCAAGTACTGAATCAGTATGGCTACCTTCTTTGTATATCTATAAAGAAAAATACAGACCACAAAATTAAATTTAACGGATACATAAAAACTTTCCATGAAATCTAGAAGAAGTATACCAGGAGTTTGATGTCACACCTGTTTCATACTCTTCTTTTTCTTACTCTTATTTTTCTTATTCTTCTTTTTCTTAATTATCTTCATCTCCTCTACTCCTCCTAGTTGTACAAAAGGTAGCACCTCGTCCCTCTAAAGTATTATAGTAACCTTATCAATAGACTCGTGACTGATTAAAGCAGACACAAATACAAAGCGAGTTACTTTTACATACAACGTCAAGATCCCATATTTCTATTGTCGGTGAATCCTTTGAACCAATAGCTACAAAATTCCCTGCCAATTCCAAGGTAAAAGAACGGAGTAAAAATGACATTTTATCCATAGCAAGAATGAAGAATCCCGCTCAGATGAATCATTAGAGTGTACACTAACCTTTTTCCCCTCCTTTAAGAGGACAATCAATCCATGCAGTACACAACGGAAATTCTGGTATAATTATGTGATGATGAACATACATGTTTGGAGAGCCAGATGATTCTTCGTATACATAAACCTGGTCATATACAGAGCTTTCTTATGAGCCCCAATGTTCAACATTTAACCTACAGAGCGAGAAGGATTGACCATACCTCTAAATGGCTGACTTCATCTTCATTCCTAGCGCAAATTATCACTGAATCAGTTGGCTTGATTGTCGTATCATCAATATCCTCTTCATCCTCATCCTCCTAAAAAGACCAAACATTTATATTGTATACAAAGCTATTCTAACCACGAGAAGTTTCAATGTAAATAGAAATAGGTAAATGGCTTACATCAACATCCTTCAGATATGGATCCATCTCATTACTTGGATAGTAAAGATCCCCAAGGCCAGAGCTGAAGAGTTCAATTCCTGAGTCAATCACAACAAAAAAAAGAGAGGTAACTTTACATATGAAACACACCAAAAAGCCAACAACAGTCAAAGAGCTAAACTTACCATCATCCTCTTCATCATAATTATCCATGTTGAGTTCTTTCAATCCATCAGCTACCTCATCAACCTCCATTGAAGAAGAAGCATTCTTGCTTTTGGAAGATTTACCAAAAGCTTCTGCTACAGCCTTAGCATGATCAACTTCACTAATCTGATTTCCATCTTCTTCAATCTCTTCATCATCCTCATTACTACTGTCCACGCTATACATTATAACCAAATTCCATATCATAATCTTCACATATCTTAAATTAGATAAACATGAACGATATTAAACAAATAAAAAAACAAAATTTCACCTTCTCTGGAAAGCTCCACTCTCAATAAGCTCTTTAATTTCTTCCTTTGAAGGAGGCTCAGCAGCATCAGGAACTGCTTTTAGATTCCCTTTTGGAATCCATGACACTGCAGTTATCATTCTGCAAATGGCACAAAACCAATGAAATTTAATTTGCAAAAATCGAAAATCAAATAAAGAGTAAACCCAAGCACTGAATTCAAATTGAACAGAGATCAAAAATCACATTTAGTCGGAGAAAATATGAACAAGGAGGGATAAATAGATAACAGCCGGAGCTTAGATTCTGAAATCAATACGGATTCGCGGCGGAGAAAGAATAATCACAGAGTAAGAAGGAAAGCTCTTTGATTGCTTTAAAAATTCGATTGCTTTCGTAACACTCTTTGAAGACTTTTGAAGGAATCAAAGAGAACTTACGTTTAGACGCAAGCGACGCAGAAGGAAGATGAACAATGAACAAAGTAAAAAAAAAGGTTCAATTTTGTTGGTTGAGGGTTTAACGGCGGCGAACAAGAAGAAGAAGAAGAAGAAACAAATTAGGGGAAGTATTTAAAAAAAACCCCAAAACTATTTAAATATTATGTTACAAGCCTTGAACTTTTAAATGTTACATAGAAAACCTTAAAACTGTTGAAAAATGCAATTAAGTAAAACCTCGAGCTTAACGACTTGTATAACCACGGCGGATTCTGACTACTCTTTTCATCGACGGCTCCGGCGGCATCTGACAGTTCATCTCACGACTATCTTTGTCGGAATCTCACTGAGTGACTCACGCTTCATAGCCTATCACGACAAGTTTGGTTCAATCTTGTTATCTTTTCTAAATTGCTGGTTACAATCCATTTGCTAGTTTACTTTAAGTTGGCTAGATCCACAGAATAATAGCCATTTTTTATAGAAAAAAATAGCCATTACACAAGAAAAATAAAACAAAACAAATGAAAGAAATACACTACGACAACATTTTGGTTATGTGTGTGAGTGTGTCCGAATCTGACGACCAACCATAGCTTAGCTGGATTTTCACGGTCGGACCAGTCTGCTTGGAGACATTAGTGTCCGAAGTGTATACTACACTTCGGACACCCATAGCGAGTAAGAAAGGATTGTCCGTAGGGAAAGCAATGGAAAATAAGCATCAAGTTAACCTCTGAAATGTTGTATGAGACGGAAGTGGCTGCTTTGTTATGTTCATCGAGAGTGAAACTTCAACTCCTTTGAAGTTGAGGCTGGACGCACAACAAAGCCCTTTACAGTTTCATTTTTGAGACTTACCTATAAAGAAGGGAAATAACAGAAAAAATGTCTTAAAACCGCTAAGAAAAGCATATAGTAAGTTAAAGTATAACGCACCACAAAGGAGTGTTCGCTATGTGGATCCCATGCTAAGCTTTCGACTTTGGACAATTGACCATGTGAACCCCGAGTGTGAAGGGCCTGAAGGCTTGCTTACATCTTTCTGCAACATATATGAATTTACACTAACCGATATAATTAATTAATGATTACTTTTTGTTTATAGGTATATGATTTAAAACACTTAACAATATAACAGTGCGATCAAATGACCCACTAAGAAGTACATCCGGAGCATAATGGTTCCAAGCTATGGTGAGAGAGCGAGAACTTATAAGGTTCGGTTTGGTAACCCTTTTAATAACTTTTGAATAAAATTCATAGATCAATGTAGATATGGGCCTCATTTTTAGCGACATTTAAATTGGATCCACTAAGCAATTCAGTGCCGTATAATAACCTACTTGGTCAAAGTACTTGCGGTCTAATTTCATGTTGTCGCGTTTAACGTACGTTAACTAAAAAGATCAATCACATGTGGTCGTCATTGTTCGTTGACTTTCCACTTTTATATTGTGTTACGTACGACTTTTTGGACATATCTATGATCTTTCAACGTGATCTAGTTTTCTATTGTCTTCTAAATGTAAAAATACACAAATTTCAACCATAGATTACTGATATTTTCTCACGTTCAAAATGGTTATAAAAGTCCAACTTCGCTTCAATATATTTATGAATCATCAATCTATTAATAACAATACTAATCTCAAATCGAATTTCCAAAAATATTAAAAAAGAAAGCTTCGAGAGATAAAAATAGATTATAAATACAACTTTAGTCAAAAGCCAAACAAAAAAACAGAACTCAAAATGTTCTCCCTTTTTTTCCCTCTCAATCACCTTTCAAGATCACACTGGAAAACAAAAACAGACAAAAGAAAATCGAAAAAAAGAATTAATTTGATAAGAGAGTTGATTGCTATAGCAAACGACATTGGTTTCTTCTCTGAAATCATCGTTTGGTTCTTGAGTTTCCAAGTGTAAGTTCTAAATCATCTGAAACACATTCTCCATGTATCCTTTCTCCTTCCCAAGGCTTCACCATTCCAATCGCAGTGATTGCGTTACAACCAAACGCAAACTCAGCTGCCATTCCATCAGCCATTGGCACATCAGAGGTTTGATCAACACCAGCAGGAATAGCTGGAGAGCAATTTCCACTTTGTCCAGGAGTCCACATTGGTGAATTACAATCTCCCATTTTAAAAGCCTCTTTGTCGAAAAACGGGTTTCTTGAAACTAAGCTGAAAGTAGGAGAAGATGGTCCGCTCTGTGGAGTTTGCATTCCTGAGAGCCATCCAGAGTCAGGGATGGTTACTTGATCATGAGTAGGGCTTCGAGCCAATGGTGGAGTCACAGGAGCGCTTATCGAGTTTCCGTGGAAGAATGGAAACTTGGAAGGTGAGTTTGAAGAGAGGTTCTTGAGCCAAGGGATTAGGGAGTTAGCATCACCAAATGGGTTTGTAGGACTCGGGAATGACGAAGATGAAGGGCTTGGATTGTAGGAAGCACGAGGACTATGTTGGTACGATGAACATGGACTCGCTGAAGTCGAACCATTCATGAGTTCCATTCTATCCATTGGTTTGCATCCCTACACATGAGTTTATGCAAAATGTAAGAAATATCACAAACAATATGACCAAAACATTCCATTTCAAGTTGAGAAATTCTCAAAAGAGCAATCTTTTGCTAGTGGATTAATTAGTTTAAAATGTTTTTTTTTCTTTTTCTTTTCACGAAATGCAAAAGGGTGAGCAACGAATAAAATGACATTATGATTGATGATGGAAAATCCCAATGCACCAAGGAAAAAAGTAAAGAACAATGATTTTGTTTGGTTTATAAAGGCCAAAGAACAATATTTGCTAATGGATCAAGAATATCTCAAAAGAACAATCTTTGTTAATGGATTAATAACATAAAAGAGAGCTTAAAACGAAAAGAAAAAATATGAAAGAGAGCTTAAAACGTTTTTTTATTTTCCACGAAATGTAAAAGCTGGTGAGCATAAAACTATGTTAGAAAATCGGATAAATTGATCCAAGAAAGATCTAAAAGATTGTGGATAAACATTAATATTTAGATTAAAATATTTAATAATATTATTAAATATATTAGTTACATTTATTTTTCTATTAAATTAAAAAATAGGTTTAATTCTACGTAGATATAAATCATATATTCATTAATTTTATAAGATTCTACTATAATTCTTCCTTAAACATTTTTTATGTTCTTACTCTTATCACACGATAGTGTATTAATAGTTGAAAATCGAAATGCACCGAAACAGAAAAGTAAAAATCAATGATTTTCTTTGGTACATAATGGTCAAAGAACAATCTTTGCTAATGGTTCGAGAATATCTCATTGAAAGAGAGTTTAACATGTTTTTTTTTTCTTTTTTACGAAATGCAAAAGCTGGTGAGCAACAAACAAGATGACACTATGATTGATAATTGAAAATCCAAATGCAACTAAGGAAAACAAAAAAGAAGTAAAGAACAATGATTTTCTTTGGCATTTTTATGGTCAAACAATGAATAATTTCATTTTATTCTCCCCCCCCCCCCCCCACACACACACAAACAAAATCCAAACATCATCATTAGATGTTGGCAAAAGAAAAATCATTTCCTGAGTCTCACAATTGACTCGTTAAACAAGAATTAGAACAATTAATACAATGATTCAAGTGTTTGAAGGACAATAACAAATACTCATGAAGACTATTGAATCACACGGGTCAAGAATCCAAGTCTTTATTTTATTTTCTTAAGAATTATATATCTTTTCCTGGTAATTACTAAATCCACAGCTAATTTATTTTGATGTCAGTCTAATAAAATGGAAGGAAATGTAAGTGTGAACGTAAGCAGAAAGAAAAGAAATAGATTTGTCAAAAAAATTATGATTCAAAAAAAAGAAAAATTGGAATTTCAGAGAAAGCGTCAGTCTGAAAAGGAAAAAACCATGTGAAAAAAGGAAAAGGAGAAAAAATAAAAGTCTTCCTCGACGACAAAAAAAAAAGTCTTCCTCGATCGTTGTACTAAAGAATCCAACCCATTACCAATGGCAGACGTGTCCTAAAGTTTTTAATTAAAGCAAAAGGTACTAAAGAAAAACACAAAAAGAAAAATTTATCAAAGCAAAATATATAAAGTTACATTTTAATATTACCTCACGAGAAAAAAACGAATTGATGCTTAAAATTACGATAATACCCAGACAAATTCTACCAAAACCGTGTGATTAATTAAGGATAGTTTAGTAATTAGGTATATTCTCATCTGAAAGTGAACAGAGAGTGTAATCGTCTAAACACATCAGCAAATCTTACGACATTAACCATGCTTATGTTTCAATTCACCGGAACGGTTTCGATCTGACGTTTGAAATGACGACTAAACAAGTCAATATGAAATTGCAACCGTCCGATTTACATTAGCTTAAAAAATATAATGAAATGTCTATGTTGACGTTCGAAAGCTCAGATCTATTCACAGTTTCAAAAAATGAACAAAGAAATTACAAAACGGAGTAAAAGATATTAGGATCGAGTTTTTCTTTACCTTCCGGTAAGTAGTTCCGTCTTCTTCAACGGTCCAGCCAGCTTCATTGCAGAGAGCTTTAAGAACTTCGTTGTTATCGCAGTGTTTTGGAAGCTTGAAGTTTCCATGAATCCGAAGTCCGGTGAAGATCTTCGCCGCAATCGCGCGTCTTCGCCGCTCTCTCCGTTTGTTGTTCTCTCTCTCTTTCCAAGTCGGCGTTCTAGTCCCTGACGTCATTCTCAGATCACCGGAATTCAAAAACCGGTGTCGTTTGTTAGCTCGTAGAGAGAATAAAAACTCGCCGGTTAAAACTAATTTGGTGCTTTTGTTTTTTTCTTGTTCTTTTGGGGAATTTCTGGTTTTGAGTTTTTTTTCTGGTGAGTAATAAATGAAGAAGCACTCAGCAAGGTGGCAAAAAAAAAGGTGAGGCCAGATATCGATAAGACGATATTACCCTTTAAGTATATTGTAATTTACAAGTATTGACCTTTATGTGTTAACACGTGCTCAGGCTTTTTTTAATAAAGAAGAAAATGGAAGATATGTTTGACCTCAACGACGCCGTTTTTGTATACATTATGAAGAATATCTTGGGGTTATATTTTTGTTTCCTTTGAAAAAATTACATTCTTTAATTCGAAATTAAAAGTTTGTAATATCTTTTCTCTGTGTCAACATAATGTCTATGTTTGTATATAATCTACCTTCTATAATGACTATTTTCTTTTTCGACTTATCTTTATTCTTATCTTATGAGTTATGAGTCTTATGACAGCAATTTTCCAACTACGGACTATCCACATCTAAGAGAGACTATGAATAAAAACATATTGTTATTAATCTAGATTTAGCTAAACTAATAACAAGTTAATTAGAATAATTGTGACCCCAAAATACGTGGCAGAGATCGCGGCATCTTAAGGAATGGGACAGGTCACCTTTGGGATTGTAGAGTAGGGACCACTAATAGTTTTTATATCCAATCATGACCGTTAAATCGGGTGGGTCACGTGATGCTCCCGATCTGCTTGTCCTTGCTCGTGACTCGGTTGCTCTTTTTTCGTTAATTACTTTTTAATCTAAGTAATTAGAATTAGAATAAATAAGTTATTCTTTGACAGTATTATACATTCGTACAACTACTATTATATAAAAACATACATAAGATTTGTTCGTGATATCAGCATCTACGTTTCCAAAATTCTTCTAATGAACGCAATTTTTTGTTTTATCTACACATTCCTTAAATTATCCGACACTAAATATATATAGCACTATCCACACTTACCTTTATGTCTATATAGTTGGTATATGTACTTATATGTATATCACGTTATGTAATATGTGTATATAACTAATTAACTATATATGACTTTGATAATTTGACTTGATGAAGGAGACACTGCACCCCCAAAGTTGAAACAACATTTCCTTATCAAACAACTCCACTTTATTAATTCCATGTATAAGTTATACTAGTTGAACACAAATACAAAAAAGAAAGAAAGTAACTCACGTTATGTTACACGTTTTAACCTTTTCTATGTAATTGCTATTACATGTTGGTTATCTACGATTTCTACAAGCAGAGTAATCATGAACCTATAGCTAAGCTTTTTTATGTTTTTATACGATTATAAGTACTGAGTTTAATCATATGATTGATTCTTTATTACTATTGTTTGTCTTATTGGATGTTAATATTATATTTTGGTATTGGCATTGGAATATAGCGATGACGGGGACAGTGAACTAAGCCCGTACGTATGCTCTAGATAAAGAAGTCAGGGAAGAACATTTATAATTGGCCACTAAATTTTCGTACGATTAAGATCGTCAGAGTAAACAATCATGCACTTAAAGTCATGTAAGATAATTTAGAATAGGATTTGGTAGAATCACGTAAATACAATTTGAATAGTAAACTAATTTAGTGTAAAAATAATCTAACATTACTAAAAGCTGGTCTGGGGCAAGGGAGATTATGAGCCAAATACCCATAACTTCTTGATTAATATTTTTTTTTTATCAAACTATCTTTTTTTTTAAAATGCCGAAATTGTTTTTTAGTTATAAAAGTAAGTATGGAACTATGGATAATTAGAATAAAAAATTTAAATAACTTGAATGTACTTAAACATCCCTTAATCAAAGAGATTGTTTATTTGAGCTAGATGCAATTGTAAAATCTAAACCATTTTCAGTTACTTTATCCAAACTGTAAATTTTAACTGTTCGTTGCAAAAAAATTGCTCATCACTGGACAGCTTGTTCAATTTAACCACTATGAATAGGACTATCAATTAATTAACCATTGTGGTCTTAGATCTAGGTGATATTGTAATATTAGGGTTCAACAATATTTTCTCTTAAACTTATAAGATGATAACGATTTAACTAATTTTTTACATAATGCAAAATTGCAAATTTAGTAGTGAGGAAAATCAGACTCTTTTGTAAATTTCAACCACAATTTCTTCACTCGCAATCAGATATTTGCAACGTGAAGAGCTTTAAATATGTCTTCATTTACAAAATCTTTTCAAAACAATATAAAAGGTAAAATTACATTAAATCTCCTATTTTCCACATATTAAAGAGTTATTTTCCGTGCCGCTTATTAATCAAAAGATAGATTAAAAATTTGGAGTTTTAAAGTAAAACGTAAACATATAAAAAAATAAAAAAAAATAACACCGCACAGTAACCTTTTACAATGGGAATAACACGGATATAAATACAAAGAATTTGATTAAACTTTAAAGACATTCATAAAAAAAAAAGAGCCATGATAGTCACATTAGCTTACCAAATGCCATCACATTTGAATATTCAAGCAAGACTTTCCAATTCCATGTCCCCAACAAAATATCAAAGGCTTTCTACGGTTATAAAATCCCAAAAGATAACAACGAATTTTCTTACGTTATTAAATGTTTCTACATACACAAACAATAATTGTTATGATTTTTTTTTGTTCTGTTATATTCATTGACTATTTATATAATTATTAAAATAAAAAACAGCTCTCTCATTATCTCATGGGATGTAACTTGAAAAAACTAAAATAAAAATTCCACCAAACCCAATCTTTTTGTAAACAGCTGTTCTGTTGCCATTCGCTTCATAACCTTTTTGGAAGCAAAAGCTAAAATCCTAAAATTATAATTCGTTTTTTGTTCACGGTTACGCGTTTTAAATTTACATCAATCAAAGACGACTCAAGCTTTGACGATTCTTCGTTCATTACCGGGTCCATCCACTCGTTTACTTTTCTTCGGTCTTCTCTTCCATAGAGTCTGATAATATCTTTGAAATTTTCGTAGCAATAATTGCATACATACAGAAGAAGACAAATCATTGCTGTTTGAAATTCTCTGTCTGAATAAATACCCAAGTAGAGAGGCTTTTTGGGTTCGAGAAGCAAAGAGGGTTATTTCATTTTTCCTGATTAGGTGAGATTTTAAATGCTAAAAGGGATCTAGATTCGTTGAATTTTAAAGGGATTTTTAATGGTTCAGAGCTTCTTAGAAGCTTTTGTTTGATTGGCTTTTATTACAAAACAGTGTTAAGTTATTGAAAGTACGAATCTTTTTGGAGGGAATTCTAGATTTATCCAAATTTTGATCGAAATTAGTGATAGTAAGTTCTTTGAGTCCTTGATTCTTATCTTTGGAATTGAAAGCTTTTATCTTTTTAGGCTTTGGCTTTTGTGAGTTTGGGTTTTAGAGATGGATGAGAATAATCATGGAGGTTCTTCAAGCTCACTCCCACCATTTCTGACCAAAACGTATGAGATGGTTGATGATTCATCATCGGATTCAATCGTCTCGTGGAGTCAGAGCAACAAGAGTTTCATAGTTTGGAATCCGCCGGAGTTTTCTAGAGATCTTCTTCCGAGATTCTTCAAGCACAACAACTTCTCAAGCTTTATACGCCAACTTAACACATATGTAAGTGTTTTTTAATCCTTTTTGTAGTTTGATTAATCTTCTGGTTTGGTTTAGTTTATTGGATTTATTTTTCTTTTAGGGTTTTAGAAAAGCTGATCCTGAGCAATGGGAATTTGCAAATGATGATTTTGTGAGAGGTCAACCTCAACTTATGAAGAACATTCATAGACGCAAACCTGTTCATAGTCACTCTTTACCAAATCTTCAAGCTCAGCAAAACCCGTTGACGGATACAGAACGTCAGAGAATGAGGAGTCATATTGAGAGATTGACAAAGGAGAAAGAAGGGTTGCTGGAACAGTTACATAAACAAGAGGAGGAACGAGAAGGGTTTGAGAAGCAAGTCAAAGAACTCAAAGATCGGTTACAATACATGGAGAAACGTCAGAAAACAATGGTTTCGTTTATTTCTCAAGTATTGGAAAAACCAGGTCTTGCTTTGAATCTTTCGCCGTGTCTACCCGAAACAAACGAGAGGAAAAGAAGGTTCCCTAGGATCGAGTTTTTGCCCGATGAACCAATGTTGGAAGAGAACCAAGCATGTGTTGATCTAAGAGAGGATGGTACTTCTACAAGCCCGGTGGCTTCACATTCAACAGAACATCAAGTGGAACAGTTAGAGTCATCAATAGCGATTTGGGAGAATCTTGTATCGGAGTCTTGTGAGAGTATGGAACAATCAAGAAGTATGATGACACTTGATGTGGATGAATCATCTACTTGTCCAGAAAGCCCTCCTCTTTCTTGCATACAACTAAGTATCGATACACGTCCCAAATCCCCTCCTTCTCCAAGGATCATCGACATGAACTCTGAGCCTGATGTTTTGAAAGAACAGAACACCGTTGCTCCTCCTCCTCCTCCTTCAGTAGCAGGAGTGAATGATGTCTTCTGGCAACAGTTTTTTACAGAGAATCCTGGCTCAACCGAGCAAAGAGAAGTTCAATCAGAGAGGAAAGACGATAAAGCTGAAGATCGTAGTGAGAAATGTTGGTGGGATTCAAGGAATGTAAATAGTATTACAGAACAGCTTGGACATCTGACTTCTTCAGAGAGAAGTTGATATGTCTAGATTAAATTCTAGTATTTTTTTACTTTCTTGTAAAATAGTTTTCTCAGTTTTGGTGTCTTCGGTTAATAAGTATTTGGGTCTGGTTGGACTATTTCATTATCCATGTAGGTCTTTTCACAGTTCATTGTAACATTAATCTTGCAGGACAAGGAGCTTAACCTAAAAACTTTTACTAAGGGATTGAAAACAGAACAAGAAACAGAAAGAGATATATAACTGTTGCACAAACGGTAGCAAAATACAAAATCCCAAAAAGAATACTGATAAACTAGAACTTCAATATTAATGACAAACTAGACCACATCATATGGATTATATATATACATTATTGTTCATAAAATAAGATTGACCTCCAGCAAAATCATAATTTGCAAAGTCCTATATGTTGTAGTTGAACCTCTAGTTCCTTTACTTGCTTCGCCTTCATTTTCTTTCTCGCCGTTTTCCTCATATCTAACAAGTTCTTAACTTGTAGCTTAAATAACTCTCTTGCCTCCCTCATTATTTTTCTCTAGCATATTTTTGACGTAGTTGATTCATCTTCTCTCTGTGATTGCTTCTAATGAATTCCATAAGGTGAGGTTGACCCTGAACAAAATTATCGTTTGCGAATTCCCATTTCTCTAGGTTGATATTTCTAAAAACCATATAATAAAAGCAAAAGAGGTTCAAAAGTTGTAAGCAACAAAACTATAGCTAACAGAATATGATGACATAACATATAAGAAACTTACAAAATTCTCAAGTTTATTGAAGAATAAAGGTATATGGATGGACGTGGAGAATCTCGAAAGATGATCTCTGTAAAAATTTTGCGGATTCCAAATGATAAAACTCTTGCCGCTTTGGCTCCATGAGATGATTACATCCAATGAAGGATCATCAACCATTTCATATGTTTTGGTGAGGAAATTATCTTTTGAGATATGTGAACACATATGAGGTTGCAATGTTTCTCTACTGCTTTTGCTTCGAGGCTAAATAAACGTCTCTCCTTCATCATTTCCTTTCTTTGATATAGCTTAACCCTCTCCTATGCCATATTTATAATGTTCTTCATGAGGTGAGGTTGACCTCGCACAAAATTATCATTTGCTCTTGCTTTATCAAGGTAAACTTCTAGTGTAACTTAACTTTTTGAAAACACTCGAAAGAACCAATCTTTCTATTGAAGTTAGTGTAATTTTCTCTATGCAGATCAAAGAAGCCCTATGTGAAATCTTGTGTTATGGATTGTGAGGTTGTTGCCAACGACCAGAGGAAAATAAAATTATTCCATTTCAGGTTCTGATATTCACGAATTCTGTCTATTCATTTTAAGTCCTTTTTTTCTCCTGGAGATGGTTAATATACTTTTAACTCTTTTAACTGAAGCTAACTACTTTAACTATTTGACTTGCTGTCTAGGTTTTCATATATATTTGTTGTTTTTTTTTTTCCAGATTTTGAGCACTCGAGCCCTTAATAAGGTGAAAGCCATCAAGGTTGACGTATGTGTATTTGTTTTTGACATGTTATATCTAAATGGCCAAAAACTTATCCAGGAGAATCTTAATATTCGCCGAGAGGTGAGCCATATCAGTAAATCCATAAAAACGATTTTATTTTCCTTTGGTTTTAGTGAGGCAACTGTTGTGCAAATGTGTAATCATTTGTTTGCAACTTGCTTCTAGCAGAAGCTATATGATTCATTTGAGGAAGAACGTGGCTGTTTCCAGTTTTCAACTGCTCTAACATCCAATGATGTCGATGAAATTCAAACGTTTCTTGAAGCTCTGTTGACAGTGGGTATGTATATATCTGACAGTTGTGTGTAAATTCTTTACAATCACATTTCTCCATATTATATTGGTCTCTGTCTCGTTATCTTTATGCCGCTCCAGTTCTTGACCATTAATATATGATATTTTGCAGCTGTGAAGGTTTAATTATTAAAACACTGAACTCGAATGCAACCTATGAGCCTGCAAAGCATTCAAATAATTGGCTGAAACTGAAGAAAGACTACATGGACAGGCAATACTTTTTTAAACAATCGTGTTAAAAAATTTCAAGTCTAAGAGTCTTTGACTGACTCTAGAGTTATATATACAGCATTGGGGACTCTGTGGATCTTGTACCAATTGCTGCTTTCCATGGACGTGGCAAACGCACAGGTGAAAATCATTCAAGATATATATACATTTTGATCCTTTATGTTTTTTTTTTGTGGGTAAAATCCTTTATGTTGTTAACCAAGCTATATACTTTCCTTCATAGGCTTCTTTGGTAAATTTTTACTAGCTTGCTATGATGCTGATAAGGAAGTATTCCAGATTATTTGTAAAGTCGGTCAGTCTTATTCACCTTGGCATTTCAGTTCGTTGTGTCCTGTGATCAGTTTCTCGAGTTTCTTTCTTATACCTTGGTTTTACAAATTAGGTAGTGGATTTTCTCAAGTCATGCTTGAAGAGGTGTCTTCGAGTCTTGGTTCTAAAGTAATTGCTACTCCAAAAGTAAGATATATATGTTCTCTTTTCGGAGTTCTTAGTTCTTTTTTCTTTGATAAAAGTTTCTTGTTGATGGTATGATTCAAATATCCAGAAATGCTACCAAGTTGGAGACAGCTTTAATCCAGATGTTAGGTTCGAGCCCAATACTATGGTTTATTTATTTAATGGCGTCAACATTTCTATCTTCTGAGTCAAAAGTGTTAAATAATATGATTGCTTAAAGGTTTGGGAAGTGAAAGGAGCTGATTTGACTATTAGCCCTACGTATGATGCAGCTACAGGCCTTGTGGACCATCTTAAGGTTTAACATTAGCTGACTTCGTTTTCCTTTTTGGTTTGAATCTATATGATGATGATATATTGTTACCTATTGAGTGGTTTTAATTTGATTTGGTTAAAAGGGAATATCTTTATGTTGTCCTCTTCTACTCCGTGTACGAGAAGACAAGACGCCAGAAGAAGCAACATCATCTAAACAGGTGAAGTCTCATCCTAATTACCACAGTCACATGTTTGCAAAACTTGGTTTTTAATTTTCAATCTCCGTTGCATATATATTTTCAGATTGCTGAGATGTTCAAAGCTCAGAAACAGAATTATCCAAGCAAGCAAGCTGAAAGTGATGATGTCGAAAGTGGCGATGATTGAACATTGTGTATTATTTTGGTTTTGAACCACAACTGCTTATTTAAAAACTTTTTTAACAAAAAAGTTAAAGAGAGGTTCTGGACAAAACTTGTGATTTCTTGCAAGTATCAAATATATCTTTGTTAAGGTTAATGATATTTGCTATTTTAATCATTTGCTAGCTTTTAGGGTGACCAAAAGTTAATTAAGCCATGGTGGATGAGGTTATAGCTTTATGATTTTGTAGAGATTTGTTCATGTGGTTTGGCACTACTGTATGTAGTTGTTCTTGTTTTTTTAAACAAATGGTTTCCAATGGAACTTAATTTCCTCAAGGTTTCACATTTCAAAATGTATTTCATTATTTATCCAAACTGTTTTTGCAAATTGTTTTTGTAGTCTAGGTAATTTTTTCATTCAATTGTAAAAAAATTCAGAAATGTTTATAGATTATGCATACATTTAAAAAATACGGTTTAATAACTGATCGTTATTGCGGGAAGAGAACTAAAACAAAAACAAAACAAAATGAGTGCTTGTTCATCATCTCCAGTACCGATTCTGTTATTTACAGAGAGATGTTTGTGTTTGTTTTCAATGGAACTTAATTTCCTCATGCCTTTATCCTCAAAACCGGTCTTTTCAACGATACGTTTTCAGCTAGCAAGCTTATTGTCTTTGCCGCAACAAACCCAGAACCCAAAACAGTCTCTTACGCTCACTCCATTCTCAATCGCATCGAAAGCCCTAATGCTTTCACTCACAATTCCGTTATCAGAGCTTATGCTAACAGCTCTACTCCTGAGATTGCGCTAGTCGTGTTTCGTGAAATGCTTCTTGGCCCTGTTTTCCCCGATAAGTACAGCTTCACGTTCGTGTTGAAAGCGTGTGCTTCGTTTTGTGGGTTTGAAGAAGGAAGGCAAATTCACGGTCTTTTTATGAAGAGTGATTTGATGTCTGATGTGTTTGTGGAAAATACATTGGTTAATGTCTATGGAAGAAGTGGTTACTTTGAGCTTGCACGTAAAGTGCTCGATAGAATGCCTGTGAGAGATGCTGTTTCTTGGAATTCGTTGTTGAGCGCTTATCTTGGCAAGGGTGTAGTAGAAGACGCTCGTGACTTGTTTGATGAGATGGAGGAACGGAATATAGAGTCTTGGAATTTTATGATTTCGGGTTATGCTGCTGCGGGATTGGTTAAGGAAGCGAAAGAGCTTTTTGATTCTATGCCGGTGAAAGATGTGGTTTCTTGGAACGCAATGGTGAGTGCTTATGCACATGTGGGTTGCTACAGCGAGGTTTTTTGAGGTTTTCAATGAAATGCTTAATAATTCGACAGAGCAACCAGATGGTTTCACTTTTGTTAATGTCTTATCTGCGTGTGCTAATCTTGGATCTTTGAGTCAAGGTGAATGGGTACATGTTTACATCGATAAGCATGGGATTGAGATTGAAGGGTTTTTGGCAACAGCTCTTGTGGATATGTTTTCCAAGTGCGGGAATATTGATAAGGCTCTTGAAGTGTTTAGAGCTACTTCGAAGAAAGATGTCAGTACATGGAACTCAATAATCTCGGGTTTAAGCATCCACGGTGTTGGAAATGTTGCTTTAGAGATCTTCTCAGAGATGGTGTATGAAGGTTTTAAACCAAACGGTATCACATTTATTGGTGTTCTATCAGCCTGCAATCATGTGGGTTTGTTAGACGAAGCTCACAATCTTTTTGAAACGATGAATAGTGTTTACAGGATTGAGCCAACTATTGAACACTATGGTTGTATGGTGGATTTGCTTGTTCGGATGGGAAAATTTGAGGAAGCTGAAGAACTTGTGAACGAGATTCCAGCAGATGAGGCTTCGGTTCTACTGGAATCTCTTCTTGGTTCCTGCAAAAGGTTTGGTCGAATGGAACAAGCGGAGCGTATAGCGAATCGGTTACTGGAGTTGAATCCACATGAGAGCTCAGGGTATGTTCAGATGTCAAACGTGTATGCCTCTAATGGAAGATGGGATGAGGTTATGGAGATGAGGAAAAAGATGAGAGCAGAAAGAGTAAACAAGAAGCCTGGATGCAGCGCGATTGAAGTCGACGGGGTTGTCCATGAGTTCTTAGCTGCGGAAGGACTAATAATCGACTAAAAATCAGGTAATTTCCAAAATTATGTTGGTCTTATTAATGCTAATTTTATAGATTGCTACCAGTTTTAGCTATAAGGCTATAAGCCTATAACCAAGAAGCAGGAATGCAGTTAGGGGATTAACAATTTAGAAAGGGTAAACTATTCACAAATCGCAATAATGAATCATGCACGGATCTTTATATTACTATTCTACACGAAAATTAAGATCATTATGCACCTGCTGAAACACACTGATGATCATGTCATGATATTCATCTGTATTGAGTCTGAGATAACAAACCAGAAGCTCTTTGAGTTCTTCAGGGTGGTTGATACCATTCTCCATGATCATCTCAATCATTGAATCTCTAAAATCCTTTCGAGGATCACTCGAGCATTTCACTACTGCAAAGCTTTCATTCTCCGTTCCTCCATCTGCTGTTTCTTTCACAAGCTCGTGCTCCCGTGCTCTCAGTTTAGCCTTCTTCAAGTCTTCAATAGCTTTAACTCTGCATTTTTCAGATGCTCTTGGTGAGAAAACTCTAACCTTATCTTTTGTTCCTAATCTGTTTAGCTCCCTTCTTAGGTACAGAGATTTCCTCTGTTGGTCAGCCTTCAGCTTCACTTCTCTTAGTTTTATTTCATTGAGCTTTTGCCACTGATGAGCCGGTTCTGTTACGGTATGATCAAGTTTTACAGAATCCTCTCTATTGTAACTTCCTGCACCTGTCTTTCTCGCTGGTTTTTTTGCCTTGACCTCTGCGCCTTGTTCTGATCTCTTTGGATTTTGTTCGAGAAGCCTTTGGTCACGTCTCTCACATCCCTGCTTGTCTCTGTTCACCTGAATTCTTGCTGTCATGATCACAGTTCCTTTGTCTCTATCCATTGCCTCTACTTCCAGAAAGCCACACGTGTCTCTTTGGAAATCTCTTACTTTCTCCCTCACACTGCTCTTTATCTCTTCAAACTTCTCATTTGACTCCATATCTACTGACCTTGTTGCAGCGTTCTTTTTTTCTACTGATACTCGTTGAATGCTTTTGCTGCTCTCATGAATAACATTTCGACGTCTAGTAGAACTCAAGGAAGATTTTGCAGACATGTTCTGGTTAGCTTCATCTTGCTTCTTCTCTTTTGCAGGTTTCAAGTCAGAAGAACCACTTAACTTTGAAAACCAAGAAACAGGAGGAGCACGAGAAAACCCGGAAGAAGAAGAAGAAAAAGAAGAAACATGTTTCTTTCTTCCCCATCTCATCATTCCAAACGATCGAAGAACCTGAAAAGGTTTTGTGCTTTCTTTCTTTTACTGTCTTTCTTAGGCTAGACTATGAAGCAATATGATGAAAATGGAGGGTTGTATCTAGAGCTTACTGCAGTTATATGGTTAGGTCATTGTTTTTAATAGGGAGATGAAGATATTGTCTTAACGGGTAATAGCTAGTTACAGTTTGAAAAAAGAACCAAACCCGCCTGAACAATCCTGTGACCACTTTTAGCCTAAAAAAACTTTTTCTTTTTTGGGTTTCGTAATCTCTGGGTATGTTCTGGAATTTATATCAAAGTGGGGGACCAATTTTTATCAATCAAAAACCAAACTTCATTGATGACAAAGACTTAGGCTCCTTTTCTCTTTCTCTTCTTTCAGAGTAACGTGACCGACCCAAGAACCACAAGAATCAACCCATCTTTTAGTTTGTAGTAGCTGTCTTATTAACGTATTCACATTGAGTTCTTGGATCATGGAATCTATTGGCCTTGCGATGGTTACATTCCTAGCCATGTAGCAAAACCAGTAAAAACCCGAAACCTGAGTTTCGTTCAACATATAACAATATGATTGGTGCCGGCTCCAGTCTCTATGGTCCTAGACTGAGAGATGTATGTTTTAATCATGAAGAAGGTAAAATTGATGGATTTAGTGTTATCTCAAAGTTAGAGATTTTGTGGAGAAGATGTGGTCCTGACTTTAGAAGAACAGCTTAAAATCTCTCCATATGGATATATCACCTACCTTGAGGTATGGTTTGTGTCACCCCCACCAACTTGTTCATGATTTTAATTTAGTTTTATTTCTTTCTATATAGTATTACCCATCAAAATGGGGATAGAGGAGGTTTTTTATTTCATTTGTTTTTTGTCTCTTATATTGTCAAGACTTGGTATTGAAGCATTCACCAATTTCAGTCTCTTCTACTTCCCATCTGAAAAGGAATAAAAGAATGATAACCCATGCCGTATTTATTATTTTTTCGATAAAAAATGTAATTTATAATTATCTTTTACGATTGTTTGGAAGTTTTATATAAGACAAGACGTTATTATATCACGGCTACTTCAAAATTTGGCGATAGCGACGATACGAACCCGTTGTGTTTTATTGATAAAGAAGAACAGATGTTGTAAATTAAATTAAATTTTAACTTTATACAATTATCTATCAACATTATTTCTTTGAATACCCATTAACAGAAAAAAACATTATTTCTTTGACTGGTTTTTCTTACAAAAATTTAATATTTTAACGACTTCTTAAAATAAGTAAGTCATCTCTTGAGTGTTTTAGTTGATTTTGTTTACCATGTACTCCAATGATAATATCATTCACCAATGTAATGTTTTTTTTAATAACACATAATTTCCTTCTTGATACTAAGACAATGTTGAATATTTTACGTTCAATATACAAAAATTACAAAGGAAACCCAATTAATAGCAGTCAATATTTTAGTTTTTATTTTCTAGATAGTTCAAACAATTTTTAGTGGGAACGAACTTATATTTAGATATGGTATTTTTTCTTGATTATGCTTTTTCTCTAGGTATTAAAATTTATAATGTTGGAGAATTTGTTACAATACTATTGTTGATTATTTTAATTGAAATATATTGAATTTAGAATCTTTCATAGTTATTCTAAAAGATTTTTTTAATGAGTCATGCTTTGAGTGTTAACTTTATAAATTAAGAAAAAAATAATTATGTCACCTTTTGAGTGTTTTAGTTGACTCCTTGTTTATCATGTATTAAACTGTGTTTCCACAAATGTGCCAATAATATCATCATCAGTGTAATGTTATTTACTTATTTTGAATAACTTATTTATTTCCTTATTTGAATTCCTTGTTTGAACAAGAGAAAACCTTATACATATATCAAACATAACCAATCTAGTGTTAAAAAGAAATACAAAAATTGTCCGTTCAAGATTTGTTTTCTTTGCTTTTCTTGGTCTCTCCGTTTTACTTTCGGGTTAGTCTCATTAGATCAAAACCACACTAAATGGGCTTTTATTCTCATTACTATATTCGTTAAAACCAAAAAAAATCTTGAATATGTGGTGTATACATGTTATATTGCAGATATTGAAGCCACAAAAGTGGTGAATGAAGATTCAATATGGTATTCCAACAAAGGAGCTTCATTTGTGTTGCAACGATCACCCCGAATTTGGAGTATGTACTGATGATATCAAATGTAATAAGTGGTGTCTACACGGTTGTAGCTGTAAGACAGGTGGCTTTTAGTGTAATTTTTTTAGTGTTTATTCTTCTCCTCCTATTGGCTATGTTGATTTAATTCAATTCGATTATTTATTCTGTGATTTTGTAGATCTCAAGTCATTAGGGACAATGGATGATAAACATCCTAAGACAAAAAATGCTTAATTAAGGTTCGTGAGCAAAGCAAATGCGATGGTGGATGATCCTTCAACGGATTCAATAATCATAATCTCATGGAGCGATAAAGGAGATAGTTTCATAGTTTGGAATCCGGCTGAATGCTGCAGAGACCTTCTTCCCCGGCTCATAGGAATCCGCAACTTCAACAGATTCGAAACCTATGTAAGTTTTCTTAATATCGTTTTTGGCCAAATAATTCAATTAGAAACACTTGTGATGGATGCTGTGTTTAACGCAGGACTTTAAAAGGGTTGTTCCTTCGGGACATAATGAAAGGGAAGACCTTGGTCATCAAGGAGTTTAAGGAGAATAATGAAAGGGAGAGAAGGGTCTTAATTGATCAAGCCTTTTTAACGGATATCAAGACTTTTAGGCAACGTATCTCAAGGGAAAAGGAAGAAGAGCACAAGCTTTAGTATTCGTGGGAGCGGGCCAAGAAGTTTTGCCAGATGATCTTGAGGTCAAGAGAAACGTATAGAGATTTAATCAATCTCCTATTTCTATCTTCTTCTATTTATCTATATATGACTCTCTTTGGATTTAGAGGTATTGTTCATTTGCAATCATGTTTTGCAAATTTCATTTGTTCGGTTGCGTATAAGCTTAAGAAAATTTGTAGAGATTACTTCTATACAACTTGTTGCTCTTGCTCCTTTGTTTGGATTCCTGGAGATCCATAGGAATATGTTATGTTCTTGTTTGAGAATCTTGTTCATGTTATCTAGATTGCACACCTCAAAATCTCAAGTGTATGAATGCACAAATTGGAGTCTTTGACACGTGATTTGACGTTATGGATCCGCCATGTTCTTGATCCATATTGATGCATTGACCAGTTATAGTTACAATGGACTGTCAAATTTTCCTCTATATTGATTTCAATTTGGGGGCAACCGAGCAAGAATTAAAAATATTAATATATATTTTTTGGCAACAAATATGGGGATCGAATTAATTAAATAGAAATCTGGTTTTGTATAAAACCGTGATTTAATTACTAATCACGGTTTTCTCTTTTGTATAAAACCCGTGATCACTTTAGGGTTTCATTTCACTTTTGTGTTTCAGAAGACAGAATTGTACGAAGGCCACCATCAAAAGGTCCGATTTTTTTTTGTTTTTTTTTTAATGTTAACAGTTCTCCTACCTGTTTGCATTCATCTTATTTTAGTCTGTGTTGATTTAGTTTGATTCGATTGTTTGTTTTGTCTTTGTGAGGGATTAGATAGAGTATGGATATGGATGGTGAGAACGAGAGCAGCTCCTAGCAGAAACGAATTATTAGAAATTCTTACACAAAGAGTACTCAATGGTAGATGATCCTTCAATAATCTCTTGGGGACAAAACGGTTATAGTTTCATAGTTTGGAATCCACTAGAATGTTGCAGAAACCTTCTTCCCCGACTTTGCAATATTTCAAACATATGTAAGTCTCTAAATTCTTATACTATAAAAAAGCTTTTGTGATGTTGCTATTAATGTTGTTGTATGTATGTATAACATAGGGCTTTAGAAAAGTTGAGTGTGGACGACAATTTGAATTTGCATGCATTGATTTCGTGAGAGGCCAACCTCAACTTTTGGACAAGATTGTCGAACGCTACTTGAAAATGCTTAAAGATATTTTCGGAACCACACGATTCCCGAATCTCACGATTCATAGATATGACCAGGTGAGTGTTTTTTTTATTTTCTTTGCTTTTAAGTTAATCATATCATTAAACACCATTTTGAAAATTGTTATTGTTATATATATACGCAGGATAAAAATATTGAGAATTTTGAATAGAGTCGAGGCAAACTTCTTAGCAGGTGGAGGATGATCGTTGAACCAGATGGATCAAATATCATCTCTCTGTTACACAACTTTCATTTATCTTCCTTATGAAATAATAATCATCTTGGAATGTTTTGCTTTTGTTCATTGATCCTACCGGAAAAAACATGTTTCTTTTGTTGAAGATTTAACAATTTAGTTAAGCTTTTCCAGCATTCTTGAGATCTTGAGACCACTACTAGACTTGTAGGCATGTGCGTTTGAAAAGATCTCTTCTTTTGTTTTTCCTCCAGTCAGCTCTTACGAATGGCTAAACACTTTAAACTAATCCATTTATTTTGTGGTAAGAACATATCCAGAAAGATTAAAAATTGCAAAGAAAGCTACATTGATTATGATTTATGATTACAGTAAAATCTGCGTATGATCGAGCAAACAACAAAAGCCCTTATCTTGATGGAGATCTCAGACATTTCCCGCACGACACGAGCTTCAGTAACGAATGTGGTCTAACCCTTCTTCTCACCTTCAACCTCGTGGCCTACAATTTTCAGAGTTTCCATTTTTCAGTTACTCATAACCAAAAAGTTTTGATTTTACTAAAGATAAAGAAAGTTTCGTTGTTACCTTGCGACGTGTGCCTCTTGAGGATTTCCAACATAACAAGCTTCTTGATCTCGGTTCAAGTCTCCTGTGAGAAAAAAAAGATTTGGCACTTTTTACAAATTGATCTATCTTTAGGATGTTTGATTAAGTGTTTTTGAGATTCTTACAGATTCTCTTGTTCCAGCTTCTCCGCGATAGACACGGCCTTGCGTTTAGACCAACCGTTTTGGAGTGAGCATCCGTCAGCTTGTTGAATCACATGTGCCAATGAGACCTTACCTCTCACAATGCTTTGGCTCTGGTTCTGACTCTGGCTTGCTTCCAAATGTTTCTTTCTAGCTCGGGCTAATGCAGAAGAACCAACTCGCTCTGTCCTCTCCTCTTCCCGCTGCTTCTGTTGTTGTTGTTGTCGTCGTCTTTGTCCATTAGATTCAGTAACTTCAACTATCTCACTTCTTCCACTTCCATCGATGTTGTAATCGTGGCCAATGAGTGCTAAAGATTGTGGCAGGCTTTTGTCTTTTACATGTGGTTGATGATGATGACGATGATGCCCATTGTTTCTCGGATCTTTATTTGTCTCGCATCTGATCTCTATAATCACCGGAGACTCAAGAACCGCCTCAAACGCTTGCATAATATGGCTTCGGAATTTCTCAGCCGTGGATTTGGTTAACGACGAACTGAACATTAGATGCACAGTTGGAGCTGTCATAACAATAGAAAACACAATTTGGCTTCAAAAAATTTTAGAACATCTAATCAAGATTCAAGCTTCGTCACTACGAAATGCATTACCTGAACCAAGGCTAAGAGAGGCGATTCTTCCTTCTTTATGAAGAAACTCTCTCAAACCGTTAACTCGAAGCTTCTCGATAACCTCTAACCAAATTTCTTCAACAGCGGGTCGATTTTTTCTACTATCTCCTCTTCTTCTGTCCACTCCAGAACTTTTTCCAACTGCTGCATCGCTTGAAGGATCCAGATGGTGATCTGAGCTTTCTCTACCTCCATTGTTATCTAATGGCAATGGGCTACGGTTAAAGCTAGTATCTTCAGTGGAAGAACGTTGAAGCAGATAGTTCTGATCAGGAGACAATTGAAGCAACGCAGCTGTGAGCCAAGTCAGTTTATCGTTTGATACTCTCAGCTGTTTCTCTGCCTCGGATAACGTCTTAAGAGCCTGTCTCAGTTTCTCCATATCTTCTTTAGGTACTTAAAATGGTTAACAAAACAAAAAGTTAGATCAGAACAAATATCAAAAGCAAAGGTATTGCAATTTAGGTAGGCTGGAAAATGTCGAAACTCACATGGTTGTCGTCGAAAAAACTTTCTTTTATGCTGATCTTTAGTGAAATCATAACTACCCGCAAGAATATCAGTTATGACCGTTGCAAGCTGAGACATTAAAGCCAATGGTTCTACACTTGTTTCCATTATTGTTCTCAGACTCTTCACAGTATTTACAGTATCTGCAGATAAAGCTACATCAAGAAGATCCACTAGTTTCTCATCAGAAACAAGCCCAATCTGAAAAAGTTAAAAGAGAATTTCAATTCGAAACTATTTAAGAGTTTCTGACATTCAATTGTTATATCGGTGAGACAGAACGGTGCTTACCAGTTCCTGAACTAGAGGAACAGAGATCCTCTGTCCTAACAAACTCAGCTGTTCAAGAGTCATCTCAGCATCTCTTAAAGAACCATCTGATCTCGAAGCAATAAGCTTCAATGCATCTTTATCTATCTCAATCTCTTCCTTTGATGCAATCCATTGCAATGAGTAAACTATATCCGCGTCCTTAAGTTTCGGGAAAAAGAATTTCTGGCACCTCGATATGATCACATGAGGCAAAACATCAAGACTTGAACACACGAGGATAAAGACTACCCGGCATGGCGCTGCTCGATCCACTACTTTGGACAGTGCATTCCAGCAATCAGACGACAAGGTATCACAGTCATCAAATATGCACACCCGAGGTGACTGCGATGAAACCATCACATTACCATCTAGTAAATCCATGATGTTCTCAAAGTCATAGTTCCCGACCGGGTCTACTTCTCGAATGTTCCAGCTCTTACCCATTTCATGTGACACACAAGAACTGCACGTTCCACAAGGATTTGGCTGTTCCATAGAATGACAATTCAAAGCCCTTGCAAATATCCGAGCGCAAGAAGTCTTTCCGGTTCCATTTGGACCGTGGAAGACATACAAAAGTCCAAGCTTTCGTCTTGCAACTGCATTAGAAAGAGCTTGTACCACCAAATTCTGCCCCATGAGATCCCTGAATGTTTTAGGCGCGTATTTCTCTGTAAGACTCTGATGCTGATGTTGATGCCGAGCATTTATATGGCTCTTCTTCTTGAGTTTTTTCTCCCCTAACCTTCCTTCTGAAGCAAGATAAGGATCTTCTTCATTCTTTAGCAGATTGTCTGCAAAAATCCCGAGCTCCCCTGAGTAATCGTGCACCCAACCTTCATTCTCTGCACTATCAACTAGTAAGGGAAGTGCCTCGCCATCAGAACGGATAAAGGAGCCTGAGTCATCATCAGATTGTATCATCATCATATCAGAATCATTTCTCTCATTGGATTCACCTTTCTTTCCTCTAGAATCAGACATACCACAAGACAAACTCCTACCCGCCTTATCCAGAAAAGTTTTCCCTCGGTGATGAATTCTTGACCAATTAAACGGAATTCCACAAGCCTTAGTCATGTTCTGTTCCCCAAATCCCTCTTTTTCTACTTCATGCTTCTCACCTTGAGGCAATGTGTTAGAAGCAACAGACATCTCACTCTTACCGCCACCACCACCGGCGGTATCTCTACTCTTACCTCGAACTCTTCTCATCCCTCTAAACTTCCGTCTTTTAGGCAGACTCATTCCACTTCCGCATCCCCGAGTATTACCACCACCACCTCCTCCATACCTAACCCGTGGACGAACATTAGATGAAACCACATCATCACTATCACCCACAACAACCTCATTTAACTGATCAGACATTGTCTTAACAATAGCATCATTAATCCTACTATGCCTCCCACTAGCTTTCGATTCCGAATTCCCAGAAGCAACACCATGAGAAACCTCATTCACAATTTGAAAATCATCCCCAACTCTATAACTCTTTCTACTAGATTCTTCTCTCTTAACTCTCCTACCACTATCCCTTTCATCAGAAGGAGTCACTTTAGATGTGCCAAAGTTCACAACAGGAGAAGAACCACTCAAACCAGACAACCTACGACTAGACTTCTTTTGATCAACAGATCTTCTTCCTTCTACATGATCTCCTTTCTTAGGAAGCAAATCAACAACAGAAGAAGGAGTATTCCAAGCTGGAGGGCTTGCAGAAGGATCTCTAAGTGAACGTGATCTTTGAAGAACAATGAGGTCTCTCATTAAGGCACGGTCAGTTAAAACTGGACTCTGCTTATGCATATGGTTCTTCAAGTGAATACAATTGGTTAAATGGATGTGGTTACGAAGATGCTCACCAATGTCTCCATTTGCATCTTTCAGAATTCGATTCCGAGTTGAAGAAGAAGAAGCAACTCTTGTTGTTGTCGTTGTCGTCGTCATTTAGATTCAGAAGACGAAGAGCTTTGTCTCTTTCCTCCTCGGAATCTTGCATAAGAACCAAATCGAACTGTATCTCATTTTTGTTTCCCAAAGAGGAAAAATCTTCAAAACCAAATCTCCTCAACTATGGCAATAGCTTTAATTCCACAAAGATTCATTGAAATAATCTAAAAGTTATACCTTTTGAGTCTCAGATCTCAAAAACTCACTTCCAAGAAGTTCCCAAATCAATACTAAATTACTGAAATTGAAAAATCACAAATGGGAAGAGAAAAATGGAAACTTTCGAGCTCTGTTACAAGCCAAGTGAAAAAAGAAAAACCCAGAAACTAAAGTATCAAAATTTCTGCTCTTATGCACTAAAGATGAGAACTTGTTTCTCATTAATGAGACGGAGAGTGAAAAAAGAAGGCAAGTGGGCATCTTTGTGACCTCATCAGCCACAGAAGAAGAGGAAAAAACAAAGAAACGGCACCGTTTTATTAAAAGCAATCACAGATCTCTCCACTTTCTTCACCAAACTTTCACATGCAGATTCAGAGGAAACTGATGGGTTTCTCTGGAGAAAACGATGTCTTTTGGCAGAGAGTTAAAACCTCCGTTTTGGGTAGAGGTTTTTTTTGTTTCTCGGTTTCAAGAGAGAGAAAAATGAGAATATTGAAAGAGAAAGGAAAACAGAAAAAGAGGAGACAGATCTGTTGCAGACACGAAGACAGAGGCATATGATAGGGATATTAGGAACAAAGCCAATAAAGAAGTGTCCGTTTGAAGAGAAGCATGCAACCCAAATTATGCTCTTTTTCCCTAAATAAAAGGATTTATAATATAATTTACGATCAAAAAATAGGGAAAAAGATTTATAATTCGACCATTGAACTACTATACGGCTTGGGTTTTTTTGTACGGATTTAAAAACTAGTCGTTGGCATTTTTTTTTGTTTTTCTTATATAGTTTTTCTCCGTAATATGATTGGTTCATTGGTCGATTCAACAGTTTGGATGCTTGTACATATCCACTAAAATGTAATTTCAAAAACTTCAACTCATTACAAAATCTTTTTTTTTAATAATTTCCTAACTTAGATTAATAATGAATTTGTTTTTATTCTCTCATAACATATAGTTAAAGGAGGATATGTCCACTCAAGCTAGTCAAATCTTTCTACTCATTAACATAGTAATAATCCAAAGTTATGATCATATTTTTCCTTTTAACCATGATGAAAGAAAGATACTCAAATTGTGGAAGCTCTTAATTTATATCCTCTTTTGTTTAAGTTAAGGTTTCTATTTGCAACCATTAAAAAATGATTTGTCTCATCAATTCTAATGTTAAAAATCATTAAAATAGTCAAGATGAATAGTGTGCAAGTGACGGACTAAAACTTTTTCTAAATGTGGCAAAAAAGTATTATATTTTGTAGATGTTATTGTATAACCTATTGAAATGGCTTCTATCTCAAATAAGATTCCATAGTTCCATTATGAAAATAGACTTGGTGAGTTTTAATGTCAAAACTGCAATTAGACAGGAAAGCAAGAAATCGGATACGACAAAAAGAAAAGCCTCCGGGCGATAACTATTACGATAAGACGGTCAACGTCCGATCACGTGCGCACATTGTAACTGAGATGATCATTAAGGAAAACAAAAAGTACTCTCTTTTGTCGTGGATGATCACTAAATTTTCAAGTTGCTTTTCATGGGGTTTTTTTTTACCCTATATATATAACTAAATCTACGTCAATTTGCGAAATTTTCCATTGTATTCATACTCAACTAATCATAGCTAACCATTGCATATCATATAGATAATATCTCAGAATTAGTTTCAAAGTTAGCTTCAAATTTTTGAAAGAAATTCAAATGTGCATACAACACCAGTGAAGGAGACATAGGATTCGGATAAAAATGATAAATGGAAGAGGGTATGGAGCAGCATGGTCCACCGATTTATATGTTTTGGAAATTAGTACGTTAGTTGGTCCAAGAAGGCGTTAACACGTGTCTTTTACAAGACTCACGAGACATGAGACTATTTTTTTTACCACAAAACAGCATATGGACAGAATTGGCTAAATTAAATGGACGGTTTTTTAAAAAAATAATTAGAAAAATAGACAGTTTACTATTTATAATTTGTTAAATAAACAGTTTTTTCTGTTTTATTAATAGAGTTGTTATGTAATAAAAAAATAAAAATAAACAAAATAGTTTTTAAAGAGATCCATACAAATTATGTCGTATTCCCGGGTATACATAACATATCGTACACTTATAGATATATATATAGTGTTTTATACAAATATACACTTATAGAATATACTAAAAATATAAGTGTACAAATAATTTTGTACATTCACAGATATACAAAGTACAAAACATGTCATATATTTATAGGTATAAAGAATGTATTATATATTCACAAATATACAACAGTGTATCATACACTGTTATACCGTAATACCAAAGTGTACACTATTGCGTACCAACTACACCGACATTGTTGTTTCCACACTAATGCTTATTAAATATTTTAATGGCATACAATGTAAATATGAAATGTGTTTAGGATAAAAAGTCATGTAAATAGTATTAAACAGTAAAAATTGTCCATTTAACAAATTTTAAATAAGAAATTGTTTAGTTTACCAATTACTTCTAAAAAAAATCTCCAAATGACCAATTAACTTGGATTTATACATGGACAAAAGATCGAATTTAACTTCTAGGCACCTGAATTCTTTTTCTTATATATTTTGAATCTATTATATATTTAATACCAGTCTCCGTATAATCAAAACCAATCTGGTTAACCATGACATTTTGTTTAACATATAATTAAATGGTTTAACTATCATATGAATATCTCTTATTATTGAAATAATCTAGTGAAATCTTAAAATAATCTAACCAAATATTGGGTTTGTGTGTGTGTTTTCAATTTTCACCACATAGTAGAAGAACTAAGTCAGTACCTTACAACTTTTTGGGACCAAAATCACAGTTTAAGTGAAACATTAGAATGGTCCCAGAAAACAAAACTTATGTTGTATCGCAGTTATGCAAAAAAAAAAAATTTGAGATGTAAGTCACATCACTATTGGACTCTTATCTGTATTTATTTATAACGTTGTTAACATTATTTGCGGTTGCAAATATTATTATTTATTGTATAGATCAGAGAAATGGGTGAAGCTCTGAAGCTAATGTGGCTATTTTAAATTTCTCAACTACTTTTAAAAAAGTTGAGAATCGGCACGGCTCGTGAACGAAGATTGCAATGAACAACCTAAAGTACTCTGTGTTGGTTAAAAAAAATTATGGGAAGTCATTGTTCCCACTAAGATTAACCCACCACAATTGTTTACTTTAACTTTTTTTTTAAATCGTGTAAATAAAAAGAAAAGTTGTAAAAAGAAATTAAACGTCAAATGTTTTGTCAATTGGAGGAAACCTCTAGAGGGTTAACAGGTTTTTTGAGAGAATAAAAAAGTGGTTTGAATTTCATTTGTGATTTCACGACTTGTGTGTTAATTAATTTCTGATTTCTTAACCTTTCTGTTATGGTTTAATGTTTCTGCACTCAATATTTTAAAACTAAGGGATGAATTTATGAGTTGCACATAAACCGAGGTGTTCCAAAATACAATGAACTGAAAAAGTGACTTTGCATCTCTGACACATTAAATTAACGTTTTATGTTGGAAAATATTTTGATTCTCGAGCCCAAACTGACGCTTTAACACTTGGAACTTGTAAGAGTGGAGAAGAGAATCTTTACCTATAAACTTAGGTTTGGTTTGTTATTATAACTCCTAAATAACCTTTATTTATTTATATTCTAACTATAGTAGGAGTAGAAAAATGTCAAAATCCAAATATATAAATCAAGATATCTTTATCCTAGTTTTGATCTAATTTAAATCTAAAGATAGTAATGTATTTTGAGAATCCTTATCTGAACATTCTCGATATTCAAATCTCGGAAACTAACGAATGATTGAATTATTCATACATGGATGAACCAGCCCGAAAGTATAAACTCATGTTTTATTAGAAACCATTAAACCTGTAAACAAAATTTAGAAATAAATATCTGAAAAATAAGCTCAAACAAATAAATATTTGAGATGGAAGGAAATCATCGTTCTGGTTTGTTTCTTGGACTAATATGGGCCCTGTGATTGTGTATTTTGGAGCCAGATGACCTCGGCATCTAAGGATTTGAAAGGAAAAGGTTGTTGAAGCAACAAAACATGGAAATTGGCTTGTTCCTGCGGCAAGATCCGAGATAGCTGAAACTCTCATGCTAACTCTCACCTCTCTTACTCCTCCAGATGACTCTAGGGGATCTGATGCTTTCTCTTGGAGGCTTTCATCAGGTATGTTTGCAGAATCTTTCTCAACCAGGGGCACTTGGGATCAAATCAGGGCCACGGCTCCTCAGGTCACCTGGGCGAAAGTTGTTTGGTTCAAGGAAGCTATTCCGCGCTATTCATTTATTTACCGACTTGCTATACAAGATCACCTCCCTACTCGTGCTAGGCTGCGAAATTGGGGTATGAATGTTTCTACTAGGTGTGTTCTGTGCGACTTGCACTCGGAGACTATCGACCATATGTTCTTCGATTGTGAGTTCTCTAGGGCCATCTGGATCTCTCTAGCTGGTAGGGTTATCCCAAACCCTCCTCTTTTGCTTGGCGATACCTCGACATGGGCCATGTCGACAACCCCCATCTCAGAGCCTAGTGGGCACGCAAAGAAAATCACAAAGCTGCTTCTTCAGTCAGCTGTCTATTTTATTTGGAAAGAGCGCAATGTTCGTGTTTTCACGGAAACCATCACCAGTACTGCAGCCATCAAGCTCGACATTGATCGGACAATAAGAAACATGTTACTCTCTTATCCAGCCAAAGATTCACATTTTCCCTCTCTCCTAAAATACTACTTCGATTGTTTGTCTCACTCTTTACAGTAACTCGATTCGAAAAGAAAATATTCTCTTTCGTATTCCATGGGTATCTCTCTCTGAGAGCTAGATTGTAAATTAAACTAAATGTAAGCTGTAACAGGTTTTTGGTATTAATCTTAACATGAAAAACAAAACAAAAATTAGTACGTAATATGAATCCAATAAGCTACAAATCCCAACCTCCAAATCTAAAATTTCCGTATCCATACCTAAACTAAGATTTTATAATCACGTGCCCACCATTAATTACTACTTTGCGGCGGCCTCTTGCTCGACTCCACGTGTTAGCCTCGTCGTCTTGCATTTTAAGCAAAACTAACCACACAAACAAACTTGTTCCCCAGATGTTCAGTATTGGTAAACTTATCTTCAACAAAAAAAATATTAGTAAACTTTATATATATTATAAAAATTACAAGTCAAAAGCTGAAATTAAGAAACCTTTTCTATTATGATATTGGTTTATGAATAATACTAATAGACTTAAATTATTATGATATTGGTTTATGAATGTTTCTACTGGGTATGTTCTCTTTTTTGTTTTTTTCTGTCGTATGACTAATATTGAAATGAAATGTTTTGAAATAGAAGAGAAACAACTTCAAACTACAAGAAAAGCAACAAGTTGATGACGAGAGATTTTAATGATAGACACATTGAGGAAACCATCATAATATTGATTTGAGTTTTGTGAAAGACCATCAAAATGAATTCATGTACAATAAGCTTTGAAGACAAATAACTCGATGACAACCCCTAGCATTCTCCAAAAATGATGAGTTTTTATTTACATTGAACATAATTAATTTCTATTTCCATTGGACACAAGAGCGTCTGTAGTCCAACGGTTAGGATAATTGCCTTCCAAGCAATAGACCCGGGTTCGACTCCCGGCAGACGCAATTTTGTATTAAATTATTTTGTTTTAAACTTCACTTGACTTAAACGGTGTCGCTTAAATTTGATCAGTATATACGGAACCACCGTACCGGTTTACAGAACCGGAACTGAGACTTCCCCACGTGTGTGGTCTACTATCGCCATCGGTTTTACAGCACAAAAATTCTCTCGCGCTTTTAAGATTTTTCCAGAAAATCTTTTGGACTGTTGAATTGAGAAATGGAGGTTTCGTGTTCACTCAAACTTTCATCGTCGTTATCTCCTTCCATCATCAACCTTCAGGTTACTTCAATTTATCATTTTCTTTGTTCTTTGATCTTATATAAGTTCGTCTAATTTCTGAAATTGGGTGTGCAATTTCATAAGAAATTCAGTTAATACTGTAATTGCTTGCAGGGTTCAAGTATTGACGTAAAGTACAAAACTCCACTTCCTAAACCGTTTCTTCAACTTGATGATAAAAGCCAACGTCTTCAAAACAAACAACCTTCACATTCTCTCAATCTAAAGTCATATAGCTAAGGGGTCACTGCGAAATCAAGCTCTCAAGGTTGGGACTTTGGTAGATTCCTCAAAATATTATACTTCTTCAACGGACCACCATCTCCTCTAAAGGTATATATGAACGTTTGTTTGATCAATTGAGGTATATAATATTAGTCATTTTGTGGGTAATTGATTGTTTGTTTCTTGCTTGTGAAGTTTGTTTCATCGGTGTATGAGAAACTTACTAACGGATCAACGGAGGAACCGGTTAATGCAATGGAAACTTCTGGAATCATACTTGTGGCTGGAGCTACAGGTGGTGTAGGAAGAAGAGTGGTTGATATCTTGAAGAAGAGAGGCTTGCCTGTTAAAGCATTGGTACTAAACGTTTCGATAGATTTCTCGATGCTATCTGAAAAAATGTGGGCAAAGTGTTTAACTTTTTGTGGGGAAATTTTCATAGGTTAGAGATGAAGACAAGGCTCGGAAGGTGTTAGGACCTGACATTGACTTGGTGAGAAATTCACAGAAACTTTCCACATTTTGATTATTGGTGTCTTTATAGTTGTCAGATCATTGATAACCATTTGCATATATTTCAATGTTGTTAGATTGTTGCAGATATTACAAAGGAGAATACACTTGTTCCTGAAAAGTTCAAAGGAGTGAGGAAAGTGATCAATGCTGTTTCTGTTATTGTCGGTCCAAAGGAAGGAGATACACCTGAGAGACAAAAATACAATCAGGTCAGTGAATTTTCCTGAATGGAATTTTCTTAAAGCTTGATTTTATATATTCTTGCTTTGATTAATGACGGTTTTTGGATATGGGTTTTAAACGCAGGGAGTCAGGTTCTTCGAGCCAGAGGTAATGGGACTAATAGAACATTTCTTGAGATTTGTTTTGAGAAATTTAGTGCTCAATGTTCAACAAAACTGGTGATGCACAGATAAAAGGTGACTCTCCTGAGTTAGTGGAATATATTGGAATGAAGAACTTAATCAATGCTGTTAGAGATGGTGTTGGACTTGAGAATGGGAATCTCATTTTTGGTGTTGGGGGGGGGGGGGGGTGGGTGGGTAAGTTGAGTCAAGTCACTTAATTAGGCTTTGAACTTGACATGGGCATTTAAAAAAAGTTTTACTCAAAGGTTTGATAACTTAACAACTCTATTTGCCATTTTTCTTCTCTTGGGCTTTTACTCATATAAACATAACATGTTTTGTTAGGAATTGTTTCAACAACGAATAATGGCGGATTTACGAATGTTCGAACCAAGGTAAAGGGTACGACTTAATGTCAGATCTCTCCAATTGTTCTTATCCTTTGTTATCTTATTGAAGTGTATGAGTGTTCTTTGCTTAAATTTTGCTCCCAGAACTTTCCTGAGGCGGATAATCTCTCTGCATATGATGGTCTAGAGCTAAGACTAAAAGGTGATGGACTTCGTTACAAGTTAATCGTCCGGACAAGCCAAGATTGGGATACTGTTGGTTACACCGCTAGTTTCGACACTACACCAGGCGAGTGGCAATCTGTAAGTATAGTTACTTTTTGTCATTCATTTTCAATCTACTTTTGTGGTTAGATCAATAATATTTCTGTTAATTCAATTCTTAGGTACGCTTACCTTTCTCGTCTTTAAGACCTGTATTTTGCGCACGTACAATGACAGATGCACCGCCTTTTAATGCAGGCAGTATCATTTCACTACAGGTTTGTTATCTTTTTCCCTATCAACCCTCTAAAAACTTTCCACTCTAAATGTTTGATTCAATTTTACTTGGTGTTTCAGCTTATGTTTAGCACGTTTGAGTATGACGGTAAGCTTAACCCAACTTTCAAAGAAGGACCTTTCGAGCTTCCTTTATCAAGCATTCAAGTTTATATCCAAGAACTTGTCACTCCAAGGTCTGATTTAGTTTCTTGGTCTTTAGAAACCAAACTCTTTACTAAACTCTGAATTGGCATTTCATTACTTTTGGTTACAGGTTTGTTCATGTTGGCTCTGCTGGAGTTACTCGACCCGAGAGACCTGGTTTTGGATCTAAGCAAACAACCTCCAGCTGTGAGATTAAACAAAGAGCTTGATTTCATTCTCACTTACAAGTTAAAGGTTTGTCTCTCTATACTCTCTTCTCTGCAGATAATTGGAAGTGTCATTTTCACAAGATTTTAAAGCTCTTCTTTTTCTTTAATGAATAGGGGAGGATCTGATACGCGAAAGCGGGATTCCATTTGCGATTGTACGGCCATGTGCTTTAACAGAAGAGCCTGCAGGACTTAATCTCATATTCGATCAAGGATACGGTATTTCAATTTTGCTTCCCCTTAAACCAAAAATCGTTAACTAACATAACCAACTTCTCCTTTATATAGGGGAAAGTATCGAGAGATGAAGTAGCATGTATATGCATCGCTGCTTTGGAAAGCCCGTATGCTCTAAACAAGACATTCGAGGTGTCATAAAATATTAGGATAAAATCACTTTTCGATTTTTCGGGTTTTTACTTCAAGATGTTATATTTTCTCAATTGAGTTATTTTGTGTGTTGTTTGGTTGTTTCAGGTTAAAAGTACGGTTCCATTTAGCGAGCCTTTCACGGTAGATCCTGAGAATCCTCCACCGGAGAAAGACTACAAATGAGTATTTCAAGAATCTAAAAGATGGAATCACCGGTAAAGAAGCTTTGGAACAGAGCACGGTTGCAGTTTAAACGAGGTTTAATCGACTTATATGTAACTTTTTGTTTTTGTTTTTGTTTTTTTTTGTTCTGTCTGCAAAGTTTTTTGAAAAGAAAAAAAACAAAAGAGTCGTGTAAAAACCTGTTTGTACATTCCATGTGGCGTACATTGTAGATTAGATTTACAAAAGCTTATTCACGACAATAATAAAGATTGTACCTATTGATCCGTGGAGGTTCTTCTAAAAGATTCTGAAACTTCTCTGCCATTTCTTTGTCTGTGAGAATTTTGCCTTGTGGTGTAAGAAAAGCGGTGCGTTGAAACGGTGGAGAATAGTTAGGTAATCAAACTGAAACTCAGACACGTTAATGTACTTCTGAAGAAGTTTGTCTGAAACTGGTTTTGGTACGTTCTGAGTTAAAACAGAGGAAGATGAAGATGGAGGTGGAGATTCAGACATTCTTTAAAATTAAGCAAAAGTAAAAGTTCGAAATTTTTGATTGGAGAGTTTCATGAGGAAAGAGGTTGATGGAGACTTTAAGGTAACGACAAAATAATGGATTTGTTTCTGCAAATGACAATTGTCTCTGTTATTTTTTCTCTTTTTTTTTGTTTCTTTTCTAATGTACAGATGCGTTTTGGGATTACGTATTATTACAAAATACAAATCATTGAGCTCTTTCACATGGCAAGTCCAAATGTGTATTTGGTAACCCAATATACATAAAAATATCAAAGAATTAAGGGAAAATGTGCATGAGAAAGTTCAAATGAAAAAAGTCATATGGGCTTTGTATAATAAGTAGATTGAATCCATTGGGTTTCCTTACTAAAAAAAATCCACTTACCATATAGAGCCACACAAATTTCATTTTCTATCAGATCATCATTCTGCAAAAGTTACATTTTTTTCCGAAATTGTGAGAGTGACTAAATTATCGCCGTTTACCAATGTAACATGACCACCACCACTCTATGACCTTTTCAAGAAAATGAAAGCATTTAACAATATAGATACAAAATCTGAACGAAATTTCTGATCTACCCTTACTTTCAAAGCGTTAAAAACCAGAGTCCCAGACGGATGAAGAAGGGGTGTTTTAGTAATTTTCTATTCACCCAAAAATCTATCATCGGTGATTGTGGTCCAGCTAGAAAGACACCAGTCTCTGTCTTTCTGTGGAAATCTGAGAAAAAAAAATTTGAATCTAAAGAGAAAAAAGAAGCAAAATTGAAGACCAAAGTGTTTGTATTTGTCCTCTATCTATTCAATTTCTTGGATTAAAGAGCAATACGAAGTGTGAAGCTTTTGATTCTGTGAGCAGTGTTAATGGCGGGTTACAGAGCTGATGATGATTATGATTACCTATTCAAGGTGGTTCTGATCGGTGATTCAGGTGTTGGAAAGTCCAATTTGCTTTCTCGATTCACCAGAAACGAGTTTAGCCTCGAGTCTAAATCCACGATCGGAGTTGAGTTCGCGACTCGTAGCTTGAATGTTAATGGAAAAGTCATCAAAGCCCAGATTTGGGATACTGCTGGTCAAGAAAGGTTTAACAATCTCTTTCATTTTTTTTCGTGTTCATTTCTATATTTCTCGATCTGGGTTTTTAGGTCTTTGCATTTAGAGAAGCATTGTGGAGTCGAGCTCAAGACCAATTCTCTCTGTTTTTGGGTTCGGGAGAACTAAATTTATAGGTTAAAGCAAACAAATTTAGGTTTTTTTAATTTGGATTGGTAGAAACTTTGGTTTATCTGATTTGTTCAATTGTCAAAGGAAGTCAGATTGAGCTTAAACTATGGTTATTCGTTTGATCTTGGAATCAGTTTATCTCAGATTGTGTAATTACTGGAGGTGAAGTGATACGTTGTGTTTGTTTATGAGGAGAGAACCCAACGATTATGTTATTTTGTCGAAATAATGTTGTTTTGCTGATTAGTTTGATCGATCACTGCTCGATGATATTATTCCGTGTTTTAATTGATGTCATAGGTAGATAAGCTATATTATAGTCTATATCTTCCTTATTTCTTTTCTTTTTTTTTCTGATGTTTTAGGGGATCTTTAGGAATGAGTTTAATCGAATATCGGTTTCTTTAGTGATCAGTTTCTACAATTGAAGCTATAAAGCTTATTGCTAAGAAGTCTTTCTTGTGTTTTCAGTTCTTCTTATGTGTTATCTTTCTTATTTATCAGAGTTTTTACTGACTAAGTTTTTTAACGGGTACTTACGTCTCTCCTTTTTTCCACTATTTTTAGATACCGAGCAATCACTAGTGCATACTACCGAGGAGCTGTTGGGGCGCTTCTTGTCTATGACGTGACCCGACACTCCACATTTGAAAACGTTGAGAGATGGCTTAGGGAACTCCGTGACCATACCGATCCAAACATAGTTGTGATGCTAGTAGGAAACAAATCCGACCTTCGCCATCTTGTGGCGGTCCAAACCGAAGATGCAAAATCTTTTGCAGAGAATGAATCACTCTACTTCATGGAAACCTCAGCTCTTGAATCTACCAATGTTGAGAATGCGTTTTCTGAAGTACTGACTCAGATTTACCATGTTGTGAGCAAGAAAGCAATGGAGGGTGGTGAAGATTCTGGTAATGTTCCTTCCAAAGGAGAGAAGATCGATGTTGATGTTTCCGCTGTGAAGAAAACCGGTTGCTGCTCCAACTAAAGACTTGTTAGTTCCTTGCAGATTGAGGGATTGATCTGTGTCCGCAATCTAAGATCCGTTTTTTCTATTTTTTACATTCAAATTTTTTTTGAAGATGTTTGCTTTTTTTAGGAAACAATCTATGTTTTGCTTTTATTTGTTTGCTTGAAAATTTGCTTAGTTTGGTCTGGTTATGTACCGGTTAAGGGATTTTGTAATTTAATCGGTTCTGGTCGGTGGTTTGTAGTCTTTGTTCAGCTTGTTTGTCTCTTCAATCCGAAAAAATCTCTAAACCAATATTTATTGTGCTAATTCTTGAAGACAAGAACTAATTTTGTCATATCAAAGTAAGAAAAAAAAACAAATACTAAATTCTCTATCATCGAAATAAATAGATAGATCACGATTCCAGCCACTAATAATATAAATTCTTGAAAAACATTTATAGTTCATTTTTAGAAAGTTAATTTTGTTTTGTCATTTGACTTTTCTTGACTTCCCTAACTAGTTAAAAGAAATCCATTTAATCTCTTTAATTTTCCAAAAAAAATCTCACGTCGTCAGTAACGCCGAAATATTCCGTTACTAAGATGACGGATTCAACCGTTTCCCGCCAAGAAAACATCCCAAAGCAACCTAACGACAGTGACGGCGAATTCAAGCGTCTCTTATTTCCGGAAACATCTCAGCCGGACGATAACCGCGAATTTCCAGCGGATCCACCGGAGATCAAATCCTGACTGTAGAAGAAGACGGAGGAAACTATATAAATTCCGTTCCACCATTCTCGTCGGCGAAGCTATGGAAATTCACCGGACCTGGGTTTCTAATGAGCATCGCCTTCTTAGATCCAGGAAACATCGAAGGAGATTTACAAGCCGGAGCTGTAGCTGGTTACTCACTTCTATGGCTTCTTCTATGGGCGACGCTAATGGGACTTCTGATGCAGCTTCTCTCAGCTCGGATTGGTGTCGCGACGGGTCGGCATTTAGCTGAGATATGTAGAAACGAGTACCCATCGTGGGCGCGAATCTTGCGTTGGTTCATGGCGGAGGTTGCATTGATCGGAGCTGATATTCAGAAGTCATCGGAAGCGCAATTGCTCTTCAGATCTTGACCAAAGGGTTTTTACCTATTTGGGTTGGTGTTATCATCACTGCGTTTGATTGGTAAGCAAGTTAGGTCAAATTTTTTAATAAAATAGATTCAAAACGTTTGATTTGTTGTATCTTGTGAAAATAGATTCAAAACGTTTGATTTGTTGTATCTTGTGAAAACAGCTTCTTGATTTCGTATTTAGAGAAATGTGGAATGAGGAAACTAGAAGGTCTTTTCGGGGTTTTGATTGCGACAATGGCTCTTTCGTTTGCTTTGATGTTTAATGAAACTAAACCAAGCCTAGAAGAACTATTCATAGGTACTTTAAAAACAAAAAGTCTGTAAGATTCAGGATTGTCTCTAATTGATACCATTTCTGATATTCTCTTTTATCTTGATTGACTTTGAAAGGCATTCTTGTTCCGAAACTCGGATCAAAGACAATCAGAGAAGCGGTCGGAGTTGTGGGATGTGTAATAACGCCTCACAATGTGTTCTTGCGTTCAGCTTTAGTGCAATCAAGAAAGACAAACCCAAAGGATATTAACAGAGTTCAAGAAGCTCTTAACTACTATAACATCGAATCATCAGCCGCGCTTTTTTTCTCCTTCATGATCAATCTTTTCGTAACAGCAGTTTTCGCTAAAGGCTTTTATGGAACCAAACAAGCTGATAGTATTGGACTGGTTAACGCAGGACATTACTTACAGGAGAAATATGGCGGCAGGTTTTCCCGATACTTTACATTTGGGGAATCGGTTTATTAGCCGCTGGACAGAGTAGTACTATAACCGGGACTTACGCTGGACAGTTTATAATGGAAGGGTTCTTAGATCTTCAGATGGAGCAATGGCTATCAGCTTTTATAACAAGAAGCTTTGCTATTGTACCTACTATGATTGTAGCCCTTATGTTTAACACATCAGAGGGCTCTCTCGATGTTTTAAACGAATGGCTTAACATTATTCAATCGATGCAGATTCCTTTCGCGGTTATTCCTCTTTTGACTATGGTTTCTAAAGAACATATCATGGGTTCCTTCAAGATTGGACCTTCGCTAGAGGTAAGCCATTTTTTCATCTCTCTTTGGTGTAATAATGTGTTTTCGATTGTAACGAGTTTTTGTTGGATCTTTGCAGAAGCTAGCCTGGACTGTGGCGGTGTTTGTGATGATGATAAATGGGTATCTTCTTCTTGATTTCTTCATGGCTGAAGTGAAAAGTTTTTTTGTTGGGATTTTGGTTTTTGCTGGAATAGTTGGATTCATCAGTTTCATTATCTATCTTGTTTCTTATAGAAGCTCACAATCTTCTTCTTGGTCGAGTTTAGAAATGTCACAAAGAGTTGTTTCCACAGAGACGTAGAAAACCAAAAATTTGTAAACTATAGAATTTTTGAACCCTTAAACGTATCTGAGCAATGGCAGAAGCGGTTTGGTCGATTTTGAGGGATAGTTCTGCTGCGTTTGCTCGACGGTCTGATTTGAGACAGTAAACCAGAGGAACAGAGATGTGAGTTTATGCAAAGACCGAGTCGGTTAAATTGTAGATTGATTTTGTTGAGATTTGTTGTAACATTGCAAATGTAGAGAGAATTATGTAAATGACGCTAATGAACAGAGAAGTGATTAACCAGAAAGAAAGAAAACATAAAGTAGTGATACTACAGCTAAAAACTTTATTTTTGGTCAGCCATTAAAGCTTGTAGACTTTATATTATAGCAAATGACAATGACAATTCAAATTTCTTTTTTGACAAAAAAAAATGAAATCTATATTTTATCCAAATGATTTTAAACACGTTTTAGATGAATTCACTATTTTAAGCATTGAACATTTTGAAGCACGACATATTTTTGTAAGATGTTTTTTTTTCTTTCTTTTTTTTACAAATTATCATTTTCGTCAAAAAATTTCATATTCAAAAAATAGAATATCACTTGCTAATATAATAACAGAATATTTCAAGCCATTTCCGTTAAGGAAATTAAACCAATATTTTAATTTTGTCCAACTTATATCTCTATATTATTATTTGAGCAATGTTGAAAAAAAAAATCAACTTTCATGTGTTATATTACCTAAATGTAATTGGTTTTTAGATTTTTTAAATAAAGTTACAATAGTAATCACAAATTAATATAATTAAATTAAAAATTATAAATAATATTTTAAATAATTATTGTAAATAATTTTTAGAAACGAATTTATATTACTCAAGAAGAAGAAAAATATGTTCAACATCCCATATCGGTTAAAAATTGAGCAATGACTTTTAAATATTTATTGTTTATTAAATTGATTATTAAATTAAAAATCATAAATAATTATTAGTTTCAAAAAAATTAAAGGCATCCTCTCTCTTATTAATTATGGACAATTTTTTAAAAATTATTAAACAATCAAAATTGAAAAATATTTATTTTTATTTAGTTATACCATATTGTTTATTTTAAGTTATTATATTTAAAATATTTTTTTAAGATATAAAATTATGATTCATCTATCATCTTTGTTTGATATTATTTTTAAATTATTTTGAATTATCATATAATATATATAGTTAATAAAAATATAGATTTTTTTTCTGCATATGTTGTGAATCGAATTTTTAGAAACGAATATATATTACTCAATCGATGAAAAAAGTGTGTTCAATATCCCATATTGGTTAAAAGATTGAGCACTACTTCTGAGTCATATTATAAAAAATACATAAATGATTTTAAATTTGAATGAGAAAAAACTTGACTTATTAGGCGTTATAAATTTATAAAATTATTCGTCTAGTATGGGTCTTTAGTTAAACTAATAATTTTAATGAATAAAAGAAAAAAAATTATTTTAATTCTTTATTTTAAAATTATATAAATATTTAAAATCTATATAAAATTTATAATCTTATTAATGTTTAAATATATATATTTAACTTTATCAAAGATTATATAGTTTTTTAACTTATAAAACGTTAAGGTGTTATCAATTTTAATGTCAAAAATATTTATATAGTTTTTAAAAAAAAATTCAAAGAGTATATATATTTAGTTTAAACGGATCCAAGATTGTATCATCCAGATTTAAATTAGGATTTAGAACTTCAAATGTGCTAATTTTTACAATGGATCAGGACAAGTCAATATGAGTTAGATCAAATAAAGACATGTCATAACGGGTCATAACGGATTATGATAGATCTCGAATCGAAATTCTAATCATTGATAATAATTGATATTAGATTAAATCAAATTGTTATAGATTTTTTGAATACTGTGAAATCAGATAAAAATAGGTAATAACGGGTCATAACGGATCATGACAGATCTCGGATCGAAATTTTAATCATTGATAATAATCGATATTGGATTAAATTGGATCAAATTGCTATATACATAATACAACTTAACTTTTACAATTAGATTATGTTATAATCTAAATTATCAAATAATTTTTTTACAAACATAACACCACGTACGTAATTATATATTAATAATTTTAATTAACACAACATAAACTATATATAATAATAATAAATAAGATGATAAATATAGAAAATAAATATAATCTAACACACTAATAATAATTTATAATTATATAAACTAAGTAGATATATTTTTTTAAAAACAAAATGTTACCTTGATGGAGAAAGTATGGTGACGCTTAGGAGGCAAGCAAATATCTGCCGCTGGTTAGAGACAAAGATGATGTGTCACAGCTCTCACGACTCAAACTTTCCTTCAATTTCCCGCAAAAATCATTTCAAAAAAGTCACAAAATTTTAATCTTGCCAACGAAAACAGAGTATTGTTAGCTTAGCCATCAGCTTTCTCAGAAACTCGGCGAAAGAAACTTCTCAACTTCCGATTTTTCACAATCCACCAAACTTTTTTTAAACCAAAACTTCTCCTTTTTCCCCTCTTACAAAACCTCCACTCCATGGCTTCTTAAACTCGTTACCCATCCAAATCTCAATCCCTAATTAGGGTTTCTTTTTCCTATCACTGTGTTCTCGAAGCAGGGGAAGTCGAAGATGATGGAGTCTAGGTCTCCGATCTGCAACACTTGCGGTGAAGATATTGGTGAAAAATCAAACGGAGAGTTCTTTGTTGCTTGCCATGAGTGTCGTTTACCGATCTGCAAAGCTTGTCTTGAGTATGAATTCAAAGAAGGTCGAAGAATTTGCTTGCGTTGCGGCAATCCCTATGATGGTAATTAGATTTCTGCAAATGGGTTTTCATAAATTTGTAATGTTATGTTCAAATGAGTATTTTTATTTTGGAGTTTATCTTTCTCAGAGAATGTGTTTAATGATGTTGAGACAAAGACATCTAAAAGTCAATCCACCATTGCAACACACATCAATAACACTCCTCAGGTGTGTGCTAAGATTAGTTGCTTTTTATGTCCTAATTAGATTTTGCAAAACGGCTTTGACAACAACTTTTCTTGATTTTTTGCAGGATTCTGGAAGTCATGCTAGACATATAAGTACAGTCTCGACATTAGACAGTGGTAAGAACTAAGAAGCAAACTCAAAAGTTAGAATAACTGTTGATGAGGTTAAATAGTGTAACTAACTTTGGGATTGTGATTTCTTGTTCAAGAATTGAATGATGAATATGGAAACCCAATATGGAAGAACAGAGTTGAGAGGTGGAAAGACAAGAAGAGCAAGAAGAAGAAGAAAGATGCAAAGGCAACAAAAGCTGAAAACAATGAGGCTCAGATTCCTACCCAACAGCACATGGAAGATATGCCACCGTAAGCACAAACCGAATACACGGTTATGTAACTTATGTTGTTATGCTTTGGTAAAAACATTTTGAAATACATTCATCAGAAAGTTTAAGACTTTAATTGGTCTGTGCCATATTTTTTTCCTCAGGAACACAGAGGCTGGTGTTACAAATGAGCTTTCGGTTGTGATTCCTATCCCAAGGACAAAGATAACTTCATACAGGATCGTCATCATTATGCGATTGATCATCTTGGCTCTGTTTTTCAACTACCGTATCACGCATCCTGTTGATAGCGCTTACGGTTTATGGTTAACATCTGTGATATGTGAGATCTGGTTTGCTATTTCATGGGTGTTGGATCAGTTCCCTAAATGGGCTCCTATTAACCGAGAAACTTACATTGATCGGTTATCCGCAAGGTACATATCTTTAGAACCGCTATAAGTTTAATCTGCGCAGTAGTATAAATCCTTCAAGTCTTATGAATATCATTGTCAAAACTTTGCAGATTCGAAAGAGAAGGCGAGCAATCACAGCTTGCAGCTGTGGATTTCTTTGTTAGTACAGTAGATCCATTAAAGGAGCCACCATTGATCACTGCAAACACGGTTCTTTCGATCCTCGCGCTGGATTATCCCGTAGATAAAGTCTCTTGCTATGTATCTGATGATGGTGCTGCAATGCTTTCGTTTGAGTCTTTAGTTGAGACAGCAGATTTTGCTAGGAAATGGGTACCTTTCTGCAAAAAGTACTCAATCGAGCCACGAGCTCCCGAGTTTTACTTCTCGCTTAAAATCGATTACTTGAGGGATAAAGTTCAACCTTCTTTTGTGAAAGAACGTAGAGCCATGAAAGTAAGCAGTGATCTTAAAACCCTCAATTAAGCTCATAACAATATCCAATAACTTGAAAAATCATCTCCAGTTTTTCCTGTTGTAGAGAGATTACGAGGAGTTCAAAATTAGAATGAATGCGTTAGTGGCCAAGGCTCAAAAGACACCAGAAGAAGGATGGACAATGCAAGATGGAACATCTTGGCCTGGAAACAATACTCGTGACCATCCCGGGATGATTCAGGTTTCCTATCTGACACATTTGACCTGAAAGTCTCTAGCTTTTCTTTACTGATGATTGTGTCTTGCATTCAAACATGTCTTAAAAAGATACTAGTAGAGTTTTCTTCTGAATCTGTGATCTTCTTTTGCAGGTTTTTCTTGGATATAGCGGTGCTCGTGACATTGAAGGAAACGAACTTCCAAGATTAGTCTACGTATCTAGAGAGAAGAGACCTGGATATCAACATCACAAGAAGGCTGGGGCAGAGAACGCATTGGTAAACTTCAAATCTTTTTTTTTTTAATTTAAAACTTAACATTCAATGTAGCACAATGCTTATGGTTTTGTTGTATGTATTAGGTGAGGGTATCTGCGGTTCTAACGAATGCTCCATTCATTCTCAATCTTGATTGTGATCACTACGTTAACAATAGCAAAGCCGTGCGTGAAGCAATGTGCTTTTTAATGGATCCTATTGTTGGTCAAGACGTTTGCTTTGTTCAATTCCCACAAAGATTTGATGGAATCGACAAGAGTGATCGATATGCTAACCGTAACATAGTTTTCTTTGATGTAAATGATCGCTAAATTCAAACTCAGATGCTCATAAACTCAAGCAAGTTTTGAGCTTTCTTCTGATATCTTGTGATTTTTATTTGATGATTTCAGGTTAATATGAGAGGGCTTGATGGGATTCAAGGTCCGGTTTATGTTGGTACAGGTACTGTCTTTAGAAGACAAGCACTTTACGGATATAGTCCTCCTTCTAAACCAAGAATGTTACCGCAATCTTCTTCCTCATCTTGTTGCTGTCTAACCAAGAAGAAACCAACACAAGATCCTTCCGAGATTTACAAAGACGCAAAGCGAGAAGAGCTAGATGCTGCAATCTTTAACCTCGGGGACCTAGACAACTACGATGAATATGAGAGATCGATGCTGATATCACAAACAAGCTTTGAGAAAACGTTTGGTCTCTCTGCGGTTTTCATCGAGTCTACTCTTATGGAGAATGGCGGGGTTCCTGACTCTGTAAACCCGTCAACGCTTATCAAAGAAGCTATTCATGTCATTAGCTGCGGATATGAAGAGAAGACTGAATGGGGAAAAGAAGTAAAAATTTTGTTTAAAATCAAAGTTCTCAACCTTACAATATCTTGTGAATATGTTCATAACCTTTCATTCTGTTTTCGCAGATCGGTTGGATTTACGGATCAATCACGGAAGACATTTTGACAGGTTTCAAGATGCATTGCCGCGGATGGAGGTCGATTTACTGTATGCCATTAAGACCGGCTTTTAAAGGATCTGCACCAATCAATCTATCAGATAGGCTTCACCAAGTTCTGCGTTGGGCTCTTGGCTCGGTCGAGATCTTCCTTAGCCGGCATTGTCCTCTTTGGTATGGTTGCAGCGGAGGCCGCCTCAAGTTACTCCAGAGATTAGCTTATATAAACACTATTGTTTATCCATTCACTTCCTTACCTCTTGTTGCTTACTGTACTCTTCCTGCTATTTGCCTTCTCACCGGCAAATTCATCATCCCAACGGTAACTATTTCATATTCTACTAAGTACTAACTAATTTGGTTCGGTGCAGTTTATATGCTTCACTTGATACTACTTGTTCTTTATTGCAGCTATCAAATCTAGCAAGCATGCTGTTTCTAGGTCTCTTCATATCAATCATCTTAACGAGTGTTCTCGAGCTTCGATGGAGTGGAGTGAGCATCGAAGACTTATGGAGAAACGAACAGTTTTGGGTAATCGGAGGTGTCTCAGCTCATCTCTTTGCAGTTTTTCAAGGATTCCTTAAAATGCTCGCCGGTCTCGACACAAACTTCACAGTCACATCGAAAACCGCAGATGATTTAGAATTCGGTGAACTATACATCGTGAAATGGACAACTCTCTTGATCCCTCCGACGACACTTCTCATAGTTAACTTGGTTGGAGTGGTTGCTGGATTCTCTGATGCTTTAAACAAAGGGTATGAAGCTTGGGGGCCTTTGTTTGGGAAAGTGTTTTTCGCCTTTTGGGTAATTCTTCATCTTTATCCTTTCCTTAAAGGTCTTATGGGAAGACAAAACAGAACACCCACCATTGTTGTTCTCTGGTCTATCTTGCTTGCCTCTGTGTTTTCACTGGTTTGGGTTCGTATCAATCCTTTCGTCTCCAGAACCGATACGACCTCTCTTTCTCAGAACTGTCTTCTGATCGATTGCTAAGAGATGATTTATGTTGTATTTTGAAAGATATATGATCTGTTTTTGGTTGTTTTAAAAAATTTGACTCCCTTGTGAAAGAAGTTTTCTCACATTGTTGCTTGATCGACAAGTTAAGTAATGTGCTTGTTCTAGCAGTAAGTTAGGTTTCTATTGTTTCAGCTTTCAACATGTTAAAAATCATAATATTCAATAGTTTTTCAAATATATCGAAAATTATTAAAGTTTGGTGGAATCTGGCTCGGATAAAATAAAACCAAAAACAAGAAAACTGAAACAAACAAAAAATACAAATCAGATTCCATGAACAAAAGCATCAATGTCAGGCTGAGGAATGTCATCAAGCAAAGAGTCAATGCTACATCCTTCCTCAAGAAGCTTCTCATTGAATCCAAAATCATCAGTAAACACACATTCAGGCGCAATCCTGTCTTCTCCATAAATCTCCTCTTCCTTCTTCTTCTCCTCGACCCCAACAACAACAACATCCTTCTTCTTGTTACTCTCTCTGCGTCTACCTCTTGCAGGAACAGATGAAGCCGACAAAACTCCCAAATTCAAGCTCTTGATGTAATCCTGCAACAGAGAAGGTCTTGGATACTTAGATCTACACTTTCTTTTAGAGAACTGTCTTCGTTTTGTCGCATTCCAATGGTTCTTGATTGAGTTCTCTGTTCTTCCAGGGAGTCTTTTCGTAATCTCAGCCCATTTGTTTCCAATCTCTTTGTGAAACTCTATCAATACTCTGTCTTCTTCTTCACTCCATGTTTCTTTCTGCAGCAATAATTAGATTAATCCCCACAAAATCATTGTCTAGTTTCCTTAATCAGCATTACATGATCTTAGCTACAAGTTAATACCTTAATGTCAGGTCTCAAATGGTTATGCCACCTCTCTCTACATTGTTTCCCAATCCTTCCTGGTAACACTTGAGCAATATGTGACCATTTACGTAATCCATACTTCTCCACGAGTTGAATCAATATCCTATTAGCCAAAACAAGTAAAACTTAATCTAACTAATTAAAAACCGCGGTGTAACAAAATTCATATTATATTTGTCATTAATCTAGCAGAATCACAGGAAAAAAATATCATCAAAAATCTTGATTAATATGTTAATTGATTCTTAAGCTTTATTATGTATGTTAAATAACGTACGAACCTGTCTTCTTCCGCAGTCCATTGTCCTTTGACTAAGGTTGACTTTTTCTTTTCTTTCCATGATGATGATGAAGAAGAAGAAGAAGACAACTTTCTTGTGAAAAATGGTTTGTTCTTGTTGAAACTCGTTGCTCTATAACAATCATTATCTGCAGAAACACATGAAATTTCATCTGGTATAGTGAAGTTCACAGGTTTGATGGTCTCTGTAGGAGGGTAATCAAAAGGGATCATCATCATCATGTTGCTTTGCTCCAAATCCATATGATGATCATGTTCATCGACCAAATTGATCACTTGATGATGATTACGAGTGAAGTATGAATTTTCCGCAGCTTGGAAATGATGATTCATCAAAGGTGGCTTGGATTCATAAAACTCGACCATGTTTTCTTGGTAAGAAAAATGCTCGAAAGGAGCATTATTGGTACAAGACGATGTCGTTTGGATACCGAGCAAAGGATTTGAAGATGTAGAGCCATGGTGATGATGATGATCATGATCAAGATGGTAAAAATCTTGAAGAAAGCTTGTGGGTTTTGATTGGTCGACGACTTCGAATGGAAAATCTTCTTCTTTAATGTATTCTTGATCACGTGTGAAGATGGTTTGGTTTAGAGGAACAAAGCCACTCTCGTCAACGAATTTCTCCATTTTGTTTGGAATGAAGAAAAAAAGACTAATTAATTAGTAAAAAAAAGTGAACTCTTTTTGCGTTTTTGTGTTTGCTTTGTTCTTTCTCGTATTTATAAGGTAGGAGAAGAAAGAAAGACATTTAATGAGTGTTTATACTATACCCCATTAATTTGTTATGGAATTGAAATCTAACGTTTGGAGTTTTGTCGGTAGCATTAGTGTGATTTTAATATTTAATTAATTAATTAATTTTAAAATGCTTAGTCATTTTGGTGTTTTTCTTGAATCATATCTCAACATGAATGTATGGAAAAAATAAGTAATTTTTTTTAAGTTTAGACTTGTTTATAATGAGAAAAAAACCTAGTTAGATTTTAAAGATATTACTATAAATATAGTTCTAGTTAATTGTTTAAAAGTGTATTTTTTTAATATGTCTAATTCTGATAGAAATATAATACTAGATTCAATATTGAATATCAAGTACATAAAATGTGAGATAATAATATTTCCTGACGTTACACATTAGGTGTTGTTGAATTTGGGGTAAACATAGTTGAATGTTTCTGAAAACGCTAGTAAGAATTTAATCAAGATTTTAATGTGATAATAACTCGTTTATTGTGATATCTTTAGTTGTGTTTAGTTAATTTTTTCAGAAAGTGTATTAACTTAGTCAACAAAAACTGTAATAACCATTTAGTGCTAAGGTGTACATTGACCATTTAGCTCTAAGGTCGGATTAAAAAAGAGTAAATATCTTCGTTTCACGTAAAATAGTATCTAGATCTCATATACATATACTAGACTAGATTTTGGCCTTTGTAATGTCTTAAGAGTTTGTATTAATCATTTAGCTTAATATAACTTAATTGATGGGATTCAAACTTAATTCATAAGTCTTATGAGCCCATAAACCTATCCCACATGGTTGCTTGAGGTACAAGGTATGTATTGTTATCCTGCTCGCACGAGAACCAAAAACAAATGCTTGAACCGAGCAAGAAAATATGTGTATTTTATTTATGTGTGTGTGTATATGTTGACTGAGGATTTATAGCATGAAGATGTGCTATATTATACATCAAAAGCATAGCTTATGGGCAACTTGATTTGGTCGAGAGATCAAACACTTTAATGTCTGTATATTTAGATCTCAACATCTTGATTTAAAATGTTTTAGTTTATGAAAACACGAAATCATAAGGATAATATATTCTGATTATTGAAACTCAATATCGTTTCTGTATTCATACATGCATCTTTTATTAAACTTTGTAATATATTCTTTGCTCGGGCAAAAAAAAAGAAAGAAAAGACGAAGTTCGCAAGTCTGATTTCATCCCATATCCCCCCTAAATTTCAGCTGTGTCTCAAAACTTATTTTTTTTTGAATAAATAGGAGATTCAGAACTCGTGGATTTTTAATTTTTTTGGAGAAAGACGCAGACCAATGTTAAATTAATTTTCTTCTGGAGAATACACCCTTCCTAACGGGAATCACCTCATAACTCATAACGAGAATCAAACTCGTGATCTTTTTTATTTTAACTTTTAAAAATTACCATTAGCCGGTTTGTACCAAAACTTTGACAAACCCTTTATTTTATAATCCAGGTATGATATTCTTCTTGTCCCCACTCAATGCATAAGGACTGGACTGATGCTAACATCGATGAGCTTTCTCTCTTTTACAAATGTAAAATCCAGAGCAGAGCATAAATCATCCGCTGAAATAGCATTTGGAAACGGAACCTTACATCAGCTTCTTTACATGTGAGTTTGAATGGTTACAATGAAACAGAGAAAATATACAGCTAGTAAAATGAATACAAATGGAATAATGATTTTTTAAAAAGTTTTAGTGGATAGTATAATATTTTTAAAAATAAAATCGATTTTTAATAACTTATTTCCTTTGATAAAATCAATTTGTACAAAAAAAATTCAAAGTTATTAAAAAATACAAAATTTGCAATTGTACAACCCACACATTCCTCACCTTTTCTTGCTTTCTTATTCTTTTGATGTACCTCAAACAATCTTCTTCTTCTTTTCTCTGGATTCTCATTTTACATTTGTGAAATTTTCTCAAATGATAAACACATAGCACAAACACAACAAAAGTCCACAACTAACTTAAAAACCAACCAAACTAACTTAATGCAACAAAAGAAGTTAATCAATGCATGAAAAGAAAAAAAGAAAAAGAATAGAGTAAGGTCAAGATCGTAATTAAACCAAACAGAAGACTAAAATGACACAAACCCCAACTGTCACATGACCCATCTTTGAAAAATCTGCTTCTTTCTCTTCTTTCTGCTTCTTTCTCTTCTTTCTGCTTCTTTCTGACACTATCCTTCTCTCTCTCTCTCTGCCTTCACAATGAAACCTCCGTCACCGTCATTACCGTTACTCCTCCTTCTCCTCCTCCTCCACCTCTCAGCCACTATCTCCGCCGCCCCTTCCCTCTCTCCAATTCCTGCTCCGACCACCTCTCCCATTCCTCACAAACCCTCCCCCTCAACCTCAACTTCTCCATTAGACCCAAAACAGCTCAAAGCCCTCGAATCTCTCAACATCCCCACCGTCAAAGATCCCTGCAACCACCGTCCTTCTTCCAAATCCTCCTCCTCCGTCGTAACCTGCGACAACGGCTCCCCATTTCGCCTCGTCACCTCAATCTCCTTCGCAAATTGCTCCACCGATCTCTCTATCTCCTCCACAGCTCTCAGAGCTCTCTCCCCATCTCTAACCTCACTCTCTTTCCTCAACTGTCCTTCACTCTCTCCTCCTCGACGTCTCCCTGACTCTCTCCACTCCTTCTCCGCCGTCTCTTCTTTTCTCCGCCACCGTAATGGCCTCTCCGGAATCTTCTTAGCTCGTCTCGTTAACCTCACTGACCTCACTATCTCCTCCGTCCCTGTCTCCACCTCTGGTCTTTACGTTATCCTCGGAAATATGCACAAGATCGTCTCTTTGACAATCTCTCAGGCCAATCTCTCCGGAAACATCCCTAAATCCTTCCACTCCAATTTCACATTCATCGATTTATCTGATAACTTACTCAAAGGCTCAATACCCACTTCGATTACACTACTCCCCAATCTCAAAACCCTAAATTTATCCAAAAATTCAATCTCCGGCGTTATCCCCGACGGAATCGGGGACCTAATTTCGTTAAATAAACTATATTTAGCTTCCAACAAGCTCTCAGGACCAATCCCTGATTCGATCTCGTCGATTCCAGAGCTTACTCACTTAGATCTGAGTGGAAACCAACTAAACGGCACCGTTCCGAGATTCATTTCCAAAATGAAGAATCTCAAACAGTTGAATCTCGCTAACAATGTCTTCCATGGAGTCTTACCATTCAATGCCAGCTTCATTAAGAAACTTGAAGTGTTCAAAATCGGTGGAAACAGTGATCTTTGTTACAACCACACTGTTTTGTCATCGAAGATGAAATTGGGTATTGCTCAGTGTGATAAACATGGTTTGCCTTTGTCTCCGCCGCCGCAGAAGGAAGATTCAACTTCTGATTATGATTATGGTAATGAAGATGATAGTAGTGAGAAGAAGAAAGAAGAGCATCATGGTCCTAATAAGGTTGTGCTTGGTGTTGCTATTGGACTTTCTTCGCTTGTGTTCTTAATCATCTTCATGATCCTTCTCGCCAAATGGTGTGCTTGATTCAAGAAAATTTGTCATCTTTTCTTCTTGTTCGTTTGTGTATACAGAAAAGAAAGAAAAAAATGCCTAATCTTTGAGGATGAAGAAGATATAGTGATTTTATTTTGGAGAATAATCGAACCGGTTCTTCACACCAATCCCGGTTAAGTTTTTATCATTTTTTTGGCTGTTTACTTTTTTTTTCAGTTACACCTATTTTACTTTGATTTCACAGTTGAGTGGGTTTTATTGAATTTAGTAGGTTTTCTTTTTGTTTGTTTTCAGATTTTGTTGTAATTTTAAGTGTAAGTGGTTAAAGGATTATGTTGTAATAATTATTGAATTATTCTTATCAATTACTTCTTCAACAAACAATGTTATTCCTTAGTTGTGTTTATACAATGTAGCACATGCGTTTGAATATGGTTCAAATGATTCAAAATTAGAAACGTGTCACTGGTTAGGAACTTAGGACATTGACCAAACTATAAATGACTGGAAAGTTATAAAAAGAAACTTTGAATAAATAAACTAATCGAGTAGATGAAATATAGAGGTTATGTTTTCCTCAATGATACTATCATGAAGAAATTTAGCTCAAACAAAGATCCAGCCTGTTCATGTTCTAATTGCTTCAAATTCAATGATTTCATCAGGACCGGTCTAACGTTTAACCGGGCTGGTAAGAACAATGAAAAATACATGAAACATTTCAATGTTCACCAGAAGCCTCTGCAAGTACAATGTCCATCTTTAAAATGGTGAAACCGATTTGAGTCTCTTAGGACAATCTCTCTTCTTGTTAACTTAGACATGAACTTGGCCATTTCATGACAATCTCCACAAACTCTTAGATTCTTAGTAACTCTTATGATTTTTCCATTTCCAGAGCTAAGAATCCCCAAAGCCATTGCCAATTTCTCACTATGACCACACAAAGCTTCTTCCTTTTCCATCTCCTCTGCATCAATCAACGCATATTTAGTCAGCGGCGAATACCCTTCTTCTCTCATTCTAGCTCTTACACTCCTCAAAAAAGCCTCGATCTGTTCGGTTTCCGGGTTTGAACTATCTCCAGCTACAAAGATGTTAACTTTACCCTTTATCTCTATCCAGCTACATCCCGGATTCTTCCTCAATCCGCGTTGCCCTATCCTCTTCCTTAGCCTTTTCACTTCTTCCCATTTCTCAGCTTCTGCGTAGATATTCGCCATGAGTACATAATATCCTGTGTTCTCTGGTTCAAGCTCAAACACTTTCTCTGCAACTTTCTCAGCTAGCTTAACATCATGATGTATCCTGCATCCACACAGCAAAGCTCCCCAGATTGTAGCATCTGGCGGAATTGGCATGTTCTCGATGAATCTATAAGCTTTTGACAAGTTTCCGGTTCTTGCAAGCATGTCGACTATACAAGCATAATGTTCTAGCGTTGGCTCGATCTTGCATTCATGTCTCATTATGTTAAAGAATCTCCATCCTTCATCCAGTAGTCCTGAATGGCTACAAGCATACAACAGAGAGACAAAGGAGATTTCGTCTGGCTCAATACCCGCTTGTCTCTTTTGATTGAAAAGAGCGATCGCTTCTTTTCCAAACCCGTGCATTCCATATCCAGCTATCATCACTGTCCAAGAAACAAGATCCTTGGCAGCAATATCGTCAAAGAGTAAACGTGCGAGTAACAACGCTCCACATTTCGCGTACATGTCTACAAGCGAATTAGCAACATGTCGATCTGGGAAATATCCATTTCTCATAATGTAACCGTGGATTTCTCTGCCTTTATCAAAAGCAGCAAGACTTGCACAAGCTGGAAGAACACACGCCACTGTTCTCTCATCAGGATTAAAACGTCTTTCCTCCAACAGCAAATTGAACAAGCTTAGGGCTTCATTGGCGAAACAGTTCTTCGAGTACCCACCAATAATGGTGTTCCACGAGATAATATCTTTCACAGGCATCTCAGAGAATACTAACTCTGCCTCTTGCATGCTTCCACATTTCGCATACATATCCATTAGAGCGTTCGATACAAAAATGTCAAATCCCATATCCCTTTCCAGAATCCACTCATGGACTCGCTTGCCTTCATCTAATAAACGATTACGGGCACAGCAGTTTAAAACCGCAGTGACGGTATAAACATCAGGGCTAATACCTTCTTCCTCCATTTCTTTAAATAACTTCACAGCCTCACCAGCCAAACCTTCCCTAGCATAACCAGCAATCATGGAAGTATATGACACAACACTTCGATCACTCATCTCCGTAAACACAGCTTTAGCAGAATCAAGATCACCGCATTTCGAATACATATCAAGCAATGTATTACAAAACCGATCTTCTGTACCGAAACAAGCTTTCAGTCCAAAACTGTGGACAGCTCTACCTAAAGAGATTAGACGAGAATTAGCACAGCCTGCAAAAACGCTAACTATGGTAGCCAAATCAATATCGATACCAGAACACAACATCGGCACAAAAACAGATAGCCCTTGCTCAGCTAATCCATTTGATACATAACCATTAATCATAGAATTCCAAGATATAACATCTCGTTCAGTCATTTCGTCAAACACCTTACGTGCATTTTCAACTTTCTGATTCTTCAGATAAAACGCCAAGAGAGAATTCGCCACAGAGTTACAATCTCCAAAACCTAATTTCAGAATATAACCATGAAGCTGCTCTCCTCCACTAACACTTCGCAAAGACGAAAAGCTCTTCGAAATGCAAGAAAAAGTATAGCTATCCATTTCAACACCAAGACTCATCATTTTCTTGAACAATCCAATACTCCCACTAAAATCACCAGATTTTCCAAGCTCATTCATCAATATATTCCAAAACAATGCTTTCTCAATCCTTACTTGATCGAAAATTAGACTCGCTTCTTTCAAATCCCCACAATTTGTGTACATAAGCGCGAGTTTTGATCCCAAATTCGAATCTATCACAAACCCATTACCACGAATAAAGGAATCAACTTCTTTACCATCCTTGAGAGATTTCGAATCCGCACAGAGCTGCAAAACAGAGCATAGAGTTCTCGGATCAATATCCCATTTTCCAGAAACACGAAGCAGTTTCACGGCGCTATCTAGATTCCCTGATTCGCAGAATCTCCGTAATCGAGTGTTCGCATCCGTTACGCTTCGGTCAAATTTTGAAATCGAATCCGCAAAATCTGACACTGTTCTCAACGAGGCTCTATTGAAAATCACATCTTTTCGAGCTCTAAAGTCGCTTCCGATCTCTTTCTGGGTTTGAAATCTGTGAGAAGAAAAGAAACAGAAGCTTGACGAAGACCAATTCGTCACCAACATCGCCATTTTCTATCTCCCTCTACTCATAAGACGAGAATGCGCGGGAAATTTGATTTTAATGCTTCTGTAAGAAAATTGGTTTTTATCAGTAAAGGTTGTTTCCGCAAGATAAAGTTTTAGAGAAATACAGAGCCCACTCGAGAGCGATGTTCCAAAGACTTCAAATTTTAGCCATTTATGTCCACATATTTCTGAGAGCTGTGTTATTGGACCCAACATATATAGGTGGGATTTTTTGGGGATACATATTTGTTTTTTATTGTTGCGACTGTGTTAGTAAAGAGACCAAATAGAGAATCGTAAGAAGAGAATAAAGAGGGGACTAGGATTCAATTCATCATTTGAAAAAGCTATGGACTTGGCTCTTCATTTTCCTTGTGCTTATCCGTTGATCAAACAAGGTTTCAGGAGCGCCAAATCAGCCAATCATCTTCCTGTTCGAGGTAATTGCTAGAGTTAACAGATTTAGGATTCTAGACTTGGAGCCATATTTATGAGAAAGCTTTAGGAACTGCGAAAACCGGCTTTTTATTATTCTATAGAGCTAACTGAATTTAGACAGATTGCAGATACTCATTCACCGATGTTTGCGTTACAAAACCCAAGCATTGAGCAGAGTCTTTCAAGAACAACAATTAATGGAGATAGAAGAATCCGGCTTCCAGAGAAAGCTTCAATGGGGAAATTCATGAAAGGATCTGTTTGTTGCAAGAAACCGTCTAATGGAGGAACGTCAAACCCAAGTAAATTGAACCAAGAAGAGAACTCTCTCTTGAAACGAATCCAATCTTCGATCTCCAAAGGAGAATCTCGGGGAGTTGAGGAAAAGGAGAAACGCGATGAATCTTCTGAGAACAAGCCACTGACCAAAGCTATTCTTGACGTTCTTGAGAAATCAAGAGAGAAAACTGAGGGTAATCAACGATTCTTGATTAAATCCCAAATCCATGTACTTGTCATTTGTTGATATAATCAACTCTGCAACTGTAGGAGATACTAGTATGAAGGAGGGGCCACCAAAGAGACAAGTAAAGGTATCAAGACCGCCATCTAGTTTCGCCAAGAGAACTCCTATACCTTCAGCCTTAGGTCCAAAAGGTAAGCTTCTAGTATCAAACAGCAATAAAGCTTTAGAAGAAATGACAGAGAAGGAAGAGAAAGCTTCATTGATGGAAACTATGAAACTTGCAGAGCTCAAAAAGTGGCAAAGAACAGAGGAATCAAAGGATATCTAAGTTGAAGAAGAGTGAGCTTTTGGAGCTGCTCAGATCATCCTGATTTTAAATTTCAGTCTCAACCAGTTAGCAGATACGGCTTGGAGTTGTTATATTCAGACAATTAATCAGAGTGAAGTTCAAGGAATCTCAAACTGGTAATTTGGTAATGTTGGTTTTTTCTCCATTCCTTGCATGTGATCAAACTAAAGTCTGGAAAAAAGTTTAGAATTGATAACAAAAATTCCCAAAAATGGTTCATATCTCGAAGGTACTTGAAGATTCTAAACCAACTGAAGTCCAAAAGGTTTACCACAACAAGAAATCCTTACTATCCAGAATCGTAAATGTTAGAACTTGAAACAGAGCTAACACAAAACACAATGAAAAAAACTCTTCAACCAGTGATGTTCTGAGACTTGTTGAGGATAACACCTTCATACTTAACTTGGAACCACTTCATGGCATCATCCTTTGTAACTCTATGTTGAATCCCAACGCGAGCCTTGCATCTACGACGACGGGCAACACGGTATCCCGGGCGTTCAAGAACCACATAGAAGTCCATACCATAAATACCGGTAGAAGGATCATACCTAAGAAAGAAATGCAGATCGATGAGAACATTTCATGCATTTAATGACCTCATAATCAGCTTCATAAGTCCATATCACAACACTTACTTGATTCCAAGATCAATGTGCTCCTGGATACCGAATCCGAAACAGCCAGTGTCACTGAAGTTCCTCCTCAACAGCTCGTATTCTTTCACTTTCAAGCCACTCTCAAGAAGCTGCATTGCCTTCTCACCTCTCACGGTGACATAGCAAGCAATCTTTTCATTACGCCTGATACCGAAAGATCTCACAGTGTACCTTGCTGTTTACAATCAAGACCACACTATTGAACTCTAGAATCTTAAGTCACAGATACCACATATAAGAGATGCTTATTGAATATATTCACATACCCTTGGAGAAGACAGGAGTTTGACCACTGAGCTGTTCCAACACCTACAATTTACCAAAACCCTCATATTCATATAATGGAAAGGATAAAAATTTTAAAGGATTATAACAATATCAATTCCTCAGCTGCATCTATAAACTAAGCCATTTCAATGATGCTAACAAGTAAAGTCTTGAATTTTTTTCCAATATTGGCAACTAGGACTAGTCAGTGATGATTCAATGGGCAACAAAGAACGAACCTTGGAGGCACGAGTGAGACGATCACCACTCTCACCAACAGAGATGTTAAGAACGAGCTTCTGAACCTTAATATCCCTCATAGGGTTCGAGAGCTTCTTCTCCGACGCCTGCATCATCACATCAACACAAAATTAAATTCCCCAAAAAAAGCAAAATCTGAACTTAAGGAACGAAGCAATTCAATGATTCAAAAAATGAAAATGTACCATCTCAGGATTAGGGGATTCGAAATCGAGGGAGATGAGCAAAAGAGTGGCAGACGAAAAGCGTCGGCTACGAAGTGTGACAATTATATGAAAGACACTAGGGCTTCTTCCTTGAGTTTATGACGAAAATACCCTCACTTGTGTGAGAAAAATAAAATCTTAACTCCGTTGCCGGGACTCGAACCCGGGTCTCTCGGGTGAGAGCCGAGTATCCTGACCAGCTAGACTACAACGGAATTCACGTAAATTCATGTGATTAAACGTTATTAAACTAATAAATTGAGTTCATTTGGAATTTTTTTTCACTTGCATTTCAATTCAATAATTTCATGTGACCAACTTTAATGTTTATTGGCAAGGACAATAAATACACACCCTAGCTGAAATAGTGAGAAAATCTTAATGCAGAAACACACAATTTTTTGAGGATTTTGCATTTGTAAGAAAAGTGAGACATAGACAAGCCATTTTCATAAATCTTGGTAATAACAACAAACATTCAAAAGCAGAAAAAGAAAAAAACCAAAGCAACAACTCCTTCACTTCGGAAACTCCAGTCTTCCCCTCTTCTGGTAAGACCGATGAAACACTTTTGGTATCGCTTTGACTTAGATTCTTCCTCTTCTGCTTAAACTTTTACTATATAAAAATCTCTGACTAAACTCATTTACATATGCAGAAAAGAAAGAAAGAAGCAAAAAAACAAAGAGAAGATTGTGTTTTTTTCCAAACTTTAAAGGATAAAGAAGAAGATACAACTGGAGAGTTTTGGGGAAGTTGATTTGCTTGCAGCTGGCTTTGTTGACCATCAAACTTGTCTGAACAGAACATTTCTGGAACGAGTTTGAGGAGGGAAAACTTTGAATTGTGTCCTCCATGTTGTCTTTTTAATTACCTTCTGCCTCGTGTAATGGTACATTATATATATAAAAGTTGTTGGTCTTCTGCAGATCCTTTTATGTTCCAGATTGATTCAAGAAACTTAGACCCAATTGTCTCTTGATATGGTCTGGAATCAACTTGTTGACTAGTTCAGGTGATGCTCCAGCTACCTCTTGTTTGAAGTTGAAGAGAGGCGGGAAAGGTCGTCCATTTGGTAAACGAGCATTTGGTTCTCTGAGTTCATCAAAGAACGGATGTGCACAAGCTTCGAGCTGAAATAGGCGTAAATATATATATATATATAGTAAGCATTCAGTTAGATTCTTAGAGATGGAAGAAAGTTGACGAGCAATGCTTACCGCAGTGCATCTAAGACTTGGAGAGTATTGAAGCAGCCTTGATGCGAAATCAATCGCTTCTGGAGGCATCCTTTTGTGGAAGATCTAAATCAAAAATGTAAATATGATCAGGGTGATGTGTGAAGTAGAAGAAACTGACAAGAATGGATGTAAAGAGGAAAAAAAAAAAACCACAAACCTTGTGCCAAGGATGTGCCTTTATCTGCGGAAACCTAAAATCAGTGTAATGTGGATTCATACAACGGATCTCTTCTCGCGTTGGTGTACCAAGAACCTGTTTCCAACAACTTCATACAATGAGGATTTGCAGCCAATGAATGTGATTAGCAAAGTATTATTGTTAAAGATTCTTACTTTTATAATTTCAACTAGCTGATCCACAGCATTTTCTCCGGGAAACAATGGCTGCATAAGAACATGATATCCTCAGAATGAGTCTTAGCGCGAATACACGGGATATTAAATAATTTGATTAGTAAAATTTTGGTTTACCTGACCGAGAAGAAGCTCGGCAAGCACACAACCAGCAGACCAGATATCAATAGAAGTTGTGTACTCCGTAGCACCAAATATGAGTTCAGGTGCACGGTAGAATCGTGAACATATGTAAGAAATGTTGGCTTCACCTTTAACCTAAAGCAAAATTAAATTTCAAACAGTTAATGACAAGATCACACAAAACAACAATCACAACAAGTTGAAAGAGTTTATATATCTGAAAGTCTTACTAGCTGTTTCGCACTGCCAAAGTCACAGATCTTGACTTGATGAGTAAGAGGATCAACCTGTTGAAAGAGACCAGAAGAAGATATACATTAACAAAGAAAGAAACAAGAAAATGAAAAGATTGAATCTTGAATGTAACACATACCAGAAGATTTTGAGGCTTTAGATCTCTGTGACAAACTCCAGCAACATAGTGAATGTATGCAAGTCCTCGGAAGATCTGACATAACAAATAGGAATTAATATCAGAATCAGAACAATTTTGTAAACAGAAGTTGTGAAAGTGTGTGTTGTTACCTGATACATGTAGAGTTTAACATAGACGAGCGGCATTCTTTGGTTTGCAGTGCTATAATGTTTCAGAACTCGATACAAGCTCTCAGGGACATACTCCATAACCAAATTCAAGAAAAGCTCATCTTTACTTGTAGTTGAGAAGAAGCAATGCTTCAAACAAACCACATTCGGATGATCCATCACACGCATTAACTGAAGTTCACGGTTCTTGTATCTTCTATCTTGCAAAACTTTCTTTATCGCAACGGTTTCTCCAGTCTCCAAACATTTCGCTTGGAAAACTATTCCGAACGAGCCAGTACCGACAACTCGTTCCGCCATGTAACTAATTGTCTAACAAAAACATAAGAAATATATTGTTTAGAATCAAATCTTTGCATATATATATAAATATACAGAGAGAAGTATCTATCTGGTTAAGTCTAAAGATACCTGTTTTGGTTCACCATTTTTGCCTCCGATTGTGGTGGAAATTATATGACCAGTGACTTGATCATGTCCATCAACTACAGCAGCTGGCATCTCCTGTAAGAGACAAGCTTTTAAGGTCAGTAAAAACCATAGATTCAGCCAATATCAAAATGACAAAAGTATAATGCTTGTCTCAAAATTAAAAAGGCTAAAGAAGAAAACTTTATCCTAAAAGAGTGGTTAATAAATAGCCGTTACGCAAGGGTGAATCTGATTTAGTAGAAATATATACCTTTGTCACGCGAGACGAACAGTAAACAAAAAAAAACATATAACAAACAAAACAAGAATGATTGAATGAATCTATGCTCAATTCTGGATCTAACAACTTGTACAAAAGTAGATTAATTACAGATCGAGACAAATAGCAATAGATCGTCCCAATAGAACTAATTCAGAAAACCTTAAGTTGTGCTGATTTATGTAATTGGAAAGTCTTCAAGTAAAAGATTTCTTTGTTGGATTTCTTATCTCAAAACTTCTATAAGAATAAGACTTTCCGACCAGTAATTGAAGAGTAAAAATGTGGACAGCTTTCAATCGGAAAACAAAGACTGAATCTTCCTGAAAAAGAACAAAAGAAGCTTACCTTATCGTCAGCCATGGAGATAGAGACACAGAGAAAGAAGAGATAGAAAAGAAAAAAGAGATAGAGAGAGGAGTGGATTGAAAGAACAAATGGGTTTCAATCAGTTTGGTTGGTAATGATCATGGTGAAGAGAGAGAAGCCGCAAAATGAGAAGAAAGAACAAGACCATGTGAATCCAGCTCTCTCTTTATTTTATTTTCTCTACTTTCCGTTTTCTTCTCCAATTTTTAAATTTAATTTTTGTTTATTAAGGTTCAATTACAGAAACACCCTTCAGTTTGTTGTTTATTTACGCAGACACGGATTCTTTGCGGAATTTTCGTGATCAAAGGCATCATGTTCTTGTCGGTCAAATTTTGAATATAATCTTCCCTAATCGTTAGTTTAATAAGGTCTAAATTGGCATTTCAGGTAACCCTCGTAAAATGCTAGATGCTAGAATTTGTCGATGTCTCATTTTCATTGTTACATATAATACTGGATATTTATTATATTTTGGTATACATAGTTGGAAAATGAATGTAACAATCACTTATTATTTCTTTGTAAAGTTTATCCAAAAATAAATAAATTATATAAAAGTTTGATTGGTAATTCTTGTGAAATAATAAAAATAGTATGTTGTTTTAAGATCAGTATATAATTCCACATGATTATAATTTGTAAGCAGATATTCCATTATCTTGTGACAGAAAATATATAAATAGCTTTTATCAATTCAATTATTACATTATTTTTTGTTGACACCTAATTATTACATTAATTTAATTACTAGCAATAATAGTTTTTCCACTTAACTTAAAATATATTCCAGTTTGTTGGTCTAACATCTTTATGTACAAATAGGTTTAAGTAAAGAAATTTATTTTTAAATCACACATCTAAGGTATAAATAGAAAAGGTTAGATGCATAATGAACTGGAACAAGATTGTCAAAGATCCAATTTTGACCATTTGGTGGGAAAACTTCTTTTTTGACATTGATGGAAGGAAAAAGCATTTATGTTTCTTTGGTCTTAGCTTTTTAATGTTTTTCGTCTTATAACTAAATTTTAGACTTAAATGACTTTAATTATTACCTAATAGTGTAGCTTTACTTATTGTGTTTATTTATCTTTATATTTGTTTATTTATTTTTTCTGGAAACATCAATATAAAAAATCAATGATGACAATGATAGCAGTACTAGCATTTGCAGAAGACAACAAAAAAATATTAATATAATTTTCTTTTTGTTCAATTATGCATGGGACATGCACACTTTTGGTGCTATGGATTTACACTACATATTGTGTGTATTATGATATTATCTTCAGGCTCAATAATTTAAATGTTGATATACGAAATTATCCAATTGTATATACTTCAGCAACCAGTTTAAATGCTCATATACACTCTGTTTCACCTAAAGGACATTTTAAATAAAGATTGTTGAAATGGAAATATAACGAGAATGAAACTTGCAAAACCAGATAAATCACTGTGCGATTTTGTAATTTTATACCAATTATATATTCTTTAAAAGAGTCACAATTTATGTTTATTCATATTTTAGTGAGAAAAGAATGCATGTATCTAAATTTCTGTGAAAGAATTTAATTATTTTAGATTTGTATTGTTTCATTGTACGATTCTGTTATACTACAGAAGCATTACACTGATCCTCACTCGATAAGCTTTCGGTATATTTTTAGTAGATAACATATTTTAATATGGAAAAACGAAAATTATAGTTAGATCAAAATGTATATTTTTGTAGGGATCTTAGTTATGAGTTTATAACTCTTGTGGTATGGGAAGGACCAAGGCACAATAACGTGCACCATGTGACAGGTTCGAACCAAGGCAGAGAACGAAGAACTAATAATTTTCATAACATTGACTATATATAATTTAACGAACATATGATAACATGAAAATGAGAGGAAAAGTTAAGTATAAAGAAGAGAATAATAATGAGATTCGTACAAAAGGGAGGAGAAAAAACTAAAATTAATTTCTCTTTTTACCTAACTAACAGCTAACCGTCGGCAAAAGAAATGAAAATTAACAGATAACTCCTTATAACCTCTTGAATCAATGAATCATATTCTTGTCATTTCTTCAATCATTCCAACCAAATTATTGTCTGTCTACGTTAGTTTTAGAATTGAATTTTTTTATATCTGATAATTTTTTTCTTTTAACCTTGTTTTTAAATCCTTAGTACAAATTTAGATTATATTTGTTTATTACTATTCAATTTTTGACACTATTCATTATCACTGAATATACATAAAGAGAGATATTTTGAAGAAAAAATTAATCGGAGGAATCTCATAAATCAAACACAGACTAATTTTTCAGACATATAGAAAGTCAGTTTTCTTACATTAATTAAAGACGTCTATAATGATTGAAGAAAGGGGTGTTTAAACATTAGATTAAGATAAATTACAAAATAACGTCTGTGGTATACCAATATATATCATAGTACAGCAAATTTCTTACAATAAGACATAAATTATTTACAAACATATAATTCACAAACCACAACATATATGATATGATTTTTAACAAACGCAATAATGAAGGACAGTTCGTAAAAACTAAACCATTTTATGAAGTTTAAACCATACTAGGAGTAGATAATAATTTGAAATGAATGTATTGAACTAATATATACTATATTATAGGGGAAAATGAAGATAAGAAAGGATTGACGGATGGGTTGGCTTGGCTGGGTAGTCGGTGGGAGAAGGTGGGCTGGTCAAACCTGCAAACGTAATTTAGTCAGACTTCTTATAATTCATCAGCCTCTCTGTCATTTATATTTCTAAGATAATATATTATTTAAGAAACAAAAAAAGAGTTCTTGCTGTTATCGAACGTATAAATCCTTACAGTGCACTTCAGAGCTATGATGTTGATTGAACGAGAACGATTATTAAAGTTAGCCCACCATAACCAATGGAGAACGGCCCTTTTAGTAAGGCTCATAAATTTATACAACCCAGTTGACCTCAAGCCTTTCCAGATCCAAGTGATCGATCGGTCAGTAAAGGCTTTGGTGGAAGGTGTTCGTCAGGATTTGCTCAAAAGAGATTTGGAAAACTTGATAAATGAGTCAGAAGAAGAAAGAAAAAGAAATGAGATTGCCCAAATGTGATAACACACGCTTCATAAGAAGATATCAATTTATTTTGTTATGATCATCGAGAGTCTAGTTTCTTTGCTTTTCGTGTATTAACAATGTTTTTGAACAATTGTTATTTATATGGTGTTGTATCTAAGGTTAGATCAAACAAAGAATTAGGATTTTGAAAACTGTTGATTTTATTGATGTTTAAGATCGGTAATTAAAAAGGAAAATTATGATTTCTCTTAACAAAATTTTTTATAGAGTAATGAATCTGACATCTTAGGTTTTCTGCCAAGATTTTTTTATGTCTTGTGAAAAAAAAGATGATCTTTTATTTATAGTGGTTTGAGGCGGTTTACAATTTTTTTTCTTCTCGAATTGAGGTTTCTTTTTCGTCTAATTTTTTTTTTTCGAGTTGAATTTCCTTATCGTCGATCTCTATGGACCGAGCTAATTGAGTTTAGCATGTCGATTTTTGATTTAGATTGGATTTATAGTGAGTGTGCTAAATCCGGTACCAACATATCGCACGATAAACATCTTCAAATTATCATTATAAATATATGGTTTACTTCATAAGCAATTATGTCAATGAATTTGAGCTCTTAAGTCTTATGTTTTTAGAAAGTAATAAATCTGAGTTTTTAGGTTTAGAGAGTAATGAGCTCTCTAAACCATATATGGGTTAGAAAATAATGAATTTGAGCTTTTAGTTTTTTTTTTGCAGAGATTTCTGAATGTCTTGGTGAAGAAAAGAATGACATTTTATTTATATTAGTTTAAGGAAATTTGCAGTTTTTTCTTTGAATTGAAGTTTTTTTTTCCGTCCAATCTTTTTTTTTCTGAATTGATTTTTTTCTTATCAATTTTCATGGACCGAGCTAATTGAACTTTACCATATCGATTTTTGATTTATATCAGTTTTATAGTGAGGATGCTAAATCTGGTACCAACATATGGCACGATAATCATCTTCAAATTATCATCAGAACTAAAATGGTTTATTTCATTAGCAACCGTGTCAATATGCACGAGTGGGTGGGTTCTCATGGTGAAACTTGTAGTAAAGAGTCAGTCACTCATACTCCGAGAAAAACAGTGTGAGACTTGCTTAGAAAGCAAGAGAAGAAGACTCTAACTATCTTGTTGATCTAATAAGGCCCATATATAGTTTGCAAAAGAAAATAACTCATATAGGCCCAACTATTTTGCTTTTGAAAATGTTTAAATGAAACCTTTACGAACTTGTTTTTTTCAGGTTCACAAGGTATCCAACTCTTCGTATATGAACCCAAACCCAACTGAGGCTTCTCATCATGGGGAATTCTCATTTTCTTTTGGTTAGGAATTCATTGATAAATAAAATTACAATTTCCCTTACGTAAATTAAACTAACAATTGAGCCCACTGACAATTTTTCGGACCAAAAAAAGTAATAAACAAAACCCATTAATTGGTTCGACTGTACTCATGTTTGAGCTTCGTATCTAATTTGAAACATACTTTCGTATTTAAATGACTATTTTTTTACTTAATCAATTTTGTTAATTTATTAATTGAAACCTAACAAGTAACAATATATAAAATAAATTGAGCAAGAACCTATGCGATATGTTTGATTGTTTTTGCCTTCCTCCACCAGGATTCTGAATTCTTCTTCAGTTTGTAAGTTATTGTTGTTACTTCTTTTTGTATGCAGAGCCGTTTCCGACCCTAGGTAACATAGACATTTTGTCTAGGGTCCATGGAAATTTTTTTTTTAAAACCTTTAAACAAAATGATAAAAAAGTACATATTTTGTGAAAAGTTTTGTAAATTTTGTTTGTTTAGAACCCTAAATTTTGGGACGAGCGTAGATGAAATTTGAGGTATGAGGCATTTGCTTCTTTTGTTCCAAAATAATTGGCCTTACATAAAGATTTAATTTGCAACACGTTAAAATATGCAAAAAACAAAACAAAACAAAATGTTTGCGTTTTATCATTTCTAACTTTAAATCTAATATAAAAATAATAACTTATTGTAACTACCAAATGCGGTTCTAGTATTAACTAAATAGTAACTTTAAATCTAAAGTAGTTGTTATTCAATAGTTAGTGTGAAACATTTATACCAAGAGAAATACTACTTTTGTTTTCTCTTTCTTGTTAAAAGATATTCCAAGGAGTAATACTTTTGTTTCTCAACAAAACAAAGATAATTTTATTTTAAATTTAAGGAAATTTATCTAAAATATCATTACATCATTATCCTTCCAAATGGACTGTCTAACTTTTAAAAAATGATAGTTTCCCTTGCTTATTACAAACTCTTACCGACCATTACGTACGTTGACCTACGACCACACCGTCCTTCTTCAAAAACCATTTTAGATTTGACTTTTATTACCATAAATAATTAATTTAGATTTCCTAAATAAACCATCCTACATTGTTGAATTTATTTAGATATTCGATCGAGTTTGGGCGTAATACGCTTATTATTTTCGGTGAACACTGTAGCTGGATTCCATAATTTCCAGCTATGTAAAGACAAAAGCGTTTTCATGTGACAAATCCAACGGCTGTGCTTAATATACAGCTGTTTGATCAAATGACGTAGGGCCCAATACTTACCAGATAGAAACTCGAGAATCCAGACCACTTAAATAAAGCGATCTCTGAGAACGTAACACGTGTAGTAAGCATTGTTCGAATATAGAGTCACATAAACAATGATGTCATTGTGCGCCACGTGGACTATGTTAAATGGTATTAAGTGATATTTTATTTGAATCAGTAATCTACGATCTAGATTCGTCTCGAGACCACAAACATGACCGACTCACATAGCCAGTGGCGGATCCAGAGTCCATTTTTGCATGGGGCTACAAATTTTATGAATTTTTGTTGTTAATTTCTTTACATGATATAAAAAATACACTAGATAAAAGAGAAAGAGCATGGGACAAGGACACATACATCATCCTCTAAAGCCACTGTAACATAGCTGTTGCTAATTGTCTTTCCTTGCGATTAACCAAGTTAAGAAAAAGAGTATTCTACAATTTATCATTACTCAAAAGCTTTTGTAATTTAGGTACAATTTCAAAAATTACTAAGATCAATGTTATTTAAAACAAATTTGTAAGGACCACTTCATTTTTTTTTTAAATATTCAACATGAACTCATTTATTGGATCATGTTTTTCATCACTCAACAATTTTTTTGCGTTATTGTTTGACAGTACGGTTCTAAAAATTAATCTTTATAGGAAAATATATGACAATGACTTATGTTTTTGTTTTTTAAGTATTTGTCACAAAGATATAATTGGTGCATGAGAGGCATGACAAATACGGTTGGTTCGGAAAAAAAGGAGGAATAAGTGCAGCAAATAATAAAACAAAACGATCATCGCGTCGGGTTTTAATAAGAAAATTTAAAATATAAGCTGTAATTAATTACACTGAGACTATAAAAAATTAATTTTCTTCAAAAGAATGATGATGCTCTCACTTGAAAATGATCATCGCATCTTCTTATTCACGGAGTTTCATATGTAACTCCAAGTTTAAATAGCATAATTTAATTTTAAATGACAAGTTGAAATTGTTTTAACTTGTTTAACTCTTGCTTTAAGAAATAACTGAAAGAAATTATATAGTTTGGGAAATGATTAGTAATTATTGTAACGCATTACATCTAGTCGATACAATACTTGAGAAAAATCCTACATTAAATTCAAAAAGTAATTTTGAAATCTATATAGATACAAGTCGATGCCGCAAAACTTATAACCCAAAAAAAGTGAATTTTAATGTTATTAATTTTGAGGTTGGTCATAAGAGAGAACAGAAGCATATTCCCAAATATATACGGCGATGATATAAACAGAAGCAAAATGCTATTTCTGGTGAATCCCTAAAAACAGAATAGAGAAAGAAAAACTCCCGTCTTATTCTACTACAACAAAGATCTCCAAATTCACAAAACGAGAGAGAATCAGAATAACGAATCATCAGGTGAGATTTTCGAAAATACGAGTGAGCTTGACTCGCCCAGAATCTCGATTTCTCCACCTTTTGTTTTTTCGTGTATTATTGATTCCTATTTCCTCCTCCTTCGTCAAAGACCTAAATCGAGATTTACCCTAAAAAGACTCGTAATTTCTTCATCCATGGCGGATAAAACTTCGATGCCGAAAGATAAAAGCAGCCCACAAGCTCTAATCCTCGGAAGATACGAAATGGGTCGTCTTCTCGGCCATGGAACCTTCGCTAAGGTTTATCTCGCAAGAAACGTGAAATCAAACGAAAGCGTCGCAATCAAAGTTATCGATAAGGAGAAAATACTCAAAGGCGGTTTAATCGCACACATCAAACGAGAGATCTCAATTCTCAGACGTGTTCGTCATCCAAACATCGTTCAGCTATTCGAAGTCATGGCGACGAAAGCTAAGATCTATTTCGTAATGGAATACGTTCGTGGAGGTGAGCTATTCAATAAAGTAGCTAAAGGTCGTCTTAAAGAAGAAGTAGCTCGCAAATATTTCCAGCAATTGATCTCAGCTGTAACGTTTTGTCACGCTCGTGGTGTTTACCATAGAGATCTGAAACCTGAGAATCTTCTCTTAGATGAGAATGGTAATCTTAAAGTTTCAGACTTTGGACTTAGTGCTGTCTCTGATCAGATTCGTCAAGATGGGCTTTTTCATACGTTTTGTGGTACTCCTGCTTATGTTGCTCCGGAGGTTTTAGCGAGGAAAGGTTATGATGCTGCTAAAGTTGATATTTGGTCTTGTGGCGTTATTTTGTTTGTGTTAATGGCTGGTTATTTACCTTTTCATGATCGGAATGTTATGGCTATGTATAAGAAGATTTACAAAGGTGAATTTAGGTGTCCTAGGTGGTTTTCTCCGGAGCTTACGAGGTTGTTGTCACGGCTTTTGGAGACGAATCCGGAGAAAAGGTTTACTTTCCCTGAGATTATGGAGAATTCTTGGTTTAAGAAAGGGTTTAAGCATATTAAGTTTTATGTGGAAGATGATAAGCTTTGCAATGTTGTTGATGATGATGAGTTGGAGTCTGAATCTGTGGAGTCGGATAGAGATTCTACAGTTTCCGAATCGGATCTTGAGTATTGCGAGTCTAGAAGGAGAGTTGGAGCAATGCCTAGACCTGCGAGTTTGAATGCTTTCGATATTATATCGTTCTCGCACGGGTTTGATTTATCGGGTTTGTTTGATGACGATGGTGAGGGGTCTAGGTTTGTTTCTGGAGCTCCAGTTTCGAAGATTATATCGAAGTTGGAAGAGATTGCTAAAGTTGTGAGCTTTACTGTGAGGAAGAAGGATTGTAGGGTAAGTCTCGAAGGTTCAAGACAAGGAGTGAAAGGTCCTTTGACGATTGCAGCAGAGATATTTGAATTGACACCATCGTTGGTAGTTGTTGAAGTGAAGAAGAAAGGAGGTGATAAAACTGAGTATGAAGAGTTTTGTAACAACGAATTGAAACCCAAGTTGCAAAATTTGACAGCTGATGAAGTAGTAGAGCCTGTGGCTGTTTCAGCGGTTGATGAAACCGCAACCGCAATCGCAGCAATTGCGCATTCTCCACCCCTTTCTTTCTTGCCTTCTGACACTGAGTAGAAGATGAAAGGCCACAAAACCAGAGATCATGAGGGGTTATGTATACGTTTTGATTCTCCTTTCCTATTGTTCTAATGAGAGATTTGGGTTTTGTTATCTGAATTGAAAAAAGCTGCTTAGGGTTGGTGAAATTTAGAATCGTATTATGTAACATTATATTATGTTTTTCTGTTGGAGAGAATCGTTAGAGAAGTTGAGTTATGTTTTTACTAACCTTTTAGCAGTTTTTTTTTGTATGGGAGAATTGTAAACAGTTTCGCATAATCGGATCTTTGATATGTATAAAAACAATCAAATAAATAAGAAAAACTTGCTTTCATCTTTAAAAAATCCTCTTTTTATCTGTTAAACAATGGCATATTCTGTTTTTTTGTTTGTCTTTGATTTGCTGAAAATGGATAAGAACAACAAAGCATAGAAGAATGTTCTTGTTCCTTGTTTTGTTGATTCTTGAAGATCTTAATGGCGGCAAATTGGGATGGTGAGGTTTTTTTTTGTATTTGGAATTGTATCTATTTGTGGGTAAAGAAATTGACAGGAACCACATGTGATGTGTTTGTCTGTGTGTGAAACAAGTTGGTTTTGAGTTGATGACAATATGTATTTGGCTTTTTCTTGAAAACTGTAAGATTTGACAATCACAAAATCTGTTTTCTTTTTTGATGTGGCAAAGCTTGTTGGATCTACAAGTGATTAAAGCATATATGTTTGTCAGGACTGTAACGTTGAATTGCTGATGATGATGATGATGATGATGATGCATTAAAGAGATAACTAATTTGTTACTTCTTTTGGAGATTTTGTTTGAATGTGCTTAATGATTACCATTCATCGGTCTGTTCGCTCTTTTTATGTATTATTTGCAACCAAAAAAAAGGAAATAAAAATGTAACTTGCTAGGGGGAAAAGAAACAGAAACTCTAGCTAATTTATTTTATTATTTTTTGTCGGCAAATTGTATCTAAATTTAAGGCCAAAGAATTCAGATCTTCTTGTCTTTTTAATCACGGAAATAATGGCTATTTTTCTTGTTTTTTCTAATGCAATTGCAAGTGGTGAGTCTGGTGACCCAATTTAGCACAACCCACATGCTCCATTAAAGCCCATCTGAAGGTGTCTTGTTCTTTTAGAACACTTTGAAGTCTATTGTAAAAGTGGGATATACAATATATTTTCTTCAGAAAATTGTACAATGATATGTACCTTTTAATCAAATTAAAATGTGCAGATAGAGCCAAAAAATAAAATCACATATATGATATTTTATGACCTAAAGGTCAACGACAGAACTATATATATAATATATTCGATATCAAACTTCCTTTGACACAACATTATACAAGACCAACATATTATTATAATTTTTTAATATTGATCTATGTTTTTGTTTATAACTAAAATGAACAATATGATAAGAGATGCTACATTATGATATTTTATATTTATTTTAAATAAAATCAAACCGAATAACAAATGGTAGTCTAGTAGTTAAGGATTCATTTTAAATATTTTAAATATATTTTTAGTAAAACAAAGATATAATTTTTACGAGTTTTAGATAATTATTATGAATTGCAATCTGAAATTCCTCGATTGAAGAAAAAAAATCAAACCGAGTCACTCTTGCACTCTCGATCTCGCCAACGTGTTCGGAACATGTTGATGTAGTTGCCACGTAATCCGTTTACTCCATCTGGAAATGTACATGTCATCTGTGAACCTTCGACTCTTTTGATTTGTTTGATTCATAAATATCTCCATCGTTTTACTTGATATGTATATACAATATTTTATTTGGAAAAGGGAATCTAAAATAAACTAAAGGAATATTCGAATGATAATTTGCAAAACATATTGTTCTAAAATATTTTTGAAACTTACAAATCTTACAGTAACACTACTCATGAGTCATTTACATCTAAAAATATCATAGGAAATTACAAAAAAAAAATCATTCAAAAGAAAAAAGAAAATCAAGAAGTTTTGTTGAGTTTTCTTATATAAACATTTCTCCTCCTGTTTGGGCAACCAATCAAGAAATTTGATTCTAATTAATGTGGGTTAAAAATTTAAGTTGACCAAAGAAGAAAAAAACACATTTAAATCTTGCCTGAAACGTATAAAATAATATTTTAGTAATTCCATAATGAAAAAACAATTCAATAAAACAAAAACCAGGTGTTAGAACGAAACCATCACAACCTATTATTCATAAAAAGTCGTCTAGGTGTTATGTATGCATCATCTCGTAACTATGTCTCACTCTCGTAATTATGTGTCATACACATGAAGACACTTAACATGATCACATCTCTACCTTGACAAATACTATAACACAAGATTATATATTATTAAACCTAATTAAATATTCACAACATGGTTCTGTTTGAGTTCCCGGCTCCGCCTCTTGGGGCCGGGGCCTCCCCCGCACGTGCACAAACCTCTTCTCTGACTCTTCCCCACTCGTGCAACGACATGCGTAATTTTTTTCCGGCAAGCAAAACCTCCGCCGCTTGAACTGGTGTCACAACCTCCAAAATCTTCCTAAGCGTCTCAAACCTCAGCTTATCAGCCTCCACCAGTAAAACCGCCATACGCTCTTCATGCTTATCCAAAGCATCCTCCACCTCTACACTAGCCCCCATCGGCACATCCGTTGCGTAAGCCGCGATTGGCATATCCGACACGTCATCTTGCAAATTCGCAGATTTCTTCGTGATCTTGTCTTCTTCCTTTATCACCTTCATTTGCAACTCATTGATTTTCGCAAGTTGCGTCGCGGTAAGATCACTCATGGAACCATCATGATCTACATCGAAGTTTTCATCATCTATATTGAGAAGATACTTAGAAAGCTGAGCTTCAGCCTTGGATCCGCAAAGCGCGTAAACAAGTCTAATGAAAGACGAAGGACGACATCCTCCCATCCATAGCAAACTATTCTCTAGAGGAGAGTGCCACGACGGAGCAAAGTAGCTAGAGCAGCATCGGTGCGAGAGCTCCGATCGTTTTTCCACATATATTTGGAAGTCATTGACGATTTTACCAACGAGTTCTTCGAGTTGGTGATCGTTGTTTCGTTGACTAATGAGTGCTTCTTTGAGATCAACTATGTGTTTATCTTGTATACCCATCCACTCATAGAAACATCGTTTTCGAAGTTGGTCAATCCCATAACTCGCAGAAGAACTCTCCATATCTCTCTTATTATTTTTCGTTGGTTAGTTCGTGAATATATTCAAACGTTCCTCTATGGTCTTATATACATTGGATCGGTGCATGCATGTATTTTTTTTAATATGTCATATATGAGGTTTTAGGTAAATGTCTACAATTAAAAATGCATGTTTTTATCAAAAAAATTGCATGTATATACGACGGTACGTGTAATCAAGACACGATGGGTTTTATTTTTTGTGAGATCGTGGTTTAACCTTCATTAAATTGGATGTTTTCTCTCTTGGTTTGTGGATCTTTGATTGTTTTTTAGTTGGCAACGGACAAAACGACACTGGTGAATATACTAGTGCCTGACAAAATAATTTTGACATATTTCACTTTGAATATATATCTTCGTTTGTGGATTGTTATTAATGTTATATATATGTAAACAATGATGAAGTATTATTTTCGAATTCCGTGTCAGCTCACTGCATTACAAGGACTCACCTTCGAGTGGGGGGCGATGGTTACGCTCGCGAGGTTATGGCTAAGCTCCATCCTGAACATTTCCACGGTATATATTGTTTAATAATTTCGGTTCTTTACAATTCAAGTCTTCGTCTCTTTGTTTTTCTTCTTTGTACATAAACAAATTTTATTTGATCAATCACATTAATATATATATATATATATAAGGAATTAAGTTTTGATAGTTAAAAACCACGGGTTAAGATTAATTTTGTTAAGCAACAGAAAAAGGGCAATTTGTTTTATAAAGAGTGTTTTAAAAAAAATTTGTTTTTGTTTTACAAACAGTCTTTTTCTGTTTACAATTAAATTTTTTAATTTAAATCTCAATTTTATCTTTATTATTTCAGATTATTAACTAGATATATAACTATTTTAGTGTATTTCTGCTTCTTGAAAGTTCACTTTTTGTAATCTGATGATTGGTTTATTTATTTTTTGTATTTTATTTGCTAAAAATGGATAAGAATAAGAAGATTAGAATGTTCTTGTTTAGTTGATTCTTGAAGATCTTAATGGCGGAAAATCGGATGAGGAGGTTTTGAATTGTATATATTTGTGGGTAGAGAAATCGACTGGAACCATGTGAAGTGTTTGTCTTTGTGTGAAGCAAGTTGGTTTTAAAGTTGATAGCAATTAGTCTTTTGGATTTTTGTGGGAAAATATATCTGTAAGACTTGACAATCACAGATATAAAGCTTGTTTTTCTTGATGTGGCCAAGCTTGTTCAAATTACATGAAAGTGTAGAGCATATAGTTGGTGATTGTGATGTTCATGATATAACTGAACTCGTAGCTTTCTTTTGGAGATTCTGTTTGAATGTGTATAATGATCATCAGTCTGATCTGTGTTTCTTTTTCCTTCTTATTTGTTGTTTTTCTTCTATTGCTATTTCTTTTTTCTTTTCTTTTCTTAATAAGGCTATATCAGCTTTTGGGTTTTTGGAGCTCGTAATTTCAGAGCGATACTTGGTAAAATGATGGGGGGAGGATAAATAATGTGACATGTTGGAAAAAAAAAAGAAACAAAAAAAAGTGTTTCTATATTTATAGTGAAAATTTTAAAGCTTCGTTGTCTTTCCCTCGTGGAAATAATGGCTATTGCAAGTGGTAAGTCTGGTGAACCAATTTACCAGCACAACCCACATGCCCCACTAAAGCCCATATGAAGATGTCTATTCTTTTGTAGAAAAACTTTAAATTGCATAATAACTGTGATAGTGCTATATCATTTTAAGAAAATTGTACAATATCCCTTTTAATTGTACAGTACGTACAGATAGAACAACAATTTATATAAACAGCGTATGCATTTTGTTATATTTATGTAGAGCACCAACAGTAGTAGCGTGGTTGATACAGAGATTTGAGACGGGGTGTCAATTTGCTTTAAAAAATTCAATTTTTGCCATGAACAAAATTTTTGTGAGTGGGTGTGCTTAGGATTTAAACATTGGATGCTAAAAAAAAAAAAAAATTCTATATAGAGTATGAAATTCATATTTATCTTAAATAGAAATCTAACCTAGTTCGTCCTCTTGACTCGATCTCGCTAGCGTGTCGGGGACAAGTTGACGTAGTTGCCACGTAATTCTTTACTTCATCTATAGATATACATGTCACATTTTGAAAGTCGAGCCTTTGATCTGTCGTCTTCATTAATATCTCCATCTTCTTACCCAGTATGTATATACCGTTTTTACTTTGTAAAAAGGAATCTAAAAACTAAATAGGAATATTCGAATGATATAAAGATTCAATGCTGCTGGTCACCTAAATTCCACAAATTTCCAATTGCCAGTTTGCGGTAAGTTTTGGTTAGTTTTTTCACGTATTATAATGAAACATAATAAAATTTCTAATATATTGTTCTAGAATATAACTAAACTTACAAATTTGTAGAAGTCTTTTGGTTTAGTACTTGACAAGTAATTAATCAATATTTTTACATAATTAGGTTTAAGGTCCAAATCTTAGAAAATAAAAACTATTGCAAATTAGTGGAGATAAATTACCGGAAATATTTATTAACAAGAAATTTATCACAGATCCATTTGTTGTAAACTAGCATAATATATGTAGAATCGCTTCGTGGTTTCATGTGTTAAAAACAAAACTGTTCGCCGTGAACATATACATATATATATATAGAATGATAGAACCATCCATCATAATTTTTTGATAGGATAAAATTTGTGAAAGTGTATCTTTGCTATATTATTCAATGCTGCAAAAAATTCGATTCGGTTATCGTGTTTGTAAAGTAATCATTTGTATCTTAAAATGAAAAATACAAAGTTTTACAACTATAGAGTTCGAAAATTATTCTAATTAGTAATTTGCATAATTTTCTAATTAATTGTAAAAAACTTAAAGCAAAGCTAAAAAATCAAGTTAGCAAAGAAAATTTGCTTATATAATATTTTAGTAATTCGGTAGTGAAAAGAATAACTTCAAAGAGATCATGGTATTTAGAGCGAAACCATCAGAACTTATTTTTATTCATTAAAAACGTCGTCGCTTGACTTTTTGCCGCTTATATTATTCGTTATACAAGACAAGCAAAAGCTTTATGCATGCATCATCTCGTAACTACGTCGCACCCTCGGACACATATTACACAGAGAGACACTTAACATGATTTTATCTCTAAGAGAAATATTACACAAAACTGCATACTCAACTTTAAACTCACACTCACGTCACATTAACAAATGGCTGATCTCTTTGACTTCTCGGTTCCGGCTGCAGCGGCTACATCTTCACGTGCACAGCAAAAACGACGCTCTTCTCTAACTCTTCCCCACTCGTGCAATAACATATGTAATCTTTTCCGTCGAGTAAAAACTCCGCCGCTTGAAACGGCGTAACAATCTCCACGATCGTCCTTATAGAGTCTCAAACCTCAGCTTATCAGCTTCCGCCATTAAAACCGCCATGCCCTCCTCGTGCTTATCTAAAGCATCTTCAACCGCCATGTCACCTTCCAGCAAATCTGTGGCGTAAGCCGTGATGGCGATAGGCATATCCGCAACATCCTCTTGCAAATTCACAGATTTCTTCGTTATCTTATCTTCTTTCTCTATAACCTTCATATGTAACTCATTGATTTTCGCAAGCTGCGTCGCGGTAAGATCACTCATAGAACCACTATGGTTTACATCGACGTTTTCGGCGATCTTTAAAAGATATTGAGAAAGTTGAGTTTCGGCCTTGGATCCACAGAGAGCGTAAATTACTCTATAATGAAGGAAGAAGGACGACATCCTCCCATCCATAGCAAACTGTTCTCGAGATAAGAGTTACACGATGGTGCAAGATAGCTTCAGCAGCTTCGGTAAGAGAGCTCCGATCGTTTTTGGGCGTATTTTTGGAAGTCATCGACGATTTTACCAACAAGTTCTTCGAGTTTGTTGTGATCGTCGTTGGGTCGTTGACTCATGAGTGCTTCTTTGAGATCGACTATGTGCTTAACTTGAAAACTCATCCAATCATAGTAACATACTTTCTGAAGTTACTCAATCCCATGACTCGTAGAACTACTCGCCATAACTCTCTTTCTTGGTATTTTTTGTTGTTGGGAAGGTCATGGAAGAAATTTAAATCTATAGTCTTTATGTACATTGGATTGGTGCATATGTATATTTTTAATATATTTTGTGTGCTTTTGAGTTAAAAAACTGTAATTATTACTACATGCATGTACGACGGTACGTGTTATCAACATACGGTAGGCTTTGGCGAAATACAGTAGGTTTAACCTTTATTAAATTAGATGTTCCTGGTTTTAGGATGCTTTTAGACGGAAACGGACAAAAAGGAAGGGAATGAATATACTAAAACGACAAATTATTTTGGACCTATTTCCGTTTGAAAAATAAATTAAATATACAATATATCTTCTTCTGTGGTAATTTCGTAAATAATGGTCAGCTATTGCCGACAAAAAAAAGGTTAGCAATCTAATGACAGAAACGAAGACTGTTAAAATGATTAGATTAACAAGTATATATTTTAAAATATTATTTTAGGTGTCACGATTTTAGTGAATCAGTTTTACCAATAATATAATTGTAAAAACAAAAAGCCTCACGAATATTTCATGAACAAAAAAATCACTCGTTTGTTAGAAGAGAAAGATTTAGTCCGAGAACAATTAACTCCACGATTTAGGAAATTCTATCACCAAACCGGTGATTTACGCCTCGATATAAATACTCTTTGCAAATTTTTAATATGGTTACAACTTTACTATCTGTCTCATTTACCCTACAACCAAAATTTGTTATCAAGAGTAATATTAAGAATTTTGTTTTACACATAGAGAGAAGTTTTTATTTAAATTATGGAATGTATGATATTGTAACGTAACAGGAGTTCACCATAACTCTAGGAATTAGTGAGGATGATGATAGATTCCATAGACTGGCCAGCTTTTTCGATAGCAAAGATTTTGGATTTCGAGGCTTTTTAGTTCTCTTTTAATATTATCTTTCCCATGTTATAAATATAAAATTAAATACTTTCACATATAGTGGGTTAGATCTAGCTCCTGTGCTTTTCTTTGCAAGTATAAGTACCTCTATAATGGTACTTGTTGACAGAAAAGCAAAAAAAATAAACCGAACAAACAAATTCCACTAAACCAAATCTAACAACCAGACCATATGAGAGATTTTGAATCCATGGCAGTTAGGAAATGTTTTCTCTTATTTCACTTTCTCGAATTGGAGAAGAAGATACAGTTAATATTACATACAATTGACTAAACCACTAAACCAATAAATCACTATACAAGTAAACCGGAATTAAATCACTATACAAGTAAAACTGATGCATGGTCTTGTAATTTTCAGATGCTGCAATTTTCCAATCAACCTTATGTAATTCTTCGCATCAGCTACTACCAAACCATTCTTCTGGAAAAGTTTCAGACTTGGTTCCATAGGAATCGAAGATGGTTTACAACCAGAAAAACCACTTGATTCTAACAAATCCAAAACATATTTCATTTGATTGACATAAATGCCTTCTTGAGATCTTGCAATTTTCAGGCCAAAATTTTTTTTTGGAGGTCCAAGATCTCTCAACTTGAACTGAGATTCTAACTTAGCTTTCAATACGATCACTGCATCATCATATGTACTTGCAATCATTATGTCATCGATATACACCAAAACTGCAAGAAACTTGCCATCTTATTGTTTAATGAACAATGTATGATCACCAAAGCATTTTCAAATCCAAAACCAGTAAAACTAGCTGAGACTTTGAGAAACCACTGTCTATACGCTTGTTTGAAACCATAAATTGATTTTCAAAGTCTGCAAACAGAATTTGTTGCAACAGGTTCTCCCTTAACCTCTGATACCATACGAGGGATTTTGAATCTATCGCGTCGCAGTTAGGAAATGTTTTCTCTTATTTCACTTTCTCGAATTGGAAAAGAATATACAACCAATTTTATATACAAATGACTAAACCACTAAACCAATAAATCACTATACAAATAAACCATAATTAATCTATTCTTCCCATCTGAGTTAATCTATTCTTCCCAAAAGCTTAAGTTGATGAAACCTATTCTTCCCATCTGAGTTTTCCAGACACTTTAACTTCAAGCAAACTTTATAGTTCAAACTTCAAAGTTTTTTTTGTTGATAAAGGATTAACTTTATACTTCAAAGCTTAAATCGAAATTCAACATTAAGTCTCATCTTATTTTAGCAGGAGTCTTAACATACTCGTTCGTGATACAATCACACACACACTATTTACTTCTTATTTAAAGAAGTCGAACCGAAATGAACCCAACCATCATTTTGAATGTTTGTATACACATACTATGTATTCATTCACTTAGCTTATTTCTTTTTGGATTTGGATTGACATTAATCCGAGTGTCTATTTAAATTTTGAATGAATACAATGCAGAGCGGACCAAGACGGTATAAATAGCAACACAAATTTATATATATTTTATTATTTTCATCCTGCTCTCCGTCATTTCTATTGGAAACTTTAGTAAAAAATAATTGTACAAGAGCATCAATATTGATCAAAATGACTAGACGTTTATCGGTAGTAATTTACAACGACATATTGATAGAAATTTTATTTTTTTTGAAAAGAGACTCAATTCAATTGAACCTAAGGAATACTTACTTTTAAAACTCAACAAAAAAATTGGTATTCTATAGTTCCAATTGAAAGGAGTCTCTTTCAATTTTAATTTGTGTCATTAAATTTGTAAGCTAATAGGATAATAGAAGAAAATTCACAATCCTTCAAAAATATGTTATTGATAAAATTATGTGAGTGACAGCCTAATCGTTATATCTGCTGATGACTTGTTGTGTTTACCAAGATCGGATGCAAATCGTATCACTATATATATAATGTTTTACAATATTAGTTACTAGTTACCAAGATCGGAGTAATATTGGAATAGTTGATGATATGCTAAACAAAGTTAACTGGCTAGTGCCTAGAGCAATGTACTTGTCTTTAATCCAAGCTTAGTGTTGACCAAATCTTTAAAGAATTTATAATTTGTAACGTATATAATCAATCATTTGATTAGTTCGAAAAGGTAACCAGAAACTCGATCTAACATTTACTAATTTGTTATGAAATTTATTTACACATCAATATAATAATTAAGATTTTTTCTAAAAGTGTTTGAAAGAAAAAGAATGTTATAATATGAGTAGGGCTGAGCTGTGAAAGACCTGTCTCTCTCTCATTAATAATTCCCTCTTCATTATAGATTTTCAAAGAGTGAAAATTTTTACACTTGTTTTTCCTATTTTAACCTTCTTCATCCTTCAAATCTCCCATTCTCTGCCATTCCACTATCAGATGTCTTGTTGTGTGAAGCAATGAAGACGAAGATGAAGAAGACGTCTCAGATCTATGTTCTTCTTTTCTTCTTCGTAGGCCTCACTCACTCTCATTCACTCACTTCCAATGGTGATCTCTCCGACAACGAAGTCTGGCTAATCCGACAACGCCAGCTACTCGAGTTCGGCGACCGCGGCGAGAATGTCGTCGTCGACCCATCTCTGGTTTTCGAGAATCCACGACTTCGAAGTGCTTACATAGCTCTCCAAGCTTGGAAACAAGCTATTCTCTCTGATCCAAACAATTTCACTACCAACTGGATCGGTTCTGATGTATGCAGTTACATCGGAGTTTACTGTTCTCCGACGCCGGATAATCTTCGGATCCGTACCGTTGCCGGAATAGATCTTAATCACGCCGACATTGCTGGGTATTTGCCTCAAGAGCTTGGTTTGTTAACAGATCTCGCTTTGTTTCATGTTAATTCGAACCGGTTTTTGTGGAACCGTACCGCATCGGTTTAAGCGGCTTAAACTTCTTTTTGAGCTTGATCTCAGTAATAACCGGTTGGCCGGGAAATTCCCTACCGTCGTCTTTCTGTTACCGTCGTTGAAGTTTCTGGATCTACGGTTTAACGAGTTCGAAGGACCTGTACCAAGAGAGCTTTTCAGCAAAGATCTAGACGCGATTTTCATTAACCATAACCGGTTACGGTTCGAGTTACCGGATAATTTAGGAGATTCGCCGGTTTCCGTCATCGTTGTGGCGAATAATCAGTTCCACGGTTGTATTCCGACGAGTTTGGGTGATATGAGAAACTTGGAAGAGATCATCTTCATGAACAATGGGTTTAATTCTTGTTTGCCATCGGAGATCGGACGGTTGAAAAACGTAACTGTATTTGATTTCAGTTATAACGACCTTGTGGGGCCGTTACCGTTTAGTATTGGCGGGATGGTTTCGTTGGAGCAGTTGAATGTGGCGCATAATAGATTCTCCGGTAAGATTCCGGCGAGTATTTGTCAGTTGCCGAGGTTGGAGAACTTCACTTGCAGCAACAATTTCTTCACCGGAGAGCCGCCGGTATGTCTCGGGTTGCCTGAGATCGATGATCGGCGTAACTGTTTGCCGGCGAGACCTGCTCAAAGATCTCCGGGGCAATGTGCGGCTTTCTTGTCTCTGCCGCCGGTGGATTGTGGATCTTTTGGATGTGGCCGTTCTTCTAGACCCCCGGTTATTGTGCCGTCACCGCCCACAACACCATCCCCTGGTTTTCCTCCGATTATTGTCCCATCTCCTCCGTCAACTACGCCATCTCCTGGTGCTTCTCCTTCACCGTCAATTTCTCCTACCCCTCCGATTACTGTCCCGACTCCTCCGTCAACTCCGTCATCACCTGGTCCACATTCACCGCCTGTTATTCCTAGTCCTCCGATTGTGGTGCCTCCATCTCCGATCTCTCCAACTCCTACCCCTCCGTTGCCATCTAATCCTCCGTCAACTCCACCATCACCGGGTTCTCACTCACCACCTGGTTCTCCTAGTCCACCATTCATTGGCCCGTCTCCGCCGTCACCATATCCTGGTCCTCCTTCACCCTCAGTTCCTCCTAGTCCACCGGGTGTAATCCCATTACCACCTCCTCCTCCGCCTCCGGTTCACTTCCCTCTTAAACCTCTATCGCCTCCACCGCATACGGGGTATTCACTTCCATCGTCACCACCGTCCACAGGTTACTCTCCTCCATCGCCACCGCCGCCAAAATACTCTCCTTCCCCATTATCGCCACCTCCTCCGCCACCAACATACTCTCCTTCCCCATCACCACCACCTCCTCCGCCACCTACATACTCTCCTTTCCCATCACCATCGCCGCCATCATACTCCCCTTCCCCATCACCACCACCACCACCTCCTCCGCCGCCAACATTCTATCCACCGCAGCCATCTCCATCACAACGACCGCCATCTCCAGTTTACTGCACTCACCCTCCTCCACCTCCGCCTCAATTTTCACCCCCACCCCCTGGCTCTTACTACTACAACTCACCACCACCACCGCCGCCACATTCACCTCCACCAACTTATCACTATCTATCCCCACCACCTCCACCAACGCCAGTATATTCTCCTCCGCCACCACCACCGGGTGTCCACTACAGTCCGCCACCTCCACCGGTAATTCACCACAGTCCACCACCGCCATCAATTTACGAGGGACCACTACCGCCGATTCCCGGAATATCATACGCTTCTCCACCACCGCCTCCCTTCTATTGATTCTTTCAGAATTTTCTCCCACGGATCCCACTACTTTTGCCAAAACCCGAAGCCTACCGCAAACGGTGTCGTGTCAATAGCCCGATCAGATTGATGGAAACACATTACACGGCGTCGTTTTTTACCATTTCTTGGTGGTGGTATAATTCTCTCGAAATTTTATTCGGCGAAAATTTTTAAAAAGAGGAAATTAGGGCTTGCAGGGAAATGTCGTATGTATAGAGGAAATTATATTTTAAAAAATGGAGCAACCCATCTTTTTGATCCTTATATCTCTCATTACTGTTCTTAACCAATTTAATAATTATCATTGTTGCTTCAAAATTTTATGTTCTTTTTCTTATATATTAAACTATCTTTTTGGATTTCCCGTTTTTTTTGCTTATGTGTGTTTGGATTTACACTTTGATCTATGAGAAGATCCGAATAAGATATATGTATATTTTTTTTTGTCCAAGTTACGCTGAATGGAACCATAATTAATAAGCAGAGCATTCATGAAACTCGTGTGTGAGTGAATGTGATCCAGCGAGAAAACGCATCGTTTTGATGAAGCAACTAGGGCCGCCTGACTACATGCAGTGCAATTTATTACCATCGGATCCTTGATTGCCGCGTTTTTTATTTAAATTCTATTTGTATTATTGTAGTACTGTTTAATTTTGGATTTGTACTTTTGAAGTTTAGGATTTATTTTAGAATATTCATATATCACTCGTAGAACAGAAACTTGGGTGAAATTGAAATCCTTTTTAAAACAAAAATTCGGGTGAAATAAATTGAATTTTGATTTTGTGAGGTCATTTTATTTTATTTCTACCAATGGAGTATTTAACCATGCTGGAAGTGAGAAGTGAGATTGAGAATTAGAATTCCCTGCCGATAAAGTCAGAAGGCAAAAACATTTGAATTCGTCTAGGCGTGAAATCAATATCAATATTTGACAAAAAAAAAAAAAAAAAAGTAGTAATAATTTTTACAAATTAAATATTGTTTGTCGACAGTCTAAATCTAAATCTCTAAAACCTAAAGTTATAATTCGTTTTAACAAAAATACAGGGGCAACAAACAACAAAGCTTTAAACTAGTCGGACAATTTAATTGGATAACTTGAATATGGGATGAAAAATAATACTTATATATTAACTTAAATATATGTTGTTGGGCGGTAAGAGCGAAATTGCCTTTAGTTTACCCGTTCGATTGCAGTAGATTGACTCATTCTCTATATTTAGTATTTCCTTTTTTATATAGCATGCTCAATTTCACAATTTATATCATATTCAGTGAAATAGAACTATTTAAATACACTTTGTTTGGAAAGCTATAAAACATTGGATCGCAGACTCTAGACTCCCTAGATAAATGTTGATGTTGGGCTTCGAGCAAATCTTAATTTAAGTTCAGTCCAGCCACGACCCATTCTCACTATTGGCACGAGCTAGTTCCGAGTTCGCCTCATCAAGGCCTAGATTGTGAGAAGTTAAACACGATCTCTTTGTCCGAATGTAAAACTGTTCTTTGAGAGATCATATTTTTAATATGTAACATTTTAACCACTACAAGACAGTGCACTTCCAATGTGGAGCATTTTAATAACTATGATTTAGACCTTTTGACTTAACCGACCAACGTATCATGAGCTAGTTCCGAGTTCAAGTATCATGACTTAACCGACTATGATTTAACTTCTCACAATCTAGGCTGAGAAGACGATTCATGACAAACTAGACTCAAGTATTTCTGAATGTTCGATCTTATTGATAAAGACCTCAAAGCCTTGGTATATATACAAGCAATGTGATAAAGCTAAATCTAAATAGATATACATCGATATAATATTTGAATATATACATAGCTGTATTTAAGGGATATTAGTTATATCATAATATCCCCTTTAGTTGGAGGGTTCAAATCTGGAATGCCCACTTGGAAATAAATAATTTGAACTCTTTACGACCCAAGGCTTTGGTGAGAATGTCAGCGAGCTGGTTCCCAGAAGAGACATGAGCCGTTTCAAAGTATTCCCGCCACAATGTCGTCCCGCACAAAATAGCAGTCGTTTTCTATGTGTTTCGTTCGTTCATAGAAAACCGGGTTAGAGATGATGTGAAGCACAGCCTGGTTATCACTCCGGAGAGACATTGGCTTGTCATGACGAAAACCAAACTCCAAAAGGAGAGACTTCAGCCAACGGAGCTCAGAAGCAAGGTCAGTCATCGCACGGTACTTTGCTTCAGTCGAAGAACGCAAAACCCCATCTGCTGTTTCTGTGTTCTCCAAGATATCGGAGATGTACCTAGTTGAACAGTCCAACCAGTGACGGAGCGACGTGACAAGTGACACCCATTCCAATCCGAGTCGCACTATCCAGTTAAATGAAGAGGGGAGTTAGCACGCAACAAGATACCTTGTCCAATCGTGCCCTTGAGATATCGTACCACTTTCTCAGCCGCATGCCAATGTTCTTCCTTAGGTTTATGCATGAATTGGGACAGTAAGTGAACTGCAAAGGCAAGATCTGGTAGAGTGGAATTAAGATACACAAGCCGATCCACGAGACATCGATACCGAGATGGATTAGGAAGGTCGAGACCGTCTGCTGAAGCAAGGCATTGGTTCTGGTCTATCGGAGAACCCACATGTTTGCAGTCGAGCATACCAGCTTCCATGACTATATCGAGACAGTACTTTCTTTGAGAGAAGTAAATACCATACGAGTTTCACGCCACTTCCAAACCAAGAAAATACCTAAGAATTCCCAAATCCTTCATACGAAACCGAGTTGATAGCAAATCCTTAATTTCTTGAATGAAAACCGTGTCATTACCAGACAATATCAAATGGTCAACATAGACAAACACCCGTAATGCTCGACCGTTCTTCAAGTAAACAAACATCGAGTAGTCACCACGTGTTGAAGGAAACCCAAAATCCACTAGAGCCGAGGTTAACATTGCAAACCAACAAGGCGGTACTTGTCGAAGGCCGTATAAGGACTTCTATAACCGTCACACACGCGTGTTGTCGTTGATCAAAAACCAAGAGGAAGCCCATGTATACTTCTTCCTTAAGATCACCGGGTAGAAAAGCGTTGTACACATCCATTTGGTGAACTTCGTAGTTTCGTTTTGGCAGCAATATCAAGAAACATACGTACCGTTGTCATCTTAGCCACTGGGGAAAATGGGTCGGTATAATATTCTCCCTCCATTCGATTATTTCCCAGAACCACCAGTCGAGCCTTATAACGTTCGATGGAACCATCCGATTGCAGCTAAATCCGGAAAACCCATTTAGAACCGAGAGCAACCTTACCATGTGGGAGATCCTCTAGAGTCCATGTATTGTTGTCTTCCAAAGCGGTAACCTCATTTCCCATAGCCGCGTTCCATTCTTTGTGTCGCATAGCTTTTTTGTAAGAACGTGGCTCAACATGAACCGTTAGAGCCACCATATAACTGCGATGATAAGCCGAAAAACGATAAGAATTATGATAGTTACAGATGGGAGAGACCGTACCTGAGGAAAGTTGTGGAGTGGGAGTCGTGAGAGAGGAAGAATGGAGTGGGAGTGAGCGATGTAGTCTTTGAGATGAACCGAAGAAAACTTAGGGCGCATTCCTTTGCCAAGACGCGGAATTGAAGGACTCGATGGAGCTACAACTGGTTGTGTAGCCATAGGCGGTATAGGCTCGGGTGGAGGTGTAACTTGGATGGGGTTCGTCGTTAGTTGTACAATGATTAACGCATCAATATCTGGTTCATGTGGAAACGTCGGCTCATCAATGTGAGATGATGGTTCCTCCATAATGGTCGAGGTGGTAGTAAACGGAAACTCTGTTTCTCGGAAAACCATATCTTACGAGAAAAATAACGTGTTGGTATAAAGGTCGTACAGACTCCATCCTTCCTTGCCATAAGGATAGCCTATAAAGACGCATTTCCGACTATGAGGAGCAAACTTGTCACCCTTGTGATCCAAGTTATGCGCGTAGCAAAGACACAGCTGAATACCCTCAAATGCGTAAGAGAGGGAGCATGTCCAAAAAGCATCTTAAATGGCGTTTTCTCGTGAAGAAGACGTGACGGTATTCGGTTGATCAAGTAACAAGCCGTGAGAGCACATTCAGCCCAAAAATTAATCAGAAGACTCGCCTGAAATCGTAGAGTCTGGGCAGGGCAACATTCAAGATGTGTTGGTGTTTCCTCTCAACCCGTCTGTTTTGTTGAGGTGTTCTGACACAAGATGTCTCATGAAGAATGTCATTTTGTTTGCTTGGCTTGAAGAAAAACAGTGCAATCATTATTCAACAAATTAAAATAACTAGAACTAATCTTAACACCAACACCAGAAAGCATTTTCACAACATGAGAAGACGGACGACCCAGACGACGATGCCATAAAACCCCATCATCGCCAACACTTGTCTGAAGAGCGGCCATAGTCTTAATTCCCTTGAAGTGATACAATCCCTCTTTCTCATGTTCTCCCGCCTCAATTAGCGTCCTAGTGATGCGGTCCTACAAAACGATAAATTTGTCGGTACGTGGCCAACGACAAAGTTATCAGTAACGAGTTGGCCAAACGAAATCAAATTGGTGTTGAAACCATCCACAAAATAAAAAAATTTCAACACAAGTCGAGAAGTCAGTCGGACGGTGCCTTGTGTATAAGACACAATATTCAACCTGAGTTACGTTTGCACGTAAAGCAGATCCTCATCCCCGTCTAGCTGAGCCATTGTTAGAAGCTTGCAGGTTGACACGGTTGCGTGGTCGATCTCTCCACCAGGGCGGAAAGCCAATGACACGAAAGCCCATGGTTGCATCGTGTCCGAGACGACCGCAGCTGCTGCATATGATTGTCGGGTCAATCGGGCTTCATTGTCGAGCGGCACCATTGTCGGATGATCGTCGAGGAGCTGAAGCTTGAGCCGCAAAGCTCATGACGACAACTTCTTTTCGAGCATTCAATTGAACAGTTTTGTTTTGTACAATTGTTTGATGAACACTATCAAGATTGGGCAGTAGAGCTTGTGCACATATTTGAGAACGTACTGCACCATGAGTAGAGTCATCAAAACGATAAAGAAAGTCATGAACTTGTATGATATCACGCTCTGCTTCATGTGCAGTACCCATGTTACACTCACACTTTATGGCATCCCATGTTTTCGTGAGACGCCCGAAGTAATCATCAACAGTTGAGCCAGATTGACGACATATCGCGAGAGCACCTCGCAAGTGTTGATAGCGAGCTTCACTTTTCACCACAAATCGTCGTTTGATAAATTCCACAGATCTTTTGCTACTTGTTTGTCGTACGAGGCTTCGCTTCAATCGTTAACTTGTCAAGTCACAAGAAGATGATTATTGGCCATCCAATCTTCGAGATCCGATTAATCATCGGCCGGTTTCGGGATGTTTCCATCAACAAAACCGATTTTCTTCCGGCAACTCAGGGCCATCCTTAGATTTGTGGCCCATTCGTCATAGTTCTGTCCGTTCAACAACGGTTGACAGATAACAGCTTCGGGGTTATCACTCGAGGACAGATCATAGGGAGAAATCGTTCTCCGAGTTGTGGTTTCGGCAGGAATGATCACAGTTGTAACATCATCATCGGCCATCGTTGGTTTCGAAGAACAACCTGAGAATAAAGAGGTTGTTTAGGTCAAAGTTTCGAAGAACAAGCCGAGAAGAGAAAGCTTGTTCAATGTTAAACGAAGAGAGTAAGAGTCAAAGAAAAAAAGAAAACAAAGAACAGAGAAGATAGAAGTTGGACAGGTATTACCTTGATGGTACTTCTTGTTAAATTTGTAATCATTTATTCAAAAATCTTTATAAAACATATTCCACTTCTCTTATTATGACCTTCGCATTGTCCGTGTAACAAATTTTCCATTTATGTTTCTAAGTTAATTAATTAAACAAGTTCGTGCTATAGCGATCCTCGCATCAACAATCAAAATATATTTTCTAGGACTAGGGTTCATACACACATGCGTAACAGCATAAGTGTGTGGTGCAAAAATCATGTTCTTCCTTAAAAAAAAAAGAAGGGAAAAATCATTTTCTAAAAACTCAGTACAAAAGTAGACCTCCAAAAAAGAAGATATATAGAACTCACCTTTAATTATGGTCAACAGAAATGACGAAGTTAAATAGCGCTCGAGTCTTCTAAAGATTTTCTTGCCGACCGTCAAGGGAAGAACATTTTACTGCCACGTTACAATTCTAATGTCACCATACCTTTTCATTTGTCATATTTTCATCTTATCCTATGTCACTTCTTTTTGTCGCCACCATTTGCAGTCGTCTTATTTATATATATACGTCACATTACTGTGAAAATGTTATGTAATATATCACAAGTGGACGGGATCGAGAAACATAAAACCGAATATGTAACGTAATAGGATCCGACTCATAGAACTCGCTCAAAACAAGACAAAATAAAACTTTCACAAGAAATCTCTAAAAATAAACCAAAAATATATATACTGATTACTCTCTGGCAACTTCTCCACTGGAATCACCACCAAAAGGTTCAAGCAGGCGACGTTCTCTCGATCTTCCCCACTCATGCATAGACAAATGTAGTTTTGTCCCGGCGAGAAGAAAATCCGCCGCTTGAACCGCCGTTAAAATCTCAACGATTTTAGTCAATATGGTCAACCTTAGCTTATCAGCTTCAGCCAACAAACCAGCCATATCCTCTTCATGCTTATCAATCGCACGTTCCACCGCCACATCAGTCTCCCCGATTACGTCTTTGTAAAACGCCGTGACGGCGATAGGCATATCCGCCATGTCCTCTTGTAAGCTCGCCGATTGCTTAGCCAGCTTATTCTCTTCGTCCACCGTTTTCAGATGAAGCTCGTTGATCTTGAATAACTGCTCAGCCGTTAGATCACTCATCGACTCTCCTCCTCCGATTCCGCCAGGTGTGTCATCTAGAGCTATGTTTAGACCTGCGGATCGGAGGACCAATATATATATATATATATATATATTTTAAATTAATTTTACGGTGTTATTATAAAAAATAATAATAATCTACATAAATATATTATATCCTCTTTAGATTAATAAAATAGTTTATTTTAATCCTAAAAACTAAACTCCAGACTATAAATCTTAGACCTTAATCACCCTCCAAAACCTAAATTATAGACCCTAAAATCTAATCACATGATATATTTTTAATTTTAAAAGATTCAGCCTATATTTATTAACTTATTTTATATTTACCCCAATTTTCTCTGATAATCATGTAAATACGAAAATATATATCGAACTCTCTAATCTCGATATTAAATGCATTTAAATACTAAATTAAAAGAAGTTTAACATTCATGAAAACCTATAGTTTACATATTGCAACTCAGAGCAAAATTGTTTTTTCTTTCAATAAGATAAACACGCCTCTGGATCTTACCACCGATATTGTTGTTACGGAGGAAGTTAGTTAGACGGAGCTCGGTTTGAGACCCACACATGGCGTAGACGAGTCGTATAAACGAAGAAGGTCGACAACCACCCATCCACAGAAGTGCGTTTTCAAGACAAGTGTTCCATGTCGGAGCGAAATAGTTTGAGCTATATTGACGGAAGTGTTCCGACCGTTTTCCCGCGTAGTCTTCAACATCTCTGATCGCGGTTCGTATCAAATCTCGAAGCTTGTTATGGTCTTTTTCACCGTTTGATAAGGCTTGTTTAAGCTCCGTCACGCGTTTGGCTTGTAAACTCATCCACTCGTTGTAACAATCTTGTTGAAGTTTTTCTATGCTTGATGAGCTCGGGTTCTCCATTAATATATATGAGTTATTTTCTTGGGGTTTAATTTGTATTCTCTAGCTATATCTTTCGTGCGGTTTATATAGTTTCAGATTATAACGTTTTAGGAAGTTAGAAGAAAACTCGTGGTTTGAGGATGTAAAAAGCAAGAAAACAAAATCATGCATAGATGCATTATGTGCAATTACACGGTTACGGAGGAGAGGACTTGTCGTTTTTGAATCTGTTTATTTTCCGTATTTTTCTTAAATAAATATATTTGGTTGTATGCCTTCTCTCATTGCAATTTGCAAGCGGTCATCGTTGTAGGCGGAAAAGAGTAAACCTCTTCGCTTAAGTTTCCCATGTCTTCCATTTGATGAAAAATAGAAAAGAAAAGTAAATAACGACAACGTAAAACTATATTGAAAACTTGTAATTTATTGAATGCACGTAAGTACGTAAAGGTTTTAACTGCTAATTAATTAAAGAGTAGATTAATGGTTGAGAAAACTGTCTTTAATAAAGATAATTCGGCAACAATCTTAAGGTATCATAAATCTAGGGTTAAATATCTCACCGATAAAATCCGGGTCTTAGGACTTCCTAAAATGACTGGTAGATATACAGTTTGTAAAATGAAATTGTGTTTTTTCCTAGGTTTCAAATATTTGGGTAATTGCGTTGACAAAAAGAAAAGGTTTCAAACTTTTGGATATTACCACTAAAAATCCTCTTTTTACTATTTAACCTGTAGTTTCTGTTTACTATATAAGCTTATTCGCGGAACTACCATATACCATATATATAGTTAGGTTACATGAAAATTCAGTTCAATGTTGTTTCTTATTCAATAAATATTTCAGAATCAAAATCTCTTAGAAATATGGAGAATCGTGGCAGAAATATAAATGTTAAATATTGCAATTTAAAAACGTGACGTTTCTGTTTAAAAATGCAACGGAAATATACCTTTTAATTTTAAAATTAACTCATGAATAAATAATTTGAAAACTTATCTTTTTCTTTTTTATTATTATCTAAGAAGGGTTCGAGCTTTGAGTCTTAATCACCCATTATCTAAGACCAACCTTTGCTAATACCTGATAACACCAACCTTTGCAAATATATGATAACACAGCCTAAAACATTCTTCCCACCTAACTAGAAATTTAAAAACATACCTTTAAACTTAATATTTATGTATTGGATCAATGTTTCAAATATTTTTTCTAGAATATGATTTTGGTGTCTTACTAGATATTTTTAGTTATGTATATATTTAGCTACATATTCATGTTTTTACCATGTAACCGTTTCATAACTTTTTTCAAAAGTCGTTTACATGTTTTTATGTTTCGTTTTCGCACACCTATTTTTATTTATGGAGATACTCTGTGTAGCGTAAGTCTACATTAAGTTCAATGAACATTTATTAAATTTCTGTTTTTATTTATGTGCAACATAGATACGTAGTATTTTAACAAAAAAATAAAAAACATAGATGCATAGTATACAACCGTGGGAACTTTAATAAATGTTCACTGAACTTAATGTAGACTTACGCTACATAGAGCATCTCCATTGTTCTTTCTTTGTCTTGTTCTTACTTTTTACCTGTCTCTGCACTCACCGACTCATGTGATCTCCACTACTTTTATTTGTTAGGATCGAATCTCTTCTTTCTTCTTTTTCGTTTGTTTGTTATCACAATTTTTTTTTGTTAATTACTACTGTTAATTTTTTTCGGTCGTAAAAATGCCAAAAATAGTTGTACTCCAATAAAACCACATTTTAAAACTTGCCAAAACAAACATCCAAATAAAAGAGAAACGTATTAAGTTACATAAATTGTGAATTTTAAAAACCTTAATAGTATAAATTGTTTAATAAAATAAAAACAGCAGTGATTCATGGAACTTAACATTAACATTGAAGAAAAGAAGAGATTCATGCATACATAAATTTGGTACAGTAAAGGTGTGAATCTAGACACAAACCTTGTGAATGCTTCCCTTCATGAGTTTTCGTGTAGGCTCGTCGACACGTTCCATACGTGTCCCGTTTTCGTGTTATATGCTAAAAATAGATCTGCAACGCTTGACGTACTCTATGTGTCCAGCACTCACGTGATCTTCATATCAACACAAATAGATATGTCCAGCACTCACGTGACCTTCATATCAATACAAATAGAAACCAAATCTTCTTTTCTTACTCAAATTAAACAAAAATAAAATTGAAAACATAATTATTTTGACATTTGTTATCTTTTAAAAACCAAATTTTTTGAACAGAATTCGGAAAAAAGTCTAAATTGCTATCGAAAAATATAGTCTAAAGTGAACACCAAAATTATCAACCTTTTTTGTGGAAGTTCATATAGGCCACGTTAATTGTTTACAGAAGCTGCAAAAACCGCCATGTCTATATGCGCTTGATTAAATCCATCGTCTATAATGTAATTGTCAAAATGTATATATCCTAGACAATCGCTTAACCCGTTTTCTTAAACATTATTCTTCCCTAATGGAATGCTTGATTCCTTTGTTCATGAATTGTTTTCTCTTTTCTTTTCAATTTCTCAAACGGGATAGCTTTGCCGTTGACAACAAAAAAAAAGAAGCCCATTAAAGGCCGACCAGAACGGCCGAAACAAGAGAAAGAAGAACCCCACTAATGACTTAGTTCTCGTCTCAAAATTCTTAACCTATATCTATTAAACCCAACCCAAAACAGCACCGCATGTCACATTATTTAATTATTAGTCTGTTTTGGCCTTTTATTTACTATATAATCATCATCACACACACAAATATGGAAGCCTGAAAAAATGATTAAGGTTTATTATAATTTAGATTTTTGAGTTGTTATAACTAATCTAAATAATTATTTCTTTTGAATTTAAACACAATCATCTGCTTTCCTGTAATGCTTTCGGTAAATTTTCATAACTTTTAAATCAAATTAGTACAATTTTAATCATCAAACAAACAGAAAAAGCTTCAATTGAACTATACATATATAATTAGATATACACATTAGTAGAGGTTGACTGGCAACTTACGTGGGAGATATGTTCCACGTTGACGCTAAGGATGGCTAAAAGAGTGGCACGTGGATCCACGTGAGCCATCTGTTCTTTGTGTTTACCTGCCGTTTCAGGTCTCTCAGAGGTCCAAAACCCGTTAGCCATTTATCGATTCTTCTTCACATTGAAGAAACATCTTACTATTATTTTTAATTATTTATTGGTATTGTCAATACATCAATTTCTGTAGCTCTGTTGATTATATGCATAATGTTCTTATTGTTATTTAAAAAATACTATATAAGTGATCTCATTAAAAAGCATGAGGAGAATTTTAATTCATCGTATAAAAATTATTCAAGATAATTTCAACTAACTATATACTAATTTTGCAAAGCTTCACATATATGCAGTCGGCGAGTGATGCGCGTAAGCCATGCAACTATTGTAATCTCCCTTCTCTTCCATCTGTTACGTCTTCTCTTTCAAGGTTTTGAATTTTCTTTCATAAAATTAATTATTTAATTATAAATAGTTTTTTACGATGAGCGTATACGTAAATATACACGTATAGGTGTTTATGTACATTCGATTTTTATATACATGCGTATCCTTTTTTATTTTTTTTGTTAAAGTTTCACATACGTATACATTTAAAACATCTATATACGGTCACATGTTGCATGTCGACATTGTCGAGGTCCTTGTTCTAGTTTATTTAGTCAAATATTTCACTGGCTTTCTTTTTTTGTCAAAATATATTTCATAGTGACTTAACACAAAATAAAATGTTTGATTAGTAACCAGCAAATAGTGTATAATAGTTTTTACTATTCCGTAAAAATCTTTACTTAGTCATATTTAAACATACAAGATTATAAATTTGCGTTCGATCATCTCATCTTGTTACTTGAAATAAGTATATCAAAGTGTCGGTTTATTTGTTTTATTTTGTTTGGTAATTGTATTATTTATTTTTAATCTACTTATTAGCCTCGTTTTATATATATTTTTTCGTCATTCCGTACGTAGTGTTATAAAACCATGACGATATAACAGAAATAGATTAAATATGATTACAATTTACATATATACATTCACCTGCGAATATATAAAATTGTATATATCTATATATAATATAGATAGACGTAGGTATAAATACTGCCTCAAAATGCTAAATGTTATATGGAAAAACGATCAACAATCTAAATGAGAAACCAAGTAGAAGAGAAGTTCCAAGAGTTCTACGAGAGTTGGGTTTTTCAACTTGAGCAATATCTTCATCAACTCTTAATTGCTCATGACAACAACACTATGAGTGAGGTCGAGCTTCGAGGTTTGATCTCAAAGCTAACTACACATCACAAAGCTTACTACACAGCGAAATGGGCAGCCATAGGAGAAGACGTCTTAGCTTTCTTCGGACCGGTTTGGCTTAACCCGTTAGAGAAAGCTTCCTTTTGGTTAACCGGATGGAAACCGTCGACGGCTTTTCGGATGCTTGAGAGGCTGAGGAGGTCGTGGAGGCCGACGGTGGTGCTTGTGGACGCTGAGGTGAAGAAATTGGAGGAGCTGAGACTTAAGACCAAGTTCGAGGAGCAAAAAATTGAGAGAGAGATGGAGCGGTATCAGGTTGGTCCAGGGTTTGTATCCGTACGGATCTCAGATTTTTTATAAAAAGAAATTGTTTCAAATATTGAATATTCATGAATTGGAATTCCGAATTTTATTTATAGAAAATTGGATAGCCATTTTCAGTTATTTTTCCACGAACCCATACAGACGTACCCTCGGCCAGAAGGCTTGCGGCGCAACTTGCGTTAAAAAAATTCGATGGTTCACGGCCATAAGGCTTGGAAACTATCTTTTAAAAAGCTTCATTTAAATTTATTTCAAATTGTTTTCAAGTGTATCAAATTTTAGCACTTGTCCGAACATAAATTGGTTTATCTGCTAGATAGTATATATCAAGGTCTAACTAGTTTTAGTAATTAAAAACATTACAGAAGTATGTGTATTTTAGTTATATAAGACGACATTTTTTGTGTTAGATCTAGTAATTTTATTTGTTCGGTGCTAGTTGGATACATTTTTAAAACTTTTACTTGTTTTATTATTCCCAAACAGCTAGAACATATTTATTGATAATTTGCCGAATGGTGGAATGATTCCGCAATTCTAGAAACTTAGCCAGTTAGTTACATTCGTTTTGGAACCCTGTTTTACATTCATCTATTTTTTTACGATTTACATGACTAATAATTACTTGAGACTTGTCCTTAGATGGCTATGGCTGATCCGAAGATGGTGGAGCTGGCTAGGCTTGGATGTCACGTCAGTGAAGAATCGGTGGTCGTGGTGGAGGCGGCGGTGAAGGGATTGGCGACAGGGCTTGAAAAGATGGTGAAGGCGGCGGATTGTGTGCGGCTGAAAACGCTTAAAGGTATTTTGGACATTTTAGCTCCGCCGCAGTGCGTTGAGTTTCTGGCAGCGACTGCTACGTTTCAGGTTCAGTTACGTCGGTGGGGAAACCAAAGACAAAATGTCATTCACTCCTATGGTTACTGACACGTACTTAAGGGTAGTTTCGTCTTTTGTCGTATACTGTCTGTTTTTCCTATCTTTCATATTTTACAAAAAGAAGAGAACTTCCATCAACTGCCTCTTTTCTTTTGTGTGAAAAAACTTTATTAAATGACTTGAGAATTAAAGGTTCTTCAATTCTCATTTTCAAAAATGATATATATATATATACACATTTAAAAACATATCGAAACTCGTGTAAAGGTTCTTTATTAAACTTGATATGTTTAACATTTTGATGTTTACAATAACATTAGTAAGAAGATAATGTAATTGGGTTGAATGATCCAAATTTTTTTTTGGATTTTTCATTGTCTAACTTTGGTCCAGTCAAAGTGATGACCAAAGTTAATTTACCGTTACAACCCAATTTCGACATCGTGTCATGAGGCCTAACTTGAACCCAAACCTAAATGAAATAAAGAGACAATGGATATAAGGATCTCTTAGGGTTTTATTCTATCAATTTTTTGCCTCTTTATCTTTATCAGAAAGAGATAGAGATTCTGAGACGAGGAGAGAAAATAGAAAATTTTAAAAAGACCAAGGAGAAAAAGACAGATTCAACTAGTTCAGGGAATGACTTGAGAATGAAAATGAGGATTAGTTATATACATTTATGTTTAACGAGTTTCGACATGTTTAAAATTTTGATGATATATACATTTAAAAAATTTATCCTCTTTTCTTTTGTAACGGAAGAGAACCTTTATCCTTATTTTCATTAATTAAACACATATCGAAACTCGTATATATCATCAAAATCCATCGAGAAGGAAACACTAATCAAAACAAACTGAATGGTGAAGAATCAAGAAACCAAAAGCTCATATAAGAAAACTGATCCAAGAAACCAGAAGAAGAAAAGATAAATACAACGTAGAGAGAGGGAGCATTAAATATGACTTGGGAAACCTCTGAGTGACTTAGCGGGTTTGATCGAGAGATCGATTGATTGGTCAAGTTGCTTCAGAGGACAAGATCTCGAGCTCTGCCCACCAAAGAGGAGAGGATCTTGGAGTAGCTTTTTCAGGAGTTATGTTAATAACTTGTTTTAGTTGTGCCGCTACATCTTTCATTGAAGGTCTATGTCTCTGCTCTGGTTTAAGACATTCTCTTATCACATCGCATATCACTTCAAGCTCTTCTTCTTTGAATGTCTTTAACGATGGATCCATCATTTTTCCTAAGTCGTCGTTTTCCAGATATTTTGATGCCTGAAAGATTAACAGGACCGTTAATAAACGGATAAAATATATTTTGCTTTTTTCTTGTTGTGATTAGAGAGGGATTAGTAAGTAATGTTTATATACCCATTGCTCGATAGATCCATATTCGTCTGAGAAAGAGAGCTTTCCGGAGATTATTTCGAGCATTAAGACTCCAAAGCTATGGACGTTAGTCTCTGGTTCTGGAGGTAGTAGCAATGATGCTTGCTCTAATTCACCACTCGCATGTTTTTTCGGATTTAATCTTGCCTCTAAGTTGAAAGGAATCTCCGAGACCTTCAAAATTCGGTTAACCAAATATTTTAGCAGCTAAATAAGACAACATCATTAGAGCACTTTTTCGGAAGTTTCTTAAATACAAAACCTTCAAAACCAGTTTCAGAGATTTTATAGCAAACCTTGGCTGCGTAGTCATCGGTTAGGTAGATTTCTGATGAGTTGAAGTCTGAATGTGCCATGGGAGGGTTCATCTCGTGCATATGTTGTAGACAATAAGCTGTTCCCATTATTATTCTCATCCGTGCGCCCCAATCAAGATGCTCCATCTCCTTATCTGATAGCTAGAAAACGTTACTAACCGAGAGAGGGAAGCCAAGAGAAAGAACATCAAGAGACCGAGACCGATGTTTTTACCATGCAAATGTTCGAAAAGGGTTCCATTTGGAGCATATTCAAAGACCATCATCCTATTAAAAGGGTCATCTTCTTCACAGTATCCAATCAGATTCACAAAGTTCTTATGGTTGATCCGTGACAATGTATCAATCTACAAAAATATATACATTAAAAAAATGTTTATAATAGTAAAGACCTTTAGTTTAAATTTCTCGAGTTATTAACCTTTCTACGGTAGGCCATTTCCATGGCTCTTGTCCATTCTTTAGATTCAGAAATCGAGGTTGAAGCCACAGCTATCTCAACACCACTTGACAAAGTTCCTTTATACACAGTGTAACCATCAAATGCCTCTATAATATTGCTGAAATCTTCACAAGCTGTTTCTAGCTCAGACCGATTGAGCTTTGGTACCCCTAGAAATGTCGTCATGTTCTCAGTTTCAATGTTAATGTTCCTTATAAAAACAGAGTAAACAATGGAAACAGAGAGAAGAAGATTTTACCGGTAACAAAAGCTTTCTGTAATTGTCCACTAAGACCAGTTTTCCAAGGACCTATGCTCTTTACAGCTCTTTTCCGGCAGAAGAACATAACCGCTACGATAATCAGTAAACCGACGAAAGAAGCAACTGCAATAACCACATACAGCCATACACGTTTTGATCCTTTTGACTGTTTATTATCTTGTGGTTGATTCTTAGAGGAATCCGTACTAGTGTCCTCCTCAGGAGAAGGTAAAGGAGAGACTAAAGGCGGTGTTCTCTTCTTTGCATTGGTTACCGCAGGGAAAGACCCGCTGCTTCGAGGGAACGCTTCAGTTATAATCCCGGGAGAAGGACTAGGAGCAGAAGGAGCAGGCGCAGCCGCTATGTTACTTGTTTCCACGAGTAACTCACGTCGTTTGAAGATATCAGTTTCCTTCAAAAGACCTGCAAGAATCAGATTGAAATTTTCAAGTACTAATCTTTAGTTTCTGCCGCGCTAAAAATGCTGAATCCGGATTGTTTTGGCTTACTCGGAAATGCTTTCAAGAAACGTCTGGAGGTTGCTTTGATTTGGAATACAATAGCTTCTACCTTTTTTACTCGAATGATACGGTTTCTTGAAACACTATAGAGAGATGAAAGGTGAAGATGAATAACCAAAAAAACACTCTCGTGTTAGATGAATCAAAAAATTACAGAGCTTACCAATGTCCAAGTCTTCTGTTTGCACAGCCAAGAACAGCCAAAGAAGAGAACTTTGGACTCTGGTTTAACCAGACTTCATATGAAGATTGAAGTCTTAGGATCTTTATTCTCACGTCACCCGAAAATTTGTTACCAGAAAGCAACCTAGGTCAGTTCAACAAAGTCATAGTAAAACAAAAATTAAGTTATACTCTTTTCAATACATTTTGATAAGCACTGAACCATTAGAAATTTTAACTCACAAGTGTTTTAGCGATAAGTCATTGCGTAGCTCGGGTGGAAACTGTCCGCTCAAATCATTATCTCTCAAATCCAAGACTTTAAGTTTTGCGAAACTCCCATACTCCTTTGGAATTCCACCGGAGAAATGGTTCCTTGAGAGTATTCTGTAAGAACGAGAAAGCGGTTTAGTCCATAAAAACCAACCAAACATCGGAAAATCGGAGTTTAGTCGTCAAGGAGAATCTGTAGAAGAGATCTTACAGAGATCTTAAGTCACCCAATTGGCTAAGCTCAGGAGCTAACGTTCCTTCCAAAGAGCATCCACTAAGATCCCTATTAAAAAAAAATAGAGATCACAAGGAACCAAACTTTATCAGAACATAGAGACAGCTAATGATCTCATCTACATAGTTTTAGTCTATAACAGAGGAACTTACAGAATCTGCACTTTACCGTCAACACAAGTTACCCCTGACCAGGAGCAAAGATCTCTACCAGAAACATTCCAATTTTCAAGAGTTCCATAAGGATCGAAGTTCACTCTTGCCCGGAATTTCAACAATGCGAATCCTAAATACATCACAAACTAAGAACCAAACACCAAAAACAAGAAGAAAGAAGATGGGATTATAAAAATCTAACCTTGGGAATTGAGGGACAATGAGAGAGGAGCTTGGAGGCCAATGATCAAGAAGATGAAGCAAGGGAAATGGAATCCACAACCCATTATTATAAGGTTTTACAACGAATACTATACTAAAGATTTTTCCTAAATTACAAATCAATATCCAAAAAACACCATTTCCCAGAAACAAAGAAACAAGCTTTCTCTTCTATATAACCAAACCCAAAAAAAAGAAGAAATTTTTATTTTTCTATATATATTACAATGTACAGAAAGCAGAAAGTTCTCGGATATCAGGGTCCTTCATCATTTTCCAGGTTTGAAAATTTGATTTCACAAAACCCTTTTCATCACAGTGTTTATCTCCGGGATCTAACAGCTCGTTTATGTCTCTTGATACCTGAAGAAAATGCAATCAAAAACAAAATTTTAGATGAAAATTATGAATAATAATTACGAAAAAGGGATACCTTTATGTTTTTCAAAAAAAACATAAAGCAAATCATTTTTTTCTTGTTTAAATGAAGAACATTGCAAATAACGTAAAAAAATCAAACAAATGATTGGAAAAAATAAAACTTACTGTAAAAAGGAATTCCTTATAATGCGAATTATTATGTTTCTGGAAAAGTGATGAAACCAGCGAGGAGGTAGGGGAAGACAATGTTGGTGGGAGCCGGAGGGGATTAAGAAATCAAAATAACCCCATAAAATTGATGTTAATTATAATTAAAAAATCCAAAACAATTTATTTTTAAAAAATCGATGTCTTGAATATTTGCAAGGATGATGATGATCGATGATGATGTCAGAGTTTTCTCTCTTCGACCATCTTTGGTCTCTCCAAGGCCAAAGGGTGGTGCCTCCTCTCTCCTCCCCTCGCCCTTATCTTCCCTTTTCTCTCTATGCACAATTTGTTTTCTTTTTTAATATTTCCAAACAAGATTCTAATTTCACAATCCCTAATTCCTTGTAATTTTTTTTTATGATTAGTGATTAAGATTATACGTGTTTAATTCTGCAAACGACCAATATAATTTTAGTGAATTTTTATACTTCTCATAAGCCAACGCCACCTACTCATTTTTTAAGTATTTTTTTAAAATCGAATTCAACAGTGTAATGAGACTAATGGGACGTGCCTGCATTATACTTAGAACTAGTAGGGCCGGCAATAAAATAGTAAATCTTTCTGACCGTTGGATATCATTAATCCAACGGTTTTCATATCCTTGTGTATTATAATGAATACACTACTACACAAGATAAGTTTTTGCCAATTAATGTGCATGAATAAATCATCAGTATTCACTCCATCTACATGCCTCCCATGACTTCTTAATACTATATAGTAGTATTTTTTTTTCCGGCAAGATCTAACTAAATGTAAAAAAAATGCAGTTGATGATATGAACATAGAAGTCAACTAAAACTTGTATATGTGTAATTTAGACGAAGATAATTCTAATTTAATATGATGATATTGATTTTTTAAAACAAATTTTTAGCTGGAAACGGCCAATTGTTTCTATATAGATGCTTCGTCGGTTAAATTCGGATCGAACTGAAAATTTTCTTGTAGAGGCGAAATGCTCAACAGATACCTAATTATTGAACCGATATTATGAATCACAGAATATTGTATAAATGTCCCGGCATAAAGTGGATACGTCAGAACCGGTTCGCCACGGGATCCATATTTTATCAAACATTAATGAATAATAACATTAGGTCTTCAGTTACAAAACATGTTGTCCGAAAAACAAACGCCACAAATTATAAAACACACAAAAATAAAATTGAAAACAAAGAATCAATCTCGGAGTAAATTCGTGTTTACCTGCAAGAAAAATAAGAGGCAAACTTGAAAGCTATATATTAATTGAACTGTTCTGAAAAAAAAGTATTTTGTCTCTGATTTTATGTATTGCGCTGACAAGAGGTATGAACAATCAGCTCCTGCATAGAAATTCACAAAGAGGAGTATATAAACTAAATGTTTAATAATACAAAATAATATATCACGGAAATTGGATTTTTATAGAAAATAAAATGCTCAGAGAGTATTTAATACCTGAGAGTAACGAACGTGATCGTTATGAACATAAGATGTTTTAACAATTGTTTCCCATTTCGTAGATTCAAGAATTTCTTGATTCAGTTTCTTGGCACCAACTTGACCTAAAACGGCTCCGTACGGTCTCGGGTACACCGGCGGGAGGAGGGTTCTTCGGAGCCAAGGCCGAGTCGGAGTTTCCGGCAATGGCGGAGGAGAAATCGGCGATGTGCTCTCCGACGATGCTTTGAGAATTTTCCCTGACCTGTTGTTCCTTCTTCTGTTTACTTCCTCCGCAAGAAACCTCGAGTCGGGAATTGTCGCCCGTTGGATCCTCGAAGGAGTTGAGATCGAGTTTCTAAACATTCTGATTTCTCCAGAATTAGAATAATTTGGACGAATCTCTCTTCTTGTTCTTGTTGGATACAGTTCTTGAGACTTGCTTATTCCTCTGTTTAGCCTTTTGAAGCTCTCTGGTTTCTCTGGAGTTCCGAGAAAACCGGTTTCCGAACAAGAGGTTCGGTACGGAGAGATAAAACCGGAAAGTCGTCTAGTTGACCAGTTTGGTAACCCGGTTTGTTCACCCGAATGTTTCAAAACCCGGTTTGATCCTGAATTCAAAGGAACCGGGTTTAGAAACTTTAATGAGTTCTTAGCACAGAGCCTTGGCAAGAATCCACAAGCTTTCTTGGTAACATTTGGATAGATTCTGTGATAAACATGAACATCATCATCATCATCATCATCGTCATCATCATCATCGATGTTTAAATCATCATAAAGGCTCTGAATAATGGCAAAATGTTCATGTTCTGCAACTACTTGACTTCTTTGGCGAGTTACAAGAGCTTCTCTGTTCTGAGTGGTTTGCTTCTGCTCTGAAGAGTTATAACAAGAAGAAGATTGATGTTTCTGATGTGTGAAAGCCATTGCTTTAGCAGCTGGTAAGAATCTCGACATCATTAGATCGAGACTTTCTCTAGATTTCTCATCACCCTCAGATTTCTCAGCGTTCTTCTGGATTTCGCTAACTCCACTTGTGCTGCAGTTAACAGAGAAGCTTCCATTTGAAGGAACCGTCTCTTCATCTTCATCTTCGTCTTCATCGGTTTCTAGTAAACCTGATTCTTGAGTCAATGTAGCCAAGTCATCTTTTGGTTTTCCAGGGATTTGTTCCCACACAAAAGGAATTGAAGCTGATTCGGTGAGATGATCAAAGCTCTGGTCTGTTAATACAAAAACCGGCGTTTCTTGTTTTATGCTCGGAGATGATCGAAGCTCTGGTCTTGTAATCGTCGTCTTCTTGTTCTCTGTCTCACTCGAATGTTCTGTTTTAGTCGGGATGCGCCTTATTGATGGTAACGGAGCATACAAATTCAATTTCTTCCCCTCCATTCTTGAAAAAAATAAAAGAATAAAGGAACAGAGTCTCTGTTTTGTAAGATACAGATCTAGGAGCATTAAAAAGGATATCAGTCTATGATTAGACAGAAGCTTTTAAAATAGCTCCGCTTAGTTCAAGCAAGAATCAGAAACTACTGATCTCTTCTTCTGATGTGTGTTTTGAGATTATAACTGTTCTTATTAAAGTAAAAAGAGAGAATAAAATAGAAAAAAAGAGAGGTTGTACTTGTATATATATAGAGAGAGATTAGTCTGGCCCCAAGATTGAAGGCTCGAGTTTAGGAAAATAGCAGATGAATCTATGTAGGTGTGGGCAATCGGTTTAACCGGGTTAAACGGTTCGGTTAATTCGGTTTCTCGATTTTTTGGTTTTTTTCAAATCCTACCGAATTGAACCGAATAAAATATTGGTTTGGTTCGGTTCGGTAGTTGGTTTATTCGGTTCGGTTATAGGCTTAAAAATTAATTTCAAAGTGAACCAAATTTATTTATTTATCGGTTTATTCGGTTAACCGATAATAAATTAAGAGCCAATAAAACAATTAACAAATTTACAACTAAAATTACCAAGCCCATAAAAATAAATTACAAACGCATTAAAAATTAGGGTTTTCGATAGTGTGTGAGGACTAGACAGCGATGGTGACGGTGACGTATGGCCGTTCGATCTCGCATTCGACGAGAACTGTTACCAAGCAGCCATAAAGAACATTATAGAAAGAAAAAAGAGTAATCAGAAGCAAAGTTTACATGTAGTAAGATCGGCGATGTTGAAGTTTTTCTTGTCGTTGCTCATTTTGTGAGGATTTAGAGACGAAAATGAGAGATGTGAAGCAGAAGCAACAAAAGGAGAAGCATAAGGTTTCACTAGGGTATCAAAGAGGTAGAAGGAGAAGCGGCTGAGAGAGAAAAATGGAAAAAACACAAAGTAGAGTTAGGAGTTTCTATTTTATGTAACAGATCGTGCCCTGTAACAAAATTTGGATCTGCACATACAGTTTAACTCATATTACATTTAACATATTTCCTATTAAATAAGCCCAAAGTAGTCTAGATATATTAAACGCATCTAACCCTAGCTTTTCATCTATCATTTTTTAGTTCTTCGTCTTTCTTCGAGTTTATCCATAGCAGATTTTCAACGTCCCCAACTCATCATCATTTCTTGGTCTGAGTTCATGAAGCTGCTTCGACGACAGGTGACGGTTGGGAGAGAACCGAAGAACCGTTCGGTTAGGTGATGCCGAACCGAACCGAACCGGTAACCGAATTCCCAAAATAATTTTGCCGATCGGTTCAAGCCTCTTCTCACAATCGGTGTTATTAACCAAAACATTCGATTATCTCGGATCGGTTTTTTTGGGTTAAACCGGAAGTCCAAACCTAAATCTTTGAAGTGTGTGACTAAATAATTGTCAATAAAGAGACTTTCTCTTTTATCTTTTTTTTTCTAAATACAATTCTTTGTTTTTTTTTGTCAGCAAATTTTGTGGAGATCTTCTCATGTTTTCATTTTATATAATTGAGCTCTTAACAAGTCTCATCCCCCACAAAGATTTGATTGAAAATTAATGATGAGATCAACAACTTTTGTTTTGCTGTTGGAATTTTATGTGCTGTAAATAGAAAACGATTAGACATTGGAATACAAGAAGATCAGCTACAAAAATTTGGCCCCAAGGTAAAATAGTCATCAGGCAAATAAAAAATGAGAAAAGACATGAGGAGTGGTTGTGTTTGAAGTTGTAACTGTACGTACTTCTAAAAGTAATAAAAGCTTAAATAATATAAAATAAAAAATGAGAAAAGACTTGTATGTGATCCAAAATAAACACTAACTTGTAGTGGACCAACTTCATTGGTAATGTCACACATGTTGCTTTGTCTTTTTCTGAGCCACACAACGTTTTATTTACGGTGCACTAATTTTCTTAATTTTCCAAATGCACTAATTGATAGTTTAATACTTGTTAAAAGTCTCCGCGTCGCGTCGACGGCGGATGATAAGACTTGATTTTAGAATAATCAATTATTTTAAAAGTTATTACAAACAACAACATTCCAAACACACAAAAAGAAAGAAATTACAAAATTGACTGCCCTTGAAGACTCTGCGAACGTCTTCTATGTAAGATATTGACAAATTAACATTTAAATTTTAGATTACAAAGTAGATATGGCACTCATTGTCTAGGTAATCGATTTAAGAAAAAAATATTACTCGCCATTTCTTTTCTATCTCTACTATTCATTAAAATTCTTCAAGTGATGTACTAAATGAAAATAAGAAAAATGAAAGAAAAAGGAACATAAATGGTATTTCAAACAAATTAATTATAGTAAAGAAAGGCTTATTAAGGGGTTTGTTACTTTGGTGTGTGTGTGTAGATAATAGTGTGGAATCAGGAATGTGGTGTGGATCAATCCCGAATTCTATCAATCTACATGAAAAAATTGAAGAAGGTGATAAATATTAAAAATTCTTTTGATAAATATTAACATTTCTTAACAACCAATTCTCCAAAAGTGTCTCTGAATACATTAACGAATTGGCCAGACATTTTATCTAATTTTCTCATACAAAAGGAGGAGGAGAAACCGATGAAAAATAGTCGAGAACTCGATAAATACATTAGAGAAAAATCGATTTAAAAGTTCTGCATCTCTTTCCTTTTTTTCTCTTTTTATCATTGAAAGAGAAAAGTGAAATTAGTTTAGTTGACCAAAATCCCTAAAATTGCGGGAATGAAAGGAACAAGGGAATAAGTACTCTTCACGTGGCAACCACTCGCACAATGCCCTACCACCGACACATTCAAGCCTTGAACAGGCCCACTAGCCCATTTACCTAAGGCCCATTTTCTGACCATCCACGAGAAAACACTAACAATTCTAATTGTCTTTTCTCACAAACTTGTAATGAAAATGTAAAAAACAAAAATATAAAAGAGGCTAACTAAAGAGTAATAAATTATGATGCATATATCTATTTATATAATAATTTTTTTAAAAAAATTTTGTACTAATTTTATAGTTTGGATTTGATATCAATAAAATTGTTTACCGTAAGAAAAAAATGAATTATAGCTCAACCTTTTCACTAAGACTAATAGAAATGTGTAACTATCCTTATGAAAAATGTATAGATACTTTCTATTTACTAATAAAAGAAATTAATGGTTTTCAAACATATATTTGATCTCTCTCTTTTTTTCTACAACAACGTATAATTAATCACTAAAACGACATAAAGAAATGTTTAACGACGCATATCAAAAAAAAAATCGTCTTTCAAGAAAATTATTAAAATGCCGTGCTATCGTTTCGTAGCACTAATTGTAACAATGTGTAATAACCTTCATTTTATTTATTACGTGATCTTTGTATAAGAGAGTACAAGAGAAGGGACATTTATATGAAGACGTATATAAACATTTTATTTTAACGCTAAAAAGTAAAAATCGTCCAGAGATTTATAAATATTACCTACAATTAGTTGTTTGAGTAGTTAATCATATAGACCTTGTTCCATCATCTTCTTTGTGAGCTTAGCAAGTGATTCAAGGTTATACTTAATAATAGTGTCAACAAACAACATCGTTTCTTCCTCGCTATTACCTTTCGGCACATCCACCACGTAACTCTCCACCACCACCGTCTTCTCCTTAACATCCTCCGGTGATGCAATCACCATCGTTTTCGATCTGTAATTAGCAAGCCTATAGTTACCACCAATAATACTAACAACCATCACGTGAGACTCATCGTCTAGCTTATCAAGCCTCTCCCTGCTGAAATCTGCTGGAAGACCGGAAACTAGCGTCACGTCCCGGACGGAGCCTTCTCCTCCTTCTTTGTCGGCGCCGCCGTAGCGAATGGTGCAACTCTTGACGAAACGTTGGTAAGCTTGTGGCTTGTCGAAACGACGTAATATTGACCACACTAGTGGTAGTGGTGCTTCGATGGTCTCGATTACGGTTGAACGACATCTTTTTTGCTCAGAACTTTCCATTTTATGTTTGTTTTTTCAAAGGGAAAGTGATTTTTTTTTTATCGTTTTATATTTTCGTATGACTTGTTAATTTCAAGTGTATCGAACGAACTACATATAAACAATGGCAAACACCGACTAAAATATTTATTTATTCTATATTATTTTTTATTTTTGGGCACAATTTTATTGTTTAATTACGAATTCGTCATGTTTATCTGAAATTTCTATGTTCGATTTGGATTCCTCTTACTATATACTAACAAAAAATATTGCGTAACACTGCTGAAAAACATTACATGTTAATAATAGATCGTTACGTTAACTAAGTGATGGGCAGTTTAATAGTTATTAACTTATTATTAAATAATTTAAAGGTAATAGTTCATTAATATATTAGTAAGAATAACTATACTGAATATGTACCTTTGTAGCAACTGCGAATAAATATGTATAAATATAATATAATCCGAGTCCGTTTTTAAATTTGTTATCAAATAAGCTTTCTGGAAGAAGTAGAATAAGATCTAAGCTTCAAATTTCAACGAGAAAAACAAATTATTTTGGTTTTCGAAAACCTTGAGCTGTAAAATTCGTATTTTCTGGTAGTAAGGTATTTGGATGGACATACCGACATAGTGCCAACTGATGATAAATTAAGATACATATTTTTAGGCAAAAAAACAAATTATGCATGCAAATACATATTTTCATGTATGGCATTTCTTTTGTATTTGCATATGGCATTTCTTCTATTACCGACATCAAGGTATGAAATCATGACGTCATAAAATATTTTATTTTATGCAAATACATTCTCAACATAAAAAAAAAATGGATTGAAAGAGTTATAACTAAATTCCTTATAAAAAGAATCTTAAGACTTACCGAATTTACGAACAGAGATGCCAACTTAAATTCACTACTCCAAACGAGAAAATTTATTTGCTGATTTAGTACTTATCCTACTCACCAAGTGTGTTCTGCGTAAATGCATGGACAACAGTATCGCTGCCTGTGGGTTTGGTCCGCTACAAAAGTTACTGATGAAACTTTTGTTTGGTCTATACCTGTTTTTTGTCTGCGTGGTTAAATTGTTTATTGTTTATGATTAAATGAAAGGCTTAGAAGTTGCACACGTATATGTATATTATATCTATTTATAAACTGTACAGTATATACTGCGATATTTTGTAAACTACTATAAAATCTTGTCGGTATATTTAGGAAGTTTCCTAGGGTCTAAATATAGACAGAACCCAAATGCATGCAATTACTTTCTAAACATAAATATGCAAATTTACAACAACAAAAAAAACCGTCTTTTCCCTTCATCAAACGAAAAAAAAAACATGTTTTGACAAAGAATCAACTCCCTACCAAACTAATAAAAATTACCAAAAATCCATACACCACTTTTTGTGTAATATTGCGACATGGAGCCAAAATAATCATACGTTATGTGGCTAATGATCTCTATGTTTAAAATATATTATGAAAACTTAGTCGGTATTTTGTTATAAAAATCTAGTCGCTCTACTTTTGGAAGTCTGTCGCAGCTATGTTTTGAGAGCTAAATGTAGACGTCTTTGCCCACGAGCTAAATCTAGATGTCATTTAAATTGATGTAGGAACAAAAAAAAGAGAGATGTCACTGAAACCGAAAAGCACACAACAGTATTTTAGCGAAAACATACAAATATTGTTTACAAACACAACTGTTTCTATTCCGTACTCCCTACCAATTTTTGTTATAAAAAATCTAAAATATTTGATTATTCACAAAATCATACCGTGGGCTTATTGCCTACTAAAAAGGTCCAAATGGGGCCCGTCTAGTGCCGAATTTTATATTGTCCACATCTTATACATGATCAGCCCCACAAACCACACAATCATTTGACATAATAAACTCAATTCCATATGTTTTTCTTTACCTATGATTGAAGATCTATTGTAACTCATTTCAAAATCTTTACAAATTCTTGTTTAAATTAATTTAGTTGGAATATATTTTAACTGAGTCACAGTAAGTTAAAAATATCTAACACATGAGTTATTATCATAAGATTCAATAACATAAGTTTGTCACATAATTTATAATCAACTATTTACCATATATAGCAGTAAATTATATTTGGATTTATATTTATTAAAATCTATGATTAAGTTCTTCTCCTCTTAGAAACACTAATTTTCAAGACATCGTTTACTACATGAATGATTCGAGGAAACCAAAAGATGGGTGCAAGTAAAACCTAGTCCTGATAGCAAATACTGAGTATATAGATCAAAACTTCCGTTTTGTAACTAATCGATTCTTCGAACTCATGAATAGCATAAAAAGAAAAAGGCAATTTGGAATTATATAAAAATAAGCTTATCCCTAATATTTCAATAGCAGACTCCAAGCCAACATTTATAAATACTATGGTCAATGGCTAATACTCTATATGGCTACATGTAAATTAATTTAGGTATATCTAAATTTTTTTTTTAGGTATAACTAGAACTCGTATTTCGTGAAAACAAGTCTATGAACGTATTTGTATATGTGTGCACATACACATGAAAGTAATGTTTAATTATATATACATGTAAGAATATTATTTACTTACTTGTGCAGACTGCAGACCTACATGTGTGCAGGTGTATAACTACATCATGATGCATGCAACGGTACATAAATGTTATGTCATTAAAATACATTCACAATTGGGACACACTCTAATATTTTATATCAAACAAAAACTACATTTTTAGATATTATAATCTCCCTTAATCATATGCATACACATACGCAAATAGAATCCATCAGGAAAATCAGGAACTCACTAGTATGAATATATATATATATATATATATATATATACACACATGTGGTTATATGTTCTCCAAGAAGAACTCACGATTATATATGTATAGGGTCAGTGACAATAGAAAAACAGGAAACCCTTGATGGAATCAATCACTATTATTAATCCGATGTTTAGAATTTTGTGGTCTAGTTATTTAGAGAGAATAATTCCAACTCAAAAAGATCATAAATATGAAGATTTTAATTAAAAATGAGAATTTAAAACTGATCACCTATATTGGAAATTTTTTTATACGATAAATTATCAAGTGGACGACTGATTAGGAGTCGAAGAGTTTGCAACATCCTTCTTGACAACAACGACGTCGTTTGTAGTCTTCCTCCTTTTTTTCTTCCTGTACGGAATCCCACGAGCCTTGGCTTGAGATTCCCTCACTTCCCTCAAATGAACCCGGATCGACCCGTTCGCAAACGGGTTAGTATCGGGTGAGCCGCCACCGTGTTCCTCGAAAGCAGCTCTCAACCGTCCGATCAAAGCATCTAGGCTTCCCCAAGCTTGTTTGAGAGGACACGTGCACGGCCCTGGTGGATCAGGTTGTCCGAAGAAGGCACAAGCTTGGTGATGTACTTTGGTCTTACCGAACTGATCTAAGTACCTGAGGAAACTTAGCACGTGGGTGTAATCAAATTGAGACATCATCAACGGTGGATTCTGCGATTTTAGGTATTGGATGAACGTGTTCCAATCGCGGCGTTTCTGCGATTCGTAGTGGCTGAGTGGTTGCTGTGATTGCTTGTGGTGGTTGGAGGAAGAAGACGGATGATGATCAGGTGGATCTTTCGTCGGTGCGTGATGATCCGAAGACATTATTAGGGGAATTCTGATTTTGTTGTTGTTGTTGTTTTGGTATTATATATTTGGTTTATGACCAAATTGAAGGTTTAAAAGCGATAATAAAGTAAGTGAAAGAAAGAGAGATACTGAGAAAATAATGGAACGAGGAGAGAAAATATTGAATTATTCACGATAAAATGTCAAATATATCACCTTAATTCATTTTTTTATTTTAGTACACGCTATAATAACTAAGTAATGATAACTATATACAAATATCATGCATATTTATATAAAATTATGAAAAATTAATCTATTTACACAGAAACTAAATTTTAAAATAACAATCGTTAATTCGTTAGATATTAAACAAAACGTTTTATTTATTTACGATTTTGATCTTATTTACTAGTTTCTTATGTAACGATAAAAGACCTATTTATTTACTGACAACAAATAATTATATATCTGAATGACCAATCTATAAAGTTTGACAACTGAAGAAGATCTATTCAATGAGATTTTGTCCTTTCTCCACACACACACATATATATATATATATATTTGATTGTGCATATTATTATTATTATCATTATTATTATTATTATTTATTTATTTTTTTATTCTGTTAATGAACTCTGTAATAATATATACTACAAATTAGTACACATTAGTATTATATATAACAAAAAGAGAGAATATATTTCAATGGGCGGGACCCGTGAGAAGGTGCCCTCGTTCCTTTTTTTAAAAATATTCTATAATATCAAAATTTATTATTTTATATGGTTTGTTAATTATCTTTTTAGTCACTGATGTGGCTATTTAATTTACACACTGTTATGATATACTCTTCTTTTAAAATTCCTTAATAAATATTAGTTTAAGCTATCCATTGTACGACTAGCAACCAAATCAATCATTATAAGTTTTAATAATGATTTATTAGTTAATTTTTCCAACTTGCTTAGTTTAGTGGCTATTGTTGAATTATGTGGCCTATTATATCTATAACTTTATATTTAGTATAATAATAATAATAATAACACTAATAACGTTGATGAATGATGATTATCGTCATCATCATACTCGTAGCAATAGCCAATAACAATAGATTAGTGAGTATTATTCCTAGTAAGTTTTTTTTCTTTTACTGAAACCTCCAAAGATATTCCAATATTTGATGATTTCTATAAAACTACTTTTCATATACGTGAAATTAAAGTTTCCTGAAGGAAATTTCCAGAGCTGTACCTAGAAATTTTAAGGCTTAAAGCGAAAAATCACGTTATATATATATATATATTATGGTAAAATATGTATTGTAACTAACATATGTAATATATTATATATATATATATATTTGTAATAAATTAGAGATAATTAAAACAATTTTTAATCTATGAAAATAAATTTTGTACTATTAAACTATAAAATATAATTTTATACTAATTTTAATTTATTTTCTAACTAATACTATTTTCAATCTATAAAATACAAATATTTCAAATATTTTTTGTAAACCATTAGAAATAAATAACATTAAAATACATATTGTATCAATATTTTAAATAAAAAAATAAAAGTTTGGGACCCTAAAATTTAAATTTAGGACGCTCAAAACGAATGGTTTTTTGTCCTTTAGAGACACGCCTCTAAAAATATAGTGGCACTATATTGATCTCGTATATTAGCAAATACTTTATACATTAGAGTTTATATAAATTAATATTTCGGTAAATCAATAATCTTTTTATTCTAAATTGATATTTTAAATTAATAACTCTATAAATTAATAAAATATAATTTATTGAGGTTTTACTGAGTATATATAAACAGAGCATGAGCTAAAATTTCATATCTTTTACGATACAATGAGTGATTGCTTAAGTATAAATGTGTCTGAAAGTGGACGACGCATAAGATATTGGTTTCCATTATCTTATACCAATGAATGTTAAAAAGGACAAAACCATCCTCGTTTTTTCTTCTGATACTACTTTATAGTTATTAAGGTAGTATTCATTGTCACTATTACATGTATCTAAATGTTCGTGAAATGAACTTTTGAAAATCAATACGTGCTGACGATTGATATATGGAAAATAATTACTAATGTATTGCTGACAAAAAAACCCTAATTTAATGCGTCAGTGTATACTTTACCAAAATGCGTTAAGAGTGTAAGTATAACTATGGTTGCTCATGGACAAGAAGTAGCAAGTTCAACGAATAAGTTCGAAGACAGAAATACCTAAAAAGCATGAAAATAATGAAAATAAAAGAGAAGACATAATAATTAAAGACAAGCATATTACTTGATACACACATATTTAGTAGCCTTTGTCGGGAATAAAAATATTGTAGTCGGTGAAATCTAGTTTCCGGTGACCGGAGAACAGGAACCCGACGAGAAACCCTAAAAAGCATTTCTAGACAAGATTTTGTAAGAGAAGATCTTGTGTGGGGCAATATATCTTTCGATATTCTTTTGTCCGAAACATCAATAGAAATCCACTCCATACAGAAAAAATAAATTCACGTGGGACTTGGGTCCATCTGTTTTTACCTGGGATCATATCTATGGTATTATTTTGTAATTGTATTTTTCCATTAACAAGAATGGCTTTTCTTTTGTAAGAAAGTTAGAAGAATGTCTTTTAGCTGTGATACGAAATGATGCCGTAAGTCGTGACTAACAATCAATCATCTTTAAGTTAACGGAAAGAGAAACTATTGGAATGACTATGCCATTCCACCGTAACCTTTATTTGTTCAAGAGACGACGTAACCCTTTCTAAGTACTATGCTTTGAAATTTGGTGTCGTCGAGAGAAAGATTTTCTAACTCAAGCTTTCTGATATTCATTTTATACAATTACTTAAATTAACCACCACCAATATATCACACATGATTTATGCCATTTTTGTAATAAATATTTTGACATACAAAAGACGAAAGTTAGTATTCGCCAAATCACTTTTTTTTTTATTTAGAAAATATTAAAATAACCGTACTTTTATATTTATTTACCACAAGCTTCCGTCATATTTTTTAAATAGAAACATCAATTCCCAAACACAAAAACACAATCAATCCTTTTAATTTTCCAAATTAGGGTGGGTTTTTTTCGAAACACTCTTCAACGAACTTTCTTGCAATTTAGGTTAGGGGTGGACAAAAATTGGATCTCCAGTATTTTTATGGTATCTGAATTCGAATTCGGATTCTCCGATTCCATAATTTTGTTATCTAGATCCGTTTTTTGATTCATTTTTGAAATTATTACTATCATATTTTGCAAAAAGAAACAAAGAGATGAATTGGTAAAATGATGCAAAATAATTTAAAAACCAAAATTAATAATTAAAAGATGTTAATTTTGTATATTTTACCTAAAATTTTAGAAATCCTCAATGAAAGATGTTTGTGAAGTTGAACATTGAAGTTTTAAAAAGATTTTTGTTAAATAAATGAATTTATATGTTAAATTTATTTTAGGTTTTTAAAATTACCAATAAATTTTATTATAATTGTATTTGTTTAATACTAAAATACATACTATTTAATACATTATCCCAAATCCTTATATCCGTTCCCAAAATTTTATTATCCGAATCCGTAATTTTCATATCCGGATCCGGATCTAGACACTTCGGATATTCGAGTTTTTGCATTGGATCGCGGATCGAATAACATAACCCATGTAATTTGCATACCTCTAATATAGATTGGTAGATATTATGCTTAGTTATAGTGAAATATTATTTATAAATTATAATTTCTATTTTGATATGAAAATGTCCTACTTTCACTCTAAACTTAACACATGACTAACTTTTTAAAATATATATATTTTTGTCAGAGGTTTTTTAATATATAAAGGATAACAAAATGTAAGGAGTAATAAACTTTAATTTTATATATTTCTAATTTAAAATAAAAAATTCCCTACTTTTAAGCTAATCTTAACACGTCGGTATAACCTTAGCTTGTTTGATCTTGTTTTAATATACCAAAGATTACCTTTTTCGTAACTAACGAAAGACAGAAAAAGTTGTGTAACTAATTTTTATTTGTTACTATATCTCTGATTATTTTGTTAATAATACTCTGGTTGTAAAATCACACTATGAAACAATTTTTTAATTTCCCAGTTTATAAAGAAGTGCCCAGCGCAGAATCTTATGGTATAAAAATAAGCTATTAAGCTTAGAAACTATAAGGCCAATAAAAAGCCCATAAATGTCATTATCTCTGGCCCATACATACTTCAAAGATGTTTAGGTTTCAGAAAAAAGTTTCGGACAAAAGAGGTTTAACAATAAAAATGAGAATTATCTGGAAAAGCTGAATCAAACTTACACACATATGAACATTAAGAATCTAACTTTAGCCTTCTCTAATTATGAATCATCAGAACTTTAATTAGGTTTCAAATTAATAAAGATGAGTCAAACTGATTAATAAATGGTCACAGTTGTAATTTATTAACTTCAGTTTCATTTTTCTGCGGGAGAGAGAAAGCGAGAGATAGAGAAAGACAATGCCGTTGGTGAGGTTCAAGATACGGAACGAGCTAAGCTTGGGTGGACCGGAGCTGAACCGTAGCGCCGCCGTGGAAAATGAAGAACCCAAGGCGATTCTCGGCGCTGTAGAAGTAGCTGGACTTATCGGTATCCTTCGTCAGCTAGGCGATCTAGCTGAGTAAGTTGTTATTTTCTCCTTCAATTGTTTAAAACACACAAAGAAGATTGAATTCGGATATTTGTAGCTGATTTTGTAGGTATTGAAGCTGTTTCTTGTGATTATGATGAGTATTAACTCATCAATTTTATCTTTGTTTCAGTAACATTCTAAATTTGATTTTCGTCAAGGCTTAGGGCTTTTTTTTTGCAATTGTTTTGATTTTATAGCTCATTTCGTAGAGCTAGTTAACTAATTAACTGTCTCTGAGTGGTAAAGTGTTAATTAGTGAATGTTCTCAACATAGTTAACGACATTTGCTTTGAAGTAGCAGCTGAAAAATGAAGTAAAGACTGCTAATTTATGTAGTCATGTACTCTATTGATTATGAGAAACAGGAATAATGAGGTTTTGGTTATATGTTTTGGTATCTTTCACTTATGGAACGAAATACAAATTTGCTCGAAGTGAATGTAAACTGATAGAGAGCTGTTTAACCAGGTGGCATTTCTTACACGTAGATTTTCCGCAGAAGTGTTTAGTGGCATACAAGAAGAAGTGACTGTTACTGCATCTAGATGTCAGAAATTGACAAGCCGTGTTAGACGGATAGAGTCAGCTTTGTCACCACTTGAAAAGGCTGTGCTGTCACAGACAAGCCACATACATTTTGCATACACGGCAGGTATGCCTTTACTGTCTTCTATGTACACGTATGACATATCCTCCACAATTTGCGTGACATACTTTTGTACAGAAAAATTCTTAATCTTTCGTTTTTGTTTCTGATGTAGGTACTGAGTGGCATCCTCGTATAAGGAATGGACGTAGTCATTTTGTTCAGAGTGATTTGCCACTTTGTGTTATGGAAAGTTATGAACAGTGCAGAGATCCTCCTCCTTTGCATCTGCTTGACAAGTAAGGGACAAGCTTTTAATTTTATCCTAATATAAATAAAAATTTATATATTGGATCTTTATTCTTAAGTGGCTGGATTTTCTTCCTCCTTGCAGATTTTCTGTAGGTGGTCCTGGATCGTGTCTGAGAAAATATTCAGACCCAACATTCTTTAGAAAGGAATTGAGCAACCCCAATAAAGAAGATCATATCAAGGTCCAGAGAGATCAGGCTCACCGCAAAAGAAAGGTTTGTAATTATCTTATTGGGTTTTGGTTATGCTGGCTGTTTTCTGCCTATGAACTCGTCTCGACTTTTTACAACTGTACCTTGTACCATAATCGACTTGTAAAAGAACCTTGTGGCTTGAAGAAAATATGATTCGTTAGATATCTCAAGTGCTATGATCTTTATTCTTTTGCGTTTTGGCTGTGTTCTACCGTATATGTATCTGATTTGTGCTTTTCTGAAATGACAGAAAAAGAGGTTACCACAAAGAAACATTTGCAGATCAAATGCAGTGTCTACATCTGATGAAACTAATGGGTAGGTGATTTCAAAATATAGACGTAGTAGTTCTCGTCCATTCATGTTCTATAGTTGCAGAGTTGATCTTGACAATTTCATTTGTTAACCTGGGTTTTTGTGCAGGGCTCGTCTCAGTTCTCTCACTGATGACAGACAAACTACTTCTCAGAGTACGTCCACAGTTGAATTGCCACGTAGCTCTAATATGCAGGAGTTATCTGATATTGTAGATCAGTCTCATCTGCAAGGGCAGTCAGATGCGCAAGAACAAAGTGAAACACAAGTACAATCAGATTGCCAAGAGGCAGCAAAAACTCGTGGTTCTATAACTGGTTCAGGTTATATCGAGTATGTCATCAATCATAGTCCTGTTAATAAGCCTGAAGTGAAGCTAGTAGAGGGATTACAACCTGCTGTTAGAATAGGTTCAGCTGTTCCTGATGGCTGCATTGAAGTTGTAGATGATAATATCCTATATAGCCCCTCAGAAGACTTACATGTGCCTTGTGCTTCTATTGTTTGTGATGAGAAGAATGAAACACTTGAATCAATGGTGGAGAAAAGCAGCAAAGATGAAGAAGTGTCAGAGATAAATGAGTCAAAATTTGGCCCAGGAACACCAGACAGGGTAAGGCAAAATCAAAGGGACTTTGATAGGACATATGATTTTTTTGATGAGGTAGATATTGTGGGAGAAAAGCAAAGTAAGATCCAGGCCAACAATATTGACGGAACACTAGGAATTGAGAACGAAGGAGAAGATAAGAGTGAACAAGAAAGTGAAGGAGATGAGTTTGTGGATGCACGCAATACAATTGAATCGGAATCGGAGAGTGATCTTGATGGGACACCAAAACCGAAACTGGAGCATTATTTTGGGGATATTAGTACTTATTGTTCGGAAGATGCTAACAGTGACAACAATGATGAATCAGATGATATCCCATATGAAAAAATGGCACATGATCCACTCCATGAGAACTCTCTAGATGAATCTTGTTCAGGTTACAGCCTACCTGAAGATGCAAATGTTTCCTGTTGCCTTTCAGATCCAGTGAGTGGGAAAACTCTGTCTCATGATGATACTTTTCAAAAGCCAAGGGATTTTTTTTTCATGTGCCCTTCTTTATTGGCTGAAGAAGCCTTTCCAGATGAAACAATGTTGCGAGAAGAAACTGTTGGCGCACATTTTTTGTTGGCAGGAGACTGTGTTAATGAAAAGATCTCATATGAAGAACCTATTTCATCATGCCCGTCTATGAAGGATTTTATTCCTGTTGAAAAGATCTTGCAAGAAGAACATTTGGCCAACAATCCATCTCTCACAGAAGCTGTGCCCCATGAAAAGATCTCGCCAAGAGAATCTGTTGCCAAATACCCGTCTTTTGCAGAAACTGTACCACAAGAAAAAATCTTGACCGAAAATTCTCTTCCCAAAATTTCGTCTTTGGAAGAAGCTGTGCCTGAGCATATGACCCCAGCAGGAGGACCTGATGCTGCTCATCTATCTTTTCCCAAAGCTGTTCAAGACAAGATTTCACCAGAAGTTCTTGATTCGAAAAATTTGTCTGTGCCAGAAGGTGCTTCAGAAGAGCAAATCACACTTAAAAAATTTGTTGGCATATATCCATGTTTGGCAGAAGCTGTTCCTGATGAAAGTTTCTTAACAGAAGAACCAGAGGAACCTGCCGCCACATGTTCCTCTTTGACAAAAGTCATGCTTATCGGAAAATTATTGCCTGAAAAACCTTTGGAAGCATATCAGTATTTGGAAGAATTGCCTAAAGAAAAGATCTTGCAAGAAAAATATGTTGATTCTGCACATCCATCTTGTGCCGAAGCTGCTCCAGAAGCAAGTTTATCACCAGGAGTTCTTGATTCCACAAAGTATTATGTGGCAGAAGCTCTTCCACAAGAGCAAATCTCAGTTGAAGAATCTGTTGACATAAATCCGCGTTTAGGTGAAGCTGTTCCTGATAAAAGGTTCTTGCCAGAAGAGCTTTTGGAAACATATCCTTCTTTAGCAGAATTGCCTGAAGAAAAGATTTCACATGTAGAAACTGATGATGCCACGCATTCATCTGAAGCTGTTAGTGATGAAGAAATCTTATCAGAAGTTTCTGATTCCACAAATTTGTCTCTGGAAAAAGCTCTTCCACAAGAGCAAACCTCAACTGAAGAATTTGTTGGCATAAATCCGTGTTTGTCTGAAGTTGTTCCTGACGAAAGATTCTTGCCAGAAGAACCTGTTACCACATGTCTCTCTTTAACAAAAGCTGCGACAATTGAAGGAATCTTGCCAGAAAAACCTTTGGAAACGTATCCTTATTTGGCAGAATTTCCTGAAGAAGCTGATGATGCAGCATCGCTTTCTGAAGCTGTTAGTGATGAACAAATCTCACCAAAGGTTAGCGATTCCACAAATTCGGCTGTTGCAGAAGTTGTTCCACAGGAGGAAATCTCAATTGAAGAATTCTTTCGCATAGATCCATGTTTGCCAGAAGCTATTCCTGATAAGAGGGTTTTGTCAGATATACCTGTCACCTCATGTATCTATTTGACAAAAGTGGTGCCTATTGAAGAAGTTTTGCCAGGAGAACCTTTAGAAGCGTGCACTTCTTTGGAAATATTGCCTAAAGATATCTCACAGAAAAAATCTGATGATGCCACACAAACATCTTGTGCCAAAGCTGAAAGTGATGAAAATGTCTCACCAGAAGTTCTTGATTCCACAAATTCGTCTGCGGCAGACGCTATTCCACATGAGCAAATCGCCCTTGAAGAATTTGTTGGTATAGATTCGTGTTTGGGAGAAGCTGTAGTTGATAAAAGGGATTTGCCAGAAGAATTTGACGCCGCATGTCTGTCTTTGACACAAGTTGCAGCCATCGAAACAACCTTTCCAGAAGAACCTTTGGATGTGTATCCTTCTTTGGAAGAGTTGGCAGAAGAAAAGATCTCGCAGCAAGAAGAACATCGTGATGCCACACATCCGTTTTCTGAAGCTGTTGGTGATGAAACAATCTCACCACTAGAAGGCCCTAGTTCTACATATCCATCTTTCGAAGAATCTATTATGCACGAGAAAACATCACATGAAGAACATGTTGGCACAAATCCATTTTTGGAATTGGATGTTCCCAAGGAAAGGGGGTTTACAGACAAACCTGTCGTCACATATCAGTCTTCGGCAGAAGCTATATCTAAGGAAAAGAACTTGCCAGAAGAACCCTTCTTACCTACATATCCGTCTTTTGCAGAGGCTCTACCTGATGAAATGATCTCTCTAGAAGAACCTGATGGTTGTCTACCTTCTGCAGAAGCTGTTTCTGATGAAAATATCTCAGGCTCAGAAGCTCCTGGTTCCACAACAGAAACTGGTCCACACAACAAAACCTTCCCTGAAGAATCATTTGCCACGGATATTTCCTTGGCTGAAGCTGGTTTTGATGAAAAGATCTCAGGTTCAGAAGCTCCTGGTTCCACAGCAGAGACTTGTCCACACAACAAAACGTTCCATGAAGAACCTATTGCCACGGATATGTCCTCGACAGAAGTTCTTTTTGATGAAACAATCTCAGGCTCAGAAGCTCCTGGTTCCACAGCAGAGACTTGTCCACACAACAAAACCTTCCATGAAGAGCCTATTGCCATGGATCTGTCCTCGATGGAAGCTGTTTTTGATGAAACGATCCCAGGCTCAGAAGCTCCTGGTTCCACAACAGAAACTGGTCCACACTACAAGACCTTCCCTGAAGCACCTGTTCTCGAGGACGATATTCAGCCAAAAGAACCTGCTGCTGCATATCTGGCTTTGGCGGAAGGTATTCCTGACCAAAAAGTATTTTTGGACGATGCCGCACTTTTATTATTTGCAGAAGCTATTTTCGATCAAAAGTTCTCACCAGAATTTCCGGATTCCACGTATCCTTCTTCAAAAGAACCAGAAATGCCTGTTGCCCCACCATCTTTGGTAACAGATCTTCCTGCTAAAAACATCTTGGTAAAAGAAGGTGAAGCATACGATGAACCCTACAGAGCATCTGATGTTTCTATGAATCAGAAGACTGGTTTCGTGGAACCAGAATCTGCTGATAGAACAATCCCCTTGAGTGGTGGCACTGTCACGATTTCTCCAGATAGTCAAGAATCTCTTTCAAATGGTACAAGTGTTGAATCAGTAAGTATATGGAGCAATGGGGGACTTCTTGGACTTGCGCCATTGAAGCCTCCCGTTTTTGCTGAACCTAAATCTGTAAGCAAACATACACAGAATGAGATCAACGAAGCTAGTGTTCTTTCTACAAGGAAACAGGATACGTCAAGCAGATCAGTTGAAGATACTGAGAAGAGCTCACTTCCATTAGTTGTTTCAGATCCCACCTCGCAACAACACAGCAACATGTTGAGTCACTCTCACCCACAGACCACTGGAACATCATTCAGAGTCTTTGGCTTAAGTCATAGATTACTCATGGCTGGGTTTCGTGGAAGCTCTTCTTCAACTTGCAAATTTGAATCCATACCTACTATTTGCTATGATACCAAAGTAGCAGCTATCGAAGACAAGTCTCAACAAACTCCTGCTGGCTCAAGCTTTGAGGAACAATTGGAATATGAATCATCTCTCTTTGGTTCGCCTACTTCATCGCCACCGGTTGAACATATGAAAATATCATTCAACACTAAAGACGCCTCTGCAGTTTCCAAATTGAAACTGAGAATCCCATGCCAGCCGCGGAACAATGGTGAAAATGCAGATATGCTCCCTTCGTTTCAGTTGGTTCCAGAGGCTAGTAACTCTGATGATGACGACGACAACAGCGATACCTTTTGTCAGTCATCTTCTTGTGTTTCAGGCAATTGTTTGTCAGATTCTGAGCTGTGGGAATCTGATGAAAGCGCTAGAAAATCTGTATCAAGCTTGAAGCAATCTGAAGAGACAAGTAGATATGGCGAGATAGGTTCTTTTTCTAGTTCGTTTCTTGATCTTCCGTGTTACGACGCTGTAGATCATCAATCCACATCTTCAAGACTAGATCAAGACCAAGGGCAAGAACAAGTTCCAGAATACATACCATCTGTTTCAGAAATCATACGTGATTGGCCACCAAACCAACCAAATTGCAATCCCAGAAATGAAGCAAACGCAGACGCAAACGCGGTTCTGAAGAAACGCAAAATGAATCTCTCAGGTACTTTAGCAAAACTCTCTCCTTTTATTTCCTTAATAATCATTTGCATTAGCCTCATGAGACTAACATAACAAATCTTTACAGATGACGACGGTGGAAGATAAATCCCGGTGAATATATCTCGATGAACATAAAAATCAAAGAAATCTAATAGATTCTTTGTTGTACATTCCTCTGTTAATTCATGTAATACAAAAACACTATTTAGAAAATCAGAAATCTAAATTTGATGCTCAGAAAGAAAAGATGATAAATTATTTATATAATTACCACATTTTTTTGTATTTAATCAAATTACACTTTTTTTTAGTTATATGAAAAACAAATAATAGATGACACTTAAAATGACGATAAGTCGTCAACATATTTAGAAGGTGACGTCAGGAACGATCCCGAGCTCCTTAAAAGCGGCGGGACATGCAGCTAACGGGGTCTTAACCATGAAACCGAGAGGGTTAACGATACGTGTCTCGTGAGAAACGATTCCGTCATTGGCCGTCAGACTAATCTTAGCGGCGTTACGTAGGTAAGCCTCTTTGCTGACGTCACTGCAACCACTGTCTGGTGATTGGACGAGCAAGAGCTCGCAAACTTCCTCCTCGTGGTCACCGGTCACTTCCATTTTGTAGCTTCCTGTTTTGTCCGTTATGGCTTCTTTTGTCAACGTTACGGTTCCGTTTGCTCTGCTCCTGCATTCAAGCTTCACTTTCGCTCCTATATAAACCATGCAGAAATTATAATACTTCCATTATTAAAAGAAAATACATATGTTTTTATTTTTATTTTGAACATTCGACTAATAATGTAAGTATGTGTAATTTGTGTTACCTTCAAGGAATTTGCTGAGACGGGTAACGAATTGGACACGGCATGTGTCACAGTAAACTGATCCCTGAATCTGGAAACGGTCAAAGTCATCGGCGTCAGCGATGACAACGCCGGCGAGAGATGACAAGCACACGGCGGAGACAAAGAAGAAGAAGATGGCTTTGGACGCCATTTGATTGAATATGTTGAAAGATTCTGGTCTTTTTCGATACCTCTTCTCTTTTATAATCGATTTCTTTTGTGAGAGAAGAGGACAACTAATTCACAAGAGCCACAGAGTTCGGTTTTATACAAAAGAAAAATTAAAAACAATCTGTCATTTTTAGCTATTTAGAAAAAATCGTTTATTAGTTAGTAAACTAATTAATTAGTGAGTTTGTTAGGTCTTTTAATTATAGCTTCTAATTTCTAAATGTATGACCTTTTGTCTCCCTAAATTTTCTCTCTTTGGTTCTTCTCCTAAAATTAGAAAGAAACATAACTTTGTTGGATTTAAAACTAAGTAACCCAAATTAGGAGGTTCAATACAACAAGGCATAATTTGATCTTTTATTATCACTCACTAGTTATCCAAGAGTTATAACATCTTTCTCCTTTCATCCAGTTTCCGGAATCAAGTTCACGGTTGGCTCAGATTTACACTCGTCTATTCGGCTTTTACTAAGCTGGAAAGCCGGATTAACCCACATGCCGCAGCTACATTGCATCCCAGCCCAGTTGAAATAACCTAACCTGCCTTTACATCCTAAACAAAGAAGCTTCTCTTCCACTAATCCATCATGTACTGCAAAAACAAAAACAATGATAAGATCGTTAGAAATAACCTGCAAAGATCCTTGCTGCGATACAAGACTTTTTTATAACACTCTCACTTGTCTGCATCCATTTCATAGGCTCGACGAAGACCGAAGAGCATTGCACTTGTTCGGAGTTTCCGCTTCTCTTTTTCCAAGCAAAACATTCTTCGCCTTTCCCCGGTTCATGCGGGACAACATTTTCCTCGATAGCGACTATCCGTCTGCATTTCTTACATCTGTATATGACTTGGGGCTTCGGGATAGACTCCTTTGGAAGAGACTCCTCCAAAGAAGATTTAGTCTCTAATTCCATTTGCAATTCAGTCATAACTTCTCTTCTATCTACATTACAAGAAAGAGATAGCTCAGACTAAAAGCAGTTTCAATCTGATTATATAACCAAATAGTCCATGATCAACATAAAGATCGAAAGGGAGATCTTGGTCTCACAGTTTCTATGCACAATGAATATAAACGAGACAAAAAAAATCCTCAATTTGTTGTTAAATCAAAAGTATAAAGTTTTGATTTTGAAGCCACCACAAGTCCAAAGATGCATAATCACAGAGAAATAAGCTACAAACACAATGATCCTATGTAATTAGTTCTTGATATCAGAATTCTTAAATCCCTAATAAAATTCTCAGCTTCCCACTAATACATGAGTCACTAACACTACACTGATTAGCCAATAAAGAGTGCACATGAAATTCAATTGCAACAGTACAGATTTATAAACAGTACCAACAACAGCTCAAACCACAAAAACCTTAGATGAGAAATCTATTTAACCTCCACGAAAAAAAAACACAAATTTGAAGCAATCAATACCTCAAAATAATCGTTCCGATATCAGAAAAGTGCCAAGTTCTGGTGTGCTACACTGATTTCTTCTTCGTCACAAATCTGTTCGGTTTAGGTATATAGATTTTTTGTTCTGTGAATCTTCCATGGTGGCGAAAACTTCTCAAGCCCGGTTTAACCGGACCAGTTCTCAAACGACGCGTTCGAAGACTTGGATTGGGCCGTGGGCCGTGGGCTTTGAATCACATTTTTCCTCAAAGACTAAAATGAGCGTGACTTTCTTTTTTTGTCATCTGAGAACATTTTATTAAAGCTCGAAAGAGATTACTAAGCCAACGGAAAATGTAATTTCCCCGTAAATCTAAGCCAAAGGTTAAAACAGAACCTTGGAAGCAACTGTCCTAACAAAGGAGACCAAATGAAAAAGAGAAATACAAACAAATTCTCCGAAATTTAGATTTATTTATTCTTTTTGGAAGTTTTAATATGTAGTTTTATACCATCTACTACAGAAAATTATAACATTGGACTATTGTGTTACAATCTAGGTCCCAAATGTGATGGAATGAATCAACAGAAAACCAAAAACACTAAACAAGAAACATAAATGTGATTCACAAAGTCAGATTAACAAAAAAGAGTTTACCTTGAATCTAACATGAAACACAGAAGTTTCGATATAGAAATCAAAGACCATAAGATCAATACTTCAAGCGTGTGAAACTAACATAAAACTTAAGAGCTTCGACACTAAAGATCAAATGCGAAATATACCAACAGCTTCAACATTCATCGCCAAGTGCCCTGTAATTCAGATGAACAAGTGTCTAAACTTACCATTTGCAAGCTTACATAGTTCATTGTAGTTTTGCGCATCTGCAAGCAAGCAAGCAAGCAAAGATTCAAATCAAGATTTGAATGGTGTAAACGAAGACTCGATCAGAGCTTAAAAGAAGGTAAGAACATACCAAAACTATCTCCAAAGTTGGTCCAAACTTCAGCTCGAATAGTGTTCTCAGTCTCAGCGATTCCAATAACCTCAAGGTACGTAGTTAGAGGTGGATGAGGTGAACCTTTAATAACAATCTGTTGATCAGCGGTTGATTTACCAATCACGGATCCAATGTCTGACCGGATTACTTGAACCACTGCTCTCACTTTCTGGCCAATGTATCGTCTTAACAAAGCTCCATTGACAAAAGCAGCTGGACTTGAAGTTTCCATTTCTATATATCAAATCATTCTTTACTGTTTCTTATTGAAAATTCAGACAAAAGGTTAAGTAATCAATTGAGAAATTTCATATTATCAAACGAATCAAGCAGACGGATTTCGACTTAAGTCTGAGAAAGCTTGGAAAACACGAAGAAATTAGGATTCCACTAAATAACAGAAAACAGAATTAAGAAGATGTTACTAAAGGCCTTATGGTTTAACCGTACCTGGAAGAAGAAGTGGGAGAGGACGAAGACAATTTCCGGCGGGAAGAAAAACCCTAATTTCTGGATATACGAATGAGAAGATGGTGAGGTTTATTTCCGCGCGGTCAATAAATAGTAATGGAAGTGTTAATCGAACGGGTTTTTGGGTTCGGTTATCTGTTTGGGAGGAAGTTGAACCGTCTGAATTTGGTTCTATTTCTTAATTGAAAACCAATGCGATTTGGAGTGATGTCAGCGTCTTTCAGAATTCATCAGTGACACGTCAGTAACTATAATACTATATAAAAAAAATTAAAAGGCCCACAAAAGAAAAGGTCATTATCAAATTAAAACCCAATTTTAGGAAACATATTAATAATTAAAAACCCTATTTATTGCTGATAAGGTTTCTGGTTTCACATCAACGCTTCAACGCTAATCCGTAGTTTCGCCCCCGCTAATCTCTTCTTCTTCTTCTTCCTTGACTGAGCTGTGAGAATTTATCGACGATCCAATTTCTTGAGATCTGATCCAGTTCGAAGGTATTCATATGACTATTTGGTGATTTTACCTGTTCATAATAATATTCCCTTTCATTGTTTTGCTAGTTTCTTTGGAAAGTTTAGGTTTTGGGTCTTATTATTTGATTTCCTTCGAGCTACAATTACGGAAATTAGGGTTTACAGTTCTTTCTTGCGGATTAAATTTCCGGTTTGAATGATCTGAAAATCTTGGTTTAAGAAGATTTTCGGCAGTTGTTTATATACAAAGATGATAACTTTTCGTTTGGAAATTTCATTGATCTCTTAGGGTTCTTTCACGTCTCTTGTTAGTCCGATTGGTATAAAGCTTCCAACTTTTTCCTAAGGTTGCTTAGAATTTGAGCTGATCTCTCTGTTTTTCTGTTTGTAAGATTCTAGTTGAGCCATATCTCTCTCATTAAACTTTCTTGCAATTGATTCACCTGATAATGAGTTTAACAGGTCACCGTTCTGAATCAGGACATGGCGAAATTGGAACCAGTTTGTGCTGATTCTTTCATGGAATCTAGGAAGAGGAAAGGCAATAGCGAGCTCACTTGTCACTGTTTGATCTTTTTAAAAGTTTTATTTATATCTTTTAGGTTCCTTCTGTTCCATATTGTGAGTTTTTGATCAGAAAATTGTGTTTTGTCATGATTGATTTGTTGCAGGGGTTCCTTTACCTTATTTGATCCGACCTCGTAGGAAGCTGCCTCCTTCTGATACTTTCGGATTGTACAATGATTATCTTGAAGATTTATCTGATGATGAAGCTGACTCATCAGTAGAGGCTGCTGAAACCTCCTCTTTGGACAAAGGCAATGAGAGTAATGCAATGGGTAACTAATTCCTTCTTTATCTCATTCTTCGTCCATCAATCTGTAATGTCTTTGATCATTTCTGACGGATGTATCATTCAGGTCATTCTCTGAACGATGAGAAAGATGAAGACTACGTAATTGTAGACCATGTTGAAGCTATGCCCAATTCTCAGAAAGAGAGAGCAGGAGCAATTCAAATGGTGTGCATTCTAGTTTCTCATAACCTTCTGACATGTCTTTAACTATATATCATCTTCTAATAACCTACCATATTTTTGTTTAGATGGAACTCTCAAAAGATACAGTTGATGAATTTGACTCGGACGATGCTAGATCCAACAGTGATGAATGGGTTGTTGTGTAATTAGAAGGTGCAATCAAAGTTGCAGATTTGAGTTTGGGGATTTTAGAACAATTGGAGTTGGTTTAATTCTGTCTATCAGTTTCTGGACCGATGGCATTTTTGTGAAGCTTTTATCAGTACATATGATAAGATGGGTTTCGATTGAATATCAACTGTTTTATCTTTTCACAAGAAGAGAACGTATATTCACAAGATTTATCTGTCTTAAAAAACAGATTTAATAGAGAAAATGACAACAAATACCAATGACGTTGGGATATGAAGCTAAGATTGCTTCAACAAGGGGTGGATCGAAAGACAAGCTTATGTTGATGTGTTTGGCTTTGACACTGAACATGACATGATCTAGCTTTATCTCTTAGCTCTTGAAATGCCCTCATTGTCTCTGCATCAAATCCTCCTGCAAACTGAACAAAAACAGTTTTTTAAGAGTTTGGACAAACTAATGTTGTAATAGAATCAAACTGAAACAGACTTTAACTTTACCTGATGCACACGGAATGCGAAACGAACACCTTGAACGATAAGCTCTTCCTCTTCAGGACCACCACCTCCAACGGCTTCGAGCTCCGCTGATACTCTCTTCATATACTTCATCGCTAGTTTCACAGATGCCAGCTTAATCTGAAATCACATTCATAAAAAACGCTACACACTTAATGAAAATATATCTTCAGAGAATCTGATTCTATACTCTATTGGTTTGTCTATCTATTACAATATGCTTCTTTTTTTTTACTTGTGAGCAGTTGTATAATAAAACTCATGAATCCCAAAGCAAACACACAAAGGAAGCAGACAAGAAGAATACAACTGCAAAAATCTTGAATTCCACAGTGCAACTTTTCTTGTTTGCATTTATATAATAAAACTTAAGAATCCCAAAGCAAAAACAAAGGAAGCAGACAAGATACAATTCAGAAAATCTTGAAAATCACAGGCGTGTGCACATAGGAAAACTTGACAAAATATTAAAGTAAAACGCTATATTCAAGTTTACTCTGTTAAAATATTTGTATTTATCTGAATTCTTCATGTAGTACATAATAGTTTTACCATGTAAACAAGCAAAACAATAATAAAGTGAAGACAAGTGTAAAAATTGACTTTACATTTGTCCTGCCAGCAAACAATTGACTTTATCGGAGTTTGAGGACCATGAGAATTGTTGTTCTTGTCTATCCTATATGTTTTCTATCCAATCAAAATGCAATAAAATAGCAAAAGAAAATGGGAAATAAGTAATGATCATAATTAATTAAACCACTACGTAATCAGTTTTAACCAGACCATTAAGCAGAAGCAATACTTTAATCTAAGCAAGAAGCACAAAAGAAATCTCGAGATCATTTATATTTATAAAATTGATGTAAATCTCGAGAGAATAATGTTGCTGACCTGGCTAGTAATACCGGTTTCGAGCATCCATTCAACCGGAATCTGGAAACTCTTGAATTTTGTTGCCGCCGATTCCTTCATCCTCGACAGACTATAAACACCATGCTCTAACCTGTAAAATCAACAAAAGATCTTGATTAATTATCTTAACTAAAAAGATTTTGAAGTTGAACTGAATTCGAAGAACTAGCTTTTGATTTACTTTTCAAACAGAGCTTGCATTTTTTTAAGAGCAGAGCCAGATGGTTGGCGAGGATCTTCCCGGAAACGAGAAGCCTCCGATATGAGTTTCTTTAGATCGAAATAACAAAACGCTGCTTCACGTAAAGCATCAGCTTTTTGCTCCGGCCATTCGAAATGTTTTAACACTGCTCTCTCATCAACCTTTAAAGAACAACATATTTAAATTGAATAATCCCAACAATTTTGGAGGAATTTGGTTTTTAAATTATGGAAATTTTTTAAGTTTTTCAATACCAGGTATGAGAGCTCGTCGTCGAGCCATTTAACGAAAGGAACAACGTCTTCAATGTCTGAAAACGCAGCGTTTTCGACCTCTTTGATCAAGAACCTTATGAAATCCCCTTGCGTTTCTACGTCGGTTTTTATCTGCAATGTTCGGTTTAAGAAAACCGGTTATTTATAATTACAAATTTTGAAATTTGGTGAAAAGATTTCTCGTAACAAAACGAGGCAAAAGTGGAATGACTGGTCAATTCTCACTGACGCAAGAAAATCAGAGAGAATGATTAATAAACCGAAAATACTGAGCCGGTTTAAGAGAAATTTACCGCGAGCAGATAAACCGATCGGTTTTCGATTTCTCCGATCATGTCTCTGGCATTGGAGCTAGCAAGTACTGCCTCTGCGGCGGCGTTTCCACCGCCGGTGGAATCTCTTCTCGAGTTTGTGGAGTCTCTTCGCATTAGAGAGTGATAAAACTCAACTACTTCCGGCACTCTTCTTACTTTCGCCGACGCAATGTTTAAACTCTTCGGCGGCGGCGGTGGAGGAGGCGGAACCGTTTTCTGCGGCGGCGGATCTGCTCCATTTTCCGTGGAATCACCTAAGCCGTTGGAGGAAAAAGACCGTTTCGGCGGTGGTTTAGGAACTCTAGGAATCCTAGATCTGACGTTTGAGAGAGATGACTCAGTGAGTTCCTCCGAGTTACTACTCCTCGAATAACTCTCGCTCTCTTCTTTCCTGTAAATGTCGCCGTCTCCGTCGCCGGAAGATGAAATGTTCTTGTTGCTCTCTAGGTTCGGAATCGGGTCCGGTATATTCCTCATCGACCCGACCCGTTTTAAACTTCTAATTAGATTTGACTTCGCCGACACATCCATTAAACCCTGAAACCTCTGCGAATTCGGAAGCGCGTGGTCGTCACTCTCCCTCAACGACGAAACAATTTTCCGAAGCTCCACCATCTCCGCCTCCATTTCCTTCTCTCTTCTCTCACTCACTCTCCTCAGCTCCTGTCTCTGCTCAAAATCTCGCCGTAATCTCTCGTTCTCCTCCGCTAATCTCGCCGTCTCCTTCCTTAAATCCTCGATTTCGCCGCTCTTCTCAACGATCTGCGATTCGAGCAACGGAATAACAGAAACAGATTCTCTGAGCAGCTTGAGCTCGAGAACCTCCGTCTTTAAACGAGCTTCTCTCTCTCTCAGCTCCTCAACCTGACGACGAAGCTCAGACACAATGCCGTTCTGAGAAGAAGCAGCAGCGGCGTGTACTTGAGCGGAAGCGCGTGGGAAATAGACGCCGAAAGAACGAGTAAAACCAGGTTTACTAGGATTCGCCGGTTTAGTAGCAGAACCGGAAGAAGGCGGTTTAAGTGGAGGAGGAGGCGGAGGAGGAAGAGGTAAAGGAAGAGGTAAAGGAAGAGGAGAAGTCATATCCTTAGTTTTTTTGGTAGAAGGAGATTTGTGAAAACCCATAGTGACACGAACCTTACCAGCCACCATTGATGATGAGAAAAAGAAATAAGCTCCGAAGATTTCGTTTTTGTTGATTTGATTGTGAGAGATAAAAATTGAATCTTCACTTCAGAAGAAAGGAGGGATTTGCATGGAAATTAATAGCATGTCGTTGTCCGTGCAGTTTTAGAGAGATAGGCGGTGTGATAGAGTGATAGTGATGATTCAAAGTTTGGGCCTTTGGATTAAGAAGAAGATTGAGGAGAAACGAATAAATTAAAATGGATTAGTTTTTTTATATATATTGTAATGTTTTCTTTTAATAAATAGGTTAAAATGCTTTACCTTTTATTTGACCGTTGGAAAAATAATCTACATTTAGCATATGAAACTTGAAACTATGCTTTATTTTTTAAGTACTGTACACATATACCGAGGAACGTTCTTCTGTTCCTCCTTGGATTCAAATTTTAAAACCAAGTAAAGAGATTAAAGAACCCTTTGGTGCCTCGACTCTTTTTCTTTTTCAACAAACTCCGTAAATTAAGTTAACAGTTTACAAGTTTTTTTATTGAAGAGATCCAAAAAAGCACTGTTGTATTTACATGGAAAAAAAAAATCCGTGAATTCTTGCACATTTTCCAATATGATCCGCGTTGGAATTATCACAATACTGGATACATGTAATTTTAAAAGATCTAAAAACTCCCCTACATAAAAGGAAATCCTTCAGTTCTGTTGTAAAAAACGACCAATTTTCCGAAAACGTAATCATGTTAATAAAATCGGAGCAATCCATAACAAAATGCACATCTTTTTAATATCTGCTACGGTCTTGTCGTCTCTTTTTACCTTTTGTCTTTGACATTTTTCAGTTTTGTTCCACAATATTGAGGATTGTAAGACCGTAGAAACTCTTATGTATAGATCAGAATGGTGAAATCATGAAACAAGTTAACTTTCATCTAATTTAAGAATTATGAGATTACTTGTGTGATTTATTTCTTCCTTTTTCGTAAAATTGTAATAATTTGTTTCCAAAACAAATATGGTAATAACTGCGATTTTTAGCTCTAGATGGTAACACACAAACACAATAAATGGAAATGGAGTTAATGACGATAAAATTTAATAATGGTAAAGTAACAACATCAACGGCATTTAACTTATTTAATGCTATCAAAGCTGATTTAAATCTCACATTTTTCTTAAATTTTTAGTTAGAAAAGTAATTCTTTTTCCGTTTCATAAAAAAATGTTATTTTTTATTTTAACAAATAATATTTTAGACGTAAAATGCGAATTTAAAAACCAAAATCATAATTTACCTTTTACTCAAAGTTAGTAAACTTTTAATCTAATTCATTATCTTTTGGTTACAGACATTATAAGTGTGGTTTAAATTTTTTACACATATATTAAAACACAATTAAATTTTCTATTTGATCTCTAATTAATAAAATATATAATTTATCTCTTTAAGTAATGGATAAAACTGAAAATCTTAACAAAAATCTACATTGACAATATATAAATATTTTGTTTTGAAATAAAATTTAAGTTATAAAACAATACTACTTACTATAAAACCAAGAGAGTATTTATTAATGATTTAAACTTTATCTTAATTTGTATGAAATTGTATTAAAGCAACCCTCTTGGTAAAACAGAAAGTAGAGTTAACGCTAAGTGGCATCAATTTATGGCGGTGTTTTCCATTGACCCATTAACGAGTGAATGCATGTTTATATGTGAATGGTGTATTAAAGGAAATTTAATTACTAATGCTCAAAATATTTTCTCCATAAAAAATCAATGTCACTCAATCGATTATCCATCAGAATTTATGTTTTAAAATTAGATATGACAACAAAATTTAAGCAATTTAATTGGTAAGATTATGGTTGTAGGACGTGAACACATTGTATTAAAGAAACTATAAGTAGTGTGAGTTAAATTGTATATTGTGAATATAAATAATAAGTTGATTAGATAATTTGAAAATGATGAGTTGTGTGGTATGTCTTTGAAAGATGTTAAGAAATACTAAAATAGTAACAGTGTTTTAAAGATGTTAATAGAGTTATGCGACTTAACCCAATCAAGAAAAGTTGACACAGTTAAGAATTAAGATAAAAGATTGTTAAATAAATACATATAAATATGTAACTCGAGTGATATAACTATATATATTTAGATAAAACATATAGTATATTAATTTATACTAATGTTATTTACTCATTATTTCATTATCCACATTAAAATTTGGTATAATGCATGTTGACAAACAAAAAATACATGTGCACTCGAAGTTTGAACAAAGTGTAAGTCAAAGAGATGAAAAAGAGCTGTTTTGATGCTGACTTTTCTCGCATTACTTTTTCGGCTCAAATCATATTGGTTTTGCCCTTTTTCTTAAATTTTGATCAAGCACAAATGAGTACATTTAGATCATCGTAGAGACCGAACGAGCTGATAGAAATTCCTCATGATATTGAATTTTCTTATGATATTGCTATTCAGTGTCGCTTCTTTATTTCTATCATTTTCGTTTATGTAATCTTGTTAGCCTACTCTTTGTCAAATTGTAAGCTTATTTGTTTGACCTTTTATTCCTTTAAGATGATATAAAATCTTAGTTTGACCAGAAAAAAAAGATCATCGTAGAGACACAAATGATTAACAATTTCTCCCCATTCTATTTGATCGATATGTTTTACATGTTACAATTACAAATAAGAACCATAGTGTGAAGCTTTTATTTTTTCACATTTGAAATTAAATTTTTCTCTTTCCATTGAATCTAAATTTATTAGATATTGTTTATACTATTGTGAAGTGGAGTCTATTGGACTTTAATCTTTTTAGAATGTACAATGCGACATGTGTATTGGTTGCACTAACCAGCTCAACGTGAATTGGAGACAATCTATTACGATGCTTGATTTTGAGAGAGCATTCTTCTTCTTCTTTTTTTTTTTTGTAATCAAGAAATTTCGAACTTAACCCTATTCTTTTTTTTGGATAATAGACATATAAAGCATGTTAAATTAGTTTTGGACATTTCTGAATCTATCACTTGGATAGCCAGGTGATACGCTAGTTGAGTTACCAACATCGGGTCAATCTAATAAAAAATTTATTGTTAGAGAATTAAAATTCTATAGTTATGTTTAGTTCAATGATTTTTCCAAACATACAAACGACTTCATTCAAAAAGACGTGGTCCCTAATGATTTTAATTGTTCCATTTTTTACATATAAATAAAAATTCATCGGTGAATAGTTTAGTAACTTGATGTCCAAATGATAGACAAAAAAGGTGCAAACGTATATACCGTATACGTGGTTAGTTTGCTTAGAGATAGATTTATTAGATTGATTTATTGAGAAAAGCTTAGCTAACTATGAAAGAGAAAGGGGAAATTAATGTGTGCAGCGGCGAAGAAGGGGAAAGAACAGAGATTTGAAAAGAATGTCACATAACCTTGTGGGGTTGACATATATATATGTATACATGTGTGTGTATGTATAAATTTAATAAATCCTAAAAATAATAATATATTGAAGGTGGTCCTTTTACAAAAAATCATCATCTTGTCTTTTCTATACATTGCTGTAACATGCAAAATATACACAAATTTATACACATGTTTACCCATGCCTAACTATATGTTATATACAAACATTGAATTTTCTGATTATGATCCTTGTGCCATGTTTTTGTTTTGAACTCGATTCAATCGTGTAATAAGGTTTAAGATTGGATTACGATTGAATCGGAAGAAGACAATCTAGTTTATAAGAGTAAATATTATGGGTAAAATTTTGATGGTCTCCGATCCTCACATTAAAGAAGGTTCGAGTTTCATTCGGCTTTGAACTTGGTGATGTCGACTTGTCTACTAACAAACATATAATTAGACATATTAAGAGAATTGTTCCTATTTTGAGTATTGCATCTTTGTTTGTCAGAAGTGGGCTCTATTGAAATGTTGGTTTGGTCGTGAAAATTTGTTGTATGTGTGAATTTATGAATAGGATTTGTGTTGGAGACACTTAGCCATATTTGAGGTGTTAAAGGGAGCTTTCTCTACCCACATGCTTTTGTTTATTTTTCTAAACGAGAAAAACAAAATAAAGGAGCGGTTGCTTTTGTAAATATATCATCATTCACTCGGTTGTATACTACCAAACCAGATATGATTTAGTCGTCCTTTTCCTGCAACATGATCAATAAAAAGGTCAAGAACTTTTGCCAAGATTCTGAAAAGTTTGGAGTACTTACAGTTCCCTTATCACCCAAGAACAGAGTCCTAATTTACATATCAATGATCACGCAGGATGTTTATTTAGAATAGCCTCTCCTCTCTATTTATAAGCTATACAATCAGTAAAAGACGGGTTGAGCACTGGACAGGCATAAAGAAAGATTCTCAATCTAATGAATCAGCCAAAAACACAACTTTCCAATAAAGTTACCTCCAAAGTTGCAACTAATCAGTTCTATACAGAGCAAGAAAAAGATAATTTCACATTGTTTTGACGGTTACAAGCTTAGAAGAATTGTAAAAATACCTCAGATGTGCTTTCTTGAGGTTCAACCTTGTCCATGCTAGATCTCTGAAACTAAAATTACACACAAAAGTTCATGGTGAAAATCTACCCAAAAAATGTCTACCAGAGCACTCAAATCAAATTAACATTTACTTACCGAAAACTCAGAACCATGTCCATTATCTGAGACAGAAGCCCTTGGTGAAGAACCCTCTTCTGATCCTTCCTGACCCGGTGATGGTGGTTGCGGTGGAGCAACGTAAGTAACTCTCAGTTTAGTCTCCTCAACTAAATGCCCAGCTTCTTTGCTAAACTGCAAATTTTCATTACAAGAGAAACAAACAACAACTGCTTTAAGAAACCAAAACCAAACTGCAATCATCTCAGGAGTAACTTCCTTGGCAGTGACACCAGGAGTAGCTATTACACCTTCAAGTAGAAACTTGTCCTTGCATTGCATATCGGAAGGACTTTTGAGCTTGCATGGTCACTCAGATCAAACGAAAAGATTCATCAAATTCCTAATCCAAGAACACAAATCTATCAAAAGAGAAAAGGATCATAGAATGTACCAAGATGGGATACTCCTTGACTCCCAATACTAGAGCCGGATCTGACCACATTAGTTTGAAACATTTGAATGGACCCCCAAAATGTGGAGCCCCCAAATAAAAGAAAAATTAATTATTTACATAGAATAATCAACAAAATATTATATTTTTTAAGAGTAATCACTAAAAAAATGGATTAAGAATAAAAATTTTGTGATTAATGTAAAAATTTCAGAAAAATGATTAAACAATATAACATAAAAAAATTTAATACATAGAAATAAAAAGCTAATTTTGATTTCATGTCATAATTTCTTGTTTGTATACTTTACTGATATTTTGCATATAGAAAAAAATTGTATGGGCTCTGCCTAATACATATGGGATCGATTTTGTGATACCGATCAAACCACTGCGATGACTAAAATAAATGTTCTTCACATTATGACTCTTTTCTTCAATATATTCAGTCATCGAGAAGGATAGTGACTTCTTTTGTAGGTGACCGGAGATGAAGCCATCTACTGTTAAGAGAGGTAAGGCTTCCTCTCCAAATAATACTTGTTGGTCCATCCATGGATGCATAGCACTAACCACATCACCACATCAACATCCTATACAATAAAGAGCAGAAAAATTAACTTCTCTTACCAAATATAATAAATGACCAACAATCAAAACATTAACATTCATAACAAGAGGAAGACATGAAACTCGGATCTTAATATCATGCTACGAATCCCTAACAATAAGTTAACTTCTCTTACCAAACATTATAGATGATCAACATGCAAAACATACAGATTCATATCTCAACTAACTAATAATTTGAACTTCAAATTTTCAATTCAGATTTTATACGAAATCAGTCTTAGACATTAGTTATTGCCCACGTGAAGTCCATGTAAGATTATATAGATGTCACGTCAAACTTCTGATGACGTAGCATCCGCAAAAACTTTTTATATTTCTTTCAATTTTAAAGTTTTATTAAGTTTTTTTTTATATATTTACACCTATATACATGTATACAAATAATAAATAATTTTGATAAATTCTCATACTATCTTTCTCTATTTTCCGTAATTATATTTACTAAGGGTGGACATTCCGGTTTACGGTTTGGTTTATTCGATTTTTCGGTTTTTCGGTTTGGTAGAAAATGAAACCATTTAGAAACCGATTGAAATACGGTTTGGTACGGTTCGGTTATTTTCGGTTTAAGGTTTAACGGTTTCATTAAAACTAAAACCATATAAAAACCATAAGTAGTTCGGTTCGATTCGGTTAGGTTTCGGTTTCTGTAAATTGTTCCATAATTTTTAAAAAAACAATAAAAGACCATATGTAGAAACTAAAAAAAATTATGAATCTTAGAAAGCCACATAAAAACAATAAAAAAACAATATGATGAATTAGGAAGTTCAAAAAGATAGAAATAATAAATCTAAATTGTAAATCTAAAACGAAACGTAAAAAACTTCTATCATTATTATGATTATTCACATATTCACATTGTTCATGAATCTCTTGTCAACATATTAAAATAAATCAATAATAAAAATTAACATAAAAGTTCTAAATACTTAACAATATAGCTTATGATGTGGCTTATAAGAACAATTTGATGAAACTCGTAAAATATGAATGAATAGTAAAAAACCCAAAACCTTAAACTTTATATAAGATACATATCTTTTTAGGTTTTGCTTAAATCTTTCTTTAATTTTTTTTTGCAATCATTTTTAAGATATCTTTTCAAATTTCCTTAAATCTAACTAACCGAATTAGCTAAGTATATATCTAAGTATATATAAATAAAAAAACTAAAAAAACCGAACGGTTTTACTGTTTTAAACCGAAACCGAACCGAAACCAAAATAATTTTATAATAAAAACCAAACGGGTTTTTAAACAAAACCAAAACCGAACCGAAACCCTCATTTACGGTTCGGTTTGGTTCAGTTTTTCGGTTACGGTTATTATGCCCAGCCCTAATATTTACACCTATATAAAAATATTTCTCGTAAATATATCTTCATCAAAAATTTCACTGTATCTAAAACAACTACTAACTTATACATTTATCATCTCACTGTTAAAAAACCTTCCTCATAGATACTTCATTTGTTTCTAATTAATCATATTTTTAATATTTTCACACATAATAAAATATATATATTAAAAATTGATTATAAGTGCATCATTATTGTGATTAACAATTTTCTATAACTCCAAACTAATAGTATTCAATTTTTTAAAATTTTACAGTTCATCATCAATAACTTTGATTTATGTCTGATAATTTATGTTAGACTTTACCTTTTTGTAAAATATCAAACTAATACCAACTTTTATATGTTTAAATGATAAAAAATATTTCACAGCTTTAAAAAGTTGTTTTCGATTTTGGATTATAATTTTGGATTATCTACTTTCTTTATGCACTTACCCACTATATATAATTAACTATCTGGTTCATTTAACAATTATTTTACATGTACCTAGTCTATATATACAAGACTATGAGGGAATAGTAACATGACATAATAAATGCACGCTTTTTAATAAGTGTCTACCTCCATATTATGAAGTTTCCGCGAGTAAGAATATAAAAAATGTAAAACATCCATAACTGTGATCTTTCTTCTTTTTTTTTTTGTTTGAGATCAGATTGTGATCCATAACATCCATAATTGTGATCTTGAATCATGAAATATACTATTGATCAATGTGTGGACCTTTTAGTTGTTAACATACATATAAATATATAATATGACCATCAGTAGGTGGCTTATCGAGTTTAGTATTTGAGATCAGATTAAATTATTTGAATGAAATTTGTTGCAAATTTCAAAGCATATAATATGTTAGAAAGCTTGCTCCACGTTTACAAGCAATTGACAATTAGTGACACCTCACAAATGCTTTCACGCAATATGATTCAGAAACATTAACCAAATATATATATATATATATATATATATATTTATCTTCTTCTTCTTTGTGTGTGGGTGTGTGTATAGACTATTTTTTTAAGTAGATATGTTCGATTGGCTTTCGTTCAGTTTATTATTTACGATTTAACAAATAAGGAATAACCCGATTAAAAGTGAGTAAAGTTTGGTAAGGTTCGGTACAATTTCAGTTTCAATATAATTCCTGATAAATATATCTTCAATTTGAGTAACTTTTACACCAATAAACGTTTTTGGTTTGGTTAAACCGACTCGAATAGTCATTAGGCGATCAAAAAAAGGTAGAAAGATTAAAAGAAAAGAAAGGAATCGTTTGTTTGTAGATACAAGGTCAGCTATTGCTTTCCTTAAACGTTAAAAGAAAGAAACTAAATTTATGTTTATCAAGGAAACTATATTTATATTTAATACCACGTCGAGAGCGCTACTTAATTCCTCTCAACACGCCTAAAATACTCGAACGAATAAATATATATTCATCAAACCATATATCATCTCGAACTATTATTCGATCCAAAGAACTTCTCTGATCCTAATTAAATTAACCTAGAAAATAAAGATTAGAGATATCTGAAAATGGAGGAAGAAGACAAGAAAGTGACGAGGTGTTTTAGCTTCACGAGAATCATGAAGAAGAAGAAGAAGAAAGAGGAGGAGAAGTTGATAGTGTCTACAGAAATAGCTAAGAGATGGAGAGATCTGAGCGGTCAAAACCATTGGAAAGGAATGTTACAGCCGTTGGATCAAGATCTCCGGCAATATATCATACATTACGGCGAGATGGCTCAGGCTGGTTACGATACTTTCAATACCAACACCGAGTCTCAGTTCGCCGGCGCTAGCATCTACGCTAGAAAAGACTTCTTCGCCAAGGTATCATCCAAAAAAGAAAAGAAATGTACAAACGTTCTGTTTGATAAACTTTAGAACCGTGAAATTATTTAGTTTACCAAAAAGAAAAATTTAGAAACGTGGAAGTTTTCTTGATTTTCTTCAGTTTTGCCGATCTCCAACATGGATGATTTTCTAATTCAGTAGGCTTTTACTGATCATATATTTTTGCGGAAGTAAGCCATGTTTAATATAGTATAACTATATAAAGAGCCGTGTCAAGGGTTTCAAATACCCAAGACGAACAACAAAACTCGTTTATATATATATTTTATTGTGGTAAAATATGTGTCGTAATTAAAATTTAACATCGTTTTTAATGACCTAGAGATAATAAACACTATTTTTAATCTATGAAAATAAAAATTGTACTATTTTGTTAAGCTATAAATATTATTTTATATTATTTTGTAACTTATTTTTAATTAAAATTATTTTCAATCTATAAAATATAAAATTGAAAATAAATTTTGTAAAATATTAGAATATAATAAACAATTTTTTCATATATGAAATAAAATTTAAACTTAAAAAATTTACACTAAAATACATATTTTACCAAAATACCAAACAAATTTTTTAAATTAAAATCCTAAAATTTGCTTAATATTTTAAGAGTCCAAGGCGAATGCCTTTTACTTACTCTACAGAACGTCTCTGACTATTTAGTATGCTAAATGGAATCATAACTTTTCATTTTGTCCGTTATATATATATATAAATTAATTATACAAGAAAAAGACATATACTATGTTTCATTTAGCATATTTTTAGCTTACGTTTCTACAATTCTGCAATGTTACTAATCGAAGCAAATATATATTAACTAATAAATAGAGAGAGAGAGTAGGTACTTTCTTCTAACGCAAGAAACCATATAATGCAAACCTCTTTGATTTCTTAAAACACAGGTTTGTTTAGAGAAAGCCAATCCGTACTCAAAGTACAAAGTGACGAAGTTTCTATACGCAACATCACAGATCCACGTGCCTGAGTCATTCCTATTGTTCCCAGTGTCACGTGAGGGATGGACAAAGGAATCAAATTGGATGGGTTACGTGGCGGTAACAGATGACCAAGGCACGGCGATTCTTGGTCGGAGAGATATCGTAGTTGTTTGGAGAGGCTCAGTGCAACCACTTGAATGGGTCAACGACTTTGAATTCGGTTTAGTCAACGCCAAAAAAATCTTCGGTGAGAAAAACAATCAAGTGCAAATTCATCAAGGTTGGTACTCAATCTATATGTCTGAGGATGAACGATCACCTTTTAATAAATCCAGTGCTCGTGACCAGGTTTGTGTGTATATATTACTTGTTAAATTAATGACCATTTTCCCCCCTTTTGGTATTTGATAAAATCTCTGAGAGAATCTTATGAAAAAGGTATTGCGAGAGATTGGGAGATTGTTGGAGAAGTACAAGGACGAAGAGGTTAGTATAAGTGTTTGTGGTCATAGCCTTGGAGCTGCGCTGGCGACGCTTAATGCTACAGATTTAGTGGCTAATGGTTATAATCGACCAAAGAGCCGCCCTGAAAAGTCTTGTCCTGTTACAGCCTTTGTCTTCGCTAGTCCTCGTGTTGGAGATTCTAACTTTAAGAAACTCTTCTCCGGGTACGTCCAATCTATAGTACTGTTATCTAATAACTAAGTATTGCCAATTTTTTCTGTTAGTGTCGATGGGTCGAATTCAGGTTAATCCTTAAACATATATAGTGGTTAAATCAATGAGTTTATTTATTGGAAATTGTTCAACATGAAAGACATAAATATACAATCACTTATTTAACAAATTTTGTTTGTTTTTTACCATTTAATAACAAAGCTATGATAAGCATAACTAGCATTCATAAGTTGTTTGACAAAAAAAGAAGAAAAAGAAGTTATTCATAAGTTAATTTAAAGGTATATAATTATGTTAAATATATCTGAATAATTCGTATTCTATCTGAACATTTTGAATATTGAGATTTTTAGATTTCCGTTGAAAAGTTTTATTTACATGCAAGCATCCAAACCCGATTCGCTTCATTTTTGAGAAAAACATAACATGTATTAAAATTTATTTGAGATTCATTTTTATACACAATATGAAGATAAATTTTATGTATATAATATACTAACCCTTACTTGAATTTACAAATTAAAAAATTATAGTATCTACTTCTTTAACAAAAACCAAGAATTATAGTATCCACATCGTGATTAATATCATTAATTAACCTTATAAAGGTCATAGTAATAAAATATCATTCGTACATCTTACATCATATATACGTTTTTCAAATGAAACGTGACGTATAATTATTGCAAACAAAAAAAAACAGATTGGAAGATCTCCGAGTGCTACGGATAAGGAATCTACCGGACGTAATTCCGATCTATCCACCTTTAGGTTACGCCGAGGTCGGAGAAGAGCTTCCAATAGACACAAGAAAGTCACCGTACGTGAAATCTCCAGGAAACCTCGCGACCTTTCATAACCTTGAAGCTTACTTGCACGGCGTCGCAGGGACTCAAGGAACGACCAAAGCTGACTTATTCAGAGTCGATGTGAAAAGAGATATTGGGCTGGTCAACAAATCAGTTGATGGGCTAAAAGATGAATGTATGGTCCCATCGAATTGGAGGGTTCTTAACAACAAAGGTATGGTCCAACAAGACGATGGGTCTTGGAAGTTATTGGACCATGAGATTGATGATAATGAAGATTTTGATTTCTGATTTTTTTCGCTTTTTTTCTTTGTCAAGTTGTTGATGTTTGGGAAACTATTGTAATATATATATTTATGGGTTTGATTGTTTAGAAATTGTATCTGTATTTATTCGGTTTTCTGTCGATTTTATATTATTATCATATGCATATGTAGTATATAGTATATGTGATTATGATAAACTATTCAACAAACAACTTCATTATGTGCAGTTTTTTCCGCTACAGTCAAATCTTCCGTTGACAATTCTACTTGTAAATATGTTTATCTCTAACACACGAGACCCGATGGATACTTCTACCTACATCATTTTAGAATTTCTTGTAAATCTTATATCTGTTGATATGAAAAAGATATAATTTCTATAAATCTTAGGGTAAAAATCCTGTGCCAAAAAACTTCCGCTCACTCCGTTTATATGTCATGCTTGCATATAAATGAACATACTATTTTAGTTTTATAGCGAATGATAACATACTATTTTAGTTATTTTGCGTTTGAATATATATGAAGTTTAGGTAAATGAGATCTTATTTGTTATTAATGCTGTCGTCATTTCATAATCCCGATTCAAATTCGATAGTTAATTATAAAAAGCAAAAAAGGATATTTAAACTATACTACTTTGTGGTGACAAAAAAAACGATACTATTTTGTTTTCATTTAAAATAAAAACACAATCAAATCCATATATAGCTCCATTGTAACGTAGGTAGATCTCAGCAGTTTCGTATGATTGAAGATTTTGAAGTATTATCATCATTGTTTTTTTTGGCAGCAACTGAAATATTTTTACGATTTTTTAAAAAGGTTATTCTATATATTAATATGCTTGAAAAAATTACAAGGCTATGAGTTTTGAAGGTAGTAGAGTTAATGAGTTTTGAAGGTCATAGAGTTTTGACCAAATCGTTTCATATAATCAAACCATCGACGACTAAAGCAATAATCAAAGATCCATAATAATAAAACTAAACAAATCAAACATTTGGGCTAAATAATGTCAATACCACATGTACTTTATATATGAATGAAGAATGGTTTTGAAAAGTTCGTTAAAAATATGGTATACTATATAGTTTGAAAAGTTCTCCGTCCAGTTGCACGTCATGGGTAGGCTCAACCGCCGTGCATTAAATGACGCAGTCCACTTCTGTAGTTTCATTGTGTAAATTAGGTATCCCCATATGTTACCAGATAAATTTGATTAATAACCTAACAAAAGTGTACAATAATCGAGAATATGACCATATTGCTGATTATTCAATCCATTTCGATCATTTATTTCAGTAAAATCCTAAAATCTCCTCTCTCTCTCTCTCTCTCTCTCTTTTTATTTATTTTAAAAAGCTAGGTTACTCTATCCACTTACAAAATACAATTTCCCTAATTAATTACAGTTTTAAAAGAGTTATTCCTCCAAACTTTTAATCATATGAATGCAGTAAGAGTTTGCCGATTACAATCAGTGTGTGATTTGACAGATTCAGGGCCCCCAAGTTAGTCAACTGTAGACCAAATAAATTGAACTCAGATCATATTATTTAAAAAATGAAAATAACGCCAAAACGAATTTTTTTAGTTAATGATGAAAATTTGAATATGTCGATACCAAATTACTATATACAAGGGAATGCTCTTCATGAAGCTAAAACAATCCCTAACACCATATAATCAGAGCTCAATAAACTCACTCTTGCCTTGTGCCTTAATCTAAACCAAGAAAAAAAAATGGATAACGCTTCGACCGTGAGATTCTCTAGCTGTCGAGGAGTTGCGCTTGAGATTAAACCTCATGCAAACCCTTTCGCTATCGATACAACTGATCAAAGCCGCAACGCAAACGCTAAACGCGAGGGAACGAGCATCAGGCTTCGACTTCCATGGGATTTTACAAGAAACGCCTCAAAAGTTTTCCCTTCAACGATTCAACACTCTGTGAGCAGAGCCAGCAGCCATTTCTGCGATTTGGACTCCGACAACGAAGAAGAAGAAGAAAAAGACGGAACTTACTACTTAGAAGAAGGTGGGATCAAGGAAGGAAACGAAGAAAACAGTGAGACGGACGAAAAGGCAATTCTTGATTCTTCCGCAAGCAAACGTAGGGAGAAACCGCAGCAACCACCAATTCCAAAGAAACGCGCTTCAAGACTATCGATCATACTTCTTGATCAAGGATTGTTCACTATTTACAACGTCTCTTCATCCTTTCATTGTTTCTAAACGTCCTAGCTATCATTCTCGCTGTCAAGGGAAATTTCGCTTACGCCAGAACCAGAGCAGCTCTGTTTTCAATCGCCAACATTCTTGCCCTAACTCTCTGCAGAAGCGAAGCGTTCTTGAGACTCATTTTTTACCTAACCGTAAAAATCCTCGGACGCTCCTTTATCCCTCTCCGCGTCAAAACCGCGGTCACATCGCTCTTACAAAGCCTCGGTGGTATCCATAGCGGTTGCGGTGTTTCCTCGATCGCTTGGCTCATCTACTCATTAGTTCTCACTCTTGAAGATATAGAAAACACTTCAACAACGATCATAACGGTTGCTTCCGCGATTCTTTCTCTCCCCTGCCTCACTTCTGCGGCCCCGTTCCCTCTTGTTCGTCATTTACCCACAACATATTTGAACGTGTCCACAGATTCACTGGTTGGTCCGCTTTAGGACTTGTTTGGGCCTTTATAATCCTGAAGATTTCGTACGATCCAATATCAAAATCTTACACTGATAATCTCGGCTCGAAACTGATCAAAACGCAAGAGTTTTGGTTTACGCTAGCGATCACGATCGCGATTTTGCTCCCTTGGTTAACCGTGAGACGCGTTCGGGTTAATGCATCATCTCTCTCGGGCCATGCGTCGCTGATCAAATTCAGAGGAGGAGTGAAATCAGGATCTTGGGTCGGATCAGTCCATTGCCGTTATCGGAATGGCACGCTTTTGGGATAATCTCCGATGGAAAAACATCGCATATGATGTTGGCTGGTGCTGTCGGCGACTTCACCAAGTCCTTAGTCTCAAAACCACCGACACACTTATGGGTCCGTACGGTTCACTTCGCTGGATTACCCTATCTCGTTAACTTGTATGACAATAAATCTCTCTAAAAGGTTTTTGTTGGATTTTTCTTTTGTCAGAATTTTTTGTTGGATTATTTACGTTTTTTAATCAAATATCCGTTGACACATCAACCATTACTAAGTTTTTATTGGAAATGTTTTAAAAAATTGATTCAAACATTTTTGATTTTATTTAAAATTTTAAAATGAACTCTTTTCATTTCAGTTAAAATATTTACACCTTACTATCATGAAAAATTAAAGTAAAAATATTCCCTTTTCACAGGTTTTACTTGTGGCCACGGGTTCGGGGATTTGCGTATTTTTATCGTTTCTTATGCAGCAGAGTAAGGCCGAGGTACATATGATATGGGTGGCTAAAGGATTAGATGATAATTTCGGGTTAGAGATTGTGAATAAGATTAAAGATTATCCTCATCAAGATAGGATCATAGTTCATGACACTGCGATTGTAGGACGACCTAATGTGTCGAAAATGAGCGTGGAAGCTTCCAAGAAGTTTGGAGCTCAAGTTGTGATTGTAACAAGCAATCCTGAAGGAAGTCGTGATGTTGTTAATGTTTGTAAGGCTTCTGGTGTTCCCGCTTTTGGTCCCATTTGGGATTCTTAGATTACGTACTTTTTACAATCAAATGTAACTATTTTGAAATGTTTCCGAATGAATTAAAGAATCGAAAAAAAATGAATGAATGAATGAATGTATTTTTTTTTTGTTATTTCTCTTGTTTATTCTTTTTCAGTAATCTAACGATGATGTAAAGTTTTTGTTTTTTTGCTGATGAATAAAATCATACCATACAGTTATGAGTTAATAGGATAAGAAGACCGATTCATGTGGGATCATGAGTTTGTTAGCTTACCCCCAAAAAAAATAAATAGCGTCGAGGTAACTACGAAGACTTTTGAGTTTTGACTATATTTGAGCTCCACTTGTAAACAAAACTGTGGGACTTTGACTTCTAAGTTCTCATCATGTGTATAAGATTTGATCAATTCAAAATTCATAAAATCTGAGAAATTAGTTGTTATAGTCAACAAAAGATGGAACTGTAGATTAGCTATAAATTAATGTTTAAGAATAAGAAAATTACTAACATTCATTGCATACATAAACATAAGATGTTGGTCAATTCAAGATTTTTTTTACCTTTATACACTAATTTAACTTTCAAAATATATTTGATTTTATTCTAACTAATTCCTTGATTTGTACTTTTAACGTTAATATTGCCCTATTTATTCGATTTTTTTTTCTCATATTTTTATCAATCTTTTAGATTCTTAAAAATATTTAAGAGAAGTAACCAAGTATCTAAATTTATAAAATTTTGAAACCGAATTTATTATTTTCACATGAATTTTATTGGTTATTAAAATAAACAAATATATTATATATACCCATTGCCGGCTCATAAGGGGGACGAGAAAGACGATGGTCCAAGATTCAATTCTATGTCTTTTATGTCCTAATAATTAAGGAGTTCCGATTTTTAAATATATTTTTAATATATGAAAATATTTAAAAAATTAGATTAAGGAAGGTTCAAAAAAAATTTTATGTGTATTTCTAATTTTTTATTATAAATTATAAAAATATTACTCATAAAATTTTTAATTTTTAATTAAAATCCTAAAAGTAAATTTTAAAAATCTAATTTTTTTCTGTCTTAAGATCCATGAAAATGTTGAGCCGATCCTATATATATCTTTTTGACCAAAAACAATATATACATAGATATATATATATATATATATATATATATATCTAAGTTCAGTTATCTATATATTTTACTAGTTGACCATATTATGCGTGTTCTATAGGTGTTACACCGTTTTGTAATAAGACGATGATATTCGGTCAAATCATTTACGTGCGCAACTTTATAGTTTTCTCGTAATGCATGTGTATTATATTTAATCATTTAACCATAACTCGGGCATCTGTTTCCGCGTTTATTGACGACAAGTACTTATGACTCCTTAATTATATCAGCTAAATCCGAATTTTGGACCTACTTTTTAATGCCACCGACATAAAATAAAGCGTGTCCCAGTCAAATTGAAACATTATCATCACCCCTACACATTATCTTTTTAGTAGAAACTTGGAAGAAAGTTTATTTCTCTAGATGTTGTTCAACGAAATGAGTGTAAAATGTTAAATCTACTCTGTGGTCCATAAATGATAAAACACATAAATACACTGATTTGTTTTCCTAGTAAAACAAAATCTATGTCCTAAAAGGTATATATAATGGATCACAAAGCATACTCAACAAGAACAATATCAACTCTATAATGAAAATAATCCGGTTTGGTTCGGTTTCAATACGGATCGACCCAACATCTATCATCTCTCACAGCTTTCTTCCAACGTTCCTTGAATCTCTTCATTTCTACAAATGATTTCATCCTCACTTCTGGTCTGTTGTCCACTTCACGAGACTTTAATGAATCCTGTAAATCTCACCCAAATGATTTCATACATCTATAAAACGTTACAGCTTCAAGAAACATATACAAAAAAAACTTGAAGAGCATACCGTTGATTTCGGATCTGTCTCATTCTTCACAGAGCTTGAAGCGGTTTCAACCACACCGAGTGTTGGAAGACCATAATGAACTATGTACTCCGCATCAACAACACCAACATTTTTCTTTCGATCACCCTATCCGCAACCAAGAACATGTTAATAAGAACCGCGCAATCGAGAAAGTGAAATAAGTTAATAAATTTTATAAGAGAAATAAGTTAGAAGAAGAAACCAACTTGAGCACAATAACCAAGCTGCATATCTAGACCCCAAGCATGGATCAAATCATTCTGCAACACGCAAACAAAAGCATTAAACTCCCAAAAGACAAAACCAGTGTAACCGAGCCGAACAATTCAAAGTCATTTTTTTCCAAAACTAGACCATACCAATAAAACAAAATGCCGACACACATATATATATATATATATAAATATGAAAATGTTACCTGAATCATATACCAAGAACATCTCCATGCTGCTCTAGAGAAAACAGGTGCCATCATTTCTACCCACCTGCAAATCCAAGTTACATGTTAAACATAAAAAATGAGACATAGAGATTCCCAGAACATTTGCCGAACTTGTGAGAAGGTTTTACCCGATGCAGGGAGGATCGGTACTATGGTCATCACAACGCCCACTACCTTTGTTTTTATACATCCTTCTGTGAACTTTTAAGTTCTTGCGACGAGCGGTTATAGGATGATGCATTTCTGATTTTGTAGTGTCAAGAGCGGGTTGCGATATCTGTAGACCTTCTTCTTTGACAATAGATAGGTATCTATAATAAAATGATTTCATCATGGAAATGAAAAATGAGAAAAACAAAATGAAACAAATGCTAAATTTGGCGGGTTACCGTTGAGGATTGAAATGACCTACACCAAGATCTTCGTCCCAAAGAAATATATACTCATACTCTGCAACTATATCGGGATGCAAGAATCGCTTAGCGAACCACCTGTAACATTTAACATCATTCAATTATTTAGATAATATGTGAAAGTTGGTGAAAATAATAACAAGAATTTCAAGAAACGGACCATTTTGTTTGATTCATCACGGAAACATGAATTGCATGCTCATTCCATGTATATTGCTTCCAATCGTCAACAACACCATCATAATGAAAAAGCATGACCGCGAAATCTCGAGGAGGAAACTGAAACCACAACAATTTGTATCATTAATTAACACGAAAAAGAGAAAATGTTACTGATAGAACAAGTAAAATACAAGAATAAACCTTTTGGATAACTTTGTTGACAAGCTCCTTTTGCTTGATACCAACCGCCATGGCTAACAAACTCATCGCACGGTTCGAACTTCTCTGAAAGAAATATATAACAAAAGATTAAGCTACAAAAGAAAGAAGCAGTGAAGTTTTAACAAAAATTTGAGGAATCTGTAATTTACTTAACAACCTTTTTTGTGTCATCGTAGTTCCACAGATGTTGCGTTTCCAAGTTCGATGTTTTCGCGATAATTCCTTGCGGTAATGCTTCAGTACCCATTGGCTTATTGAGATTCTAGTGAAAGATATATATTTGTAAAATTTGATATCGAAGTATCTCATAGAGCAAACTCAAAGCAAAAAAAACAGAATTTATTCTTGGAAGACAAACCTCGCACGTATGAGATGTTGCGTTCTGCATCTTATCAGTGGTGTTATGAATCTTATCAGTGATTTCCCATTTTAACAATTTCTGTAAATTTAGATCTTATACATCAACATCAGAATACTCTACTGATCTAGTGTTCACTATAAAAACCACAATTATTCAACAATGTCATGTTCTTTACATGTCGGAAAAAAAATACTCATTACTGATTACACAAAAAGAGATTTTACCTCTTTAAATTGTTTAGCAAGATAAGCATTGCCAATAAAGTAAGCACCACAGATCAGAGCAGTGGTGACTAAGATACTACAGAGACATGATCTATTCATTGAATGCTGCAATAAGAAAAAAACTCAACATATTAGAGAATTGATAATGAGGTCTCTACAAAGAAGAGAGCCTAGAGACAGAGGCTTTTGTATCTTATATCAGAATATTGAATCAGGTTACAAACTATAAAAATATGTGGACTATCTAAAAAAAAAACTAATTTCTCAATATTACAACGAGGTCAATTTAGAAAAGATAATAAATTGACAGAGATTTTGTAGATTTGTTCTCCTACGAGTGATAGCTATAGCTAAACAATTCCGTAAATTATGTAAGAAGAAATGAGAAGCAATCACATAATTTAATTTCATCATCTTCAACAATTAACAAACCACAGACACAACAAATTGGATATATGAATTAAGTAATAAAGGAGAGGAAAGGGAGAAGAAAAGCTTTCTTCACCTGTTTCATGAATTGGATAATTTGATATCTCTGTTTCAGCCTTTTTGTGTTTCTCTAAAGATTGAAGCTTTTTGTTTTCTCTCAAAAAGGATATTTGACAGAATAAACCCTTTTCGAGAGAAGAGGAAGAGACCAAAGTAAAAGCAGAAGAAAAAGAAGAAGAAACGAATATCCCGAACTTGGTCGTCTTCAATTCTACTCTCGAAAATTTCGAATTCTAAAGCTTTAAAGACAAAAGAATCAGGTTTTTCTTTTTCTGAGTTTCGTTAAACAATTTAAAAATCCCCAAGTAGAAGCTTTTCATTTACTCTGTTGCTTCATAAAATTTTCAGAAACGGAACTGATAAAGTTAAGTTAAAAGATAAAAACTTTAGAAACGGAATCTGATAAATTGATGAGGAAGATTGAAGTTAGAAAGACACGTTTTGTGAGATCGTGTAGCATTTCAAGGGTTTTCAGGAGAAGAGAGACAAACGAAGAGAGGAAAGTGGTAAGTGGTGAGACACGTGCTTGATGTTAATTGGATATTGAAATTTTTTTATAAGCGTGTGTAATATTTGTCTCTCACTTAGGAATTTGAAACCGACCGAGATATTATTATTTGTTCCGTCATAATTACAAAGATCAGATAAAATTAACTTATTAATTAAAAAAAAGAAAGATAACAACTTGATCTGAATCTTTTTTTCTTTTCCGGCGGGAGATCTGAAGTTCTCTCCTTTCTCAATCGCCGATGTTCTCATTAACGTTAATTCAACCGCGTCTCCGGATTTCAGATATTCCGATTACTCAATCCTTCAAATCGCGGACAATATGTTACAGTAACGATTCGAGATTTAAGCGAGATGAGGAAAAGAGGCAAGGGAGATTATCTGGGTTTCGACTTGTTTCTGGAAAAATATCATCTTTTGATTCGGGTTTTAGTGATTCTTTCGGGTTAGAACAGTTTAAAGAGGAGAATGTGAATCATGATTCATCTTCCTTCGATAGCGAACGAGTGGATTACGCTCTGTTAGCGGAGTGGCTTCAGTCTTCTAATGGAATGCGACTCATTAAAAAGGATTCATGCAATGGCGTTGAAGTCTTTTGATGAGCAAATTATCTATTTTGGTAACAATTTGATTAGTTCTTGTGTGAGACTTGGGGATTTGGTTTATGCACGTAAGGTGTTCGACAGTATGCCTGACAGAAACACGGTTACTTGGACTGCGATGATTGATGGGTATTTGAAATTTGGTTTTGAGGATGAGTCTTTCTTGCTGTTTGAGGATTATGTGAAGTATGGCATTCGTTTTACGAACGAGAGGATGTTTGTGTGTCTATCGAATGTGTAGTAGGAGATCAGAGTTTGAGCTAGGAAGACAAGTACATGGTAATATGGTGAAAATTGGAGTTGAAAATCTCATTGTTGGGAGTTCTCTCGTTTATTTCTATGCGCAATGCAGTGAATTGACTAGTGCATGGGAATAAAGCTATTGTTATGTTTACCAGAATGTTGAATCATGGTTTTTTACCTAATGAGTTTACATTATGCAGTATCTTGAAGGCTTGTAGTGAGGAGAAAGTGATAAGATTTGGAACGCAAGTACACAGCTTGGTGGTTAAGCAGATGATTAAGAAAGATGTTTTTGTAGGAACTTCGCTGATGGATATGTATGCTAAACGTGGGGAGATTTCTGATTGCAGAAAAGTGTTTGATGGAATGAGCAATAGAAACAAAGTCACATGGCTTCGATTATAGCTGCTCATGCTCGTGAAGGTTATGGTGAGGAAGCTATCAGCCTCTTTCGGGTAATGAAGAGGCGGCCTTTGATTGCTAACAATTTGACAATAGTAAGTATCCTCAGAGCGTGTGGATCTGTTGCGGCTTTATTGTTGGGGAAGGAACTTCATGTGCAGATAATCAAGAATTCAATCGAAAAAATGTCTATATAGGAAGTACTTTGGTTTGGTTATGCGGAGAATCTCGTGACGCTTTCAATGTTCTTCAGCAATTACCATCTAGAGATGTGGTTTCATGGACCACTATGATCTCTGGATGTTCGAGCTTAGGACATGAATCAGAAGCGTTAGACTTCTTGAAAGAGATGATTCAAGAAGGTGTAGAGCCAAACCCGTTTACATACTCCTCGGCTTTAAAAGCTTGTGCAAATTCAGAAGCTCTTCTATCGGCAGATCAATCCATTCCATTGCAAAGAAGAATCATGCTCTATCGAATGTCTTTGTGGGAAGTGCTTTGATTCATATGTATGCAAAATGTGGATTTGTCTCGGAAGCTTTTCGGGTTTTCAACAATATACCTGAGAAGAACTTGGTTTCATGGAAGGCGATGATAATGGGTTACCCAAGGAATGGGTTTTGCATTGAAGCTAATGTATAGAATGGAGGCAGAGGGTTTTGAGGTGGATGATTATGTATTTGCAACAATTATATACTTGTGGAGATATTGAGATCGATGAAGCTGAATCTTCTGCTACTTGTTACTTCTTGATTTTTCTTCTTTAGAAGCTCCTTTTCAAGTTTTTGTATGACAAAGTTCATGAAAAAATGCGTTCCATAATAGCATCAAATGTACAAATTTCATTTTGGGGATATAAGGAATCGAATATTTCATCTTTGCGAATTGCAAATGCAAAAGTTTTTTTTTTTACGAAAAAGCATATTATTAAAAGCTGGATGCATTTCTATTTTAAAATTACAAATAGTTTTTTTATAATGAATAAGAGTAAAAAACATGGTGATTTCTTTTTATATAGCAGAAATTTCTATAGGAAAATAAAAAGATATATGTTGGAAAAAAGAAATTACTATCATAAGTAAAAAGAAATAGGCAACTCGTAGTCTGGTACATAATGAAAGCCACAACAGTATTGTCAAAAAGATAAATTAGAAGATTGTCAAAAAGATAAATTAGAAGATAATTAATTTAGACAGATAGTGTTATTATGTTGTCAGTAATAATTTTTAATGATGACCAATTATTGTTATTTTAGAAAAATTAATATATATATATATATATATATATATATATATTCATAATTTTCTTTAGAACATAGTTTTAATGGGCTTATCTAAGTAGAGATTTAGGCCTTACTGACAAAATACCTTTAGCTCGAATGACAACTCAAATAAAAAAAGTTTAAGTTGAGGTGCCAGTAAAGTGAGAAATGAAAAAATATAATAAAGTTGGATCTTGTTTACTAATTATTTGAACTCACTAATTGGATCTTGTTTACTAATTGTTTGAACGCACTATGTATTATTTAATCAATCTTATCATTTGAATCTTTAATAACCATTTTCTTAATGATATAAGTCGCTATATATAGTTGAGGATCAAAATTTTAATGAATGTCCTTTACTTTTTTGAAAACTACTAATTAACTACATTTTCAGTCTAGGTAATGATCATCCCTTTCTTGAATTATAATCCACATTATACGGTCCCCACTCCCCACTTTTGCACAATTAACCGATTTGCTGCCTCTAGTTTATGGCCTTTCAATGTTTATATTTTCATCACTAAAGTTTCATGCTTTTGTATCTTAATTAATGCTTATGTGCTGGATAAAAACTTTGAATTTGTGTTGATTATTGACAATTTACATACGTATGTAGTTAATAGACAAAAAATATACTCCATTTATTATACGTACTAACTAATTGCCCAGTCATTGGAGTACTTTTAAATTATATTGTGAAAACATTTTGTCTTTTAAAAGTGATGTAAAATTCGCAAACTACCATTTCATAGGATAGTACATTATTTCTAGGATAGTAAACACGTTTATAACCTATAAAGTACATGCTATAAAGGTACATACTAATCTTTGTGTTTAGTAATATTTTGAAATTTAAAGCTAAAAATTTGATGTCAACACACTCATATTATATATACTATATATTTGATATTAAACAACGATTTTTTAAAGATTTATATAAATGAATTGAGGTAGATAACTCTTTTAAAATAATTTTTCCCAGTAACCTCCTCTCATATTTATTTAGGGTATAGCATTTTATAATTTCTTGAACCATTTTACCTTAATAAGTTTTGCTTCTTCTTATTTCTTATGTTTTTTTTTTGAATTTGGGGTTAAGGTTTAGATTTTGATATTTAGGGTTTAACTATCAAAAACAGTTGAAACTAGCCACTGAAAATGATGAAAATGATGAACATTGTATGTTCTAAAATTTTCTCAATTTTTTTACCATCCAACTAATTTTTAATAAATTTAAAGCATGATATCATTTTAACTAACTAAATGGAGTGATTTAGATTATTTCAGGGTTGAGAGGAATCGATCCATGTTCTCTATATCAACATAACAATTCCTTTCTCAAATGAGAATCATTAAACCACCAACACTTGATTAATTTTCTCAGTTTTAGAAAAGTACTTGTGTAAAATTCCCGAAAACTTGTTTAACATTTGAAATCTTGTAAAGTTTCCAAATCTATATTTTCTAAAATTTTCTGAAAACTTTCACAAGTTCCCGATAATTCCAACAAGTTTAGGTTTTTGGCATCATACGAGTAAAAATGATGATTAGTATTCAAAGAAATTTTCTTTTTGCGTCCATGACAATACATTTCTATTAATTCAAGTGTTTTTTTTTGTTAAAGCTAATTCAAAGAAAATTTCGTGCCAACAAATAAGAAATTGCTAGTTATTAATAAAAGGTTTATTTAAGTAAAATAAGATATTTATGTTTTCATGTTCATTACCTCATTGCCGCAATTATATAACATCCAAATCGTGCGTATGTTTACAATATGATAAGAAGGCACGATGCTTATAATATCTTTGGAGTGATTATAGTTATTATTTTTTTACGTGAGTGATATTAGTCTATATGACAGAAAAGAAAAAGCTACTAATATTTATAATGGGGTCCATTTGAGTCGTCTGATAAGCCATTAGTTTTTGACGTTATTCGTAAAATACGACTTGCTTTTAACCAAAAAAGGGCGAATGCTTCACGTTCGCCGTCTTTTGCTCGTCAATAAAGAAACTTTATTATATGATGCCATTTTCAGCCGATTATTTCCCATTTTGGCCTTCACGTTCGTTAACTTTTATGTCCATTGTAATATTGTTTCTAAATTATTTAAAATAGTGATTTATCTTAGTATATGTGTGTGATTTTCGGTTAATTTTACTTAATTTTCTTTTAATATCCATATGACTGTTCATCGGAATCTGTCTTTTTTCACTCTGAGTCATGACATATCATCCATGGGGCGATCATAGTATTAATTTGGTGTTTGGTTTACTGTAAAGCATGATTAATTAAAGATAAACAGCTTTTCAATAAAGATATTTTAATTTATCTTTGAAAAATGGATGGACAAAACGTTTAGAGTTAATATATATATATATATATATATTAACATATACTTGCATGTTGAATTTTGAAAATTTCGAGTTAATGCTAATTGAATTAAACAAATTTTTTGTTTGTAAACTGCATTTGATTCATATATACCAATCTTCTTACAATGTTTAAAAAATTATGAAAGAAAAACTTATTAACTATAACATGCAACAACAAGAAAATAACATGGGTTTGACGACAAAAAAAAAGGTTTTGTATGGTATACTCTTGTAACCAAACTGTGCCCGGTAGGTTAGTTGTTCTTGCCTGAAATTGAGGTGTGTGATCTTTGTGTGGATTTAATTTAGGGATCAGTAAAAATTTTAGGTATCACTAGAAAAATATTTGCATTCTGTAACTTGGTAATCTGTAAATGTTTTTAGTGGCAAGAAAATCCAAAATTTTATAAGTTTTGAAGATTAGTCTGGGTTTTGTATGAGATCTTCGGTTGACAAAAAAAATGATATGCTCTGATTATATATATATATATATATATAGAACTCCTTTTTCATATATTTCTTATTTTTGAATGTGATTATACTATTGTTGTCAAAAATAAATAAATGTGATTATACTACGTGTGCATATACTACATGCATATAATTAATTCGAAACATTTTGCAACGAGTGTTCAGATCCTTATATATAGAGGAAATTAGAAAATATGATAGTTTTTATGTTTTTATTTGAACATTAGGTAGTTTTTTAGATAATTTATGTTTTAGAGTAGTTTTCACTTTAATACCCGCTATTTTTCTCTTAAAAACTATCCTAAAAACTATATATTTTGCAAAGTATAACATAAAACTACCCAACCATCCTAAAAAAATATAAAAACTATACACTTTGCAAAGACACCCTTATATATATATATATATATATATATATATATATATAAACTCTTTAGTGAAAATAAGTTCTGCTATTTTTTTATTCCCAATCTCTTTATTTTTTATTAGTTCGAACTCCATTGTAAATCGTACATTGTTTTTTGGGGCCATCAAAAACTTGTTAAAATCTTTACATAACTTAAGAAAATACCAAAATCAAGTTTCTAGTGTTTTAATGCATTAATTTCACTGAATTTTCTTTCACTTAACTAATACACGATTTAATTATTAGAAGAAGTCAAAGGACTATTATTATTAACATACTAGTCAAAATCGACACAGAATACGATATATAATCATAAGACAGAATCATATGTATATGCTGTATGCAGGACCATCTAATCATGAACCTCCTAAATTATATACCTTGCGTTCCAATGTATTTATACATTGTAAAAACACACAATATTAGTAGGAACAGAAAATGTTTTCCAAAACGTGGATAATATATATAATACGGTCTTGTTTCAGTCTGAAACGTATATAGCGAAACTAAGAATATCTTACCGTACAATAACGAAACTTACAAAACGCCAATTCACAATTTTATTTATAAAAAAAACAGATTCATTGAAACCAAATTACTGATAAGAAATACATATCTCGAAGAAATTGAGAACAACTCTTTCATATAAAGGGAACCCTACATAACTAGTGATGTTGTGGGTCGGGTCCTCCAGGACTTAACCGCTCTGGAGATTTTCCGTCGCTGCCGCTGCTAACCCCAGCTTGATCATCTGCTACAGTCGGGCTCGTAGCCTCGATAGAAGGGCTTAGACCTCTCACCTTCACCCCGACTCGAACCCGCTCAAGAGGACGGCTTCCAGTGGCGAATGAGGCGAACAGAAGAAACAACAAGAAGCATAAAGTGAAGCTTAACTTAGCCATTACAATAATAATTGCAATTAGTTTCTATATAATATATATATATATATATATATATATATAGAAAGACAATAGAAAGAGAGATATTGCAATGGAGAAGTAGTTAACGTGGTGTGTATGAGTGTATTTGAGGAAAGAAGAGATCTTAAGAGGGTTTCTATTTATAGAGTTTTATTTGAAGGGGTTCAAGTAGTGGAGATGGGTTTAGCTAGCTTATGGCATTAGTGCTTATGGCAATTGTGCAAGCGTGAGTTGTCACCGATGACGGTTTTTCTCGTTGTCTTAATTACCAAAAACTTTAATAATCATATTTAATCTGTAACCAGCTTAGCAAGTGGCTCTTGCGGCTTGCGAAATGCAAATTGGTGCTTTGCATAGTACAAAATGATAAAGATCGCCGCATTACGGTATAGTACACATATTTAATACGATCGACATCTTAATATATATATACTTTTGTTGTTAGCTAGGGACTAGGATTGGCCAAGCTCTTTTAGACTCATGTGGATCCATTTCTAAACGCTTGTTGATTTGTTAGGGGGCCTTGTTTCTTCGATGATTAATTTTATACTAATACCAAAAAAAACTAGATGATTATATCGTAGTGGTTAATACGCATTTTCTAGTCTAAATCAATAGAGCAAATCAACCGGTAGCCACATACAATCAAATATTAAATCCCAAAGTATTTTGAATGTATAAGAGTTCCAAATCGAATCTCTTTTGAATGAAGATCTTTTGTCAACCGTGTGTCAATTTTTTGTCAAACCTTTATTGAGTCATGCAAGCGATCATCCATTTTAAACACCGCTGATTTGTAAGGCCACCGCGATTATGAAATAAAATATACAAATCTCGAAAGATATCAAAAGTAAACATGACTAACCCTTGAAATCATGTATACTTAATCAAAAGAAAACAAAGTTCTATCCATTTATATGATCGTTTTCAGTAATTACATCATCAAAATTAGGAAAGATACGAATCTTATGTGTTTCTATCAAAAAGAGCGATATATAAGAGGTCTATCAAAAAGAGCGATATATAAGAGACGGCATCAAATGCTAGTTATATAATAAACAATTATAGATGTCGATAAAGCACAAATATTGAATACCAGACCTTACACTATTTATAACTCGACCGTCCCTATCCAGTGACATTATAAATATATATGCATGAGCACATACAATTAATATATGTATATATGTGTGTTTGTGTGGGCGTGTATGTCTGTGAGTGAAATAGAGTTAATAATACGAGGTAATGATAATGGACGAGGAGGGTGATTCATGAAAATCCAATAAGATAGAAAAGGAAAGTAGTAAAATATGAAAATGAAGTCAAAGGTTAAGAGCACTTATGAGTTTGTGTTAGTTTTGGATTTGTGGAGACTGGAGAATTTCAATATTTTTTATTCGCGCATTTGGTTAACCAGGAGATTTCAATACAAGAAGAATATTCAAAAAAGTTTCAACTCAACAAAAAAAAAATCGAGAAAAAGTATTATTAATATAATCTGTATATACATCTGCAAGAACGTGGTATAGTGTAGTTTAAGATTCCACTAAGGTGAGGTTAAGTGATTTTAGTTGAAGGATAAGTTTCGAACCAATAACACTTCTTATAATGTAAGTCTGTAATTATGTTTTTTAAACTGTTACATCATCCAAATCCAGATTTCATCATAAATGGTGTCAGCACATTTGATTGTCCAAAATATTATGCAATACATCAGTAGATCACTTGAGCATTTTAGTGATATTTATTTTGACGGCGCATTTTACTGATGGTATATGAAACCACTTAAAGAATTTTACTATTTAAAGATGTAGTGTTTTATTAAAAGTTAATTATGGAAAGCCACAAAAACCAAAATAATTTTCGAAAATAGCCATAATTTGAAAGCCTTTCAAAAAATACTTTTTTTCAATGAAAAGACAACTTTGCGCTTTAACCAGCTGAAACAATTTTTTTAGAATTTGTTTTTATTTTGTTTAACGAGTTTTTGTGCATGAGACAATTATGATAATTATGTTTGTTAAGAGATTATGTTTGGATTCTCTATTTTATAATTTAGGATTTAATTTTTACTTTGATTAAAATATGTAATTTAAAGTTATATTTTGAATTTGATTAAAATATAAATTATGTATTTTATAAATATGGACAAAATTTTTATAAATAAAATCTTCATATTTTTTGGACAAAATTTATGTAGATAACATATCTATGTGTTTTTGTGGACTAAAAAAAATTTTAGTCATCAAAAATAAAATTGTCATAGAATCGGCACTGTAGCGGTATTATAGCATCACTGTAGCAGATGTATTTTAGCAAATGGTTTTTTCAAATATCACTTGGCAAAAGTGGCAGTTTTGACAAAAAGTCTTTTTTTATTAAGTGTTCTTATTTGATTCTTTATTTGGCCAGACCAGTCTAATTGTAATCCCAAGAAATTCTTTTTAACCAATTTGATTTTTTTGTTAGATAACTAAAAATAAGTAAATAACATACCAAAAAATTAGATCAAAAACAAATTAATTAAGTCTACTGAAAAGGTTAATAGCATTTATTCAATCATAATAATCTGAACCAGTCAGTTTTGTAATAGGTCCGGTCTGTTGATCATGGCGGCTCAACAAATGGTTATAATATCTGGTTTACATTTTTATTTGACTATCTCACCTAATAAAAATGGTCAACAATTTTTATTTTCGATTCGGATGATCTCACCATTATTGGAGAGGCCCTGATCCGGAAGACAATTTCTATAGCTGGATCACTAACTTTATTTCCACCTCAAATATTCCTCGTTAAAACAGATGACCAGATCACATGTATACAGTTCCATTTGTTGGACTTTAAGGATATACTGTTGAATAAATAATGTGCAAGAATCATAATTATTGAGAAACCAGTGTACTCATGGAAGTACAGGAATGCTAATGGCACCTCTAATTCAAAAAGTGATACAATTTTTTAAAATGGTAAAGAACCGATCTAGAGGATTAGCAACAATTTCCAATAGAAAAAAAGAGAAAATCATCTGAAATTTCTACAAGAGAATGTACAAGTAGCAGTCTTGAGACCAACACCAGATCTTCTCTTCATGCATTTAGGATCAAGTGATAGAGATGGAGAAGAGGGAACATGAAGAATTAGAAACGAAGAGGACAATGGTGATGGTGAGACAAAGAGGTTGGTCATATCCTGAAGAGGTTTTCTAAATCTTTTTCTTCTTATTCTGAATTGGGTTTTGTCTGAAGAATCCAGAGGCTTGGAAGGAATTGTGGGCATATTTGAGGGTGAGACATTCTCTTTGTTGTCGTTTTGAGGGTTTAGATCAAGAATCGCCATTGATGTTAGTAAAACCTGAGAGAAAAAAAGAGAGAAGAGAGATGGAATTGAGGATAGAAGGAGGAACTGAGGAAATGTATATGAAGTGTACGAATAGGAGGGACTTTGAAGCAGATTTGGAAATGAGGGATCTGAGATTTGATTTTTTGTGGAGGGATTTTGAGAATGGTTCTAAAATTCTGAAACTTGAAAAGGCCTGTGTTATGGAGGGAAATCGAGGTGGTAAAACTATTCTCTGTTTCTATTTTGGTTCAAAATATTTTAGTTTGTTTTCGCTAAAAGAAGAGATTTTTTACTTTCGACTTTGAGACCAGATGGAGTTGGGTTTTTACGCGCCATTTTGATTTAGGATGTGCGCCAAGCCAAGAGGATGGAAGGGAACCACCGGGTTTTGTTTTATTTTTTAAGATCATTTATCAAATTGGGCTCAAAAAGACTAATTGGGCTTTATCTTCGATCCCATATAGTTTCTCCCTTGTAGTGTACATATGTTTTGGCCTCTAAGTGCATTATGTACAGAAGCATGTGTTCTGCATTTGTGTGTGTATCTACTACTATTACGAAATGACTCTGAGTTCCTAACCAAATATTCAATTTATTAATCATCTATTACTCGTTCACGATGATTGATGGTTCCTTTCAAGTGTAATGAAACAAGAATAGAATTGAATAAAACGTTTCTAATTCATCCGGATCATGATTTCTTCACTTATGTTTCATTTTTGTTACTTCTCCAACTTTTGCATATTGGGTTTCAGACTAAATCGGACGTTTCCAGATCATAGTTGGATTTGTCTGAGAGAACGAATTGGTTCATTTTTAAAAGTATAAAAAGCATATTGTTCTTTATCAGTTTAGATCAAAGTTTCATATGTTCTAAATGAAATAGACAGCAGAGTACCTTGGACAAATGTAACGTCAATATTTCACTTTTGGCGATAACGTGTTGGTGTAAGTCCACTGAACCTATAACCTCGGCCAATAGGACAATGCCACAAGGTAAAGAGATGAAGAATTGGAGTATACTTAAGTCTTCTGATAAAATCTCATATCAGAGGAAAGAAAAGGCCAAGATTCTTACCTCTTAAAGCAACAGTTGTTTGAGTGAGTGTTCATCATGTGTCCCTTAAAGTCAACTTTGCTGCAAACTTCTCGACCATACGAATGTTTCTGATTATTAAGGGAAAGCACACACAAAAAAGGAGTCTATATTGCTATGACTAAAAATCTAACAATGATATAAACACAGAAAAAACAAAAAGCTAGAAAAAGGATATCTTGTCTTCGTATAAAGGATGGTTGAGCATAAGTAGTTTATTGTTGTTTACTACAGCACGGACAAGTAACTCTTTCGCTTCCTCATGTTTCTTCTTCAGAATGTTGCAGATCTGCAAATGTAACAAAAGGCATAATTATTAAACAGTTTACAAACGTTGTATCATGAGAATGTTCATAATCAAGAAGAGGCTTGTTTTTACATTGTCGAGTTCTTTTGTATATGCTTCAGCTTTCTCTATGTTGTCAGCATTCTCCGTGATCGGGATTTCTAGGTTTTCCATGTTTATGACCTGATGATGAGACTTAGGCCGTGGACTTTCCATGACAAGCTCCTCGGTTATATTATCATCTAGTCTGCTCTCTTGAATTAAGAACTGAAAAATAAATTATGTGACAAGTGTTAAGTAAATTAAACACAAAAATGTTTGTCCTAAGAATACTAATCAAAGATCTGTGGATGAATCTAACCTTTCCTTGCGCAGCTCTATGTGTGAGCTCCTCAACGTTCCTGTGCAATTTTAGCCATATCAAATATAAGAACTAATAAAGCAAAGTTATAAATATGGTTTAGATAACCAAAAATAGAAACCTGTTTTCTCTTGGAGACATGGAAAAGCGTTTGAGTTGTGGCTTCAATGATCTATCTGCATCCTGTGGAAAAGCAAAACTTTTATTCGAGCTCCAGATATGTTCATGAAGTGAGAACATTGAAAATGTGAGTTGAAGAATAAACCTCGTCAAGAGCTTTCCGCTTTAAAGAAGATGGGCAATGCAGGATTTGTGTTTTGTCTCTAGGAGCCAAATGATGAATCTCAGAGCTTTTTTTAACTGGTGCTTCGGTATTTCTCTCCTTGCTTATTGAAGAGCTAACTTCTGGTTGCACTGCAGAACTGAGTTGGTCTTTATTTACTCCAATGGTTCTATAGTGGAAGAGATTACCAAATTTGGATTAATATATTATCGTAGGATGCCATACTAGAAACTGTTGTCTGTTCCTTTGGTACCTTTGAGTTTTCATTGCACGCAGATCAGACATGATATTTCTAAGTTTAGGCCTTTCAAGAGATACCATCTTGGACTTCTGCAAGGATTCAGCTCCAGAACTCAAATGTTTGCTTAGCTTCTGAGTCAAGCTTGAAGCATCAAGTTTTGAGCTGTGAAAAAAATCCAAAAGCAAGGAAGCTTAGTGCATAACATTCCTAGAGATAAAACTTAACGACTACTAGATTATACACAATGAGTGCACATGGGGTAGTAACCTGTTTAGGGAATCAAGAGCATGGCAAGAGGTAGGAAACAAGTGAATTAAAATGAGTTTATCTCACCTTATATTGACTTGCAAGATGGACTTCTCTCTAGTAGTATTTTTAGCTTGCAGTTTTAAATGATCCATCAGTCCAGCCACATTGTCTACAGTCTTGGCATTTGAATGGTCCTTGTGGATGATCTTTTCATGAGAACTGCTGGTAAAAATAATTGGATTTGTATATCATCTTGAAAGAAAGAGAGAAGCTTATTCTTATCTTTGAGCAGAAAACCTAGGACATTACCTGCTCGTTTTATCATTTGCTGCATTTTTTTCAGAATCCATGTTGACAAGCTCTATTGAAGATATTCTAGTATTGGGTCCAGGTAACACATCATTAATATCATGTTTGCATGTTAGAGAGAAAGTAAATACTGAAAAGATAGTTACACAGACGATAAAGAAAAGAAATACTACCTCCTATCATTTGTAGGGTTCAAATTCGACCCCATCCTTTCTCGAGGAACTGGCTGAATCTCTGTTTGAATTGGAGAGGAATCCAGCACATGGGATTGTGTTTTTTCTGGCTTCTTAAAATTTTTTGACCTGATAAGTCCTGAGTCTTTGTTTTGCATGGCCTTTAAATCATTGAGCCCTTGCACGCTGCACTCAGTTTACAGAGTATAGCAGTTAGATATATAGTTCAGCTTCAAAGTTTGCTGCAAGAATGATACCCATAAATTTTGGGAGTAATAGAAGTAGTTTTAGTTTTCTAACCTGTGTGATGGATCCAGTGGTAGCTTTGCACTCGAATCTTGTACCAGAGAAGTTTGGCTAGGACGAGTGCCTGGTGATATTTTTCCTGGGAGAGTTGTTTGAGGGTGTCCGGAATCTGGATCACACAATGTTCCTCTCGTGTGATCTTGTATTTCTGCCTGAGTGTCTGTTCTCATTTCTTCCTGTTGATGTTCTATCTTGTTCGAACTCAACTGAGATGAGATGTTTGGTTCAGTCTTCATGGAAATCATTTTATTGTTGGCATTCTGTTCTGGATCTCTAGGACAGTCTTCTTTTGTGCCAGACCTGTAGATTTCATGGATATCTGGACTGGCTTCTCTGCTTACTGCAGTATGTACAGTCTCAGAAGCATGTAATGGTGAGGGTACTGCAGTCTCATTTGAAGAACATGGTTCATCTATTTCTTCAACCATTGGGCATGATGTCTTCAATGGTGAAGTTTTTACGGATTGAGGTTGCACAAACATTGTATGAGTTCGGGAGGTTTTTATGCTTGGACCTTGAGGTGATTCAACAGCCTTAAAATCTTCCATGCTCTCTAATGTAGCTTGATCCGAATGTGTGCTACTATCAACAACCATAGTATCTGTAGCCTTGAAATCTCGGTTCTCTTTTTCAGCTGAAGCTTTTGCCTGAGCATCTGTATTTGCCTTGGGTGCAGCTTGTACTGGTAAGTCTAGACCAAAGTCCAAAGATTCTGACTTATCAAAAGTTCTTTTAGCAGAAATTTCTTTGCAATCCATGGTCTTGGTCGTAGTCTGGCTTCCCTTCTTCGGTGGGCTTGAACCAAGATCAAAGTCGTCTAACCTGCTTGCAGAAAAGCATGGTGCTAAGTAATTTCAGATGACATAGATATGATTTCTAACAGGAAACAGATTAATGATGGATTCATACCCATCAAAATCATAAGAGAAGGCAAACGGATTATTTTTCTGTTTTATATTTCCGATAGATTTATCATCAGAGCTTTCTTTCGTTTTTGTGGTTTTCTTGGCTGGGCTAGAGAAATAAAATTCTGGCATGTCCATTTTGAATGATGATAAATTTCCAAAATCTCCATCTAGATCGAAAGCCATATCCCTGAGCAGGAGACAAAGAAACAGAACTATATGAGAGACTAGCCTTGCTGTCAAGCAGCATCATCTTAGATAAGTAATCCATGATAAAGGAGGAAAAATTTCATGATTGAACAACATTATCTTAAGGGAAAACATGGTTTAAGAAGCATATCATATAGGTTACACTCACAGCCTGAAGGCATTCTTCTTCTTATTTTTTGCTGGTGACTCAAAGCCAAAATCCATTGGATCATCAACTGTCATTGACTTAAAGTTCCATGTATCCTTCTCCATGTCTTTGTCTGCAGGCGAGCCATGGAAATTAAAAGACAACGAACTATTAAATCACCCAGTTTAACAATGGGAACAACATCTTAAGGTTTCTATCTATGCCAAAAAAATCCACAGCTGGCCAAAATTAGAGGAATAGAACAATGAGGAAAATAAAGAAGACTAAAAGATAGCGTGCATGATCTTTCTGATGTAAAGCTTTCAACATCAAGTTATCAAGAAAGTCTACTTGACGATTCCTTCTCTTCAATGGAACACAAGTCGCTTGAAGGCAAATATTTCTCTAGCAATGCCGTGTTAATTATGAATCATACTTGTAAGATTTTTTGGATTCAATAACTTTCAGATCATAGAAACCAATTCTTAAACACAGGAACCATACCGAGCATTAGATCTTTCTCCTGAGCGTCTGTAGAACTTCTTTTAGCAGGTGCAGACATAGCAAAATATATTCAATATTACCCTTGACAACTAACTGCAAAGAAAAAAAGTTACCATCATAATCATTCTAGCACTCATTCCCGAAATGCCTTATCTGTTATGCTATGATGAACACAAAGCAATCAACAAAAAAATCAAGCTACTACGTCACAAACTAAACTGGCATAGAAGGAAGAATGTTACCACACAAATCATAAATTCCATTAACATTCTTCTAAAACACTATAGGATTAGCTAGTAAGAGAGAAACAATAAGGATATATGATGCATACGGTAGGAGAAACTGAGAAACAACAAATCAAACAATGTGATTATCCGAGAAGCAATCTAAAGAAAGAAGAAAAGTAGCAGGACTTAAATTATGAGATTCAACACCAATTTAGCAAGGAGACGCTACTCGAGACTATTTTCTGGAAGAAGGAGCAGTACGAAACTAAGTTTAGAAGAAAGAGAGTCAGCCGGAAAAATCTAGCATCGTCTTAGCATTGATCGAACAGTCTTACTCAAATCTAAGCATAATCGCTACCTCCAACACACTAATGTTCACCGATAATGATCAACGATCGTCAATCGTCGAAGCTTAACAAAATCTAAGCCACAGCATCGCATGATAGTGAGATTCTACTCGAGTGACGAGCTACGCGCGTAAAATTCTTACCGGTGAAATCGCTTTTCAGCTGTCTCTGTGGTATGCGCTAACGGTAAAGGTACAACGGGAACAAGACGACGACACCGGAGAGAAAATCGCCGACGACACTCGGAGGGGGAAGATTTGAAATCGCTGGGCTGCGAATGATTTGGTTACTGGACCGTTTTTGTGAAGTTTAAGAGCTAATTTTGTTAAGATTTGGGCCTTTATAAACATTTAGTTTTATATTCTACCCTTTGCCTCGCTTTTTCAAAGTTTTCTACCTTTCTTATCTATTATTTTTTTTTTCTTTTTAGCAACCTATATCATTTTTCTAATTAATAATCATGATTCCATCAGAGGAGTAAAGAGTAGTTTACAACTCGAATTTTTATACAGTAGCGTCAATTCATGACTAAATTTTTGATAGTGCTAAATCATACTATAATGTCATATCTGAAGTTAAATTATCGTGCTAAATTTGTGGTCGTCATTAACGGATGTTAGTTAACCATTAATGATATTGGCTCAGCCGACACATATGTGATGATGTGGCGAAACAACGTTATTTTTATGTTTACAAATTAGATTTTTTTTTTCAAAAAATATATAACAATCCAGATTTCTGGATTCGAAACCGAGACCTCTAAGCCGTTAATGCATATGATAACTAGTTGATCCACAACCTCGTCGTATTTCGCCAACAGTTTAGTTTATAAACTCTACTATATTTATGTCTCAAATCGCAAAATCGAAACCAGCTAAGATTTTTGGTTCACTGGAACTTTGTAAGTACGGCCGAGCTTCAAATACAGCGGTTTGTAAGTACGGCCTGCATCGCACACTCGATCATATCTTCTTCACTGGAACTTTTCCTCTGTGATCTTGTAATCGAAATTGGCTTTCTTGAACTTCCGAAGTGAGAATGGTGAGCATAAACCTGCTTCACAAGGATGAAAAATCTCCGATCTGGCCCCAAACAGGGTCGTTTCATGGGTTAGGATGTACTGCCTCCACCTCTCAGCAAGTTTCAGTCCCGGCTATGGTTCATTCCTCCACCGATTGGGATGTGAGTAATTTCAAAATTAAGAAGACGAAGAACAAGAAGAAGAACAAAGGTAGTAGCTTTAATGGTGGGTTGATTAAGATCTTGAGTGAGGCTAGTGGTAGTAGCATCGGAGGAAGTGCTTGTGCGGCGATTCCTGATGTTTGGTGTGGACCTGGAGTTGTGTTTTCAACGGATGCGGTCGTTGGTGGCTCGATTAACCCAGTTGAGTCGGATCCTCTAAGAAGGAATATTTCGGCGAGACGTAAAATCGATGGAGATGAGATTAATAGTAGCAGTAAACAAAGAATAAGTTTTTAATAGTAGCAAAGTTCGCCGGAGAAGCTAGTGCCGTCTTGAACGTCACCGTTGATACTTGGAAGATTGTTGGCTGAGAAGTTAGATTTGTCGGAAACGGCGGTGGTTGTGGTGGAATCAGCCAAGACATCGTTTTCATCATCATTGTTAGAGAAATCGACTAAGAGGTCATCGACGGTGAAATTATCTACGTGCAATTTCTGAATTTTGATTCTGCAATTTATGAGTTTTAATTCTGTAATTTCTGGGTTTAAATTTGTTTGTTAGATAGGTTTTAATTTTTTCGGAGGAAAAGAAGAGATGATTATGGGTATCTAGATTATATGGTGTGGTTCTCCGGTTGCTGTATTAAATTTACAATGAACCTTTAAGTTTTAAGCTTTATGCTTTACACAAGATGATTTCTTAAAGCTTTAAGTTTTAAGAAGACTGAGTAGAGTGTTGATTAATATAATACTTAGTGGAAAAAAGGATTAAATCGAAGTGGTGGAGAAAGAGAGAGGAAGCAACGAAATTTTCGGGTCATTCAAACGGTAACCGGTTTGATAATATCAAAGATATAAAATATTGTAGGGTTATAAACAAAAATGTTGGTGATATACTTAATGATTGTTGTGGATCAATTGATAAAATTATGCATTAAATGCTTTGAGTTCATTTCGAATTTTGATGGTAACAATCAATCTTTAACGACGACTATGTTGGCACGATAATTTAACTTTAGATATGAAATTCAAATTTTAATAGTATTGAGATATGGTTTAACACTATACAAAAATATAGATATAAAATGACATTTTTGTGTAAAGTTTAGGTTGTAAAAGATTATTTTTTCGAAAAATATAGTTTCTTAAAATAATAAGGACAAAAAAAATTGAATATACGAAAATTTTATATTCAAGGCTCCAACTTTTGTGCTGAATTAATTATTTATTTAGTTAGAACAAAACGGAATAAAAAAAAAAGGGAGGAAGATAGAGAAGGAAATCTGTGGCCTTATCCTGACCACAGAAGCAAACATAACCAATAGAAACGGAATTTCTCTAGGAACAAAAAGCCAATCAGTAGCTGAGTAAGCTCACACAAAAATGGCGTCTCTTCTTGGAACATCTTCTTCCGCAATCTGGGCTTCTCCTTCTCTCTCTTCTTCTTCCTCAACACCTTCAACCTCTTCCATTTGCTTCAGGCCAGGTAAAACCAATCTCTCGAAACCTTAAACCCCACTTACTGTTTTCCCAATTCCAAATCCTGGTGAATCCAATAATGAATTCTTGTTTTCAGGGAATATTTGTAGAAGCAAGTTAAATGCAGGAATCCAAATAAGGCCAAAGAAGAACAGGTCTCGTTACCATGTCTCAGTTATGAATGTAGCCACAGAAATCAACTCTACTGAACAAGTATGCATTTTTGATGATCTTCACAAAAAGTTTCAGACTTTTCTTGATTTATATATGATTGTTGTTGGTTTTTTAAGTAATGGTGGTTTTTGAGGTTTTTAGGTAGAGAAGTTTGATTCAAAGAAGAGTGCAAGGCCGGTTTATCCATTTGCAGCTATAGTTGGGCAAGATGAGATGAAGTTATGTCTTCTGTTGAATGTGATTGATCCAAAGATTGGTGGTGTGATGATAATGGGAGATAGAGGAACTGGGAAATCTACAACTGTTAGATCATTAGTTGATCTGTTACCTGAGATTAAGGTAGTTGCTGGTGACCCTTATAACTCGGATCCGTTAGATCCTGAGTTTATGGGTGTTGAGGTAAGAGAGAGAGTTGAAAGAGGGGAGCAAGTTCCGGTTATTGCAACTAAGATTAATATGGTTGATCTTCCATTGGGTGCAACAGAAGATAGAGTTTGTGGAACAATCGATATCGAAAAGGCTTTAACTGAAGGTGTAAAAGCCTTTGAGCCTGGTTTGTTGGCCAAAGCTAATAGAGGGATTCTCTATGTAGATGAAGTGAATCTCTTGGATGATCATTTGGTCGATGTTCTTTTGGATTCAGCTGCTTCGGGTTGGAACACGGTTGAGAGAGAAGGTATCTCCATTTCTCACCCGGCGAGGTTTATCTTGATTGGTTCGGGAAATCCTGAAGAAGGAGAGCTTAGGCCACAGCTTCTTGATAGGTTTGGAATGCACGCACAAGTAGGGACTGTTAGAGATGCTGATTTACGGGTCAAGATTGTTGAAGAGAGAGCTCGTTTTGATAGTAACCCAAAGGATTTCCGTGAAACTTACAAAACCGAGCAGGACAAGCTTCAAGACCAGATTTCATCTGCCAGGGCAAGTCTTTCCTTGGTTCAGATTGATCGGGAATTGAAGGTGAAGATCTCTAGGGTATGTTCAGAGCTCAATGTCGATGGGTTGAGAGGAGACATAGTGACTAACAGGGCAGCAAAAGCACTTGCAGCTCTCAAAGGAAAAGATCGAGTAACTGCAGATGATGTTGCAACTGTTATCCCTAACTGCTTGAGGCACCGTCTGAGGAAAGATCCACTGGAATCTATTGATTCAGGAGTGCTAGTTTCCGAGAAGTTTGCCGAGGTTTTCAGCTGAATAGGATATTTGATTCTGTGATCATTTTCTTAACTTTTCCTATTCTGTAAACGGTGAGAGAACCAAAAACAGTAAACAGGCAAATCTGATTGAATATAGTCTATGTTTTCTTCATTAAGTTGAGTTGTTCAAATCGAATAGAACTCTGTTAAGTTGAGTTAGAATATAAAGTCTGCGCTTTCTCCATTAAGTTGAGTTGAATATAAAGTCTGTGTCTGTGCTTTCTCCATTAAGTTGAGTTGTTCAAATCATAGTTTCAATAGAACCGTTTTCTTTTTCTTCCATCTGCAAACATTCTTGCACTGATTAAAGCCATATAAACTATCAAGAAACATTGTCAGGATCAGCTGTTATTATGTCTTGAATCGCTGGTGGTAGCTTGCTGATTAGAAGATCATAGCGTTTTGCCGGTTCTGGTAAAAATGTGGAGCAACTTCTGTGAGCCAAGAAGGATTGATGGTGACGACATTCCGCATGTATTGACGCTCGGTTTAGACAATGGATTGGTAAACTACCCAGTTCGGATTCACCCTGAAGATTGTATAAAGATTATATACCAAATAAGTTTTCACGTTCAAAAGCAAAATCAACTTTTTGATGTTATAAGGTTTTTTGCTAAATCAATAGCAACAACATATTACTAACCTGAACAATATGGATGACGGGTGAATATAAACTTCTTCAGAGCCTCTAATGGTATTGTACACCCCATTGCTGTGTGGCTAAAACATCAATAGAAAAAAGAAGAGGATGAAATTTAAATTTCTCTATATATCCGGGAAGGATGTGAAGAAACAGAGAACTGAAACAGGTCACTTACTTCTAAGCGGCATGCATTGGCGAAAACCGTGCAGTCACAGCTTTTCTCACAGCCTGAAACAATGTAGCATTAAAAACCTGCAACCCTTTTTCAATTGAAGCAAGGTGGTACAGTTTCTTACCTCCATATCTCCGTCACATGATTTCAAGGTGATGCCTAATCTCCGAGCAATCCGTTTGAGTTGATCAAATGAACCATTAGGAATCAACAATTCAAGAGCACGTTTATGAGGGTGTCCTAGCCTAGCATGCCATACAGAATTAGCAAATAAAATTTTCGGTTTTCTATTTCCGGATTTACTAAGAGTAAGAATATATTTGGAAGATTTAAAAACAGAGTTTCATTAAAAAGCAGGCACCTTAAGGATCTGATACAAACAGATACTACCTAACCTGTCTTCTCTTTCCGTTAAATCCATACAGAGAGACAAGAATCATAGAATGTGAAACAAAACCAGTTAAGAGTGCACTATTAAATTCAGCCTCTAAAAGAAGCAAATTCAGAATTTTCACCAGGCAATATCCAAAAAGACACATGAGTCACTTTAAATTGGTGAAGTTATCAAGAAAATTTCAACTGGATCGTAGAAAAGGCCACAATAAAGCATGTCCTGACAAAAGCATACCTTACAACTTAACCAGGCTACAACTTTCGAGTAATCAAGACGATATAATTTCATAGATCCAACCTCTGCAAGAAGAGAAGAAAAAAGAGTGAGAAAAATAAACAACTAGAGATCACCAAGCTCTCCAAAAGTAATGAGAAACATTTTTAGAGAACAAAGTATGTAAAAAGGATTAAAAATTCAACAAGGAAGACGTAGCAATCTGAAAATTCTGGTTCCCGTAAGTGTGCGAAAACATGTTTTCCATACACTTCTCAGCAAGTGACAACAGATGTTGATATCCTTCCACATATAAAACCTCATCCAGTTGCCTGAACTTTCCAGGATCTTCACCTTTCTGCAGATGGACAAATGAAGAACACATTTTGAACATTTCCAAGACATGTAAATCAGACAGGAAGTAATAGTGAATTAAGAAGTGCTAAGGAGCATAGAGTGACCTTCATTCTTGCTTCGTCAAAAATAGGCAGCAAGATGAAAACAAAATCAACTGGAGTGGCCATATATAAGCTTCCATCTGTAAATAGTAAACCGTCATGAACATAGGGGAAATAAAATTTGCATACACATAGTTGCTGGTCACTTGGAGTTAAGCATTTATGAATACATAATAATGATCAAAGATCAACGGTGGAATTACCTTGAGAAATTTAATCTCCCAGGAGCCAAAAACCATATGATTGCTTAAACCATTGAAGTTCTTGAAGCATCCCATTATTAAAAAGGTAGCATGCTCCATTTTCTTCCATGTAAGCGATGATACCAAACCACATCAGATGTTACTAACTGAACTTTTCCCTACAACAATACTACAGTAAGCCATGTCAAGTCTACATTCCATTACCTGATTTTGGATGGCGACGAGTTAATAGTTCTCCAGGTTCGTTTCCGCCACAACCTGAATCGTCACATATGAAACGAAAACGATCATGTTACCTAAAACCTCAAACGTTTCCAACTAGCATTGCCAAGAAAGGATACACATGAGAGAGCAAAGTATAAATTTCCTTGGAACAGTAAATCAATATACTCAAGAGAAAACTGTAATCTCTATCTGTCGATCTCCGTCTGTGGTGAATCCAAGAATGTCTGAAAAGTTGGTAGGAGAAGGAGATGGTAGATACAAGTTTTAGACTTTTAGTTGAATGGGTAGAGATAGATCCAACCAAATTAAAAGGGAAATTAGAAAGTTTATTTCTTAGAAAATTACATAGATCTTGTAATATTTATTTGTAGACATAAAACATATATGTCTTCATGTAAATTCTAACTATAAATAGAATTACTTAAAGCTCTTAATTGACTAAACAGTTTTGTAACATTATTTCTCAATTTTGTTTCTTGGATTATTTTAGTTGACTACTCTATTGATTCATCTTTGTCTAGATATATAACACTTGATATTTTAAACTAGAAAACCATTCAAATTGAAAGAAATAATTCGACTTGTGAACTCTTTATTATTTGATTTTAATTTAACTAATTGTTCTTTATATAACCTGTTTAATTACAATATTTACCCCAGTTTAACTAATCCACAAGTCTTTATATGACCGCTCAAATACGTCCCAACCGTTTAGAGGCAACCACCAAATTGGATTGAGAGCGGGAAAAGAGGCGACTAGGGCTTATGATAAAGCCGTTGATGGAATGGTTGAAAACTATTACGTCCTTAGTTATGGTTCAGCTAAGGAGTACTCGGAGACTTGTGGATTGCTTGGGAGTGAAGAAACTAGGTTAGGTTCAAGAAAGAGACGAAGGAGTGATGAAGATTGTATGTTTCAAGAAGTTGAAATTAAGAAGATGGTTACTGAAGAAGAGACATTATGTGATGTGTTTGGTTTGTTTGAGTTTGAGGATTTGGGAAGTGATTATTTGGACACGTTATTATCTTCTTTTTGACAGAAAATACATTTAACAATATTACTGGTATTATTAATTTAAGTAAATTTTACACATGTAATTAATTTATGTAATGATCATGTCAAGACAATTAATTATTCTTTCTATATTTCTTCACAAAGAAATATTTTTTATGTAATATGTGGGGTTGGTGTAGAAATAAATTCTTGTAATTCGTTTTGTTGTATGTAAATCATTAAATGTTAATTTGTTGACAACAAAATAATTAGCAAATATAAGTTTGATTAAAAGATTTTTTTTTTTTTAAAAGGACAAGCTATAAAAAATAAAATAAAAGATTGTTGACACTTGACAATCATCAGCCAACCTGAAACCGTAATAAATAGGGAAAACAAGGGTAAATATGGAATTTACAAAACAAATTTGATATCGGAATCTCCTAAAACCCTAAAATACTGATTAATCGGCGGTACATGTACGCCAAGCTTCCACTCACTCACTTCGTGGAACATCTAAGCTTGGATTCTGGAATCTCTATATCTCAAATGGAGCTCAATTTTTCTTCGATGGCTTTAACAAACACCAAAATTCCTTGTTTCGGCCTTATACCCACCGGAAGACTCTTAAACCCATCAAAATCGCTGTGCTTTGCTTCTCATCATCAGCTTCCAAGAGTTTCATGCTCTGTATCTTCTACTGATTCTCTAAAGCTTATGACTTCAAGAAAGGTAAATCCTTTTCTAGTCTGATGTAATCTGATGTGGGTTCCTGTGTGTTTGGATATAATCTGATCTTTACTATACGAATTGTTGATAAATTGATATACTTTAGGTGATAGCAATGTCTGGAGCAAGTTCCAGAGACTTGGAGATGTCAAATTTAACGGCATTGTCTCCTTTGGATGGACGTTATTGGGGAAAAGTTAAGGAATTGGCTTCTTCTATGAGCGAGTTTGGATTGATCTATTTCCGAGTACTTGTTGAGGTATTTGCTTCTGACATGACTGATTTTGTTACTTCTAAATGAAGGTTTATGATCTGATTCATTGATTGTGTAGTTTAGTTGACTATTCTTAATGCACCCATTTGCCTTTTTATATGTTTGCTAGATCAAATGGCTTCTTAAGCTTTCAAACATTCCTGAAGTTACTGAAGTTCCAAGCTTTAGCAAAGAAGCTCAGATCTTCTTGAAAGGTATAATCGATGGATTTAGCATTGATGATGCATTGGAAGTTAAGAAGATCGAGAAAGTTACAAATCACGATGTGAAAGCAGTGGAGTATTTCTTGAAACAAAAGTGTGAATCACATCCAGAGATTGTTAAGGTTAGAAAATTTTGTCTTGCTCCTAAGTTCTTAGGATTTGGATGTCTTGAATCCCTGTAAGTGAATTTATTGTCTTTTAATCGTTTAGGTTCTTGAGTTTTTCCATTTTGCTTGCACGTCTGAGGATATCAACAATCTTTCCCATGGTTTGATGCTTCAAGATGCAATTAGTTCGGTTATACTTCCAGCTATGGATGAGCTGATCAAGTCAATCTCTCTGATGGCTAAGAAATTTGCGTATGTCCCCATGCTTTCACGAACTCATGGGCAGGTAATGTCGAAGAGAGAAGACTTTCATGGTGTTAGGGTTCCATTTTTTTCAGTGTTACGGTTCTATCTATTACTTTGTTAAAGCAATGGTCATGCATTATAATGCAGCCAGCTTCACCTACAACTTTGGGGAAGGAAATGGCGATTTTTGCTGTGAGGTTAAGCGGAGAAAGGAGATATCTTTCAGAAACTAAGATTAAGGGGAAATTTGCTGGTGCTGTTGGGAATTACAATGCCCATATTTCTGCGTATTCTAATATCAACTGGCCTCATGTTGCAGAGGAGTTTGTTACTTCTCTTGGATTAACATTTAATCCATATGTGACTCAGGTATATAGTTTCTCTTTGTCAGATTTTCCTGGTGGAATGATTTTGTTCGTGTTTATAAAGTTCCTCACTGATTGATTGTTCTTGCGGTTTCTGCAGATTGAGCCTCATGACTATATGGCTAGGCTTTTTAATACAATTAGCCAATTCAACAATATCTTAATTGATTTTGACAGAGATGTATGGAATTACATATCTCTGGGGTACTTTAAGCAGGCAAGTATTAACAAATTATGAATGAGTATGTCAGACTCATTTGAATGGGAATGTGAAAACCGTCTCATTGTTTGAACTCTTGAAGCAGATAACTAAATCTGGTGAAATCGGATCATCAACAATGCCTCACAAAGTGAATCCTATAGACTTTGAGAACAGCGAAGGGAATCTAGGTAAAGCAAATGCAGAGCTTGGTTTCCTCAGCATGAAGCTTCCCATTTCACGGATGCAGGTTTGAGCATTTTTTCATATTAAGCTTCTCTACTATATTTTGGTAGCAGTAACTCAAATAACATAAGCCTGAAATTAAATGTACAATCTGCAGCGTGATTTAACCGATTCAACTGTCTTGAGAAACATGGGTGGAGCTTTAGGACACTCTCTTCTGGCTTACAAGAGCGCGATACAGGGAATCGGGAAGCTTCAGGTATTATTACTGTAGCCTTAAGAAACGTCTCTACTTGTCATAAACTGAAAATGTTCTTGATATAGGTTAATGAAGCTCGGTTAAAAGAAGATTTAGATCAAACTTGGGAAGTCCTCGCTGAACCAATACAAACTGTAAATTTCTCCACTTTCTAGTCTTCTATAACTATCTAGTTATCCCATGTATTGCTAATACACGGAAATTATTATGGTATAAAAAAGGTCATGAGGAGATTCGGTGTTCCAGAACCGTATGAGAAGCTGAAGGAGCTAACAAGAGGAAGAGCTGTGAATGAAGAAAGCATAAGAAAGTTTATCAAAGGTTTGGAATTGCCTGAAGAAGCAAAAGAGCAACTTTTGAAGCTAACTCCACACACATATGTTGGTGCTGCTGCTGCATTGGCACTGGCCGTGGATGAAGCTGTGGACTTGGGAGATTAATAATGATCAGTTTTGAGGATAGAGCTCGTGAATCTGGATACATTGAGACAGGATTGCAGGTGATCAGTGAGTAATGATCACTTGAGAAGCAACGAAATATTTAATGTCATTGTTGAAACTCGATTTGTTCTTACAAAGAAGCAAAGGTTATGTAATATGGTTTCTCTTTTTCCTAATCAATTGGAATTTACATTTTTTCTTGATAGAGGCTATTCCATCAATGATTTAATTTTTAAATTGAAGATCTGAAATTTTGATAGCATTTATAAAAATGAATGTGTATTGATTATCTTAGTACCATATTTTTGGATTTTAAGTTTTATATTTTACTCATGAAAATCCAATATATAGGTAAAATATTATAAGTTTTGAATAACACTAGATTTTAATGAAATAACATCAATAAAAAACATAACCCATTCTAACTTTTCTTGTGTCTTGTCAGAAACTGTGAAACCAAGTGTTCATATATAACTTGGTCAACCTTGAAATCAATATACTCAAGAGAAAAATGTAATCTCTGTCTATGGTGAATCCAAGAATGTCTGAAAAGTTGGAAGGAGAAGGAGATGGTAGATACGGGATGGTATGGGACACCGGAGATCAAAACGGCGATTTGACAAGTGTCTACAGCCGAAGCTCAGAGTGGGGGAGATATCTGTTACTTAGCTTTTGGATTCGGTGATAAGCTTACCCGACTTGAGATTCCTCACCCTAACCCTTGTCTTGGCTTCAGCTTCTTTGGTGATACTTCTGTCGTCTCTCTTCCTCAATCCGTATGTACACCTTTCTTGATCTCTTTCTCCTTAATTACAAGATCCATAGATATATACATCTATTCAATCATTATTATGTTTGAAACAGTCAGATGAAGAAGAGTTTCGGATTTACCCACCAGAAGAGCATCTAGTGTCCATGGAAGGTTTTGGTGACGGAAGATCTGTGCAAGGACTTAGATTTATAATCAATAAGATGACTTAACAACACATGGGAAGAGCTTTGGGTTCTTACTTTCTTCTTAAAGTCCCACGTAGCAAGAAAATCGTCGGCTTTAATGGCTATGTTTCCACAGGTGCTCTCTATTCAATTGGTGCTTATTGTGTTCCCATTCACCCTAAATCGTTGCGTACAAGGAGATTACCAGCTCCATGTGTTGAAGCCGGAGGAAGTTCAGGGGACGATGGTGGTGATTATGATGGTGTTAGTAAGATTTATATAGGCACTGGAGATCATGGAATCAAATACATCAAGGTTTATTATGTCCAATCTGGTTATATAGAACATAGATTAGTCCATGGTGTTGAGGATAAAGCTCTTACACCAACTGTAAATGGACTAAACCCTAGTTTTTCCATTACTTGTCATTAAAGTTATCTCTTTCTCTGTTTTTCTTAACATCTCTGTTTCCTTGCAGTTTGAGATCAATTACCCTGAAGAGTATCTCACATTTGTAAATGGTTACTATAACTCTTCCAATTTCGTTCAATGGCTTCAGTTTAATACCAATAACCGAACTTTCACATCTGGTTTGCTTCGGTACGAGACTGGTACCGAGTTTTCTCAGCAGCTCCAAGGCAACAAGATTGTGGGGTTTCATGGCTTCTCTCATGAAAATCTCATCTCTCTCGGAGGTTATTTCGCTCCGTCGTCATCTCCCGGCAACAATGACGGCGGAGAAGATCAATGAGGAAAAATCTTTGTATTTTTACTTAAATATATTCAGTTGAGTTTGCTGTATTATGATTTATTTTCCAAGTTAAATGGGAAAAAGTCTGATAGATCGCTGACTTATACGTCGTTGTTTAGAATGGTAAGAAATATCTTGGACTGTTATTGTGGTATGTTTTCCTCTTTTTGAGTTTTTGACCATCACCAATTAATCCAGACCTCTCTTTGATCTAAAAGTCTTGAATTATAAGTTGTGGTCAATGATTCTCAAACCAATAACAAATTCTTGTAATTAAACAGGTCATATAAAGAAAAATTAGTTAAACTGGAATCAAATAATAAAGAGTTCACAAGTTGAATTATTTTCTTTCAATTTGAGTGGTTTTTTGGTTTTTATAATCAAATGTTATGTATCTAGACGAATATGAATGCCAGAAACTAAACTGAGAAATAATGTTATAAAACTGCTAGTCAGTTAAGAACTATAAGTAATTCTATTTATAGTTAGCATTTACATGAAGACATATGTTTTTTATGTCTAACAATAAATATTACAAGATCTATGTAATTTTCTCAGAAAATAAACTTTTAAAATTTCATTTAAAGTTGGTAGGATCTATCTCTACTCAGTCAACTAAAAGTCTAAAACATGTGTCTCTCAATAATCTCAATATCTTAGAAGTTAAAACATAAATTGGCTGTCATCAGAAAATACCACATATAAACTTTTTCCTAGTTATCTTCCTATACGTTGCTATCATTTTATTTACGGAAAAGTTTCCTAGTGATTTTATTTGACAATAGCTATATATTAAATTGAAGAAATATTCGTTACCCCGAAAAAAATATTTGTTTTCCCAGCAAGTGTATTTGTTCTGCGTTTACCAGTTCATGGCGGCCACAAACCCGAAGATTTCGTCAAACATGTTTGTTCTTGCCAACGATTTCAAAACATATACATCTATATATATGCTTGGTCATGCATATAATAATAAGAAATCATTCAATCCTAATAATAATAATTATTATTATTATAAGACAAGCAAAACCAAAACCAATAAGGTTTCGTCGTTACCCACTACCCATGTTTCATTTCATTACAAAACACAATAACATATCATTCATTTCATAAGATTATTACAGCATCTCTCTGAATCTACCTTTAAGGTTTTATTACATCGATCAAAGATCTGACTAATGGGAGCGTACAGAGCCGACGACGACTACGATTATCTCTTCAAACTAGTCTTGATCGGAGATTCCGGCGTCGGGAAATCCAATCTTTTGTCTCGATTCACCAGAAACGAATTCAGCATCGAGTCAAAGTCAACCATCGGTGTTGAATTCGCCACAAAAAGTGTTCATGTCGACGAGAAAATTATCAAAGCTCAGCTTTGGGATACCGCCGGTCAAGAAAGGTATACTCAAGACTTCTGTATTTATCTCTCTATGCTCTTGCTTTTTCTTTCTTTGTGTGCTCTGTTTCAATGCCGGAGTAGTAAATTATGGGTGGACAAAATAACATAACCAAAAATTGGATTAAACCAAACCAAAACTGAAATTTTAAACTGAATTAAAAATGGATTTTTTTTATAAACTTGTTGGTTTCATTATTTTGAAACCCAAATACAACAGAAAATTATTTTAGTTTAACCAAACCAAATTAAAAAATATATATAATTTATTTTTAGTTATGTATATGTGTAAAAAAAAATTTACTTTAGCGTGAAGTGATAATAATGAAATAGACGTTAAATAACTATATATATATGAAAAATTGGGGTAATCATATTACATTAATATAATATTATGATTTATTTTAATTAATTGTTTGTATTTTTAAACCAAATAAAACTGAATTTTAACAAAACCGAAACCAAACTAAATTACAAATGGTTTTATTTGTTTCCAATCTCCTACTCCTAGTCCTACCGTTTCTCTATTTATGTGCTCTGTTTCTTCTTCTCTTTGTGCTCTTGTTTATGAGCAATTTCGTTTGGTTGTTATATAGATACAGAGCAATCACAAGTGCATACTACAGAGGAGCAGTGGGTGCTCTTCTAGTATACGACATAACTCGACACACAACGTTCGAAAACGTTGAACGATGGCTCAAGGAGCTTCGTGACCATACAGATGCCAACGTTGTGATCATGCTTGTTGGAAACAAAGCTGATCTTCGTCACCTTCGTGCAGTTCCCACAGATGAAGCTAGATCGTTTTCTGAAAGAGAGAACATGTTTTTAATGGAGACTTCTGCTCTTGATGCTACAAATGTTGAGCAAGCTTTCACTCATGTTTTGACTCAGATCTATCGTGTAATGAGCCGTAAAGCTCTTGATGGCACTGGAGATCTGATGTCTTTGCCTAAAGGACAGACCATTGATATTGGAAACAAGGATGATGTTACTGCTATTAAATCCTCTGGTTGTTGTTCTGGTTGAAATGATTGTTTTGTTTTTGTAAACTATCTTTTTTTGGAAGGAGGTTTTTGCCTATGGGATTTGGATTTGTTGTATCTGACTTTTTTGGGGGGTTTCATTTTAAGGTTACGAGACCGGTTTGGTTTTACAATACAAACCGAAGTTGTATTGAATTGAACAAGACTTGGTCCGGTTAATAAGATTGATTTAGTCGTGAAGAAGGATAAACATTGAAATTGAACCAATCAACTAACTAGGCGAAGACAACTAGCATGTTTGTCTCTCCTATTTGTACTATTTACATTAATGCTTATCATACCATTTTTTTTCTTTCAAATTATAATAGTTTGTATCAACAATATGTCGGAAAAGATGATAAAAACAACAAAAAAAACGAAGTAAGCTTCTTGATATGATTCCGGCGATGTACTTTTGCCTTGGAAAAGTTCCTAATGGTACTACAAGGGTTGTGTCACCGAATAGCAAGAGTTTTATATAGCTCACGATAAGTTGTTAAAAATGAGAATCAAACCTGATTTAGCATATATAGCTCATGTTCTACTAACTCAATCCATTTTTTTTCTAACGTTCGGCGGGAATTATATTGATAAACTACCAACCCGGGCAAAAAAATTGGTCCGAGTTAGATATGGTTTCAATTTAATTTCTATAGAACCCTTAAAACAAAAGTTAAAATAGAGAAATTGTCTTCAAAGTAGCTATCGCATTACTAACCAACAGAAGTGGCTAATATGAAATCTGCACATATCAAAATCATTTTCTACCAAAACTCGATGAAATCTGCGGAATATGACTCGGTTTGCCATTAAATATAATATACTAATCCACTTAGGGGAAGAAGAATGATGTCCGAATCCGTGAAAAAGGCAAAACAAAGACAATTTGATGATTCTAAAACCGTATAAATTCTCAATGTTTATATAAGATTTGTATAGAGAGCCTCTTGTGGTATCAATATTCAATCAACAATTGTGGTATATTGATACGTATACACCTATCTTTACTATATCTGCAACTTATCTGCGATTTTCGCCACAGCATCTGCGAGCTTATTGAGAACAGCGACTAAGTTATCACCGTGCTCTTTTCTTTGCTCTCTGTCTAGTTTTAAGTTTGTATTCTGAACCTCAAGCTGTGCTGCCAATAACTGTCCGTTTCTTTCTAGTTACTCTATCAATTGATTCTGCATCTTCCTTGTTTCTTCTTCTTCACCATCAGATGTTCGTTTACGTTTTTTTTCTCCTTGTGATGTCGATCCAGCTTCCGTGTTTCCTGCTTCAGGATTTTTCTCTTTCACTCTACCTTCAAGTTCAAACAACAAGATCATGGAGACCCTTGAACATTAACAAAAAGATCATGCACCAGAGGGAATATTTAAACTCCTTTTGTAACACAATTAGTTACTAACAGAGCTGCATTTTATAATATGAAAACACCTTACCAAGATGCCAACATATTTCACATAACTTACTTAGATAGGAGAAACTCTAGAGCTATAAAACTTGTTTGAGATAGATGTATAGAGCAAAGTTTAAAGATCAGAGCAAAAAATAGACAAGAAACATACAGAGAGGTTTATGTATATGTCCTCCAAATAAAACATTTCTATGTTGTTTGGATCAAATGAAACCATAGCACTAAGACCCTACAACTTTAAAATCGGACAGTGCAGGTCACTGGTTCGAACATTAGCACGAACGATCTAATGTGTGCAATATCAAACTACGAATAAGAAAATACCAACTTTGATCTGCTCCACAAGCTGCTTGATTCTCTTTATCTTCATAAAAAAATTGAAACTTCATCAGAATTTGGAGTCATAGTGATTAACATAAATAGATTAAGGTTTCATCTGAATTTACCCGGAACTGATTTGGACACCGGATTCGAATTCAACTTCTCTGGACTTCTCAGTGATTCTCTCCGATCTAAATCAGACAACAATCCCTCCTCCGACGCCGGAGCCAAGCCAAGAGCAAGAGTCGGAATCACGCCGCCGTCAAGACTATCATAAACTTCCTTATCGAAAAAACCAGGAAGCTTCCTCTCCCGGCGAACATCATTCCTCATAATCCAATATGACTCCGTCTCCTCCTTAATCTGAGACTCCCATTCTTTGATCTTCTTATAATCTCCGGCGAGATTGCTCCATCTTTTCCGGCACTGAACTGAGCATCGATTCACGCCGTGACGTCTGCAATAAGATGATACCGACGCCCACTTTGGCTCCATTTGACCCAATCCGAGCGCCATACCCGCCGCTCTACCTCGCCGGACTCTATTCTCCGCCACTCTCTTCCCCTGAATCAGCACCAAGATCTCTTGCCTCGTCCAACGAGGTAGCCTCGCCGTCTTAACGCCGTCATCTCCACCTTCATTTGACGGAGCACTATTCTCCCCACCGTCAACGGCGCTCACTCCTAACCCCAACTGTTCCAATGCCATTCAAACGGAATATTCCACTCTTTTGATTTTCCGTTCCCTATGGCCACGTGGTTGTAAACGGGTTCAGGCTTAACGGCGTTATACGGTGTTCCTTGGCGCTGGAAGAGAGACGAAATGAAAGAGAGAAAGATTTTTATTTTTTGAAATCTAAATATTATTATAGTTTGGATCAAAAATTTACAAAATTACATAAATATTATTTATATAAATATAATTTAAATAAAAAATTTAAAGAATTATACAATAAAATGCAAAATTAACGATGTTTCAATTTTAGAAAGTTTATTTGCTAACAAATTAGTTCTTTTTATGTATTCGAACTCAACCATTACGATTCTTAGCTATCATCCAATAATGATGCAATATAAAAATTTCGCAAATTTCAAAATACCACTGCATGAAGATTTCAAATTCTGTAACCAGTGGTTGTCTCTGTATGAATTTTGTTTTTCGCCTAAACTTTAACAAATAAAAAAAATAACCGGCAGAAACACCATAAATGATAATTTTACCGGAATCAAACTTTACAAAGAGAGACATAAAATAACTAACACAAAAAATCAGAATGAAAAATATGACTCATTTTCCACCCAATATAATCTATCAAATTGTTATACATGAACAAATATAATATGTTGAATAGACACGTCGAAAAAACACCAACCCAACCAATTGTAGTGTGAAAGAAAATATCGTACTCATACGCGAGATCATATACAAATCGCTGGTGTCAGCAAAACCGTGAAGAGGAAAAAGATAATCATCCAAAAAATCACTGACACTTGTACCTTTCTCATCCGCATGTATTGATAGTTTTTAATAGATATATTTTATAATATAATTAGAAAAAGTACGATGGCAACCGGCAAATTTAAAAAAAAAAAAAAAATTGATTTGGAAGATCACTTTTAAAAAAAAAATTGAGAAAAAAAAAGTTAAAAGACAAAAATTTATTTATGAGATAATAACTTTTTATGTATTTTAATATTTTTCTTTTCTTGAATTTGATAACTTTCCCGTAATTGTTTTTCTTTGGCGGCAATCCTGTAATTACTATAATTTAATTTTATGTAAAAGTGGTGGCTACTCTACATGTTTCTAACATAAATAATGCAAATATAATACTAATATAGTTAAATTTACAGGAAATCATATATATATATATATATTCATAATGTAATTTGTTTTCCACGTAAAATAGAGCGAGAAGAGTGTTAATTTGGAGGGGGCATCGAGTAAGGCATTAAACGCGCCCATTGGGGATTTCTATTGGTTATTTTTCTCCAACAACTACAAAAATTGCTTTACTCCATAACTCTCAGATATGCGTTTTGGTCAATTCGTCCTCCGTTTTTTTTTCTATCACATTTTTTTGTCAACTTAATCATAAGGGAAAATGACGCTTTTAAGTGAGTGTCTGGTTAACCTAACCCTATAAGAGCTCTCAGGGTTTTGGAAATTGACGTACGGGTTTAAAGGTTTGATTTGATAAAAAAAAAAAAAAAGTGTTTCGATAAAAATGCGAAATCTAATTTCTCATTAAAAAAGTTCTTAAATTGGTTCGGAACATATTTTTTCTTACTCTAAGCTATTTTTTGTTGCAAAACTCTGAAGCTACTTAAAATTTACAAACAAATCTTATTCCTGTTCAGCTAACGGTTCTGTCATACAATGTAGATGAAATCATTTTGAAAAAGTAAAGGAACCGCGCAACGGAAGAATAATAAACTTTTGCTCGCCAAAGGAGACAATATATCAACAGATGTTCATGTTTAGGTTTGAAAAAGGAGGATGTAAATCACGATAAATAAGTTTGTGGTTTAAGATTTTATTTATATATAAAGAAGTGGTTTTAAGGTTTAAAGAAAGAAAAAAAAAATGTTGTTGGACGTGCATGTTTATGATTTTGAGAAGGAGAGCCGACGTCAATGCTTAGTTCAAGTTTGATATATAGTCTAACTTAAACTGTAGAAAGGTTACGGAATTAAGAAAAAAAGGAGATGAAACTGAAGCCAAGAAAAGAATAAGTGAGAGACAAAACGGTATTCAAACCTATTCTGAGCTTTTTCCCTGCAACATAAATGATACATTAACCCCTTTTACAAAAAAAAACAAAAACATAAATGATACATCCGTATCATATGTTATGCTAATAGATAGTAAAGGAAAAAACTATAAGATATCATTTTGATTAAGTATCAGAGATAATGTTATTAGATATAAATCATGTATTTTTACGCCGTATTTTTATATACAATATAAATTCATTAATTTTAAACAAATTTAATTAAAATTTAGTAAATTAATAGTCTAGTGGTATAATTTTGTGTTTGAATTTTTAACCACAAATTAAATTTTTAGAATTTATTTTTTAGTTTATTAAAATACTGACTAAGTCATTTTAGTTTATATGATATCATTATTAAAATAGTGATATTATATATGTCTAGTTAAGTAGTTAATGTAAAGTATTGCATTAAAGGGAACCCTTAAAAGCCCTAAAGGGTAGATAATGAAATGAAATGATGCCTCTACCACTAACTCAAATAAAAATTCCCAAGGTATTTTCCATTTTCCTTTGTTTACCACTAAAAGTCTATCTCCAAAATCGCATCATTGGTTTTTAATCATTTAATTAAATGACTATTAATGCTTGATTGTGTTTATGCCCCCTCCCATCCTCTTAAAGCCACTTTTTACCTTTCTTTCACTGTGTTGTTTTCTCAAGGAGGAGTGCCCAATGAATTAATCTTTTGTATAGTTTGTACGCATACGCTAGTTGCCTAGACAACAAATTTCTCGGCTAAAAGTCAGATGGCATATAAACCAATGACTTGGCCACATTTAGGGTATTTATTATATATCACAAATCACAATGGATCCTTAATTAAAAACAAATCATAGGGATAAACACAAAGTACTAGCTACGTTTAATTAGTGAAAAGTGATAGAAACGTTTTTGTATGATGACAATAACTTTAGTAGAAAGTAATACTCTAGGATTTTAAGGATCGACAAATGTTTTAAAAAAGGTTGCGGAACGTGTTTGTGAAATATGTATCGACTATTGACAAATTTGTAAGTTGCAAAGAAAAATTTCACTCTTAATTACCGTAAATTTTGAATTTTAAACAAAATATTGGTCTAAAAAAATACTTACTTCAGATTAGTTTAACACAAAATTGAGCAGATTTTTTTTCCGAACATATATATGTTACAGGTAACCCTTTTGGCTGCTAATCTAATTGTAACATGTGAATGACCTCACACAATGGGCCCAACACCTTGACTAGAGGTTCTGGAGGCCGCAATAGTTGGCTCACCTTAATACTCAAAAGACAATATTATTGCAATAAGCTCTTATGTTACACAAAACACCCTAAAATTTAATAGAAAATCTTGTCAAACCACCAATAAAATTTATTAAAGTTGCACCAAATCCGAAATCCCTCCAAATAATCACAGTCATGTTCCAGTGTATCTCCTCAGTATTGTTATAAATACACCCCCCTTAGTTTTGTTGACCCATCAATGTATGTATCTGTGATACTGTCATATATGGAATCGTTATTGAGTTTTAGACCGGTTTATTATGAGAATTGAGTCAATTGACTAGGGAGCAAGTAAGTGCAGTGAATTAAGATTGCATTTCCATAAGCAGTGTAAGAAGAGCATATTTTTTACTTAAAAGAGAAAATCGAAATTATTAGGTCAAATATTCAATGAACCATGCAATAAGAGATGAATATATTGCCATAAAAAACGAACCTACAAAAAAAAAAAATGAACCTTTATAAAATGTGGAGTACCCGAGTGTTTAATTACAAATCTAAAATTCGTAAACAAATCTACCACTCTCCAACTTACACTCTTGACTCTCTCGATGATGAATTATATGAAGCTCTTGTTTTTGGCCGTGATCATCTCGGCGGCTTTATCTCCATCGTTGGTCGGATCTCGTCCCGTAAAATGTGACAATTGCATTAACGGTGGAGAAGAAAAGATCATGAAGATGAGGTCAGATTTGGATGTGAGCCGTAGGATTCTTCGAGCGCCAAGACATATAAGTTACGATGTATTGAAGAACAACAAACCAGCTAAACCAAATGGTAAACCGAATCAACCGGATAACACATATCGACGAACTTGTACTTTCGCTACAAATTGTCTACGATTTACGGATTAAACATAAACTCAGACTCTTCTTCATCTTTTCCTTAAATTTTCTTTTCTATCTCTTTATTTTTCCGTTGGTGTGTTTTATACTTTTTATTTTTTATTTCATCTTTACCTGATATCTCACATCACATTTTTCATTATTATTTTATATCTCCCGTCTCACATCCAACTCACATGGTGAAATTTACGATTCAAAAAGATATCATGGTTCATGATATTTTTCTAAGGAGAAATACAAACTCGTGACCTGAAAAACATAAGAAAATGGTACGAACCTAACCACCGAACGAAGTCCATCCATCCTGTGGCTACATCGTATTTGGACTCTCACCCAGAATTCAATACTCGCAGCGTTCCCCGACAATCTCAACCCCACAAAATTCGAAATTCTACTGTATGATAAAAAAAATTGTCCATAATAATATGTGACCTTCCGTAATCCGTATATATTTTCTTCCCACCGATACCAATCAGTAACACTGTAATAGCATAGACACTAAATAAGTAGTAGTAGATTTCAACTTGCTCAACTGGATTCAATTAAAGAAGAAAACATAAGTTTCAGAAACATACATGAAACTGTAAGATACAAATCCAAAAGGTCAAATACAAAGAGTTTTAAAACACGTTATTAAAAAAATAAAAATACAAGGAGCTTTATAGACAAAAGCTCAAATCTCAAATCAGAGGACCGTGTCGATTGTGATTATCACCATCATCATCGTAGGAAGCTGTTGGGTGGGAAATGTCTTAAAGGGTTCTGTCGCAGCAGCTCTGTTGCTCTACAGTTTTTTTTAAGGAAACATTGTTGGTTACTAAAAGTCATGAAATAATATTTGTTTGGTGAATCGAGAGAAGCTGTTTTGTTTACTTCTTTATCTCACGGCCATCATTAAGTGGCAAAACGTTTGATGATGATGAAATGGTTTCACTCTTCTTCTTCTTCTTCTCATCTCCCTCTCTGCAATTACATAATCAAGTCAATGGTGAACCATGTACTGAGTTGCGAAAACATTTGAAAGAGTCAAAACTTACTCTGCACACTCTTCTTCATCGACAATAACCTCAAAGGTGGAAGCAGGGGCTACTCCAGTTCTCACTATGGGTTTCTGAGGAACCTATTGAGGATAGATAAATCAAGTAAGTGATCAAATTGCAGAAATACTTTAGTTTTTGTTTTGGAGGCTAGAGAGAAAACCTTGAATTTTGCCCATTTTCCAGGTAAAGAATTGTTTTCTTTGTTTCTCTCTGCTCTGCCTCCAAGCATGAGCCAGCTACCAAACTCTGGTTTTGCCTTGTCTGACTCTGATTCATTCCCCGATGTAGTGTCCGCATCTGCATCTTTGTAGATAGATAAAGATGTCTTGGATGAGCTGCAAAAGACAAAAGAGCTTATCATAGTGAGTTACACAATACTTTAGAGTTTTGGTGAAGTTTATATATGCTTAAAGGTATGAGTTGAGTAGAAAATGCACAATAATCCAACTGCTTACTGATTCCGCTTTGTTTTTTTGGCTAGTGGATTAGAACTTCCTAATCCCTGCCTTCCTGGATCTACAGAAAAGATTTTCATGTAAGAGAGCTTATCAAAACACTACAGCGAGTTCCAAGTAAAGTTAATGCCACTCACTGTTATCTCCCCTGGACAATATAGTGCCAAAGCTTCTTGACGATAAGTCATCATTCTCCTTTGGTTCCTGCTGGTAGGTGAAACATTAGTTATGAACTTATGATGTGAAAAATCCTTAGGGCATGCATAGATTATGCAGTTACAAACAGAGAAAACTTCTTACTTCATCAGCTGTTGTAGACCTTCGCATCGTTCTCACCATGTATTTCTTGTACGCATCATTCAACTTTTCTACAGGCTTTGCATTTCTGCACAAGTTTCCACTTCCAAATCAGACCAATAACTCGAAGCAGAAACATGAACATATGATTAAATGTCTATTCGTTTACCTAGAAATTCCAAGATTGAAGATTTCATTCGCAGTTTTAACCTTAGACTTTAACTCCATGTGCAAAGCATAGGCAGTGTAGTAGACAGCATGTCTTCCCGATGTCATTAACCTCCAAAAACTTGTAAATCACGTCTGCATCAGCACAATGCTCCGCCTTCAAAAACACAAGTAGGATTGATTCATGAAAAGTGAAAACATGTGCTAATTATTGGGCCCCCTATTGGACTATCTATATCTTGTATAGTCCAATAGGGGTATAGTCCAATAGGGGGCCCAATACTAATTGCACGTGCTTATGAAAACGGTGGCCCAGATTCAAGGGTTTTAGATCGAAATCAATGATCTTCCATTTTCTGAACGACTTCAAGGGTTTTAGATTTAGGTCCTATAAATTTGCAAACTTTACTGAGTATTCAAAAGGGTCTGCTCGACTTTGGTTTGAAAGATTTTGAATTTTTGTCATAATCTGCAATTGTGAAAATTTTGTTCTTTTTCTATGAAAATGACATAAATGTTTTGTTGTGATATTGTATTCACATCGCTTTAAAAATCTGTTCTTTTTCCTCTGCTTTATGTGTTTGTGGATGCACACACATTTGAGTATTTATGTATATGTGTATAGTTCATGTGGATTTGAAGATCCTTTGCACTGAACTTGGATGAGTTTTCTCTGTAAATTACTCGTTTATCTAACATGAACTGTTGCTGTGCAGGTTGTTGCTATAACTGTATATTTCTTGCCAACTGTTGCTTACTATGCCTTCTTTGCTCCATTTCTTGGAAATAAACTCTATGAATATATTGCCATTGGTGTTTACTCATTCCTGGTAAGAACAAAAACGAAAACTCTTACACTAAAGCTCTCAAATGGATGAAACTTGTTATATATCTCACAACTCTCATCTCTCTATTGTCTAATGATTTTACAGGCGTTTTTGGTTTTAGTTCTTTATATCCGATGCACTGGTATAGATCCTGCAGATCCTGGAATCTTTGTAAGGGCTGATCACACTCTAGCCCATAAGTCACAGAACAGTAGCTATGTGCTTTACCGATGATGCTGTATATAGGACTTGGATAATTCGGATACTTCTTTCTTATAAACTGCTATCTCTGTTCCAGAGAATGCCTCAGCAGTTGATGGTGGGCCATATACTAGACATGGCTCAGGTTGCTGTAATGCGATAGGAAGATTTGTTTGTGGTTGTTTAGTAATACAAGATTGCCGTAAAGATACCCAACAAGAGCAATCAGACGAACAAGAAGAAGCTCCGTTCTGCTCATTGTGCAATGCTGAGGTATACTAGTATATTTACTTCTTGTTAGAAGCTTGTCATTGCGGCTTCTAGAGTAACACTGCATTCTTTTTGTTTGAAGGTACGTAAATTCAGCAAGCATTGTCGAAGTTGTGGCAAGTGTATCGATGTGTTTGATCATTTCATTGCCGGGTATGCAATTTGAAAATGTAGTATCTTTTTCCTTAGTGGCTGAATAATTGTGTGGGGCAGAAAAACTATATCAGCTTTGTGTGTCTTATGGCGGCAAGCTTTTGCTGGGTATGTTTCCAACAAAGTTTGTTTCTTTAAGGTTGATTCTGCTGCTGTTTTATCTCATCAGATAAGAATCCATCCATATGATATAACGCGGGAAAATATGACTACAGCTTATGGTTGAATTTGGAGTTGGTGTTGCTGTGTTTGTTCGATGCTTTGTGTACCAAAAGGCAGTGGGACATCTTATAACTGAAAAGCTTGGGCTTGGGTTCTCCCGTCTTCCATTTGCCGCTGTTGTGGTAAATTTTCTCAAAGACAATATTGGTTTATTCTGTCTTCCATCAAATGCTTAGTTTCCAACTTGAGCTTCCTTTCTCATTTTTCTCAGTCGTTTGTACAAACCTCTCGTATCTGGCTATAGTACCCCTCGGAGAACTTTGACTCATATTTTTTGTCTGAAGATTTTTTCTAAACCATTGGTAATTTCTGAAAATAGGGTCAAGGCGTGGATATCAATATATTACTTTTCCATCCGACATGTCTAAATTTAAATCATACTTTTTGTCTGAAGATTGTTTTTTAACCGTTGGTAATTTCCAAAATTTAGGGTCAAGCCGTGGGTAATGATATATTACTTTTTTCCAATCGACATGTCTAAATTTGACTCGTACTCTTTGTCTGAAGATTTTTTCTAAATCATAGGTATATTCCGAAAATTTAAGGTCAAGGCGTGAGTACTGATATATTATTTTTCCATCCGACATGTTCAAATTTGACTCATAGTCTTTGTTTGAAGATTTTTTTAAACCGTTGGTAATTTTCGAAATTTATGGTCAAGTTATGGGTACTTATATATTACTTTTTCCATTTGACATGTCTATATTTGACTTATAGTCTTTATCTGAAGATTTTTGTTAAGTCATACGTAAGTTTCGAACATTAAAGTCAAGACGTGGGTACCGATATATTACTATTTCCATCCGACATGTCCAAATTTGACTCATTTTTTTCTGAAGATTTTTTTAAGCCATAGTTAATTTCCGAATATTATTATCAAGCCGTGGGTACCAATATATTATTTTTCTATCTGACTTGTCCAAATTTGACATATAATCTTTGTCTGAAAAAATTTCAAAACCGTTGGTAATTTTCAAAATTTAAGGTCAAGTCTTGGATACTTTTTCCATCCGACATTTCCAAATTTTACCCATTGTCTTTGTTTGAATATTTTTTCAAAGACGTGGGTATATTACTCTTTCCATCCGAGATGTCTAAATTTGACTTATAGTCTTTGTCTGAATATTTTTTCTAAAATATAAGTAATTTTCAAAAAATAAAGTAAAGTCGTGGGTAACAATATATTACTTTTTCCATCCAATATCTCCAAATTTGGAACATAGTTTTTGTCTCACGATTTTTCTAATCCGTTGGTAGTTTTTGAAATTTACGGTCAAGCCGTGGGTGGTATATATTACTTTTTCCATATAACATGTCCAAATTTGATTCACAATCATTGTCTAAACATTTTTCTAAACCATTGGTAATTTTAAAAATTTACGATCAAGTCGTGGGTACCGATATATTATTTTTTCTATTTGACATGTCCAAATTTGACTCATAGTCTTTGTGTGAAGATTTTTCTAACCCGTTGATAATTTTTAAAATTTAGGATCAAGCCGTGGGTACTAATACATTTGTTTTTCCAATCGACATGTCTAAATTTGACTCATAGTCTTTTTTGAACCTTTTTCTAAGCCATAGGTATATTCCAAAATTTAGGATCAAGCCGTGGGTACTGATATATTATTTTTCCATCCGAAATGTCCAAATTTGACTCATAGGCTTTGCCTGAAGATTGTTTTTAAACCGTTAGTAATTTCAAAAATTTAGTGTCAAGCCGTGGGTACCGATATATTAGTTTTTCCATACGACATGTCTAAATTTGACTCGTAGTCTTTGTCTGAAGATTTTTGTTAAGCCATAGGTAAGTTCCAAAACTTAATGTCAAGCCGTGAATACCGATATATTATCTTTTTCTATATGACATGTCTAAATTTGACTCATACTCTTTGTCTGATATTGTTTTTAAACCGTTGGTAATTTTCAAAATTTAGGATCATGTTGTGGGTACCGATATATTACTTTTTCCATCCGACATGTCTAAATTTGACTCATAGTCTTTGTCTGAAGAGTTTTGTTAAGCCATATGTAAGTTCCGAAAATTAAGGCCAAGCCGTGGGTATCGATATATTACTTTTTGTTAAGCCATAGGTAATTTCCAAAAATTAAGTTCAAATCGTGGTATCGATATATTACTTTTCCCATCTGACATGTCCAAATTTGACTCATAGTCATTGTCTATACATTTTTTCTAAGCCGTTGGCAATTTTTGAAATTTAGAGTCAAGCCGTGGGTACCGATTTATTATTTTTTCCATCCGACATGTCTAAATTTGACTCATAATCTTAATCTGAAATTTTTCTAAGCCATATATAATTTCTGAAATTTAGGGTGGGTACTGATATATTACTTTTTCCGTCTGAGATATCCAAATTTGACACACAGTCTTTGTCTGAAAAAATTTCTAAGTCGTTGGTAATGTTTTTAATTTATGGTCAAGGTGAGGGTACCGATATATTACTTTTTCTACATGTCTAAATTTAGTTCATAATCTTTGTCTGGAGATTTTTTCTAAGCAATAGGTAAGTTCCAAATATTGGGGTAAAGCCGTAGGTACTGATATATTACTTTTTTCATCCAACATGTCCAAATTTGACTCATAATCTTTGTCTAAAAAATTTTCTAAGCCGTTGGTATTGATATATTACTTTTTCCATTTGACATGTCTAAATTTGACTCATAGTCTTTATCTCATAATTTTTTATAAGCCATAGGTATATTTCAAAAATTAGGCAAGCCGTGGGTATCGATATATTCTTTTTCCATCCGACATGTCCAAATTTGATTCATAGTCTTTGTCTGAAGATTGTTTTTAAACCGTTGGTAATTTCCAAAATTTAGGGTCAAGCCGTAGACACCGATATATTATTTTTTTCATCCGACATGTCTAAATTTGACTCATAGTCTTTGTCTGAATTTTTTTGTTAAGCCATAGGTAAGTTCCAAAAATTAAGGTCAAGTCGTGGATACCGATATATTACTTTTTTTAAGCCATAGGTAATTTCTAAAAATTAAGATAAAGCCGTGGGTATCGATATATTATTTTTTACATCCGACATGTCCAAATTTGACTCATAGTCTTTGTCTACCAATTTTTCTAAGCCGTTGGTAATTTTTAAAATTTACTGTCAAACCGTAGATATCGATATATTACATTTTCCATCTCACATGTCTAAATTTGACTCATACTTTTTTTCTACAAATTTTTTCTAAGCCGTAGGTAAATTACGAAAATTAGAGTTAAGCCGTTGGTACCGATATATTACATTTTCCATCCGACATGTCAAACTTTGGCTCATATCTTTGTCTGAAGATTTTTTCCAAGCCCTGGTAAGTTCTGAAAATTAGGGTCAAGCCGTGGATACCGATATATTGATTTTTCCATCCGACATATCCAAATTTGACACATAGTCTTTGTCTCTGAAGATATTTCTAAGCCGTTGGTAATTTCCAAAATATAGGGTCGAGCCGTGAGTACCGATATATTACTTTTTCCATCCGTCATGTCTAAATTTGACTCATAGTCTTTGTCAGAATATGTTTTTAAGCCATAAGTAATTCCCAAAAATTAGGGTCAAGCCGTGGGTACCGATATATTGATTTTTCAATCCGACATGTCCAAATTTGACTTATATACTTTGACTCATAGTCTTTGTCAGAATATGTTTTTAAGCCATAAGTAATTTCCGAAAATTAGGATCAAGCCGTGGATACCGATATATTGATTTTTCTATCCGACATATCCAAATTTGACTCATAGTCTTTGTCTTTGAAGATATTTCTAAGCTGTTGGTAATTTCCAAAATATAGGGTCAAGCCGTGGGTACCACCTATATATTACTTTTTCCATCCGACATGTCAAACTTTGGCTCATATCTTTGTCTGAAGATTTTTTCCAAGCCCTGGTAAGTTCTGAAAATTAGGGTCAAGCCGTGGATACCGATATATTACTTTTTCCATCCGTCATGTCTAAATTTGACTCATAGTCTTTGTCAGAATATTTTTTTAAGCCGTTGGTAATTTACGAAAATTAGGGTCAAGTCGTGGGTTCCGATATATTGCTTTTTCCATCCGACATGTCCAAATTTGACTCATAGTCTTTGTTTCTGAACATATTTCTAAGTCGTTGGTTATTTCCAAAATATAGGATCAAGCCGTGGATAGCGATATATTACTTTTTCCATCCGTCTTGTCTAAATTTGACTCATAGTCTTTGTCTCTGGAGATATTTCTAAGCCGTTGGTAATTTCTGAAAATTAAGGTCAAGCCGTGGATACCGATATATTGATTTTATCATCCGACATGTCCAAATTTCACTCATAGCCTTTGTCTCTGAAGATATTTCTAAGCCGTTGGTAATTTCTGAAAATTAGGGTCAAGCCGTGGATACCGATATATTGATTTTTCCATTCGACATGTCCAAATTTGACTCATAGTCTTTGTCTCTGAAGATATTTCTAAGCCATTGGTAATTTTCAAAATATAGGGTCAAGCCGTGGGTACCGATATATTACTTTTTCCATCCATCATGTCTAAATTTGACTCATAGTCTTTGTCAGAATATTTTTTTAAGCCATAGGTAATTTCCTAAAATTATGGTCAAGCCGTGGGTACCGATATATTGATTTTTCCATCCGACATGTCCAAATTTGACTCATAGTCTTTGTCTCTGAAGATATTTCTAAGTCGTTGGTAATTTCCAAAATATAGGGTCAAGCTGTGGGTACCGATATATTACTTTTTCCATCCGACATGTCAAACTTTGGCTCATATCTTTGTCTGAAAATTTTTTCCAAGCCCTGGTAAGTTCCAAAAATTAGGGTCAAGCCGTGGGTACCGATATATTGATTTCTCCATCCGACATGTCCAAATTTGACTCATAGTCTTTGTCTCTGAAAATATTTCTAAGTCGTTGGTAATTTCCGAAAATTAGGGTCAAGCCGTGGGTACCGATATATTGTTTTTTCCATCCGACATGTCCAAATTTGACTCATAGTCTTTGGTTCTGAAGATATTTCTAAGCCGTTGGTAATTTCCAAAATATAGGGTCAAGCCGTGGGTACCGATATATTAATTATTCCATCCGTCTTCTCTAAATTTGACTCATAGTCTTTGTCTCTAAAGATATTTCTAAGCCGTTGGTAATTTCTGAAAATTTGGGTCAAGCCGTGGGTACCGATATATTGATTTTTCCATCCGACATGTCCAAATTTGACTCATAGTCTTTGTCTCTGAAGATATTTCTAAGCCGTCGGTAATTTCTAAAATATAGAGTCAAGCCGTGGGTACCACCTATATATTACTTTTTCCATCCGACATGTCAAACTTTGGCTCATATCTTTGTATGAAGATTTTTTTCCAAACCCTGGTAAGTTCTGAAAATTATGGTCAAGCCGTGGATACCGATATATTGATTTTTCCATCCGACATGTCCAAATTTGTCTCATAGTCTTTGTCTCTGAAGATATTTCTAAGCCGTTGGTAATTTCCAAAATATAGGGTCAAGCCGTGGGTACCGATATATTATTTTTTCCATCCGTCATGTCTAAATTTGACTCATAGTCTTTGTCAGAATATTTTTTTAAGCCGTTGGTAATTTCCTAAAATTAGGGTCAAGCCGTGGGTACCGATATATTGATTTTTCCATCCGACATGTCCAAATTTGACTCATAGTCTTTGTCTCTGAAGATATTTCTAAACCGTTGGTAATTTTCTAAAATTAGGGTCAAGCCGTGGGTACTGATATATTGATTTTTCCATCCGACATGTCCAAATTTGACTCATAGTCTTTGTCTGTGAAGATATTTCTAAACCGTTGGTAATTTCCAAAATATAGGGTCAAGCCGTGGGTACCACCTATATATTACTTTTTCCATCCGACATTTCAAACTTTGGCTCATATCTTTGTCTGAAGATTTTTTCCAAGCCCTGGTAAGTTCTGAAAATTAGGGTCAAGCCGTAGATACCGATATATTACTTTTTCCATCCGTCATGTCTAAATTTGACTCATAGTCTTTGTCAGAATATTTTTTTAAACCGTTGGTAATTTCCTAAAATTAGGGTCAAGCCGTAGGTACCGATATATTGATTTTTCCATCCGACATGTCTAAATTTGACTCATAATTATTTTTCCCATCCACATACTTTGTCTAAAGACTTTTTTAAACTGTGAATAGTACTAGTAAAATAAGGAATTGTAGTATTTGTTTTAGGGTTTATGATTTTAGTGTTTACGGGTTTTTTTGTTTTTTTCCAGCATTTCGTGCTTAAAATTAGGATTTAGAGTTTAGTTTTTTAATATATAGTATTTTCCTTAAGATTTTAAAGCCATTTGTTGTTATTTAATTAGACATCTTATTTTTCATGTCTATCAGAAATAATAAACTAAGACAATGATTGAACTGACCTGATATCAATGAGCTCAGCATCTTTAGTACGGTCCTTCACGTAATGTCCAACGATTGATACGTTTTGAAGTCTGTTGTGAAAAAAGAGAAGTGAAAATGAGTTTGGGAGTTGAAAATGACTATATGGAGGTACGGTAATGGAGTAGTTACCAAGCACGTCGATTTCGTCCATCACGTAAAATGGTGTAGGCTTGTAGTGATGGAGTGGACGTGCTAAGTGTCTGTAAGTAAAATGTGTAAAGATGTTGAATTTTACCTTTTCACCGCCGGATAAGTTCTCACACTGAAAACTCCATTTTCTGAGAAAGGGCAAGTGCTCCGAGAGTGATCATCTACAGCATCGTATTGGTATAATTTATCAGGCAAAGCAGCATTCTTCTAAGTTGTTTGTAAGCAATGTTCCAAAAGGTAAAACTAACCTGATCCATTTCTTTGAGCTTTAGTGATAGTATTAAATCTTGCCATAAACTCATCCAACTGAAGTGAATTCATAGTCATACAAGTTCAGATTAGCTTCATAAGACCGTGAACAAAAGGGAAAGAGATTTCAATACCAAGAAAACTAAAGGTATGGGTCACGGTGTTGAGTTCCACTTTGTTATCACGCTTCTTCTGTAGAGAAGCATCATCTCCAAGCATAATAACAAGCCAGCCTTCAAGCCAGCCAGCCTGGCAAGGACTTCTTATAACACGGAAACAGAATGGAAATCCAGATCAAACACCATGGATGCATACCTCTTTTGTCTGATCTTCCACCATACCTAGAGCTAACATAGGGGATAGAGAAGGATGATGTTGCTTCCAGGTTTCTCTTGCTATCATCAAACCCTGCAGCACCATAGAACTCCTGATACAGAGAAGAAACCGTTCAACCAATGAGTTGTGAAAGAATTAAATTGACTCTTGTTGATTGCAGAATTCCCAAAGACTTGTCAACAAAAAAAACTCACGAAGTCTATTGGTCAGATCGTTGCATTGGATTGAGGAGCTTACCTGCTTGTATTTCTGGATAACGTCATTGCTTGATTGCTTCTTAATTTTCTCATTAGCATACTTCAGCGCTTGGTTAATCTCAGCTCTGTATGTTTGGTACCAGATTCTATATTTCTCCATGTGAGACATAGGGATTGGCTCATCTTCAAAACACCAGAGCTTACTGATTTCTGAATTGTAATATACAGTTAAGGCGTTAATACATATTCGAGATGACGAGTTATTGTGTAACAAGAAGATTCGTACCAGATGGTGGGGGTATATCTGCATTCGGAGATACTACAATGTCGTAGATTAATCCAAGAACATCATTATCATCTTGATCCTGCAATTGGAAGAGAGGGAAAAAGGTCAAAGCACATAGCAAATACAACTAAGCAAAGGCATTAGAGAGAGAGAGAGAGAGACAGTTCCTGAAGGAAACATGAATTAAGGAATTACATGGCAGTGTAGATTCCCTCCCTTGGTAAAGATCCCTCTCATCATACGTGTTTCTTGCTAACATCTCTCTCATATCTACAAGTGCTAGATAAACTTCTGGGAGTCATGGAAATCTTCATCTCAACAAGTGAAAGATATATCAGAATACTAAAAGTCAAGTTCTACGCACTAACTAAAACCTGCTCTATAGTTAGAAAAGATAGATAACCAAAAGTAAAACGTGATCTCATTATTTGGATTGAATTGACTTACATCTGAATCTAAAGTTGCAGCATTTTCTCTATAGTCACGGTACTCTCTGCAATACAAAATAAATAAATATACGTCATAAGTCATAAAGACAAGAGTTAAAAATAACGAATGAGGTGGTATTCCAACATCCTTTTTTCTTGGAGATGATCCTTCTCCTTCTCAGTTCATCATACTGCTTCCTTATGTCATCACGCTCTTGGGTCACAAACATAAGTGTGATGACTTCAGCCATGAGCATGAGAGCAGAAAACATCCGCCTTATATTTTCAAACATACCTCCTGTCTCTTCTTATGTTTTTCATGTACACCCTCCTTATTACTCTCATCCATTTACACTCTGAAACATAAATGTGATGACGTTTGTTACAAATGAATTCATAAAATTTCTTTTATATTTCAAAGAAACTCATTCAAATGGAACAAATAAGTTGACATATTATTCTAAGTATGAGAATGATAGACTTACCAAAAGTCTAATAAATGTTTCGCCGCCTTCTTCTCGAATCTTAAAGCAACCACATCTTGGCTGTTAAAAGCAGATCAAAAAGAAAAGAATTAGCATAAAGGGCACATAATGTGACAAATAGGATTCACTACCTTATCAGGATTCACAGTCACTAAGATGCCAAGAACAGCAATTTCTAGACCTTCCTTCACCCCTTTAGCCCTCTCCTTGAATGAATAGAAAGAGATTTTGAGATGAGTGAGTGAGTGAGTGAGAGAGAGAGAGATAGAGAACAGTAGGGCCATTTGGAATGAGGTGTGGGTCACAGTGTTAAGTTCCACTTTGTCATCACGCTTCTTCTGTAGAGAAGCATCATCTCCAAGAAAAAAGGATGCACTATCCGCATCATTCAGTGAGTTCCCTTCGTCTGTATCATACCTGTGAAATGACAATCAACTAGTTCATACAGGCTTTATAAAATCTCGAAATGGTTTGCCGATTAACATGAAGAGAGATTTGATTATGCTCTCAATTCATAAAACGTTATTGATTTTCCAGAGCTTAATTATCAGCCTCTTAAAGGAAATTAAATACTTACAATGCAAGATCCGACTGATATTCCATTTCCAAACGCATGGATTCTGTGATCTCATGGTTATATTCTTCAGCACCTTGCGATCCATCCTCCTCTGAAGGCTCCTGTAGAAGACATAATAACAAGCCAGCCTGGCAAGAGCACCATAATCCTCATCAACATTCTTCAAGCCAGCCTGACAAGGACTTCTTATAACACGGAAACAGAATGGAAATGCAGATCAAACTGATAACAAGTGGCATGACCATGGATGCACACGGCCAAGAAAGAATGCATACCTCTTTTGTCTGATCTTCCACCATACCTAGAGCTTGAGGATCTGATGGAGGACCCAGAAAACTGAATTGGAACAGGAGAGGGTGCACCAATATCCCAAGGAGAAGCAGATGCCACTGCATGTGAATAGCATGGTAATAAATCCCATTGTTAGTCTTTGCTCGTGGTTGCAACTAAATAAAACAAAATTACAAATAAAAAAATTCAAACACAACATACTAGTTGAACGTGGTGAAGCTGAGCTAATATAGGGGATAGAGAAGGATGATGTTGCTTCCAGGTTTCTCTTGCTTTCATCAAACCCTGCAGCACCATAGAACTCCTGATACAGAGAAGAGACCGTTCAACCAATGAGTTGTGAAGAATTAAATTGACTCTTGTTGATTGCAGAATTCCCAAAGACTTGTCAACAAAAAAAACTCACGAAGTCTATTGGTCAGATCGTTGCATTGGATTAAGGAGCTTACTGATTTCTGAGTTGTAATATACAGTTAAGGCGTTAATAGATATTCAAGATGACGAGTTATTGTGTAACAAGAAGATTCGTACCAGATGGTGGGGATATATCTGCATTCGGAGATACTACAGTGTCGGAGATTAATCCAAGAACATTATTATCATCTTGATCCTGCAATTGGAAGAGATGGAAAAAGGTCAAAGCACATAGCAAATACAACTAAGCAAAGGCATTAGAGAGAGAGAGAGAGAGAGAGAGAGAGAGAGACAGTTCCTGATGGAAACATGAATTAAGGAATTACATGGCAGTGTAGATTCCCTCCCTTGGTAAAGATCCCTCTCATCATACGTGTTTCTTGCTAACATCTTTCTCATATCTACAAGTGCTAGATAAACTTCTGGGAGTCATGGAAATCTTCATCTCAACAAGTGAAAGATATATCAGAATACTAAAAGTCAAGTTCTACGCACTAACTAAAACCTGCTCTATAGTTAGAAAAGATAGATAACCAAAAGTAAAACGTGATCTCATTATTTGGATTGAATTGACTTACATCTGAATCTAAAGTTGCAGCATTTTCTCTATAGTCACGGTACTCTCTGCAATACAAAATAAATAAATATACGTCATAAGTCATAAAGACAAGAGTTAAAAATAACGAATGAGGTGGTATTCCAACATCCTTTTTTCTTGGAGATGATCCTTCTCCTTCTCAGTTCATCATACTGCTTCCTTATGTCATCACGCTCTTGGGTCACAGTGTTAAGTTCCACTTTGCTCCGATACCTTTTTAAGTAATTAGAGCAAACAATCAAGAAATCTAGAGAAACATGTGCCAATAGGAGTAAGGAAGAAACAAGAACGAAAATTTTATCCAAATAGAATGTAGATAACAGAGATAAGAACAGTTCAAACCATCTGTGTTTCTTTATACGTCTTGGATTGTGAATGCTTCTGTTCTGTTTGAAAGTCATATGCAACTTTTCTTTCTCCTCTCGAGTCGCCTCTTCTATCCCTTTTGTCAATTATCTATCTGCTTCGTTTCTATTTGAACATTAAACCGATTGATCTCAGTACACACTTAACTGTGAGTTCACTAACAGCATGCTAAGAGCGAGGTCAAACTTAAAGTCGGAATCTTCTCAACCTTTGACTTTTGTCCTTTCAATTTTCCTCCACAAGTGTGCTCTATCTTGGTTTGCAGCTCCAGTGCCTAAAATAAGAGAGCCTCTCAGTTCAAATGCAGTAAGAAAAACAAAGGAATAACTGCATAGATTATGCATTTACTGATCTAAGCACAAGATTTGCATAAACCAAAAACAGATATAAAACAGATTATTTTCTTCAATTCTTTAAGCATGTCTACCTCATCTGTCTTTGGCTGAGATGCAGCTTCGTTTACTCAATAGAAATAAACTTAGAAATCATAGTCTGGTAATCAAAGAAGAAAGTAAGGAATCAAGAAAGAAAATATGAATTCAAGCAAGAAAGTAAACAACAAATCAAGGAAGCAAGTAAGAAGCACACAACTCAGAAAAGAATCAAGGAAAAAAATAAAAAAGCAAACACACACATGGTACCAAGGAAGAAAGAATAAAATAGCCAAAATATTGAGAAGCAAGTAATTAAGGAAACAAGGAAGCAAAGAAGCAAGGAAGCAAGGAAGCAAGGAAGCAAGGAAGCAAGGAAGCAAGGAAGCAAGGAAGCAAGGAAGCAAGGAAGCAAGGAAGCAAGGACGCAAGGAAGCAAGGAAGCAAGGAAGCAAGGAAGCAAGGAAGCAAGGAAGCAAGGAAGCAAGGAAGCAAGGAAGCAAGGAAGCAAGGAAGCAAGGAAGCAAGGAAGCAAGGAAGCAAAGAAGCAAGGAAGCAAAGAGACAAGGAAGCAAGGAAGCAAGAAAACAAGCAAGCATGTACAAAGGAATCAAGTAAGCAAAAAGAAAAACAGACAAAGAATGAAGAAAGCAAGTAAATAAGAAATCATGGACGTAAGTATGAATCTATACGTGTAAGCAAGTATGCAAATATGTATGCATTTATGCAGAGATCATGTATGTATGAATGAATGAATGTATGTGCGCATTGATGTAGATGTGCATGTATGTATGTTTGAATGCAGGTGTGCATGTATATATAGATGCCTTGTTTAAGTGATTGAGAAGAACCCATATAACATTGTTTGGTTTCTGAGATACGTCACATTAGACTATGAAACCTGTTGCTGCAGGAGTAAAGAGACACAACATCAAAGTGTAAAAGCAAACTCAGAAGACCAAGCAGAAGAAGATGATTTAAGAGAACATACCTTGGGGAAAAAGCAAGCTATTGTACCTTTTGCATCAAGTTATCAGAGGAAGGGACAGTAACATCCTGCCTTTCAAACTCTTCGAACTTTTCCTTACAGTCTCTAAGTCCATTATCATTGTTGAAACTTACGAGAGAAAAAAATGATTTTAGCACAAACATAAGTGTGATGACTTCAGCCATGAGCATGAGAGCAGAAAACATCCGCCTTATACTTTCAAACATACGTCCTGTCTCTTCTTATGTTTTTCATGCACACCCTCCTTATTACTCTCATCCATTTACACTCTGAAACATAAATTTGATGACGTTTGTTACAAATGAATTCATAAAATTTCTTTTATATTCAAATGGAACAAATAAGTTGACATACTATTCTCAAGTATGAGAATGATAGACTTACCAAAATACTGATAAATGTTTCGCCGCCTTCCTCTTGAATCTTAAAGCTGTTAAAAGCAGATCAAAAAGGAAAGAATTAGCATAAAGGGCACATAATGTGACAAATAGGATTCACTACCTTATCAGGATTCACAGTCACTCAGATGCCAAGAACAACAATCTCCAGACCTTCCTTCACCCCTTTAGCCCTCTCCTTGAATGAATAGAAAAAGATTTTGAGATGAGTGAGTGAGAGAGAGAGATAGAGAACAGTAAGGCCATTTGGAATGAGATTGCCACATTAGTGTCTCCTGGTAATTTCCCAGCTCTTCTCTTCCTTAGTGTCTCCTCTCTTATGTCTACTATTTTCTCCTTGTAACCCTTGTCACCAAAAACAAAGCTTCTACATTGTTAAATCATTCATGTAAAAACATCGTAAGTATTTGGCTCTTATAACAAGTTCTTGATTACTTGTTTGAGTTCAGGTGAGTTCTTGTATAACTCGTTCCATCAAAGATCTCTCACTCTCAGTGGGAACCAAATCCCAACACATCGCATGTCTTTGTCAATGTAGTAATAACACAACATTCCTATTAACAGATCCATGACACAGCGCATAAGATTTTTCATCCTCACCTGTTAAGCTTTGAAGAGGCTGCTAAATCTCCCAGATAGATGCTGAGATTAAGCTTTTAAGTTTCCTCAGCTTACTTGTTACTGTGACCACCGTACATTGGATACCCTCCGTAAGGTGCAGCCGCGTACATTCTCGGGTCATGAGGTTGCGGTAGCCATTGTAATATTGTCCTCCGTAGTATGGTCCAAGTCCAACCCATTGGTTTCCATACTTATCTCTAGTCTGCAACATACGTAAAACTATTAAATTCAGAGATTATTCAATCAAAGGCAACCAAATCTACGTACAGAACATGATTTTTAGATATCATAAGTAAAGTAATTTAGGTGTGGTCGCAAAACCAAACTATTTTTAGAGCTAATTATAATAGTAGTCTTATACCAAACCGACCTGAAACAAAACATAGTGCTAGAAGTATGTAATATAATTTAATCAACAACGCTAAAAGTGTATAATATACTTAGCCATTCATGAAGTTTTGGCATCAAAGATTAACGATAATGTTAACAAGAAGAGAAGATAAACCCTAGGACACATAAATTTCAAACGCACAGCCACAAAATCCAAAGATTAGCGTCAATATCTGAGAATCAAAACCCTATATACTCGCTACTACATTTTTCCCCAATTTTCTGGGGAAACCTAAAATAAAAGAAAAAGTTGAAGGAGACATTTCATTACCAGTGTTTTTTCACCGAGTCTTCTACTGCAGCGGCATAATTGTCTTCATCCGTCGATTCTTCCTCCTTCTTGACTTCTTCTTTCTTTATCTTCTTCGTCGCTTTCGTCTTTCTTTACTTCTTATCGGGAGAATCGAGAGTCACGTGCTTGGAGGCAGGACCGCTTCGCCGAGTTTCGCTTCGAGTCATCCTTGAATTAGAAGTAGGCGCTACTCTTCGGCGGTGCCATTGTACGGACAAAAGAGAGAGAAGAAGCTCCGTCGAAAAACTCTCAGAGACAGTTCAATTTTTTCTTGGCACTTTAGTTAGAAGACGTTTAAGAAGTTATCTTGGAAGACGTTAAGAAGTTATCTTGGAAGGACATGTCATACAAAATTTGAATGGACGGTCAGGATTAACTGGGAATAAGAAAGGCGGCGGTTTTGGAAAAAGTATCATCATTTTAACTCACCGTGACATTTCTCTTCTAAAGACAAGGACAACACGCTGTTCGATGAATCGTTGGGAAAAAAAACGATTTTCGAAGTTGCACCCCGTGTCGTTTTCGCCTCTTTCCCTCTCTCGGAGATGTCTCATCATCGCCGACAGCGGAATACCCATCAATAACGGTTCTCTCAATTCTCTAATTCGAATCAAAAGCAGCAAAAAATTTAGTCGATGTATCATACCCATCAAAAGCCATTTCAGCCGTAGAGTATCACCTTCTCTCGCAACCGCAGACGCAGAAATTCCGGTAACAAACGCCGGCGAATTGGTGAGTTAAAGTACCAGATTGCTTCAGATTGAGTATGTTTAGTTAGCCTAAATTCTTAGTATTTATTTGTTTCAGTGCTTAAAGTTGACTAATGGTAGAAGAAAGTTGATGAAAAGTGTTGACTTTTCTTGACTATAAGTGAGAAACAACAGTGAAGGGTTTGAGTTTGATGATACAAAGCCACATTGTCCTGTTTGTTTTCATCTTCCATATAGAAATTTCTCTGTGAAATTGGTTATGGTTGGTGATGATCTGTTACATTGATAGGAGCTTACAATCAATGTTTGTATACATTTTCTAATGGCTTATGATTGTGGTGGAAGCTGAAGTTCGTTACTTATTTGCAGTGATGCTCTCAGGTTTATTTAGGCATATTTATCTGCAATCTTCAAGAGAAGAGCACAGAGTTTTTGAGGCTTGGATAACATTGCCATATGATCTCCATTACCTCTTTTACTGGAAAGTTCTCGATCATCCCATTTGGGTTTTATCAGGCTTGGGGTCTTACTTGGACAGGGGAGAGCTGATACAAATACTTGGCAAGAAACTTTGATCCAAAAAGAGCAAACTCTAGAGGACGATTAGGTTTCCCATATATCCCAAACACAATGTCCAACCATTCCTCTTGTGGACCGCTTCTGATCAGCTGTAGATCTCGGGTAAGATATCTAAATCACTTGGAAGAGATCGCACAGTGCAATAGAACTATCGTTTTATGTACCTTTTCGTAAACATAAGCAGTTGGGTTTCTTGTGTCAGACATGAAAGCTGTCAAGAAGACAATAGCAGCAATCTTACTAGTAAAGATGTCAGCAGCAAGTGCAGTCGATATTCCTCCCATGCTATGAGCAACAAGAATCACCTTATTGTTATCCGAGCCAAGCAAGCTCAGAAACTCAAGCAACGGTTTGCTGTATCTCTTCCAATCTGGTCATGTTTATACCCAACGCAGCCAAATACACTGCGGTCACACAGTGACCTGCAGCCTCTAGCTATGTTTTCACCTTGTACCAACTCCATGTGTCGTGGCAGAGCCCATGGACGACACAAACCGCTTCTGGGTCTCGTTCTCTATTGCCTTCTATATTGACGGTTAGTTTCCCATATACTCTTTATATAGTGACTGCTAGTTTTTGGTCCTTTTCTGAAATCCAAAGAATGCTAAACCAAGACTTCATTGACTGTTAGCTTTCATATTTCAACCATAGAAAGCAATAAATTCTGAACCTTTATTAGAACCATGATCATTAAATGATTATCAAAGCGACTTTTTTCTGTGACTTCCAAGAGATGGTCTCTTAGTTGTTGTGCCGTGCAGAACATTTGCATGTCTCTTCCATCTCTTAACCGAATCAAGCCAAAAGTGCTTATATAATCAAGCAAAGCTACTTTTAAAAATATTTTTAATTTTTCCAATATCTAACTCTCATCACATTTCAAAAACTTGTAGAAATTTATTTACTCAACAGAAATTGACCAAGACTTATTCACTAACAAATATTTTTATATACTCTATTTGAGAATCTCAAGGCTGCGTTTATATTTTCAAAGTCTTAATTTGGTATGCCCGTTTGATTTTACTGCCAAAGCCCTTAATTTGTTACCATTATACATGTTTGTTCATTAACAATTTTGTGTGGGTTTAGCTTTGGTGGTTTTGTTGCGAAATTGGATTCGGTAATACGTGATGAACACGGAATCATTTGGTGTTTCCTCGCTTCTGTCTCTTCCAGAAGATGTTTTTGCTGTTGTCTCTCGTTTTCTTTCTCCAAACGACATTTGCAATCTAATCTTGTACTCCAAAAGTCTCTGTGCCCTTGTGGATTCAGAGAAGACATGGCTTGTGCAATGTGAAGAAGTTAAGGTTCTTCCTTTGCTTAAAATAGTCCAATGGTGAGTCGGTATCTCTTCTTACAAGGCGTTTTGTCGGTTTTTTGTAGAAGTAGTAAAGCCTCTGGTTGGGATTTGGGTTCATCAAAACCTTGAACTTGGGAATGTTGTTTATGTAATGCCTGGTTTCTTATCAGTTGTTGGGTGTCGGGTCATTCCACAAAAGGTTGGTCCTTTGTGGATTCGGGAGGGCCGGGTTATGTGGTGACCTGTGTTTGAGATTATCTGCGGTTTCGATTTCTACCTGGTTTTTCCTCCATGGAAGAGACAGAGAAGGCAGTTGATTGTACCCTGGTTTCGCTATGGGTATTGAGAAGATTTGCAATGTGCTTCTACTCGAGATTGAGCCGAAGCGAGAGAAAAGTTCCTTCAATGAGATTGAGATATAAGCCTCGAGTAAGCCACAGGGGGAAAACAAACGAACCGTTCCATTTTGGGAGCTCGCTTTTAGCGATAGAAAAAACTTACTCGGTTTAGTGACAAGCCATGTGGGTCTACATGTGATTGAACCATTAAATGGAAGGTTATTTCCCACCAGGAAAGATGATGAAGCGATGTTGTTGGAACGTTGAACCATGCTTCTTAAAATGCACAAGTTTGGCGGCAACTGGAAGCACATAAACCTGGAGGCAGATGAACAGTTATGTTACAATCCTATGCAGGTAGACATAAACGAGATGTGGAAAAATCTCGGTGATGACATTGATGAAATGGACGATCGAGAGAGTGAGGTTCCGAGCAGTGAGATTAGACATTTAAATCGCCAAAGCTTTCTTAGCTCTGGTGAAACATTCGGTCTTAGTCTCAAAGCTTCCGACACTGAGATTTCTTCTTACAAAGGTTGGCCACATATATACGTTAACCGCTTTTCTCTTTATAAACTACCGATTAAGAATCCTATCGATAACGGAGAGTATGCCGGTTTGTGGGGAGGAACATTTGGCTGGCCATTTGGGAATTTTGCTGAAGATGAATCCCGCAAGGCTCTCTTTTTACTGATGCTCACTTATGAAGAATCTCAAGAAGATAGTAAGAGGTATCTTATGGGACGAAAATACTTGAAGGCAATGGCTATGTGGGGCATCACAATGGATCTGCAATGTTTGAAGGCAATGGCTATGTGGAGCATCACAATGGATCTGCAATGTTTGATGTAAATATCGACATGCCTTCCTTTGAGCATTTTCCTTTTGATGAAGATGGGAGAGATTGTGACCATTCTTACAAGGGAGGGTATAGCAAACGGTTATGGATTTCGCTATCCCGGTTCCCTTTTCGTGATCTCTAATGATCTTCTTGCATTCGTTTGGCGAAAAACTAAAGGTGTGATTACATTGCAAAGACTAAACATTGAAAAGATCTTGAAGAAAGCTTTAGGTTCTTGTGTGCTGCCTTTGCCTCCAACTAAGAATTTTACTTATATGAAAAGGTCCTACATAAAGGTGTTTGTCAAGTCATCGACCTATTCATCATCCTCCGAGTAAAGAGAAGAATCATTGGAAACTCATCATTGTTGGAAACCGATCACTGTGCAACAGATTTAAAGTTCTCTCGTGCCTTTTCTTGTTTTTGAGATATATAATTTCATAATTTGAATGTTGTGTTGTGACATCATTTATCATTCACTATTAGGTATGTTTGTAACGTGTGTATTTACAAAAATATGTATTGCGAAAAGAAAAAAAACTTTATATGTGGAATAATTTTGTCCTTGTATGACTTCTGTTCATTTTTAAACTACATAATTATTCAACCAATAGAATTTTCTGCATAAGGCAAACATCATAATCATAAAAAATGTTTAAAGTAAAAGTATTGTTGGCGCGATAAAATCATGTTACTTTTAAACAATCAAACATTCAATCAACTACATCTATCAGCTGCCGAACTACCATTGGTTATTTACGCCTAGGCATCAAAGTTTCTAAAACCATTAGCAACAATAATACCATTTCATCATAAACCAAATCACAGAGACACATTGTCGTGTCTATCTATAATCACATAGCTTACCGAATTGGTTTTCAACCGGTTCCGGAAACAAATTTCCCGGTATAGAAACCTACTAGAACAGATGCAGCCAATATTAATGTGACACGTGGATGGTGGAAATCTGGCGCGCCATATTTTTTTTAATCAGAGGTAACCCCTCGCCAGACAAAAGGAGATTGCGCGGATTAGATGTTAACCGTCGATCTTCTATCGTAGAGATCCAACGGTTGGGCCTCGATGGCGGCACTACCCGGTCAAAGTAATGCGTAGCCGTTGATTATGCCCACGTATCCATTAAGCTACCGTTTTGCTCGAAAGAAAACCAATCCGGTGTTTGAAAATTTATATGGGAGAAGATTATACCTTGTACTCGAGATTTCTTGGACAAAAAGTCAGCATAGACATTCGAAGTGCAAAATAAAAAAGAGATAAAAAAGAAGAAAACAAAAACGTAAAATTATGAAACTAAATAACCACCTGATTTCAGGTATCAGAATAATTACTTTTCGCTGCTTACTCGCTTACTCAACATTTGGGCTTTCCGGCACATAAAGGCCCAATATTTTGAGAATTTCCTTTATTCCTATGATTTCTTAGAACATAATTTGGAATTTTACTATAACAAAATGTGTATTGTGTAACGTGCAGGTCTCAATGCATGAGGTTCTGTAAATTGACGTTAGTTAAAATTATGCAACTAGTTTCTACATAAAAATTCTTAAAAGGAACCATAAAGGTAAAGGAAACGAATATTCGTGGTTGACTACGTTAAACATATGTAACTAGGTTTACCGAATAATTACTAATCTAATTTTTTAGACCTTACTAGACCTCCACGATGGATCATTCTTATTTAAAAATTTACGAGATAATCGAAAAATTCTAAAAACAGATATCCACTTCGAAAGTAAACAAATATGATCATGATCAAAGTTATTATTTTAAACGGTCGATTAGAGATGATGTTATACGACCCCTGCCCTCTTCTCATGGACATTTGACACGGCCTCAACAAAGAATCCCACTAGGATTACAGTTACGAAATAAATTTAAATTTTAACAAAGAAAAACTTATTTTAATAAATTAACAAAATACACTTATATAGACATACCACGAAACTTCATAAAAATATATAAATAAAAGTATCAAAATCATAGATGATTATATACTAATACAACAGGAATAATAATCCTCTATTAATAAAGAAGGGTGTGCAAAGAACATGCTTCACTTAATCAAAGACTTTGGTTTGGTCTCAAAGGTTACTTGCAAGACATAAGAAAAAGTGTAAAGCCTCTTTTCTCCAACCTCTATTATATATATAACCTCTACTTAAAAATTTCATCATCATTCACTTCTTACATCAAATCATTTCCTAAAATCAGAGAAAAACATAAAGAACAAAAAAAGAAACAGCTTCGTAGATATGGAGATCGCAGTTGTTGAAGATCATCACAAAAGTACCAAAGAAGACGTCAAAAAGCCACTCCTCGAAGAAGACAAAGACTTTCCGGATATAGAAAGAACGAAATGGATGCACAAGGCAATGAGTCAAACGTTTCAAACCACTGCTAATTTAGCTAATCTCTTACCAACAGGAACGGTTCTCGCGTTCCAGCTTTTATCGCCAATTTTCTCAAACGGTGGTCAATGCGATTTAGCTAGCAAGATCATGACATCAACACTAGTAGCAATATGTGGATTCTCTTACTTCATACTTAGCTTCACGGATTCTTACAAAGACACAAACGGTACAATTTGCTACGGAATGGCAACATTCCATGGGTTTTGGATCATTGATGGATCCGCAACGCTTCCTCCAGAACTATCTAAAACATATAAGCTAAGTTTTAGAGATTTTGCTCATGCTTTCATGTCGTTATTGGTGTTTGGCGCGGTGGTTCTATTCGACCGGAATGCGGTAAATTGTTTCTTTCCGGCACCATCAGTTGAAGCATTGGAGGTTCTTACGGAATTACCGGTAGGCGTTGGGGTGTTTTGTAGTATGTTGTTTGCATCATTTCCTACAACACGCAATGGGATTGGTTTTCCACTTTCTAGTAAATGATATCAATATGTTGTTATTTGTTTGTAATTTGATCTGTCTATGTAACTTGTGGTTCTTTCTTTGATGCTCTCTTGAAAGAGACTATTCCAAAAATCATGTAAACTGTTTCTGGTAGAGATGTGTTCACGTTAATAATATTAATTGTATGCTTAAACCCTGGTCCGGTATTGTTGTAACTTGTAAGCATTTTCCTATAACTTGTATTGCCTTTAAGTTTTTAATAAAATATGTATATAACATGGAGTTGGGGTTAATTAAGCAATGCAGTTGTTAGAAGAATTTTCTTTTTTGGGGACAATTTATGTGAAGATATGCTGTACAATTTTAAAAGAAATAATATAACTTCTAATGCTAAAGCTAATATCGTTCAGTTTTAATGGATATCTAAAAATAATTGAAGTTATTCTTAGTAAATTTGTATGGGTTCTTTGGGGAATGTTTAATTCGTTTGAGATTGATTTACATACAATAAACTGTGTTGTGATGTGATCTGCTCGTTAGTATGTTAACAGATGTAAAGAATGAAGTTATATGATTGATTAAAGCGAATCGTAATTCAAGCAAAAAGACTTGAGATAAACGTTTAATTCTTTGGTACTACTAATGTCATGAAAGTCCACTAAAATTCCAATTCAATAAAATCCAGTCACTCACAATCCAGTAGCCCAAATCATAATAAATCAACAGACCTGAGGGTTAACATAGACCTGAGATTACGAATTTTAAACATATTTTCAAAATGAATTAAAAGCAAAAAAGAGAGGTAATTTAATTACCTCAATAGGTAGATATCGAATTCCATTAATAAGAGCCGACGAGAAGGTAACCTTCACATAGTACCGATTCGAACCCAGGTGGTGAGAATTGAGAAATTAGCCAAGTGACGCATTAATATATATTTTTTTTTTGTTCCCAAAAGATCTATGTTTAAGAATTTTTACATATGAAGAAAACAATGATTACTATTTATAAATTTATATTTATTTCACCAAAAAATTATAACAATTATGAATTAATAGTAATTTAGTAAATATAATTATTTTTAATCATTACATCTTGAAATTTATAATTTATCAATACAAATAAATAAATAAAAACTAAAAAATCAATATTTGTGGAACAAAATACAAAGACTAAAACATATCAATTTTTTAGGAAGAAACAGAGGGAGTATATAACAGTAAAGAAAAACAGAGCATCAATCTCCTCAAACTTCTGAAACTTAACATAGTCTAGTGGCTGAGTTATACTGACACGACTCGATGTTCCGCGGTTTAAACCTGAAAAATTATTTATTTTTATAATGGACTAAAAGATATTTTTTATTTTAGGCATCAAATTTTTTGGGCCGGGCTAAAGATATCAGGAAGAAAGACATTTCATCTTCCTAATTATCAAATTCATCATCAATGTGTTGGCTTTTTCCGTTTAATCCTAAAATTTGAATCTCCTTTTTTTTTTGGGTTCAGTTCTTTTTTTTCTTGGTTCCATGAAAAGTCCAATCTTCATTCTTGTGGTTTTGACGGGTTTTTTATTTTCTTTGTCTACGCCTTTCAGTTTCCTTGGGAACATATTCCATTTTTTCATCGTATTAAATTACCTCACCCGAGGGTGTAGTTGAGTTTGATAACAAGAGAGTGAACACTCTGTGAGAGTAGTAAAGGAGAAGCCGGAGACTTGTTAAGGTCAAAGACAAAGCACATACCTTTCGTATCGGAGATAGAACTCACTCGAGAAGCAAAGAGAACAGAGTTGGATTTGTTCCGGCGACTGAAACGGATATTCATGATGTTGAGGGAGGTGAAAAGGAGAAGCTTGTATTATATCACAGTGAGAAACTTTCGGTTATGGTTTGGTTTGATTGTGATTCTGGTGAAAGATGATCTGATAAGTGTTTAAGTTTATGTCTGAGATTGTTTGTCTAGAGTTATCGTAAGAGATATTCATAGGTTTCATCACTTCAAATATGGTTCTTTTTTTTTGTTAAAAAAATATGGTTCTTGTTCTTGTGGAGATTATTTGAATTTGTTAATTTATAATGGGGCATTTGGTAAAATGAGCTAAAATGGACCAAAATTTGATTTTTAAATTATAGTTATCCATTTATAAAAAATGTGCTTTTGTTTTGTTAAAAAGGAGTTACTTCTGAAACTGAATTAATGTTGTATGTTATCAAATTTTCAAACAAAAGAAAGTTTGATATCCACATAAGGTAAAGTACTTGTGAACTATAATTGCCTTTTTTTTTTTTAAGTAATAAAATACAAATATTTTGTTACCAGTCAAAACAATTTATGTTTTATTGGGGAATAAAAGAGTTATCTGTAGACAGTGAGCTTCTAGAAGTTGTAAAAGAGACTGAATGTTGAGAAACTTTAAATCATTCAGTCATCTCATGTGTCTCTGGTACACGTAGAGATACAGCTAACCAAACAAGACTTGTGATTGCCAAATGGGGCCGATACTAAGAACTACTTCAACTGTTTGTATAGTTCTCCGAAATTTCTTCTTTCCTCTTCTCATCTCACGTCGTATTCTCCGAAATTCAAGTTGTGAGAATATTGAATATTTTTATTCTTTAATTCTTATTCGAAATAATAAAACTTATATTTTATAAGTTTTGGATCAAACTTGAAAGATTTCAAAGAATAAATATCAAACCGACATTATTATGAAACTATAAGTTGACTACATACATTCTTTTAATGTTTAGTGATTATGTTTCTTAAGAGAGGTATTCTTTTAATGTTTAGTGATTATTATTGAAAGAGTTGTTTTTTTTTGGTTATCAGAAGGAGAAGTGAATACATACAGAATAGTTTTCGAATATTATAGTTTGATCCATAATCAAGTTTTCTAAAAGAAAATTATATGTCTAGTTTGAAAATTTGTTAGTTTTTTTCCTGAAATTATATTATAGTTTGGTCCATAATCAAGCTTTCTAAAATAAAATTGTGTCCTTTTGATTTCAGCTCGGTTTAAATTACTGATTGTTCATATATGAAATTAAACTGAATTTATTTATTTAACTTTCGGCTTAACGTTTATGCTTGGTACAAATCGGTTAAGCATAGACTCAACATCCTTATTTTCTTAAAATCATATTTCACAGCAATTGGTATATAATATAAAGATTTTGATTACAAGAATATCCCAAAGATATTTTTGAGAAAATTTGATTTTTTTCTTTGTTTTTTTGTCTTTTTCAATGCAAATCATACAAAAAAAGTTTGTCGTTACATTTACAATCTCTAATTTTGTCAGTGTCAAAATTAGTACGTGTGTAGTAATACAGACCATTCAGTCAATTTGGACCAAAGACAACCGTTGATCCATCTGTTTCTTTTTTTTTCCTCTTAAGTTTTTTTTTTCTTAACAAATTAAAACCGTGTTTTTAATATGTGTAGCCGTGCGTTAGACTCTATATATACACACCAAGAATTCACCATTGAAACCAATTAGAAATCCGAATACTTTCTCGTCAAGCGTTTTCAAGAACGAGTAAATCTAGAAAAGAAGTGATGGTTAGATCAGAATTTGGAAGAAATAGATTATTTTCTGGAACTGAGATGACGCCGGCGTCGGTTATTTCTCGTCGGAGATGTTCAATGTCCCCGACACTAGAGACCATCTTCGAAGAAAGGTCCGATGATTTTAATCATCAAGATCATTATTACAGTGTCGTCGTGGGACAACGACATCGTTTGTTTCTCCTTGTGCCGGCGATCATATCGGCCGTATCATGTGTTTTGTTGTATAGACAAGATCGTGCTGTTCGGTTTTCTTGAACATATATTTACAATAACTATTTCAATGTATAAGCAGAAGAGTTTTCTATAATCTCATGTCTTTGTTTCAATTCATCGTGATAATTTGTTCAATTTATTCTCAGAATCTCAAATATCAGTTTACATAAATGTTTTTATGCTCATAAGTTCTGGATTCTTTTTTACCAATAGGATTGTTTTTTAAACAAGGCTCAAGTTTTTGACAAATGAATTCATCTGCAGAAACGGGGCATCCTCAAAATTTGTAAACAAATTATGCCGATAATTCTGGATATAATTCTTCAAAACATGGTCAAAACTGGATTTTTAGACCTATGCATAACTTATTTTCTAGTAAAAACACTATTTTTTTTACCGAAAACCATGGAGAGATTTTGTTATCAACAACACATCCAAATTACAAAGTAAAGAAGCAATCAATAGTCTTTAATAGTCTTGTACAACACAAAGTACAAAAGCATTGAGAGTAGAAGAGGAAGAAAGATCACAATTTTTTTTGGCGCCTTGACCACAAAACTATCACATCCTTCTTCAAAAATCGTTTCCAATTTAGGCTGCGAAATGCTCCTCCATAATTTCCTCTGCTGAATTCGATGAGATAGTGAAGGTGCTACCTCTCCCCATGTTTCGATAAACCTCATTTCATTCGCCATTGATGCTTTAAGAGTTTTATTATGAAAGATTAGGTTTTGTTGTCCTAAAATGGGCAGAGGAAAGAAGTTTGTGTGTTATATGAAATATTTGATTGTTTAATTAGTGAATGGGAAACAAAGGATGGGCTTTTATATAGAGGAGACTAGAAGACTTTTAAAGGTAATGATATAAATATGTGATATTGTCAATTCCAAAAATATCAGACAATGGACATACTAATCTCTTAATTTAAGTCTTGTGCTAAATTTAGGGGTTCTCTAGAAAGAAAGAAACAGTTGATGTACATACCCCCGATAAATCAATTGTACTATTTATAGGTGGTTTTCTCATAACAAAATCGAATTATTAAAGTTAGACTTTAATTGTATTATGACATTCGTTGTAGAACGACATGTGGCGTTTTACAAAAAAAATAGCTAGAATATATATATATATGTTATTTATTAAATTAACTGTTATTTTGAATATACTAATTAGTATATACGTAATAAAAATTAGAATATTTTCTGTTATTTTAATCACAAAACTTTATGAATAAATTAAGTTTCACTATTGCTTACAAAATTTGTTTTTCCCAACCACACATTATTTAGAAAATTACTCATCGATTAGTTAGCACAATCACGAGGGAAAGAGATTACAAAATAATATTGCTTACAAATCTAGATACTGAAATATATTTTTGGACATTATTTTCTTTTCTTTGTTTATTTCGATTAACCTTAATTTTAAAAAGTAATAAAAATCTTAATAGAGTTAAACAAAAAGAAATTTAGGAAAAAACAGTAATCAGAACAATATGTTTAAGATTATGTTTGTGTAATTAATTTTATAAATCTTTAAAAGTTAGAAGATTAGTCAAATTTATAAATATAATCACATTCAAGATTTATTTTAAAAGAAATAAAAAATATTTTTGATATATATTGGGGTAAGGTAGCGGATAAAGTTGTCAAATAATAACTTAAAGAGAGGTTTCTCTTTTATATCTTAGATTTGAACTTCTTTAAATTCTACGGTTGATTGTTTGACTCATGTTAGAAGTCCTTTTAATGATTTTTAATGTAAATAAAAATGTTATTACAAGTGATATAGTTGTATCATTAAAATTAAAAACCATTCTATTATAGAATGATAGATGTCAAGTCAAACATTGCTGTAAATGAAAAAAAAATCTAATATAAAATCAAAATAAATTATAAGAGAATAGAAAAATTCACTGTGGAAAAAAAGAAACCTGAAACTCCTTCAATGGCGGAAGAAGAGAAGCCAACTCCACCGGAACCTCCTCTTTCTTCTCCGCCGGAATCTTCAATCCAACCCGAAGATCCACCGCCGGAAACATCTCCTCCGGCTAAATTCGATCCCAGTCGAAGTAATTCTCTTATTTTGCTCTTTATTCTGCAACATCAAATTGATTTCTAGGGTTTGCTTTCTGGATTACCTCCCTTTAATTAAACTGATGTGCTACCCCAAAATTCTACTCCGCCATCGTTTAATCGTACACAAAACTCGCATAATCTAAAATCGTCGGCTCTGCATAGTCACGAATTTGACTAAGTGTAAAGAGAGCTTATCTTTTATTTTGCAATTGATGTGAACATTCACTTAGTTTCACAAAACTCAAATCAAGATTTCATGAAAGTCTAGTGAATTAGTGATTCTCAATCTGCATTCTGCAAGCTTTAGGATGAGTCAGTAATGTCAAGATCCTTCTTATGTTGTTGTTCTCTGATCATGATTCACCAGCTTGCTGTGTTTTGCTTCCTTCAATATCTGCATTGTGATATATGATGTTGGGTTTTTAAGCTATCTATACTAACCAAATGCTTCGATTCCATTGTTTTAAAAGTGATTGGGATCATCAAAAGGAAGGCTTTGATTAAAGATTTAGCTGCAGCTTACCACACTGAGTGTCTTGCTCTTTGCCGAGAACTTCTTGAGCTCCAAAAGAGAAAGGACGAGGTTAGATATCGATCTTCTATCATCTATTCATTGCCAAGGACACTAAAGCATGTTTTTTCTTTCTTCATATGTTACCCATTGCTTGTATGAACTTGTAGCGTTCGGGTAAATACTGTTTAAGTTGTACAATGAACCCACTATAAGTCACGGTTTATCAATATTGTGTTAATCGCATATTGACTCTATATATATATAACGAATCAAAGCATGAAACCAATGAATTAAGACTGAATGTCAAGAACCATCAAGGGCATAAAATCCATAGTGAGTTATTTCAAGTTGGGACTGAAACTGTTAATCTTGGAACCAAATAGGTGAAGGCTAAACTGGCTTTTCACATGTTCTAAATCCATAGTGAGTTTTTTTTACAGCCGTTTCTGGACACAAAAGCTCCAGAAGATCTGAGAAAAGAGACGTTGAGGTCTTCTTCCAAACGAGCTAAGAAGAAACGTTAAAAGAAAATACTTGGTATGCTGTTTAATCTACGTAGGTATGATGTTCATAGATCGGTTATTTTATTATGTTTCAGGTGAAGAAAACTTGTTGAGAAATTGAAATTTTATTTGATGATCTAAATTATATACAATATTCACACGTTTACTAAGAAGAATTTAAATCACCCTTTCTAAAGACATCTCTTAACTAGACCGAGCGAAAATCTGGTAAACCGGTCTGAGACAATCAACCGCAGCAACTGCCTGATGCTTAGCCTTCAAACAGAATCTCTGAAACCAGTTTGTATCAGGAGCTATAACAATCATAGAAGATTGAAGATACATCGAAGCTGCTCTTTTCACGAGCTCGTTTCTAATGGCAATGTTAGAGGAATCCATATCGGACAAGAGAAACCCGTCTTGTGAAGAAACACAGTATTGGTCGTGACAATAAAACAACGAACCAAATCCATCGGAACTTGAGATCACGTCTTTCAAGCTTGTGTACCGAAGATTATCGTGATCATTGTCGCGGAGATAAAGAGATAGGGTGGTTTTTGTAACATCTGGAAACCTTGTTTCCATATTCATAGTAAGATTTAAATGTTGGGGAGGCTGATGAGTTAAATATCTTCCCGTGTTTAGACGACCGGTGATCCCTTCTATTTGGCCAGAATTATCGGAGAGGCCCTAAATTTTGGAGGCTTTCCACTTCTAAAACCACAAGTATAGGAAACTATTGTGGACATATAAACCGCACTAAACCAAACCAAAGCTTCAAACCGACACTCAACCAAATTGTGATCGTCTTAACCAAATTAACGTCGAATTTTGTGTTGGTGTAATATAAAGCGAAGTTAAAATTCTATAACTTTTGTGATTTATTGCCCATCGTTTAAATTTTTTTATATCGAATTAATGTAGCAAGTCGGTTTACTTGAATTGTAATTTCATAACAAAAAAAATGAATGGTAATTTCGAGATTCGACAAGGTATAAATGGTCATTTTCATATTTTGACCCAAAAAAAATAGTTAAATTCAGACGCCCTAGTGGCAGTTGACCAATTATAAAAATTAAAAATTGTGCTCCAACGCAAGACGCAATACTCTAGCGTTTGGCGTTTCAGCGACTTCGGGGGGGGGGTCTTTTTGGAACAGAAATGGGATTAAAGGGTTCAAATTACGGCCTAAAAGATCTATAATTGGGCCTTAACCCAAAGCGCAGTCTTGTCCAAATTATTATTTTGGAAAATTAATTGTATTCATTAATGTATGTAAATTTGTACATTCCGTCTACTTTAATCACAGTTTTGAACCTCGACGGAAACATGACTTTGAACTCACTTTGACTATGCTATAACATATGTATATTAGATTAGAATAGATGCATGTCGCAACAAATATATCGGTGTATGTTGTGGTCCTTCCTTGACTGTCTGAAATATAAATAACCAATAACAATCAAGTTTAGTTCCTCGAGTAGTTTGAAGTGATTTACATATAATGGATAATAATAAAATAATAAATTAGTTAGAGTTAATCTAATTATGGAAAGGTATATACCAGTGGGTGGACCTATCTTTCAAATCACAATTAGGGTTTATTCCATATAGAGCATATATAAGCTTAATGGACAAAATTAATCATGCGTCATGACCCACTAGATTCATTAATGGTCCATTTTATAAGGACATCAACTTCTCTTATATTTTAATGCACTCTCTGAATTATGACCCTTGACCCCAATAGTTTCAGAAAACCCCTTAAAATAATTTCGGTATCGGATTATTTTTCTTATGTTTTTAGGTAAACCAAAATTTTACTAAACTTAGTGAAACTAGATATACTTAATTTTCAGGAAAAAAATCAATTTGGATTCCGTTCAAATAGTTTTTAAAAATTGTTATAAAAACAATACACCATTCCTTTTTATAAGTTTTGGTTTGTTTCATTAGAAAAATGTTTTTCGAGTTTCTATGCAGAATTTAGACTTATTTAATATTTTATGATCATTCTTATTTTACAGTAATTTTTTAATGGATCGAATTATTTTTCATTAAGTATTAAGTAATATCTTATCAAAAAAATATTATATAATGTTTTCTTAATCTCCATGTTTTTAGCCAAAACAATCATTTGTTCCATTTTAGTCCACTTAAAATTTGTTCCATTTTAAATCATTTGTTTTTGTGGTGCGGTTTATATAAGTTGAATACTCCTCAAATAAACCACGAAAAATATCTGCCGTGGAAACGTAGTTAACTTGGTTTTGTGGAATCCTTATTTCAATTGGTATTTAGTACAATAGTTTAATTATTATACTAGTACTATTTTGTTCCGATGGCTTAAAGGTTGACCCAAAAATAGGTTGTGCTAAATCTAAAAGCTTAAAGTTAAAAAATTTTGTGTATCTAGTTATCTAGTTTACATTAAAGTGCAGCTATTTTTGAGCTTGATAGACTAAATTAGTTATATATAGCAAGGTAAAAATTCTAAATAAGTGGACAAAATATTGTATTTTGCTTCCAGTTCCAGACATACAGCAAAGGTAAACTACACACACAACAAAGCAATCAATTTATAGATTATGCTCATCAATTTAGATATATCATACAAAAGTCTTTCTTTTTTTGGGCAAACATAAGAAGTCTATTGAAACATAGTTTTCGAGAGAAGCGTGTGAACGCAAGTCTTCGTATAAGATGATTTGTACATGTTCATGTAGCACTCAAAACCTAAATTTCAACATAAGAAGACAAATTAACTCATCATAAACTGGTCGAAAAATTCGGATGATTGTTTTCCATTTTATTTGTAAGGAAAAAATGAAATATATGTGTAGTTTGACTTCTGGCGTTTGTCCATCTTTAAATGATTTTACCCAATACAAAAATATTTTAATTTTAATTTTTTTCTTAGAGATGCACGGTATGTTTAATAGTAATCTCCCTTTTGACCATTTTTGTGTTTCAAAATAAATATAATTTGTATACTGACAGACTATTTGTATTATAACCAAAAGAAAATTTAAAAGTTAGATATTTTAGTTTGGTGCAAAGCAGTAAGGCACATTGCCATAGTTGCAAAGACCAGAAAATAGTACATGTGCAATAAAAAGGCTGTTTATAAAATCATAACATCACATCACTAACTGTAGTCAAAACAGTACTAATACAATACGAATCTAGTAAAGATACAGATCCATGCATTATTTTTCATTTTCTTATTATTTTTTTCTTTTTAGTTTTAAAATATTTTTGAAATACAATATAACATGTAAAACGCAAAGGAGGCAGGTATATAGTTGGGAAAAATATTATATGTTATGATCTAGTTATAAATTTGAAACATTTTAATAGCTATTAAAAATTCTTATCTTATATGCCTATTACTTTTTAAAAATAAAATAAAAGTATATGCCTATGTGGTAGTCTCAAAGGAGATAGGCATATAGTTGGGGGGAAATGTTATATGTTATGATCTAGTTGTAAATTTGAAACATTTTAATAGTTATAAAGTTCTACTATTTTTTTTGGGTCACATATGAAGTTCGGAACCGAAGAAATTAGCATCTTCTTAATGATATTAGAATATAAGGTTCTTTTGCTTACATACATTATATCCCTTCTTTTATTTAATCAAAAACCGTTATAAACAAAAAAAAGTAGAATATACGATAAATCTCACTATATTTTATGGAAGGTACCTTAATAAAGAAAATCGTATATTGTTTCATTTTCGTTTCATGTATACTTCTTTAGTTTGTTTTTAATAAATATGTTTATTTCATTAGCTTATTATTATAACCTGTAAAATGATCACAATGTATGTTAACTTCTAAACTTCAAGAATATTTATAACCCACACTAATATAATTGGTATTCTGAATAAACGTCTATATGCGTGTATATATAAGTGTGTGTACACTATAGCTGACTAAGCTAAGCCTAAAAGCAAGATTTAGCTTGTTACATAAACAATGCTTTCAGTTTTCAGCTTGTGTACAATTTTCTCATTATTATCCTTAAAGGTGAAAAAACAGAGCAAAACTCACAAATAGAGATACAGATAGACAGCTAATGGATTAAAACCGACATAACTTTATGTTTACATAAATAAAAATAAATATTTTAATCATAAACTCACCTTGATTAAATCTTTTTAAGTATGCCTTTACACGCAAATGTGCAATGCCTCACACTATCAAATCTAGCATTTTCTGTGTAACACAGTCATATCGGAATGTGTGTAAAACGTTTTTTTTGGTTAAAGAAATGTATTATCTCCACCATATATTCAAAATTTATATGATTTTTAACAATATGTCGATTCAAATACGATATTAATTTAATTAATAAATGCACACATAATATGTCATAAATATTATACAAATTCCAGAATTTTAAAGAAATTTTAGTCAGCCAAATTTCCACAAATTTGGTTTATTTAAAAATTACGGATAAGAAGACTTGAGGTCAATGTCGAAGAGGATCGCCTCCAAAAAATTTTGTTCATATGTTTTATTTAGTTTGACCAAATAAAAGGATGGAACAGATATGGTTTGAGTAGATTCTTTTCTTCAAAAGAAATTGTTATGAGCAAAAAAATCTATGACTATGAGCATTTTTATATACAGTATTGAGTAACCGAACATAATAACAATTTTCCTAACTAACAAGTAGCATGATACTATACGATGATGTAAAAATAAGAAATGAAAAACTATTTTAGATAAATAAATCCTTGTTGCCAATAAAAGTAAAATCAGTGTACTCATAATTAATTAATAAGGGTGATATTGACAAGAACAAATAAAAATAAGGTTATATATATAATATAAACAAAAATCAGGAAATATATATATATATATATATATATATATATTTGGTCAAAATTGTTGTCTATGTAAGTGATGGGAATTCATTCAAAAGGAATTGGATGAACAGAAGCAGAAATTTTTTAAAATATAATAGGGAGTAAGCAGAAATTTGGGTGACCAAGAAGCAGACACGTGCAGTGGTCTGGTAAAGGCAACAGTGATCGAGAAGTCAGCAAGTGTCCGTTAAGACAGCGACACGTGCTCTCGAGCCCGTCGTGAACCACTTGCTCTACGGCCCTTCCTTTTTCATCATTATTCTTAATTACTATTTTTGAATTCCCCAAACCACATTAACTAATGGCTAATGCATATTAAAGTTATTCAAATGTGGTGTTAGTACCACTTGACTAAAATGACAAAAAACAAAAAAGATTAATCAAATCGTGCGAATGTAAACAACTGTTTAATTCTTAAATTAAATTCTACTTGTTTCTTCATGAAGTTCAAGTGATGTGATGTGGGATTGACATAGTTTAAGGTTTTAAAATAAGGACTCTTGATCAATATGATTAGTTAGGTGGAAACGAACCCAATATATAAAGGTTTTTAAATTGTCACAAGTAGTTTTCATGCTTCCTTAAATACTATATCCCCCCTCAATTTAATCATTTCTATTTTAAAATGGTTAATTTGTTTAATTTTAAGATAGGTGCTTAGATTATATGATTACTTTGGTGATTGCTTTGCATTGTCTCCAAGATAACATATTGCTTTTATATGTGATTAGGTTAATACAGGTTTAGCTAAACTTAGGATTTTATATGTGTTTGGGAATTTTTGTAAGTTGGGTTAAAGCAAAAAGATTTGGAATTAAGATTTTTTAGTAACATGTAATCAACCTATGTGTTGTGATCAAATCAAAAAGTATATAAACATGTGTATGCGTTTATTGAATATTTGTTGTATATTTTAATAAGCATTCGACAAGAATAAAGTAAATTGTTAGTATTTTTCCGTAGAAGAAGATCATTTTCTCATTCATGCCCGTCCTCCTCTTATAGCCCACATCGCTTTTATTACCTCGATCTTTAACAGAAATTAAGTATTCACTAATTTGTTGATTTGTCTGCTTCGTTATCCCTCCATTTAAAATTACATGTTCATAGAGGTGGTTGGCCATATCGAATCAAACACTTATAAATATATATTTTTATGAAGCCCATTTTGAGTCGGGTCTTCTTCTACTTTCTTCGTACTTTTATAGGATAACTTTTTTTCAACGAAATCCAACACCAAACAGTGATTTTATGGAGCAAGTCAACATAAATACTTGGTCTTCTACAAAAGCCAGTATGTGGGTGAGTCTCCTGATCGATTCAACTCGTGATGTAGTGTTTCTGAGTAGTATAGTTTCACTAACCGGTGTCCGAGTCAAAAAGGAAAGTAACCTTATTCATCGAGTTTTCAAAACTTCTGTAAGATCGGTTCAAAAAACATTCTTACGACGGACCTAAAAACTAAGCATTAAATTAAGAAATGGCTGTAAATCGATCCTATAAACTAAATTTCATGTAATGCTATACATTTTGCTGAAAATAACATGTCAATATTTAACCCAAACGGTAAGTAAAATGTTTTTGGGTCACTGAGTCCTCTTGTGTTTACTTTTTTTTTTTAATCATAAAAGAAACGTAGTTTTGTTTTATTAAAAAATGTGATGTGTTATAACAATCTTGAATTGTGTTTATACTCAATCTTATTGTATGAACCATGAAAATCACTTTCCTAGCGAAACTTCGAGATATATATCTATATATATATATATATATATTGTGTTCTCCTTTAGAATGTACATGGGATAAGAGATATTATTATTGTCTCATATTCAAGCATTGATTTGTGTCTGACATTTCTATAGCATTTATGTTCACAAATTTATAAAAAAAAAGTAATTGGTAAAATGAAAATCTCTTGTGCGTTTAAATGCCAAAGACAAACTAAAATTGTTCTGCTTAAACACAATCAAACTATGTTACACTAAATACAAAAAAAAAAAATTTTAATCACCTGAAATCGAAGTTAAATCATAACTAGTTAAATATTATACTAAGGATGATAATTTAATTCAGATATTTCGTAGAGGGCCGTAGCAATTCAGTGAAAACCCCATGTAATAAGGGGCAAAAAGGGAAATTAAAACTGAAGATGGGTTTGTGCCCAATATCTCTCTCTCTCTCCATCTGATCATCAATCCTTTAAATCACCATCAAAGAAATTCCAATTTTCTCGGATTTTTATTTCTAATTTGTATTTCTCACAACCCCTAAAACCCTAGAGCCCTCTTTCTCCTCACCTACTAACTCAGCTCAAGCTCCTCTGTTTCTGTAAGTCTCAAATTCTCTTCTACACTTACGTTTCTAATTTTCCGGGATAAAAAAAAAACTAAATCTTTTTCACATAAAGAACCTGAATTTGATTTTTTCAATTTTGATTCGTAAAACCCAAATTTAGATCTATGATTTTGATTTCCTGATTGTAATTTCTAATCCAGTAGAAACAAGTATATATATATATGCTCTTAATGTGTTTTAAAATTTTGTTTCTCAATAATCAAAGCCAAGAGCTTGACACCTGTTTCATCCATAGTCCAACGATCTGCATAGAATCTAGAACACAATAATAATGATTCTATTATAAAAACTTTATTTAATTTGTTGTTGGTAACTAAGAAACAACTCAAGTTGTTAATACTAAGCTCCTTTTTCACATAATTAGAAACACTAATCTTTTTATAGATAGAGAGCTAAATATCTCATTGAACTATCGATTTCTGCATTTTGTTTTGTCTTCTTATCTTTAAAGTCACCATTGATAATCGCTTCAGCCGAAAGTTGCTTTGTTTCATATCAATTTAAGATAGTATAGCTTAATAATTTTATCATAGCTTTCTGATTCTTCTAGCTTCTTCTTTGATTTTTATCTCACTTTAATTAATTCAGATCATCATCAACTTTAAAAACTCATTTTTATTAATTATCTGTCAGATCTATAAAATGATGAGTAGAGCATAAATTCGAATCAGAATAACTGATATCTTAAGTATGTATATATATGAAAGTCATCTGTAGAAAAAGTAGATAAGGATGTATCATATATGCATTTATAAATATATATATCTAAAGATTTGTTCTTATAAGATTGTTTCTTTGTTTTTGTTTCATCTTCTTATTGCAGGCTTGTGGTTAAAATCATTTCAGACAGTGCTTTTGATGACTCTGCAACAGCCTGCAGACAAGCTTAAACGAAGCTGTATCTACTGACTTTGATGGTGAAATATGAAAAACCCTAAATTATATTTTTCTTAAAGGTGAAAACACAAACTTTTTATTTTATTTTTTGGTTTTTTTTTTCCTCTGAGGGTTTTCATCTTCAATGCTTACAAAGTACAGTGGGTACACAAAAAAAGTGAAAACCCCATTTTTTTTTCCTTCTTCTTTAAATCTCAAGCCAACCCATTAAAAAAACCCTAAAGTTTTGATTTTTAATATTTGGGGGAAACAAAAAAATGCCCTAATTTTTTCTTGAAAAGCTTAGTGATGAGATTGTTGGTGAGATGATGAAATGATTGGAGATCTAATGAAGAATAACAATGGCGACGTGGTGGATAACGGAAACAACAACAACCGGTTAAGCCGGTGGCATCACAATTCATCTCGGATTATTAGGGTTTCAAGAGCTTCCGGTGGTAAAGATCGACACAGCAAAGTCTGGACTTCAAAAGGTCCACGTGACCGGCGTGTCCGGTTATCAGTTTCCACCGCTCTTCAATTCTACGATCTTCAAGATCGGTTAGGTTACGATCAGCCGAGTAAAGCCGTGGAATGGCTAATCAAAGCGGCGGAAGAATCAATCTCCGAGCTTCCTCCACTCAACAACACAAATTTTCCAACTGATGATGAGAATCAAAATCAGAATCAGACATTAGCAGGTGTTTCTTCTGCTGTTGCGGCGGCTAATTCGTTGTCCAAATCGGCTTGTAGTAGCAATTCAGACACGAGCAAGAACTCTTCTGGTTTGTCTCTTTCGAGATCGGAGCTAAGGGATAAAGCTAGAGAGCGAGCGAGAGAGAGAACAGCGAAAGAGACGAAGGAGAGAGATCATCCACATAACAACCACACTTCGTTTACCGATTTGTTAAATTCCGGTTCAGATCCGGTTAACTCAAACCGGCAATGGATGACAACTCCAGTTCCGGCTCCTTCTTCATCTCCAATGGAGTATTTTAGTTCGGGTTTAATTATCGGGTCGGGTCAAACCCATTTCCCGATTCAAACAAATTCTCATCCTTTCTCATCAATCTCCGATCATAATCATCATCCTCATCAAGAGTTTTCCTTCGTTCCCGACCATCTGATTTCTCCGGCAGGATCCAACGGTGGAGCATTTAATCTTGATTTCAACATGTCGACATCCTCCGGCGACGGAGCTGCCGTCTCCGCCGGGTCAGGTGGGTTCAGTGGTTTCAATAGGGGGACCCTTCAGTCCAATTCAACAAATCATCATCAGCAACAGTCATTTCTCGCTAATCTACAGAGGTTTCCACCATCAGAAAGTGGTGGAGGTCCACAGTTCTTTTTCGGTACACTGCCTGTAGAGAATCACCACCCTCACCACAACCACAATAATCACCAGTTTCAGCTTTACTATGAAAATGGATGCAGAAACTCTGACCAAAAGGGTAAAGGCAAGAACTGATTATTCTACTATATGTTATTGCATCTTTGGTCTTTAGATCCTCATTTTGTTTTTGTTTTTTTTCAAGCAAATGTCAAATCTTATTTTATCGTTTGATCATCATCTTTAATGTGTGTTAAATTTGTTTAGGGTTTTGTTTTTGTTTTGAGGGTCTTTGGAAATCTTTTAGCTTGTGTTTGTAATGTTGTATTTGTGATAATATCATTTAATTTTCAGACTTCGTAATTCAGGTTTAGCATATATATCACATCATATGCTTATTTATTTTATTTTATTTTATTTATGGCATGAAGGTGTTTATTTTAAAATTGTTATAGTACGCAAATACTATTTCTTGGTATTCATGAACAAAGGGTAGGTCAAGGTAATAGGGCGATCCTTTTAAGGCTACTAGATTGAATCAAATCTAATATCAGAAGAAAATAAATACAGTGAAGAGACTAGAACCTTTAAAAATAAAATTTGACAATCACATTAATATGAGAAAATAAATAATTATGATAGGTAAATGAAACTGAAAATTTTGGGGGTAATGCTATTATGCATTGAAGAGAGTGAAATTAAAATGATTTATGTCTCCTGTTGTGCTCTATGTTTGGTTCCCTTCTTCCTTAGCATCTCTCATCTCTTTCCTTGTGGCTCTCTCTATATGTAATGCTTTATAACTGATATATCTTCCACATTTGACAGCTGTTGTCTTCAAATTGGCCGTGCCCAAATTTCATAATTTTTTAATGATCTGTTTATATTATTTTAAGTTTTAACCTTTTCTTTCATGGGCTACTTGATCTTCTGCACCCACATGGCTAGCCCATCTTTTAGGGTACTAGACAAAGTATTATTAAATTCATTCTTTTAATTGTGTATAATTTTTAGAAAGCTTTCAACTTTGTGTGGTTTTTGGATTTAGAGTAAAGTCATTTTATTTTGTGTATCATGTGTTTTCAAGCTTTATCATTTTTGGTGAAAATAAAAGAATTAGTTAAAAAGATATGTAGTGTAGTGGTTTATATTAGTGTCATGTGTTACTTCTCGAATTTAAACTTGCATATTCATGCATGTTGTTGGAAAACAAAAAGATTCATTAAAAGGTATGTTTAAATTAGAGAAATACAATATCTTGAAAGTAACATTATAGTGGCGTAAAATTTTGAAAAATAATCCAGATAACAAAAAAATATTATAAATAACATTTAACTACATACAGTTATTGAGGTAGCCAAATTTTTAATAAGTAAAACTATTTCAAATAAAAAATAGTTGCATACTTGCATTGAACAATTGATATCCTTCTTAAGTTCATAAATACTGTTATAGGATTTTTCTTTTTCTTTTTTTGGGTTAAACCGTTAAAGTAGTTTATAGGAATTTGCTTCTTTCGTAAGTTAGTTGGTAATAAGATATTTCTTGGTGTTTTCAAGTTCCAATGTTTGATATCGTCTCTGTTCATCTTTAGCGCACACTTTTCGAATAGATTATTCGGAATGAAGAGAGTCAAATGCTCCCTATTATTTTGTAATTTTGTAAGTTTTTATCACGTTTATAATGATTCAAAGATAGAAACAGAAAACTTTATTTTGTGGGTCTGTATTGATCATGGTCAATGGCCTTGTTGATTCTTAAATGCAATTCTTTTATTGTAACTTTCTTTCCACTAATATTGGGCTCAAATGGGCCGAAAATTAGAAGGCTATTTTCTCTACGAGCCCTAACCCTTTTTCAGGCAAAGTTATTCTTCACTAGTTTTATTAAGATAAGTTGATAACCCAAATCCTAACTAGGATTGTTTGAATTTTACCATTTGATCGGTAACATGTTGATGGAATCGTAAAACTGCCAGAATGGTGAAAAATCAAATATTTATATATTTTTAATAAGACATGATTGAACACAAATTGTGATCCATCTCAGTGAAAAAGAAAAGAAAAAAGAAAATTGTTACTTCTCATCCGGACTTTTCTCGTCTACTTCATGAAGCTTGGGGAAGTGGTGCACCAATCAGCTCTCCTATGTCCACTCTCTACAGACGCTTTAGAGCGGCAAAGGCTTGCTGTCAAAGCATTAATGTAAACAGTTTTGGGAACATTCAATCGAAGACAAAATGAGCCTTTGAACTACAGAATCAGGTTCTTCTTAACCCCAATCAGGTTCTATTTGTTACTTCTCATCCGGACTCTGAGGAAGAGCTGAGAAGTAACAAATACAACTAAAGAATTATTTATCATTCCACCATTCCGAAAGTTACTATAATCGGAGTCAATATTTATCAAAACAAACTTTGACTCTACGGCCATTATATTAGCAGCCTAGCATAGCAGGTGTCACGAGTTTTACTTTTACCGCAAAGTCGCATACTAGTGGAATATTATATACACCATATATAGTTGTTTTTTGTCAATGGTATCATATAAGACCATAGTTTTGATAAATAAATAAAAAAGTAAAACGATAATTTAAGAGTAAATACATTCCATAGTTTTGAATAATTTGTTTTTCGGGGGTGTATACAAACTAATCTAGTGTTTACACACAGCTTTATTTTAAAAGTTGTTATATTTTCAGAGTTATTGTAAACTTAGGATGTTGGAGGTTCATAGGATGTACCGATCTGTTTGATATCTTTTTATTAAACAGCTTTATTTTCAGATATACTAATTAAATCATTGTTTTCAGTCAATTTTATTTCATTTTGAATTAAACAGTTTTTCTTTAGGCTCTGTCGAGTGGAGAGGTCATTTTCTACATTTGTGTATATTATATATTATGACTAATAGTAATATGTGCTTTACTTCTTTTGGGAGAAAAAGCCTTAATGTTCGGGAAGCCTTTAATCATCTATTTCTTTAATTTTTTTTGTCTCTGTACAATAATACAAACCTTTAAGTAGCCATTATTGTGTCTCGCTCTTCGTTTGTTTTATTTCCAGCCATGAGAAAATGTCCCGTGATTTTGTTTCTGTTTCAAAAATAAAAGTCCCTTTTAAGGTAGCTTTTCATGAATAATGAAACTAGTCAAGGGAGGAAGATAATGTTTATCTTTCTTCTTACAACTTCGACGATGCAATGTTGGTACTGGCCGTGTTTATTAAAGTTAAAGCAAAGAAAATTAGATGAACCGTTTGCAACGATAAATGGGTGTTTTGTTTGAGGGTTTAGCAATGCCTAACCTTAAGTTTAAGCTATGCTTAAATCATAAAATTGTCACCATAAAGTGAAAACGATAAATTAAGTTTGGTTAGAGACATGTTCTTAATTTTTGTTTAGGTGAAAGTAAGATAAAAGATTTAATAATCATAACTTTTATTCGTTCACCAGATCATTTGATTACGTTGAAGGGACAATATAATTACAGAAAAAAGTTTTCTTGATGAAATTAAAGCAAGATCTTCTTGATAAAATAAAATCATTGCTAATAACATTATGAATTTTGTTTTATCAAACTTAACGAATGTTTGTTATTGATTTACAATTAGACGTTCAGGCTTATTTGATCGAATAATTCTAAGACATTTGATGCGTCATTGTAGTTGTAAAACTTGTACGTAGTACTAAATGAAACTCGAAAATGTTCCTCCCATGCTATGTAAAACTTATTTTCTTTAAACTCCAACAATAAAAAAAGCGAAGAATATATTTTCCTAAATGTAAATTATGTTGTCTGAAGTCTGAACGTAATATCTAATTTATAATGTTTTCATCAGTATATTACAAAAAAATGTAGCTAAAGAAACACAATTGTGACATACGTCTACATTATTATTACGAAATTTCCGTAAGTAATTATGATTTTGGTGTCAAAATGTTGGCTTCCATTAAAAGGGTACAATAATTTCATCCCAATCACAACCTTTTGCCTGCCCGAAAGTAAACAAGTGGGCTCTTTCTTCAAGTATCCAATATCTTTCAAACAGACCAAACATATCTACATATATAATACTTCATCTCATGTGATATGCATATGTAACTAATGTAAAGTGGGATTAAAATAACGTTCTCGATGTATATGGTATTGTTTCAAGTTGGCTATATGAAAAATAGCTTTTAAACATTTGCTATAAGTTATAATGAAACATAACTTTTTAGGCGAAACCTATGTATATGGTAATATTATGGTGATTCACTTGCGCAATTACTGGCACACACATGACGAGACAATTTTTAACAAACGTCGTCGGTTTTAGACCAAGTTGAATTTCATTTGGGTTTTAGATAACTCGATTAATTGAAAGTGCAAAACATTAAATTCAACTTCCATATGCAAATAACATGGTAGATCATAAGTTAAAGAGATTAACATTTAAATCTATATGTTGGAGCTTTAATCAAAACGTAACCCTGACATAAATAGATTAAGTCGAATTTTTTTTGTCTCCCCTTTTTTAAAAGTATATTTTAAGTTTAGCTTTAGTACTGAACCCGAATCCAATGGTGGTAATGGTCCCGAGTCTTCTGAACACTATTCACCATTGGAATTATATGAAAATTTCTCAGAACAAAATAATGCCAAAAATACGAAAATTAGAAGAAGAAGAAACAATTAGATACCTTTTCCAACTAATTCAGTTTAAAGGGTGAAATAATTCTCCAGGTAACTGAAAGGTCAGAATCTGACTTTTTTTTTCTTGGTTCAGTGCTTTATGTAAAATTCAATTTTAATCTTAAAATTTTAAGTTACATATAGCATTTTGTGTTTGATGAAAAAGTAAGAAACTCTTGACTATTTTTATTTTTTCAACTGGCAAACGAAATTACCTTATGTGCTTAAAGTAATAAACTACTTACATTGCTCAATTTTATTTTATTTAACAACTTAGAAGTATACAAAGACAAGGAGAACGGACTCTATCCCTCACCTACAAATAATATTTACATAATAAATGAAAGGAACTTGCTCTTACATGATTGCTATACGAGCTGAAACAAAAAAACAGCCAGCCAACGCGGTTTCTAGTGTGGAGCAGCCGGATTCAAAGCTTCAACGATCAGAGCTCTTGACCAAGAACATATAGCATTGAGCCCCAATGGTGATGAATCTAGACTAAGTCACACTTGTAGTCTCTTATGCATTGTAGTCTCTCTTTCAAAACGTGGTTTTAGCCTTTGAGATTTATTCACCTATCAAACAAAGTAAGAGCAAAGAATAAGGTTGGGTCCTCCACAAAATAGACAATGAAACTTATCCAAAACAAACAATTTCCAATCTTGAATATCAAATTTAGGATGAATGCTTAAATAAAAAGGTTTCATTTTTCGATACAACTAATCATCAACTAGAACAGCCACAAACAGATCAAATTAATACGCAATCATACCTCAGATCCAACCATCGAAATCTTCAAACTTTAAAACGAATTCATCTCAAGACAGTAAGTCCTCCTCTTTACCAACATCTTAGCAGCAACCCCATAACGCTCATCAAACGCAGAAGAAACCCACGAAACATCACAAACCTCATTCTTCGACTCACTAGGCCTTATCGCAACTAAAGTAGCTCCCTTTAACACAGTCCCATCAGGCAGTTCCAATGTAGGAGCATACCAAAGTCTCATATTCAAAGCAGGTACAAGAGTTCTCTTAGAAGCTGAAGAAACTGACAATGGTTTCACTCTCAATTCTTCTAATTGATCTCTATTCATACATAACACACCTTGCCCATCTGTATCAGTTAGCACTAAACTGTCAAGCGTCTTATGCTCTGCTATAATCTGCTGAAGCAAGTAATGTCTCGCAGATGCAGCAATCAATGAACTTATTGTCCATACAACACGAAGCTTAAGCCCTCCGTTTGTGTAGAAAGATTCCGGTATACTTCCGTTATCTTCCACAACGTTGTTGCTGGTGCTAAGATCAAGGGAAGAAGTATCTTGAATCACAGAGGAAGCACCAAGAATCACACAATTCTCTAATGTAGAACCAAACTCAGCTCTCCATTTCAATAAAACTCCATCGTCTATACCTAATTCACCACTAGGAAGCTCAATTCGGAGAAACCGAATCTCATCGAATTTTTTGAGAACTTGTGTTGGTGAATGATGTGTGACACCTCCTTGTTCGATCTCTCCATCTTCACCACCACTAATCGATAACGAACACGAAGGAGATGAGCGTTTTGTGGAGCCAAGGAGCTGTCCCAAAGCTTGTAAAGGTTTGAAAATGAGACCAAAGATGGCGGAGAAAGGAGTAGCTGCGACGGAAGCGACGGAAGCGACGGAGCGTGGCTTATCAGAAGATAAAGAGGAGGAGGAAGAAGAAGAATCATCGTCGTCGGAGATAACGCAATCGACACGAACGACGACGTTTCCGACTTGAGGAATTAAGGAATGGAATCTTTTGGAGACGACACAGCAACGACCTAGGGATTTGACGTCTCCGATTTTGTTGAAGACGAGGAGGAGGATTGAGTCTGGGAGAAGATCGAAATGGTCGATTTTAGATGATGGTTCGGGATGGATCCGAGAGAGTGGATCTGATGAACGGTGAATTATAGCCATTGGAGAGTTGAAGAAGGGGTTCGAGAGAGAATCCGATCGAAGAGAAGAGAAAGGAGAAAGGAATCTACAAAGAGAGAAGAAGGAGAATAGAGAATATAAATGGAAGGAGCAAAATAGATTGATCCACTTATTTTATTTTTTTGTCCGTAAGTAGCCATGAACATTTGGGAATTTGGATCAAAAATAAAAGTTTAGAAAATTTAGAAAAGTTCGGATACCATTTTAGTTTTGGTATTATCGAATATACTGAACCTAATTTTTATCAGAAATGTGTTTGAATACTCAAAAATAGTTAAAATATTCGAATTCGTACATTTTTTAATACCAAAATATTTTTAAAATGTTAAAATATCTAAAATACCAAAAACCTCTATATATGTTAGTGTATTTGATTTGAGTATTCATATAGTTGATCGGTTTTTGGATAATATTTGGAACTAAATCATGGATATATAAATGTAAGAATTTATTGGGTAAAATGAATGTAACTGTATCTGATCCAAAATAAATTTTTTAAATTGATTTTGGTTTGGGTTTTCAGATTTGCATTTTTTTATCTAAGGCTATCTGTAAGTTGAAGACGAAAAAAAGATTATTAAAGCGCGTGTGACGGATGAAAATGATAGAGAGATTTTGATTATAATAAAAGGAAAATTAGGAAAAGTTAATGTGACATAGTACAAATATAAATGTAGATAGATTGGTTTAGGTATGGTTAAGAGAGTAAAACATAAATACAAACTCTTAACAAAATGTTTGCAGTTGAATAAAAGATGTAATCAGTAGTAATATAACTAACTAAACTAAATGTGGTTAGTTTACTAACTGCAGTTGATATAGACAATATAAAACATTTTGTTTTGTATGTCTACAATTTTCACACAATTACCATTTTCATCTCAGTGGTATCACAACGACGAACTAATACAAACTATGAGATTTATTTTTAGTCATATTTTTAGTTTTTATATTGTGTACTCGTATAATAAACACAAATAATTGCAATGCTTCGTCTTCAATAATCGTAGAAGATAGAGTGATATAGTTATGCTATACATGATTATTCATGGCATGATATGGAGTGTATTATTATAAATGATTTTCGACTAAGCTGTACCACATGATAAGTCGTTAGGTCATTTGTTGAGAACGAATTGGATTTGCCTAGTGCTCTACTCTACTCCCATGACAAAACTTCTTTTTCTTTCATTCACAAGTTCCATGATTGAGTTGAAAACTTTTAATAGGTGATAATATGGAAAACAATATTCAAGTTTTTGCACAGTGAATCAGTGATAGGAATGGCCAAAAACAAATACTGTGGAACCTAGATATCAGAAATGAAATTTTTAGTAAAATACAAATGAAAATTATTACGGATAAATAATTTATTTTTTCAAGTTAACAACATTTTAAAACTCCGAATTTCTCCTATATGATGTCTTGTTCTATTTTATTTCCATACAAAAAGAAGCTGAGAACAGGGGGCGGACCCACGTTGATAAATTCTTGGCATAAGTTGTTAGTGTTATTATAATTAACATCAATACAATTAATACTATAATTTGAGATGTCATGATATAATTGGGGAAGAAAAAAACTAAGATATGTAAAAAGAATTAGACAAGCATGTATTAAATCTGAAGTGGCACAGTACAGAGCCTTGATTATATCTGAAATCAATACGGGCAGAGAGAGACTTAGCAAGGAAGTAAAAAAAGGCGCAGATATTGGTGGCTGGCACATGCACGTCGTGTCATGTGTCCATTCTTCGTTCGCACGCCCCGCCGCTTCTACCTTTGATCATCAAACGTTAAAACGCCACATTGTCCGTCCGTACAAAATCTATCGTCACCAACGCACAATTTCTCTTGTGTTTGTAACTTTTGTCTTTTGGACTGTTGTTCTTGTAAATTCAGATACATTATCACATTCCATGAGCCATAATCAATCAGTGGATTTTTAAAAAGGGTACATATGAAAACTTTAATTAAATAAGTTAAAGAAGTAAAATCTTGGAGGAAATTTTTTAGGAAAGGAATATGATGCAAAATAATGGAATACACAGAGAAACATGTGATAATTAAATGCAAAAGCAGCAACATAACTCTCATAATTCAAGATAAATAAATAAAATAAAATCTAGCTAAAAGTATATTTGCAGATCTACCATAAATAAAATAAAATCTACCATTTGTTAGAGATAAACATTTATTCGAGCTAACAGCTCACTAACCCAAAGTGAGAAAGAACGAGATAGAGGAAAAGGCATGAGAAACCGAATTGGCGGACACTCACCAAAAGCTAAACAGAGGAAAAGATCAAGAACTGTTTCAAGTTGACATAATAAAAGCTTGGAACAAGTTCTCTGCACTACGCATCTGTTCAGGTGTGCCAGATATGAGAGCAATGTGATCACCATGAGAAGTTTTGGACTCAGAAATTTCTATCATCGCTCCTGATATCTGAAAGAGAGGTAGTTTCCAAATGAAAAAAAGAGGGAAGACAAGACCGAAATAACGATCGAAAGATTTCAGAAACAAACCCTTCTTATGTTCTCCAAACTGGCTCCTCCTTTGCCTATAACTTTACTCATTGCATTTCCCGGGATTCGAATCTCCAGAGCAGAAGATGAAGGCAATCTATAAATAAAAGAAAACATCATTCACAGAAAAAAAAAAGTCTAAATGATAAAGATAGACGCCAATGTCTTGCAAACTTACCCTCCAAATGAGTATGCCCCGATTGATCCAAAACCGTTATCTCCTGCCTGTTTATTAATAAAAACTAAGTCATGATTATGGAATTGATCACAAGAGATTCAGCAGAAATTTAATGTGGATTTACCGGGAAACTTCCATAACCATAGAATCCGCTCGTAGAAGCCATTTCTAGAAAAGAAGACACGAAAGACGGAAGTGTAAAACCGGCATTACTACTACTTCTCGAGAAGAAACTATTATTATCAGATCTTGAAGGAGATTTCCTAGCAGCAACACTATCTCTATCTCCTAAAACATCATCTCGAAGTCTTAGCGTCTCTCACACTGCTTAATTCACCTGATACCTAATTGATTAGAAACAAATTGAATATAAAGCAACAGAAAAAAAGATTTGAACTTTATATAAGATCATAACCTCAACAAGGTCATCTTTATTCCCTTTCAAGATACGGATAGCGGCATTGGTCCTTTTCCTGATTTCGTTTATGACCGAGCCACTTTTCCCTATAATGCATCCAATAACCTTAGAAGGAACAAGAAGTTGCATCTTAATGTTTTCCGCATCCTCATCATTGATATTCTCTTGTAGAAGAAGAACAGCTTCAACAGCCATAGACTTCATATCATCAGGAGACTGAAGCAAAACACACAATAAAGGAGTACTCAAACAACAAAACGATATCTTCATAATTAAAAGATAATGATAAAAAGAGGAACCAAACCTCTGTAGCGGTGACAATGATAACACACTCATCATCACCACATTTTGTTCTTGAGTCATTAACTTCAATACGAGAACCACTTGCTTCACTCATTCTTTTAATGGTTGATCCTCCTTTCCCGATTACACGAGTAATATTGGACAAAGGGCACAACACTTTGAAAACCAGCTCTTCTGTTCTGGCAGACCCACCAAAACCATGAGTCACTGGGAGAGAAGAAGCAAAAACAGGCATTGGATTCGCAGCGGTTTCTGCATAATCTTGAAGGTCAGATACATATAGTGCACTGAAATATGACGGAACCCCCGCCCGTGCTGAAGAATATGATCCTGGTTTGAGTAAAATGCAGTCTGAGGATAGAATTAGAAAGATCTGGCGGAACTATACTACTAGTTGGAACTTCTTGGACGGTTGAATCTAGAGGAATCTGTTCACGAGGATTGATCTTGTACATGATTGCAGAAACCGCGAAAAGCGCTTTCTTCACGGATTCAGGCTCCCCAGATATCTATTCGATAGAAAGACGAAAAACATCAATAAAAATAGCAGAAAACATGCAAATGAATACTCTATAAAGTCCAAAAATTTCAGATGCTAACCACAACTATATTGTCAAATGCCATGGCGCAAGCATGTGAAGGATCCGAAACATCTTTCGAAACAACCTTAACACTAGCTTGAGTTCTACTTCTTATCCTCTTAATGTTCGAACCAGCCTTACCTATCACATTAGAACATTGACTAGACGGAACTAAAAGGCGGCATTCATTCTTATCATCTCTATCTATCTTAGTGTTCTCTCCAGCACTAGCTACAGAACTCATAATTGCATCATGAACTTTAAGAAGAGCATCTTGAGAACAACAAAGAGGCTCCGTTTCGATCTCTATCTATCTTAGTGTTCTCTTCAGCACTAGCTACAGTACTCATAATTGCATCATGAACTTTAAGAAGAGCATCTTGTGCACAACAAAGAGGCTCGGTTTTGATCTTTGCTATGTCGATTTCTTCATCTTTTTTCTCTTTAACCGAGCAATAGATCGTTATGACTCTTTCACTGCAACCAGGTAATTGATCAATAACTTTGATTGCTTTTGAGTTATGCTTAATTGCATTTATGACTTTACCACTTTTACCTATAACACCTCCAACGACTTCAATAGGACATAAGATTCTGTAAACTACAAGCTCATCTCTATTGATCTTTTCATCATTATCATTTGAAATTCGTCTCTTTAGATTCCTCTTTCCCTCGTTGTTGTTTCTCTGATTATGTTTCCGCTTCTTGCGCTCAACCATTGTCGGTGTACAGAATTTAGAATCTGGAAACAGATTGAGATCAAAAGCTGCTAAAAAGCAGACAAAGGAGGAAACTTTTGCTGAGAACAACTAAGATTAAGAACAGCAATAAGAAAAACTCTTATCGGAATTATTGAAATTAGGTGAAACTAGAACAATCAAAGTGACAATTTTTCAATTCTGAAGCTCGTTAGAGTTTGGAAATTCAATAAAGGAAACAATTCAATATCTAAAAAAGGTTAAAAATACGATAGGTGAGATTCATACAGAGATTGTCGGATGTGAAAAGAACAGCTTTGAAACAATGTTGAGATCGGTCAGCGAAAACTCCTCGGAAGATGACGTAAGAGAAGACGGCGGCGGGTAGATTAGATTCTTTGATGATCTCTTCGGTTCAGGCCAGAAAGACCAACCTGTATATATTCATTATCTTGTAATAGGTCCCATTACTTCAAAATTGATTCATTAGGCCCAATTAGATGTATATTGTACATAGAGAATCGACCATGAAAGATTGTGAAGAAAGTGATGGTTTACTTTTGAGAAAATTTATCAAAGTTGTACATTTGAAATTTGTTTCAATATAGTTTTTGTTATGTTCACAAGAGGGGCATAAATTAACACATTAAAAATCAAACAGAGTAAAACTAAAAAGTTTTAAAAGTACAAAGTCCATACTGCAATTTTGTACACACAGCCTTTCTTTGTTCAGTTTTAGCTTTCCTCGGTCATAACGTATCGAACTTCACTCTCACATAAGTTAGAAAGCCCTAAGGTTTGATCTCTATCCCCAACTTCTTCTTATACTTCATGAATGAATCTTTGTTTTCACCCACTTCTGTTTGCATCGCTAGATTCGAAGTTCTGAAACTAGGATTTTCTCCTGGGGAAATTAATTGGCTTTTGCTTCATTTATCTCAAAATTTTGAACTTTTAGATTCCGGAATTAGCCCTTTTTTTGGTTTGACCTCATATGATTTGAGACAAGAGCTAGATGCATCTAAGTGTTTCAGAGAATGGATGTTAAAAAGTTTAGAACTTTTGGTTATTGCATCTATAATATTCGAATGTTAAATCTGTTTCTTCATAATGTGATCGTTCACTTGTTGTGTTATTTATGTTTAAGCTTGTTTTGGTGTAAAGCATATACAAGAACAAGAGCCTGTTTGTGGGAATGGACCAAGATGCAGAGAGAAGCACCACCATCGTTGCGTCGACCTCTGAAGGGTCGGATTCAGATCCTATAGCTCGAGCGTGGAAGCTCTTGTTCCGCCAAATGCTCGTGGGAATCAAAGATGGAAGATTCTTCCTTGGCAATTTCCACTGCATTGACAAACAAGGAAACATAATTCTTCAAGACACTGTGGAGTATCGCAGCGTAAGAAGATCGTCTCCTTCGCCTACTGAACAGCGTTGCCTTGGTATGATCTTAATCCCTTCCTCTTGTAGGACATCTTGCCATGTCGATTGCTCTATCGAGGAACAGCTTTCATTGATTCAGCTCAAAGAGTAAGGGCCTCGTTTAAGACTTCGTGAGAGAATCTTTCCAAGTTTCATCAATGTGTAACCAAGAATAAGCTTATCATGGATTTAGTCACTTCATTATGCCCGAAATAAAAACTTTATTCCATGTCCTTGTATGATCAATGATTCACATGTTTTTGTGGTGAAAACATTATACATGCACTGGAAGCTCTTTCAGAAATTTTTGTATTTACATTTAGAAGACAAAAGTCTGGTTCAGATTGTATTATCAACAACAGAAAATTTTCAAAGAAGATGTTTTCTATCTTCAGAATCTGTCTCTATAAGCTGTTCCATACACAATGAGGTAAGGTACTGTCCGGACCACTTTGTCAATGGGAATGGCAAAGTTCACACCGGAAGACATACCGCTCCCTGCAACACAAAAGGCTTCTCTTCAGTATCTTATTTATGTCGGAAAAAAACAGAGAATCAAAGAAGAGAGTTATGGTTATTATCTTAGATTTGGGAAAATATCACATTTTACCTTTGCGGGTGAATGTGGCAGTGTTGACGCCTATGGTATGGCCATAAGAATCAGAGCAAGCTAACACAAAATTCGACCGATTGAATGAAGTTAAAGTATTAAAGATTGAGGAAAAAGCTTTACGAGAAGCACTAGCCATGGCCATGGCTTCTTCTTCTTCTTTGTTCTAACAACGGCTCTCACTCAACTTCCACTCAGAGAAGATAAGGCGGAGACTGACGGAGGGAATAGGTTCGGTCTTGAATCGAATCGAATCGAACCGGAAATGGTTATGTGATTTTTTTTTTTTTTGGGCAACGGGAGCATCACGTGACAAGCACATGTTATATACACACAGACGTACGCGTTTCATTGCTACGTGACTTATGAGATCGCAGAGGAGAAGTTTACTAAAGATGGTTTATGATTAATTAATTACTATGCAGAGGATCAATGGACACTCAGGAGAATCAAATCTAGTAGCTAGGGATACTACTTAAAAACCAAAACTGGATACTAAAAGTGAGGAATTAGAGGTTAATAAGACTCTCAAGTCTCAAGTCTCAACTCTCAACTCTCAACTCTCAAGGGACTTGCTTTGTTGGGAGTGATGGATTTTTTTTTCTGTGCTTTCATGTAGCATAATTACCATTGTTTGTAGATTATGGTGACATAGACAATACAAAAGGATTCCAGAGTTGACTCTCAGTTTTGTACTTGAATCAAATGAAATGAGGATAAAAATTTTATTCGCAACAAAAGTATTGCAATACTTTGCACTATCTATTAGATATTAAAATTTTCGAAAAAATCCAAAAATAGATAATAGGGTTGAATGTTAAATTTTAGAGTAAGTAAGCCGAAAAATGGGTTCCACAAATATTTGAAATAATAAATTTATTTTATTTATCAAATGGTTTTTATTTTTCAGCGCAAAAATTTACTGTATATTTAAGTGGCTGAAAAAATTACTCTCATTTGTGTGGATCCACCCCATTTATAGCGCAAACTTCGCTATGATCTCAAAACTCACATCAGTCAGGCCCATGGTCGTATTTGAGATTTAGGAGGCCTTAACCAAAAATATATTTGGAAGTTTTTTTTTCAAAATTTGCAAAAATTAGAACCTATTTCTATAATAAAATTTTGTCTTCACAATGGGGATACTATGCCAATATTTCATCGGGATTGGTGCAGAACCGGTCCTGGTCAGGCCGTAGAAGTAGTCTTCACCTCATTAGTCTCCATCTCATAAGCCATCAGCCTTCACCTAATTGTTTGTTACTAATGTTAGCTGATTAGAATAAACCAAATCCAATTTAATAAACAACTCCAATCAAGACCCACGGTTTTGTTTTCAAATGATCCAATTAACTTGAAAACAATCAAGACCCACGGTTTTGTTTGTCTCAACAACACCCAAACCACAATATAATATAACCAAGTTTGAAAACAAACTAGTAATTTAATTAGATCTTCTTGATAACGGATCTTAAACTATGCATGTTCTAAAAATATTAAAGCCTTAGTGAACTTAGATTTTCTTAGGAAAACAGGCCCATCACGTGACAATCACACTCACACATAGGCGTTTAATATAGACACAGAGACGTATGTTTCTTTGTCACTTATGACTTATGAGTGTATCTATATTAGGAATATTCAATTGGGTTGATGACATATTTATTTTGTTATTATACTCTTCTTCGCCACCTTCCTGAGAAGACCAAGTCCCTCTCGGTAAGCTCTTTATTCCTTGTTAGATTTTCATCGAAAATCAAAGTCAACGAGGTACGATCCTGTGATTTTTAGAATCTGTGTTAGATTTTTTTTACTTTCACTGTTTGATTCTGTGATTGCTTTTGTAGTTTCACTTTTTAGTGTTTCTAGAAAAGTGATTTTGATGATTTAAAGCAGTATCATATAAATTTCAGTGACATTGAATTTTTGAGGTTGGAAAAAAAAAATGGAGATAACAAATGTGATGGAATATGAGAAGATCGCAAAGGAGAAATTACCAAAGATGGTTTATGATTATTATTCATCTGGTGCTGAAGATCAATGGACTCTTCAAGAGAATCGAAACGCTTTCTCCAGGATTCTGTAAGGAATCTTTAATATTTTTCTTTTGATTGATTATTTTTGGGGAATTTTAATTGTTTTTTTTTCCATGTGTTTACGATAACAGATTTAGGCCTCGGATTCTTGTTGATGTAAGTAAGATTGATGTGAGCACTACGGTTTTAGGGTTTAACATTTCTATGCCAATCATGATTGCTCCTACAGCTATGCAGAAAATGGCTCACCCTGATGGTAAAGTCTTTTTAGATCTTAAGATCTCTTGTCAAGAAGAAAACTTTAGCTTATTAACTATAGGATCTTAATTAGCTTAGATTGTTATATTGTTGAGATCTTAAGTTCATTAAGGGAACTTTTTTAATATTGTTGTAGGCGAGCTTGCAACTGCAAGAGCTACTTCTGCTGCTGGAACTATCATGGTTTTGATTCTTTATCTCTGTTTCCTATCTGATTGGATATGTTCTTTAAGTATTCATTTTTTTTTGTATTCTTTGATGTTTTCAGACTTTATCTTCATGGGCTACTTGTAGTGTTGAGGAAGTTGCTTCAACAGGAACCGGGATTCGTTTTTTCCAACTCTATGTAAGTTTCATAAGATGTAATTTTTTTCTTTTGATTTGGCTTTTGAATTGACTAATTTTCTTTGGTTCAGGTTTATAAGGATAGAAATGTGGTTAGACAGCTTGTGAAACGAGCTGAAGAAGCTGGATTCAAAGCTATTGCTCTTACTGTAGATACTCCAAGGCTTGGACGTAGAGAATCTGATATCAAAAACAGGTGATGAAACTTCTCCACCGTCACATAAACCAATATGTCTGTTAGATCTTTTAGTTTACTTGATTGTTATTATCTTGTAGATTCGCACTTCCTCGAGGTTTAACGTTGAAGAACTTCGAAGGGTTAGATCTTGGGAAAATCGACAAGGTCATTGGCACAATGATAAGCAAGCATAATGGATCTAAAAGCTCAATACTTAAATATATTTTTGTCGATAATTGCAGACCAATGACTCAGGACTAGCTTCGTATGTTGCTGGTCAAGTTGATCAATCACTTAGCTGGAAGGTCAGTAACAAGATTTTTCAGTTGTTAACTCTTTGTTTTTGCCTGCGAAGATTCAGAAACATAGTAATCTCGATTCTTTTCGCTGTTTGTTTTCTTTCTTACAGGATATAAAATGGCTCCAATCTATCACAAGCTTGCCAATTCTTGTCAAGGGTGTTATTACAGCTGAGGATGGTACAAATAAAATAATAAGAATGAGAAATCTGAAATTTTCACAATGGTAAGAAAATTCCTCTGATCATTTGAAACTTTTGCAGCAAGAATTGCTGTTGAATATGGAGCTGCCGGGATTATAGTCTCTAACCACGGAGCTCGTCAGCTCGATTATGTCCCTGCAACTATAATGGCCCTTGAGGAGGTAAACCTTTTGAATGGATCTACTCTAAAAACCTGTTAAATGAAGGCTTCAGCTTTCTTCATCGATTAATTGAGCAAACTCAAGTCGTAGGTGGTTAAAGCCGTGGATGGTCGCATTCCGGTTTTTCTTGACGGTGGGGTTCGCCGTGGAACCGATGTCTTTAAGGCATTGGCTCTTGGTGCTTCAGGTGTCTTTGTAAGTTCATTCATCACATACTCGTAGCTCTTGTAGTTTCCTCTGTTTTCAATTCGATCCCTTAATTTTCAATTCCACTGGAATAACCCTGTTTGTCTCTTCTTGATTTTTACCACTTCTTCACATTGTGCTCCAAAATTTTGATTTTGTCGAAACAAACCAAACATATCCTCTGTCTTCTTTCTGGCTAAGAAAAAAACTCTGTTTTCTTTCTTTTGTTCCAAATTGTTCCCTAACTTTCCAATTCCACATGAATAACCCCTGATTGCTTACCACCTTTTCATATTGTGTCCCCAACTTTTTTAATTTGTCTAAGTGAATCCAAACAAATGCATGCCGTATCGCTGCATATGAATACTATCATTGATCATGTGATAATCCAAAGGACAGGTAATTAATTACTCGTTCAACTAGGTCGGGAGGCCGAGCTTGTTCTCGCTTGCAGCGGATGGAGAAGCTGGTGTGAGGAAGATGCTGCAAATGCTAAGAGACGAATTCGAGCTGACAATGGCACTAAGTGGCTGCCGTTTACTGAGAGAGATCAGCCGAAACCACATTAAAACCGATTGGGACATTCCTCATTACTTCCCGGCCAAGCTCTAGCTAGGGAATCTTATTTACTTCATCAAAGACATGAAAAGAAAGATCGATCGATGTTTGAATTTGTGATCTAAATAATGTATTTCCCTTCCAACTTTATAATCATCGAATATTTTCATTGAAGTAAAATATTGAGACACACACATACAACCCGTTGACCGTAATATTTAAGTATCTTAAACCGAAATATATGTTTTTTTGTGGAACAGAAAAATATGTTAGATTACTTCTCTTACCGTTTAACGCATTCACACTGGTTGAAATCACAATATGAAGACTCAAACAGTCAAATTGTACCCTTTTTCTTTAAAATGCATTGCATCTTACTCGTCTACATGATTGGTTTGGCTAATGGATTGTTATTATTAACATTATGCCATTTCGTCTCCGTGTTAACTTATTGTGTGTATTCTGTATCTTAAGAGAAGACAATATCCTATGTAGGTTTATATTTCCCCTCTTATACTCTTTTGTTTTGAATAATAATCTGAATTGGGGAAATAAAGAGACAATTTACAAATTATATAATTAATAATCTGAATTGGGAAAAATGTATACATATAAATTAAACACCAATTCAGTTTACATTCTGCAATGTGAAATTTTTTGATAATCTAACTCAATGGTTCATCGTAATCTGCATGTAAATGTAAATATATCAAAATTGTGTTTCATTTTTTTTTGGTTAACACACACAATTTTGATCGTAAAAGGTTATTATTACTTTCTTTTGATAACAACGTGTTGCATTAACCATGCAACGATTGTAAACACCATGAGGTCATTCATCTGACACTCCCACCGAATGTGGCCATATATCTAGACATCTATACGTACATATCGAGTTATACGCTTTTACAATATAGTGACTATATTGCACTAACTAGCTATATATACATTATTCATACGTGGCTTTACTTAATACCACAACACGTATCCCATCATATATAAATTGATCGAACATTTTTAAAATCTATGGATTTTTTTCAACTGTCTTTTGCTGGTTTCGGGTGTTTTCTAATTAGATATACACGTACGAGAAATCTACGTTTGATTTTCTGATCGTCATTTCTACTGTTTCGTCATTGCACTAGTCATCTTTTGTACAAGTACAGCTAAGTTTTTATACAGAGTCAATGCATGAACGCAAATGATCCTACTCAGGACACACACATATATATTGCCCCTTGATATGATCAAATATAAATAATACAAAAAATAAAAAAATAATAATTAGTATATTTTTTATGTAAATGACTAATTTGATTTTGAAAATATTATTAAACACAAACAACTATATGTATATACCTAACATTGTTATTGAGTTGGTTTATTTTCTTTTATAACAAGTTTTAAAATTATAATCTTGTAAAATGAATACTGTATTATGATTGTCATTTGAACTGTTTCCGTATTAATCAGGATTTTAGTTCTTATAGTTACTGAAAAATACTTAACTGTGAGATATCAAATGGTGGAATTTTTGTCATCTCGGTGATTATAATAACATACTAATTACGTGAAGTATTAAACAACAGAATGGCATAATAATTATGTCATATCGCATATTGTCAATCACAGCCAGTGTTTTGTATGATGAAGATGCAACTGACATTTTTTAACCCATCTAAAATTTTCTAGTTTATCAATCATTAAATACAATAATTATTATAACTGATCCACAAGTTCACTTGAATCCACAAATGTGCCATGAAACCCGTACGGTACTCTAGATGGAAGTTTAACCGTAGCTTCAAGCTTTATATTAACGGCGTTTATAATCTGAAGCTCCGACGTCTCTTTCTCTTCGTCGTGAACGTGACAGAAAATATAACCGTCATCTTCATTTTCTCCGCTGTTACCGATACCGTTAGCTGAGCCTCCAGGCAAGAAAAACGGTTCGCCGCCGTATTTTTCTCCGCCGTAAATATACTTTTTCATTTCACCGGTGCAAAGATCGACCTTAGCGAAACCGGAAACTTTTGGCCAAGGATCAGCGATAGCCAGAAACGCGAACCGGGTTTTTCTACCTAACCGGTTTCTGTTAACCATACCGATCTCTAAATTCACATCCTCGTTAACCAACAACGCGCGGCGCGTGGTTTCACGCGTCCTGAGGTTTATCCTGATCTCTGACAAGACGCTTTTTAAGCTCTCGTCTCTCTCGTTGAAGATTGAATCAGCCGGCGACATACAAGATCCGATCACCACAATCTCCTCTGTCTCCGGCGATTCCCACGCGTTCCAGAGATGGAAACAGAATGTCTCCGGCGAATTCACCCAAATGATCTGAGAAGCCTCCGTCGCGTCTTTAGGCATTATCCCCAATCGCGAAACCTTTTCTCCGTTGAAAACCACCGGAGATTTACCGGAAATCATCTCGCCGAGCTTAAACACAACTTGTTGATCCGGAATCACCACCAAATTCTCTGTTATAGCGAAATCGTGAATCATCGTCGGAGTCTCGAGCGGGATCTCAAATTCCGGCGATTTTATGCCGTCCGGTGAGAATCTGAAGTATTTCAAGTAAGGTTTCTTCACGACGTCGTAGCTTAACGCGTGGAGCTCCTTCGTAACCGGGTCGAGTTTCGGGTGGGCAATCATCGCGGAGTTTAACTGACCGCCAAAATCATAACGCCCAACGGTTTGGATATCGCCGGTTTGAGTTATTTTTAATTCGTACGGTAAATCGTCTTCTGACATAGCTAAAAGCCGGTTATTGAAGTAAATCAAACCAGCGTTTGCTACTCCGACGCCATTTTGGTTGTTGATAAGACCACAAAGCCCACGTGCGTAAAACAGCATTAAACGTGCAATTCCCGAGTGACCGTGAAGCTCACCAATTGCTTTTGGAAAAACCGGTCGACCCAATCGTTTTTCCTGAACCAATCTCTCGGTTTTAGTGAACCGGCACGCGTAGCTAGCTGAACCGTTGGTTATTTTAACGGCGTGAACCATTCCGTCTCCGTCGAATAAATGGTGCCCAGCTATTGGCTCGAACATCGGATTTGCGCCGTTACGGACATAAACTCCGTCAATCCAGACAGGGATTGTTCCTTCAACAGTAAGAAATTGCCTGACGGGAGACTCCGGCACCGGAGAATAGTTGCCGGCGATCTGAACACGTGGATCAGAGGTTTTGCAAAGAGGAGTATCTTGCTCGCGTAAGATTAACGCGCGCTCTGCCGCGTCGATCGCAATCGCTGCCGCTTTCTGGAAGATGTTAAGCCGGAGAGGATTATGCTGCGGCGGAGTCGCGGTGGTTCTTGGTGTAAATAATGGCCGTTGTTGGGATAATTCCTTTACGTCGATCTGTACCGTGCATTTAATCTTATTCGGCTGTCTTTTAATGGGCCTAAAACCCAAATCAATATGGGCTTGAGGCCAAGTTTTAGTACCACCCATCGACATTGTAAGAAGAGAAACCATGGCTTTTGTTTTGATCTTGGTTATAGAGGTTTCAGACGCTGATTGTTTCTTGTTTTTCTGGTCTGAAGAGTGAGGGAGAGAGAGAAGAGAGAGGCTAAAGAGGAAAGTTCGATGAGAAGAAAATTGAAGAAGGAGAAATCTTATATAGAGTTGGGTAAGAGAGAGAGAAATGACTAATGAGTATGAGAATGCGGCAAAAAAATGAAAATATTTGAAGTCGTAGACTATAGAGAGTTTTTGTGTAATGTTTTGTGACTTCTTTTTGTGTATGTGTGGAGAATTCAATGTAATGTTTTAGTGACGAGCATGTAATCTATTAGTGGTTTGCGATAGTTTTGTAAGCCAATAAAATGCATCATACTTTTTAAATTTTTTTTTTAAAGTGTTGTAGCTTCAAAATTCAAAATTCTTAAGTAAGATGATTAATCTAAAAATACAACATTTCATATTTTATTTTATTTTAAATTACCGTCTTAAAGCTAAAGATTTAAAGTACCATAAAATATAGGTTTTATGAAGGGTTATCAAAAATTTATGAAAGTATCCTTTAATTTTTTAAAAGTTTATGGTATATTACGAACTTTTTATTTTTAATTTGGAATTTTTTTTGTTATATTTTAGGACATTTCTCTAGTTTTTATCTAAGCAGAATTTATGAATCATTAACCAAAAAAAACTTCTGAAATCAAAACTATTCTTAGTTAAAATTCTGAAAAAAAAAAATTACATTATAATATATATATATATATATATATGATTTATAATATATGCAAATAGACAATCCTCACAACACAAAACGAAAATAAACGGTTCAATATTCATTGTTGGAGGAGTCTCCAAAATTTACAAACACAATATATAGAAAAAAATTAATTACATTTTCTGATGAATGAATATGATACATAAAGAATTACTAATCTCTAAATTCAAGCATTTCAAATAGGATTCCACATATTCAAGTTAATTGGGAGTATACTAGAACTTTCTTCATTGTGTACCGAAGTACATAAAACTAAATATAGTATAAAATAAAATAAACAAATTAAATATAATATAAATTTAGAGTTAAAAGTAAGATAGAATTTTAAATGAAAAATATTATTTGGAACCTTGAGGTTAATTTATATACTTTGAACATTTGTCATTTCTATATAGTGAAACCAATATATATATATATATATATATGTTTTTGATAATTTCAAATTATAAAAATAAAATACGATGTTTGTTAACAGATAAACGAGTCCAATTCGGAGTGTAGATCCTAAACTATAAATTTTAAACCTATTATAAAAATAAACTATGTTATATCCAAATTATAACACGAAATTATGTTGGTCTTTGAAAATCTATAGAAATTTCACATCTAAAATGTTTTGGATAAAAGTACTTATATTAAGAAGTTATTTTTGTTCTATAAATATTATTTAATGTATAAACAAAAATAATATAACTAATTATAAAAAATTTGCAGACTTCTTTTGGTTACATAATATTTAATAAAATAAAAATTACGTAAAAATATGAAAATATTTTATATTTTGAAACACAGTAAAACTTCTAAAAGATTTTATTTCATGAAAAGGAGGGAGTAAATAATTAGCGAAATGATGACCGAATACGAAGATCCTAAACTTTCACGAAACTTTTTCGAAACACACAAAGAGATTTGTAATAAATAAACTGAAACTTTCGAGGGAAGAATGAAGCAGGAGCAAGTCCACCTCATAATGCGTAGAGGAAGATACCACGTGGTATATAAGTAAGCCAACACGTGAATTCACCAAAATAACTAAAGAAAAAAATAAAATACGTAATAATAAATTTTCTTTTGTAAGAATAAATAAATTTTCTTTTGTTTGCTGAAAAGAAATATTTTTTTGTTGACACAATAATAATAAATATAGACGACAAAACAAACACAATTATAAGTATAGGAATTCTTTAACAAAAAGGTATAGGAATTTTGCATAACATGAGACCATCACCAGTGAAATTCATAAAAATATTATAATATCGAAGTCAGCATTTTACATGTTCTAAATATACATATTTGTAAATATTATTACGATCAACTACAAAGTTAAAGAAAAACAGACACAAAACGTTGAGGAAAAATATGACATATAAAATATTTCCTAACAGAAAATAAAAATTACGATTATGTGCCAATAATTAGAGAAATAAGTGGGGTGGGGATAAACTTGTGCCTTAGGTGTTGGAGTAGTCAGCTGTAACTTTTTTCTCATTTAAGAGTTTCTAAATTATAGTAATAGTTAACAAATGTAATGTCTATCACGTAAATGTAGACATATCTTGTATATTTTATCCAGTCATTTCATATAGATTTGTGACTTATGAGTTTGCTAAATTAGTCGTTCTAGGCTTTATATTTCTGGACCTAGCTTTGTGACAATTAAATTCAATTAATTAATTATCGTTCATTTATTCTTATTTTGCCACACAGATCCAGTGTTTGTGTAAATAATTTTATGTGGGGTTAATGTCTATTTTTTAAAGAGTTGTTGATTAATCTAAAAATATATTTGTGTTCTATGATATTAAAAATGTGTTATTTAAGAAAATAACATATCATATTTTTTTCGGCTACCAAAAATAAATTTCAACTATTTCATTTAATTGTTACATAACAAATAAATTATTTTTAAAAATGCATAACGTTTATTCTTATTTTTGTTGATATATTTTGTTATTTAATAATAACACTTTAGCAATTAAAATTAACCTAAATAATTTTCATCTTTTTCATTACTTAATTAATTTATACAGGTTTCACAAATTTACTTATTTTGATTTAAGGGTTAGTGGTCAGTACTGGTAACATAAAATTATATTTTCTATACCTTAAGTTCAATTTTTTTAGTACTGAAGGTTATTCTTTTAATCGATATTTAACTTAAGTCTAAATAGTAGGAGATATTATAAATCGAACGTTCGAATTTCTTTATATAAATTCTTTATTAATTTATATTGTTTAAATCGAATAATTAACAACTACTCACATCTGATTACTATCCAAAAAGTGTAACCGGGAAAAAAGAAGTCAAGATTTGACGTAAAGGTGTTCACATTCAATGCACATGAAGATGCTGAGACTGATTGCATCAGACCAGACTGAATACACAAACTGAATTTTATAATTAAATATTTATATATGTCTAGTTAAACCTAGGACCGAAAACCTAGAATCAATTATCTACCCCGACATTACTTTAGCTATGTGATAAAATGTTTGACAAGATAATGCTGGCACATCTATACAAATATTGCTTTTAATGTCACAATTTTATTTTTTGAATGCTAGTAAATGTTTAATATTTCTGGGACTACTGCGTTTGTGTCATCAGTTTTTTTTCAACGTTTGTGTTATCAGGTTATTACAACTGCATCAGGCTATAAAACTCTAAACCATCATCTAATTTGACTAGAAAATTGCAATAAAAGCGAGTCAAATTAGGCAGAAACATGATGATTGCTATCTAGTAGTAGAAAGTTTTTGAATGCTGCTAGCTAGATCCAATTGTACGTACGTGTCCAAAATCTTAAATACACAGGTATTTAAAAAACGTTTAGGTGGTAGTTTATATGAATTAAATAATGAATTTGGCTATGCCAAGAAAAATTAATGTTATTTTAACCTGTCAGTATTTAGACTTAGCTATCTACCTATTGTGCAAAAGATGAGTACAAAGTATTTTGATTGGTATGATCAAAAACAAATTCGTGAGTGGTTAGTAATAGAATTAAGGCAGGTAAGATATAAGCAAATCAAGAAATAAAATATGTGCATATCATCGTTTGACCATCCTAGCCATTATCAACATTCGATAATGACCATTATTTAACGTCAATGACCAACTTATTCTCACTCGCTGAATTACAATTCAAATACCACTACACAAAAAATGTATTTTTATAACTAACGATAAAGCTTCCACACACATATATACATGTACATTGAAATAAGTCAAGTGCTGATTAACAGGAGAAATCCATAGATTTTTTTTTTGAAAAAACATAATTGCAATTATCATTAAAATCTTTTGATATCACTGGATTCGTCAGTTTAATTTATAATAACTGGAAATTTATAGACACAAAAGTCTTTTTGGTCATGGCAGAAAATAAGTTTGTTAAAATTTAGCATTTCTTTATTTTTTTGCAAAATTAGTTACAAATTTTTTTTTTGGTTCGAAAATAAGAACTTTGAAATCTTTTAACTATTAACAATCCGTCATTTATTTTTTTCATCACTTGGAAAAAGTTGACATAATCTTGAAATAAAAAGTTGGTCAAAGTAATCGGGGGATAAATATCAAGTTTGTGAGGTGACGAATTATCGATGGGCTAGTTTTGCCAAATAATTCGCCACTTAATTGGTTGCAAAACCTTAAATAATACTTGTACAAATTTATTCTATGCGAACCTATCAGGTCAAATTTGATGTCAACTATAATGTAGATTCTCTATGTTAGCATTCTAATCATGGCTTTGTAGGAGGTTCTGCAATACTTTGCGATCTTCTTTCATGATCACCCATCTATAATCACAGTACAATCTTCCATTAGGCAAAAACAAAAATAGGATAAAATTTAAGTGAGTATATGCATACGATTAAAATACAAAAATAGTATAAAATTTTAAGTGACCAAAGATTTTTTTCTATCAAAAGAACTTTGAATACCATTTTCATTAATGAAGAACACTCTTAAAAGTTAAAACCCTTTGAAAAAATAAATTATTTGTAAAAGGATATCATAAAAAGAGGTAAAAGATTTTTGAGAACTGATGGCTTGAAATATCCACCGACCTCAACAAAAAGAAAACTTTTCCATATTTGAAGGGCCTGACTAATATATAACATAACTAAATCATGAGAATTAGGGATCCATATTCTTTATTTAGTTAGGTTATATTAGAAAAAACATTACTAATATTAAATTTCAATAATCTATCGGTTAAAATCTACGCTATAGTAATCCCTACTCAATGTGAACACCATTATTAAACATAAAATGAAGATCTTGGATGTTTTTGTTTTCCTTTCTTTTTCTGTCTTGTATATTCCACACTCTAAATTCTAAAACTAATTATTCAATTCTTAGTGTTAGAACTCGTTATCATGATATTACATTTATAGGTTCCGCAACACCTGTTTATATTTAGCCATATAAAATGATGATTCAAGTATAGCAGACTAATCTAATTTTTTATAAGTGAATGGTCCAATCTATGGTACAGTATATAAATCCATGATGGACAATGAAGTAAATAGAGCCGAGAAAACGAGAACCAATTACACTAACATAGAAAACTTGTTGATTGAAGAACCGACTTTTGTGGTTGAAAAGATACAAAGAACAAAATGATTGAAGAACCGACTTTTTTTTTGTTAAAGTAAACCGACTTTTTGTTAATAATACAAAGAACACAATTTTAAAATAACAGAATCTCTAATAATGCTTTCGGGAGAAAAGTTATAACAGCTAGAATTCCATGGGAAACGTCGTTTGGTTATAATAAGAGTAACACACATTATTAACAAAACAAAAAAAAAGAGTAACACACATTATTAACAAAACAAAAAGAGTCAGACATTATTATACACGCATGACGCGCACACATTGGTCGGTATATCTGCAATTCTGCATATATACGGATAATAATTATTGAATCATATATATTATTTAAGCAATTCTAAAACCAGTTTAACCAGTTATTACGTATTATATTACACTTATTGTCACTATATTTTTATAAAATTAAGACTAAATTAAACAAGTTATAGAAGGTTAAAATTGTAACAAATTTATGCAACCAAAATCCAATAAAAATTCAAACATAATCTTTTAAATAATTATTAGTTTCTTAAAAAAAACTTATTTTCTCTCTCCTAATAAATATAAACAAAAAATTTAAATTAATTTTAAAAAATTTAATAAAAAAATCCAAACAGAATCTTTTAAATAATTATTAGTTTCAAAAAAATAAAACTTATTTTCTCTCTCTCCTAATAAATATAAACGAAAATATAAAATTAAATTTTAAAAATTGTTATCCAATCAGAAAAGTAAGATTTGAAATTATATTATACGATATTATGTTAACCAATCAAAATTATATTAAAAACAAAAATAAAAAGTGTGATTCATTTTGAACCTGATACTAATATAAGAATTAAAAATAAAATTAACATAAAAATCTTTAAATAATTTTAAATTAATATAAATATAAATGAAAAATTTAAATTAATTTTAAAAAATTCAATAAAAATCCAGAATTTTTTAAATAATTATTAGTTCGAAAAATAAAAATTATTTTCTCTCTCTCCTAATAAATATAAACGAATAATATAAAATTAAATTTTAAAAATTTTTATCCAATCAGAAAAGTAAGATTTGAAATTATATTATAATATATTATGTTAACCAATCAAAATTATAATAAAAACAAAAATTAAAAGTCTGATTCATTCATATAACCATCTATTACGTGTTAAACTTAAAGCGAGATTTGAGCAAAACAATACACATGATCAAAATAATACACAACATAGCGAGTAAGATCATGAGAACCAACTCCGTTCTTGATGAGAAAGAGAAGTATAATTAGAGAAGAACTTAATTAACACAACACAAACCATATATAATAATAATAAATAGGATAAGTAAGATGTTAAAATATAAAATAAATCTAATATAAAACACTAATAATAATCTATGATTATATAAATTAGATATGAAGCAGATATTTCTTCACGCTGCAAAACGTGGATTATTATCTAGTATTACTATAAATTACCTACATATGGGGAGAAAGTGTTCCTGTGTTAGGAGGCAGGACTATTAGTCTATTACTAATTGATGACAATAAGTTATATTTTAGAATATCAGTTTGAAGAATATATATATATATATATATTGAACCGACAAAATATATATTCAGATAGATTTTAGTAGTTGACAAAGCTATTTTAGATTTGACTATAAATTAAAAATTTGAAGGTTGATTTTATATGTGTAGATGTTTTTTATATCATTAGGTTCTTGTAATTGATGCGCTAAAGTCAAATGCTTCTAAAAAAATAAATATTCAGACACTCTTTTAAAAATAAAGAAATATATGCAGGGACCTTTTAGTCTTTTCCCAAACAGATCGAGAGTCAGAAACTCAGAAGTCAGAACTCAGTGTTGAAGGATCCCCTCCCCCCTGAGTTTTGTTTTTTTTAAATCCAATTTCTCTCTTATATTAATATATATAGCTACAAGTATCTATATATCTATATACTCCTATATGATATCTAAATATTTATATATTTTCGTTGCAAATTCGATATAATTAAAATCATATACACTAACAAAAAAAAGATACTAATTAAGTTTCTCTTTTTTCTGTTCCTTACGTTACATATTTTATTCGGTGTATTATACTGGTAATGTATACAATAATATTCAAAACGCACGTTGGTATAATGTTTAACTTGTTATATAGTTTTCAGATTCTTTATTTTTTCTGATTTCAACGAAAGTAAGGAAATTTTGAAGCCTAATTAGAAAATAACAGGTCCAATGAATGTAGTCCTTTTTTTCGTTTCATCTAAAGTTGAATATCTAGTCGTGTTTCTTTCGTATCAACTAAGTGCTTATGGAAAGAAGTTTCGCCAATGCACGAAAATAATAATAAATAATCTCTATTAGAAGTAGCAAAAACAAAGATTGTTCATGTTATAAGTAATTTATGAGTTATGACAATAAACATTCCATCTTACAACTCAAAGGGTTGGCTAAAAACCACTATCATTGACTTAAAACTTAAAACTCCAAATCGAGTATCTCGGGATTTTATGTGTGCCTTCACGCAAATAAATTAAGCTTTATACTTTGAGAGGTAATCTGCATTTTAAAATTTATAATATTAGATATACTTGTTAAATTGGCCTTTTTAGTCTCCAAACAAATTAGAATTTTAAATTGATAAAATAATTGTCGAATAAATAATTTCTTGGCTAAAAATGAAACAACTATTTTCTTGATTAATTTTTTTCTATTTCAAATCAGTTTACATCTCATATGTATATCAATAGTTAATTAAATAGAAACTATATAATAAATTTGATATTATATATATATATATATACATTAGCTACTATTATCTTCTGGTTTATTTATAGGCACCTACTAGAAATCGAACTATAAAATCGTTGAAAACCCAGGCTATTCAATTTGGATCTATGATATGAAACAACGAAAATATCAATATAAGTCACTTTAGTAAAAATATTAGTTCTTCTTTAACAAAAAAATGTAGTACATTTTAAAATGTAGTACATTTTAAAATGTTGAATTTATAGTAATCGCTAATCACAGGAAGAAACAAAAAAACTAGGAAACTACTAGAATAATCCGAGAAGGGGCTTGAAGAGGGCCTATATATTGAAAATTTGAAACCATAACGACGTTACATTATATGTTTTTGATGGACCCATTATATGTTTTTGATGGACCATAAATTCAATTTAATGGACCATACATTATATGTTTTTAGTGGACCTATAACGACATTACATTATATGTGCCAGGTTCAGTCCCAAAAAAGGTTTAGGCCCAATATTATTTTTCTCGCTTCGACCCAATATTAGTTTTTTTGATATTTTGGTCGCCCGCGCCTGGGAATTGGGCCGCGGCCCACTGGTTATGCGGGTGTTATGTAGATTTAGGATTTATGCGGGTTTTAAGCGGATTTAATTTTTATGTGGATTTACATGGTGCGGAGCGGGTTACGTAGGATTTTTTTTACGAGTAAACCGCGGATTGATTGTGGAATTGGTTTTAAAAATCCGCTGCGAAACAGGACGGGTTCGGGTTTCAAAAATTTAAGCTAATACCCACAACTTTTTTGCGAGGCGGAACGGGTCGAGCTGCCAACCCAGACCTAGTTATACTTTTCTTTGGTATTTTAACATATTTTTATAATAGTATCTTCGTGTGTTATATAGTTCAAGTTCAAATTTAATAATTCTTGTGCTAAGACAACTAAAGAAATAGTCCCTTTTTTCTAAAATATTGGTGTTTATGAATTTTTACACTAATTAAGAAACAATAATTACTGATATATTGAGTTTTTATCAATATTTGGTTTGCATTTCTTACAATTTTGTATGTGTTTGCATTATATATTTAGCTCTTTAAATGCATGTTTGCATATCTTTTTTGTTTTATAAGTATTAGAGTAAACTTTGTAATAAAAGAGATAATTTGGATGCAAAGAAGAGAAATAATAATTCAGAATCATTCCAAAGTATCTGAAAAATTGCCTCATATGAATGACTTACCTTGTGATTTAGTTTTAGAACTCTTGATGAAAGTTATAGAAACTGAGTTGGATTTTTAATGGAGGTGATTTCAAATCAATTAGAATTGTGGTTCTAGAGTTACGACCAATTTAACGAAGACCACTATACCAGGCCGTTGTGAGGTTCAAGTATGCATTTGAGTTCAGCAGCCTCTAGTGTAAATTCTAGCGGCCAAATGTCCGCCAAACCTGACCGCCATGCGTGACTCCGAAAGTTATTTTTTTGGATCCGATCCGGTTTGTTCTGGATCGATCTATGACGCATCTACTTACTATGTATACCTTCTAAACCCTATTTTGATGTTCTAAGCTTGGTTTTATAGATTTTTTGCCTCTTTTTATCTTTGTAAGAATCTCTTTAATTGAAGTTATCAAATCTTCTTATCTTCTTAAATTTTTCATCTATTCACCAAATAATCATAATTAACCAAAGATCAACTTGTTGTTTTGTGTTAACATGAAGATTAGTGAGTAGTCTTTTAAGAACTTTTAGGGTGATTACTTGTAAATTAGTGGAGTTTAGGGTGTGACAACTTAAATCTATGCTTGATCAGTGTCATTAATGCTAGATTAGCGTTGATAATGTTAGTTTAGGATTTATGCATTTTCACACCCACAAAATGTTCGATGAAAAGCCCGAACCAGAATATCAAGAGCTTTGCATTCCTTACATATGTGAATAGTTTATTAGGGTGCTTAATGGTTAATTAAAGTTGATGATAGTGTTCATTGATCATTTGGTAGCTAACTACAATTATTGATTATTGAATGATTAATGCCACAAAAAAAGAATTAGTTGATATTAGTGCTCCAATGGATTAGCTCTAAGAAATATAATTAAGCTCTACTAGTTAACATTTGATCATTTTTTTCCGAGAGTTAGTTCTTTTTTTAATTTAAATTTCCAAACCCAATTTTACTATTTTCCCATTTTTATTTACTTTGATTTGATTTCCAAAACACAAATTTTTATTTTCTTAGATTGGAAAGAGGTTTGTATTTTTAATGAGTTGATATTTTTTCTCCATGAATTCGATCTTAAAGTTTTATGTACGATATATTTATTTGATAGACAGGTTGAAAAACCACTTATCAATTACTATTTTTAAATACTACTATTTTCTCTCATCAAAAAATTATTATTTAATTATAAACCAATAATAATTCATAAATTCAAATATTTTCAATGATTAATTTTTAAGTTTACAAATTATTAATATTAATTAATTAAAAATGTATTGAAAATCAAATTTTATGGAAAAAAAATTCTAGAACATCATTTTTTATAAACTGAGAGAGTGGTAGTTAAGAAATTCATGCAGATTAAAACATTCTAACAAATCTAGATGGATATTTTGTATAGAGTGATAAAGGATGATCGGGGACAATATATATATGCGTACACTCTCAAAGCCTTAAGAAGCAGAGTCTCAGGGATAGGTTTATGCGATGCAACACGGTTGGGCTAAAAAAATGTTGGAGTAAGTTTGAAAATAGTTTAACCCACGAGTAAAAAACTAATTTTATGCTGAATATAGATTTAGAAGATTAAAATAAAAATATAATTTATATTTAACAGTTATTTAAATATATATTAAAATTTATCTAAAAAAAAGAATGTTTATTATTGGTCACAAAAAGAGTGTTTTTATTTTTATTTTTCGACAATTATTAATTTATCCGACTTGTTCTACTTAATAAAAAGAATCATTAATTTTCAGATCACATGTTAACACTATTTATTAGTTTAATGCTAATTTCAAACGATTCGAAGAATAATTATTAAATTTTCTCATGAATCCGAAATATCGTAGAATAAAGTTCTAGGGTGTGATTGGATAACATGTTTAGCTAAAAATACAATTACTCCAAGTTCGGCTCAAAAGCTACAATCAAGAAAAAATTAATAATTTTTTTTTTTAAATTAATTTATTCTAGATACTGGTTATAAGAGAGAAATAAAACAGTAATATTTACTCTGGTTTCTATGAGTAATTGTTTACTATGTATCAGTTTTTATTCTGCTCAATTCATCTTTCTTTTATTACTCCCACTTATTCTTGGGATTACCAATCACACTCATAGTGTATAGGAAAAAGAAATTTAATTCATGACCCACCTATTTAATTAATAGGGGTTTTCAAATATTTTCTGGTAGTTTATGGAAGTTGTGCTGTTTTCTATACGTCCACGGTCCACGTATGTGTATCCCATTCTTATTCTCCTTTTTTTTTTCTTTTTAATTTAATAACATTTTCTAATCAAATATTTTTAACCAACCCAGTCGCTGGCACAACTTGTAGAATACATGTAATTAAACAAAAACACACAATTGCACTTCCATACATGTGCATGCAATTTTTCTTGTCATGGAGTCTGCGTAAATATCATTAAAACAAACTACATACATATAAATTTTTTATATAAAGAAATCCCTCGTCATGGTTTTATCGAAAGCCGTCAATGGATAAAAAGGCATAAATGAGAAAAGCAATATAGGTAAGGCAAAGCTAAACATTTAAAAAACATAAAACAAACAAACAAAAACTTCAAAACTAAACCTTTTCCTTCAGCAAAATAAAGAAAAAAAAACACGGAAAAAAAAAAACAAACAAGCAAAGAAAAGTATTCTTCACCTTGGCTGACTTCTCGCGAGTGTCTATAAATATTCCATTAAGCTCTTTCTTAAAACCCAAAACCTTAACAATCTTTCTCTCTCGCTTCCTCAACATGACACCAAGAACATTCACAAGACTTTCCAATCTCATTCATGTTTTTGTCCTACTTTCTCTCGTAATCTCAGGTGATTATACTTTTCATCGTTATTTTTATTTTTATACGAGATTTTAAAACCGAATTCTTAAGTTATGTGGTATGTTGTCCCGTTAAAAATAGCAACGCAGAAAATTTATAAATATAGTGAAATTATGGATTTAGTCTCCAACTAATTATTAATCATAGAACATGTTGTCACTATGTCAAAAATTGAGAATAAGTCTAAAATTCAAATTTGTTTGACATAAGTCTCATGATTAGTTTAGTGATTACTTTTGAAACCTGTGGATTTTTCAACGTTGTTTGATGTTAAAGATTATGGCATTATTTTCTAAAATTCTGATTCTTTGATTGGAAATAAATGCAGGGAATATACTACAAACAGTAACGTCTCTTGGCATCAATTACGGACAAGTTGGGAACAATTTGCCTTCACCGGATAAAGTAATTAACCTCTTGAGATCTCTACGGATCACCAAAACAAGAATCTACGACAGTAATCCTCAAATTCTTAGCTCCTTTGCAAATTCAAACATCGAGATCATCGTGACCATAGAAAATCAGGTTTTACCGTTGTTACAAGATCCTCAACAGGCTCTCCAATGGGTGGATTCTCACATCAAACCCTATATTCCAGCCACAAGGATCACCGGAATCATGGTCGGAAACGAGCTTTACACAGACGAAGACTCTAGTTTACTTGGGTAAGCAATCATCATTGACTTTGAGTCATTTGTTACATTCATTCAACCATACTTCTAGTTCAATTACATATGGTTGGCTCTGCCGACAAGGATATCTTACCATCCGAAATCCCCTGTTGTAGAGAAATAATTATTTATCAAAACTAATGTATATTCACACTTGCTTTTATAAATTTTATTTGAGTTTACTTTTTTCTTTTTGTAGTTAGGATTTTCATAGTAGAGAAATAATAACATTTTAACTATAACTTACAAAAACTTACTATATTGTTTAATAGAATTAGGTGAATAGTTTCTGTCCAGTAACGCTAATATTGACTTTATTCTCTCTCTCTCTCTCTTTTTTCAAATAGATACATGATGCCGGCAATTATCAACATCCACAAAGCCTTGGTTCAATTAGGTTTAGACAGATATATTCAAGTCTCGTCTCCGAGCTCTCTCGCCGTCCTTGCTGAATCTTATCCTCCATCAGCCGGAAGTTTCAAGCCGGAGGTTTCCTCCGTGATGCAACAACTTTTAGATTTCTTGGAAGCCACGAAATCTCCTTTTTGGATCAATGCTTACCCTTACTTTGCCTACAAAGATAACCCAAAAGAAATCCCAATCGATTACGTTCTATTTAACCGTAACATTGGTATGAATGATCCCAACACAAGACTACATTATGACAACATGATGTATGCTCAAGTCGATGCTGTTGCTTTCGCGGCTGCAAAATTAGGATACCGTAACATAGAAGTTAGGGTTGCTGAAACAGGGTGGCCTTCAAAAGGAGACGCCGGAGAGACCGGAGCTTCTCTTGTGAATGCTGCCACGTATATCCGGAATCTTATGATGAGGCAATTCGCCGGAGAAGGAACTCCGGCGAGGCGGAATTCAAGGCTTGACGTTTATATATTTGCGTTGTTCAATGAGGATATGAAACCGGGTCCTACTTCGGAGAAAAATTATGGTATATTTCAACCCGATGGATCATTAGCTTACAATTTGGGATTCTCTACAATGTCGACAACGACAGCGAATTCAGAATCTGTCACTTATTCATCCTCTGCCACTAAGGTACAATTAGTAAATTACTATTATGTTGTTTGTTTGTCAAATTTGTAAATATTGGGGCCACAACATGATTAAATGTTTGTGAAAGGACTAAATGTGTAATAATGAATCCTCTGTTTTTTCTTCTTACAGGCAAAGACGAGCTTGGAGTATTGGACAATTTTGGTATTGGCGATGATTCAAGTTGTAATTTCGAGATTATTTTAGAGGGAAATTTATCGAGAATACAATAACGTGATTGGTTAGGATATATATGTAAACAACAATTATTCAAGTTTGATAAATATAATTTTATATTCAATTCACCGTTCGATTTAAATCGGTCAAAAGCGGAAGGTCATACCAATCAAATTAATTCTTTTAAATTTTACTAAGAACATAAATGTTAATAATAGTTAAATTATAAAATTATTGTCGTCATTAAAAAGTCAATTGCACCATATGGATACCAATAATATTAATTTCATAAATAAACAAAGTTTATTTCTCAAGAAAAAACCTATATTGGCGTCTTGTCGTACATGATAAGCTTAGAGTAACTTTGAACCTTAGGCATAGAATCGATCAAGACAAGCGGTTTAGAATCAACCGTGAAATTGTTTCTCTAATTCACGAATTGAAATATGACATGGCTTGGTTCATTTACATATACTATTGGATATTTTAAATGTAATCCCTAGTTATAATATATACATTATAATATATATATATATATATGCATTGGAGTGGACGGTACGAAAAATTGGAGCTGAAGCTAAGAAAGAAAGCCATGAAACAAGAGCTTCTGCTCACGATGCAAACCACATGCTCATTTCCAATTCTATCGGCTAAATATACTCCCTTAATGTTCTTGCCCCAAAATGACGCGTTTTGATCTTAAAGAAACAGGCAAATATGCTCTTTCTCTCCATCTGTATTTACTAATCATCGTGTGTATATTATCTTACCGACCTCTTAAATTTCATTTAAATAATAAAATAGTTTAGCCGCACGTACGGCAAAATAAATATTTTGTTTTAAGAAATTATTTAGAGGTGATTATTCGCCTAATAAATGCTACTATATATATATATATATTGCATAAACCACCCAATATTAAACAAACTAGACAAACAATCAAACATGAATGACTAGCATGTATGCAAATTATTTTCGTACACTGGACCGTCAAAAAATGCACCGATAATTTCCAAATATCTAGAAAAAAGATTTTTTAAAAAGAAATGAAAATTACAAAAAGTGCCACCGGAGGAACAAAATCGTCTCACGTACCGGTAACGATCACGGAGATCTCTAGGGCTCTTTAGAAAGATCGCAAAGGAGAGTGGTAACGGAATTAGGGTTCTGGTTATGGCATGGAGATGAACCAGAGGGAGGTACTAATCCTTTGGGAAGCATAACGGAGAAAGTATTAGCGGAATTAGGGTTCTGGTTATGGCATCGAGATGAACCGGAGGGAGGTACGAATCCTTTGGGAAGCATAAAGGAGAAAGTATCTGGTTGAACCGGACGGTTTAAACCGCTACTCTTCTTGACCTTCATCTTGAAGTAGTCGGCACGGCGACGAAGATTGTGGCGATAGTAGTAATAGTGGTGGTGGTAATTGTAACGAAGACGACGGTAGTGGTCTCGTTGCCGCCGATTCAAGATAAACGGCGTCACTTTCTTGATGGAGACGAGTTGGTGCGGTGATTCTTCGCCTTTGAGATAGGTTTGTGTCTTTTGAGTAGATAGTCTGGTTTCTTGATTCGAAAATGATGGTGAGATGAGGAAGACCAGTGTGAGAATGAAAGAGACGAAGAAGCTATTAAGAAGGCTCTGTTTCATGAAACCATTCATTGTGATTGAGACTTTCAGAGATACGAAGGTTTAGAAAGAGAGGAGAAGAGAAACAGAAGATGAGAGCGAGGCGATTTTAACTTATATAATATATAATACATCTTTCTGTTAATGCTAACACCACATATCATAAACTTTCTTAATTCAACTATAATACTAATACATATTAGAAATATTTTGTACAAGAAATAATATAGATATTTATTCTTCATTGAACTTCACTTTATAATTGACATTTAATGACGCATAATTTTTGATCCACGAGATACAAATCCCAAAATTATTTCTAATAATAAAATAGATCAAGTGAACAAAAAAGAAAAGTAAATCAAGTAACGAAAATTTGATTTTGATTATTGATTTAATTTTCGTCTATATTGTTAATTTTAAAAATTTCTCATTTATTAATCATGTTCTTGTCCATCTATTGTCAGTTTTTGAGAATTAGTTACAAAAATAGAAATATTATTGTTATAGAAAAAAAATAGAAATTATTATTAGGGTCATAGTTGGGCTTAGGCCCATAATTAGTAATTTCGTAGACAAAGTTCATATAACGCAATCCGGCCCGATAATGAGACCTATATAACCTCGAGTTAGGGAGGTAAGTTTTCAAAAAATATTTTTATGCTTACGATTTCAGAGAAAAGCGATATATGCTCTGTAGAATTCAGTATTTATCTCAGATCCTCCACCTACAGAGAAATCGGAGATCGATGCAAGTGTAAAAACGTGTTTCCGATCTTGATGTGAAAAAGATAATATATATATATATATGGCCGTCGAAATTTCTGGTTTCTTCGTTTGGTTTGGCATTTACAGTTTAAAATTCTTGGAATGTAGTTTTACTTTATGATATTTAGAGACACGTTTATGTGTAGCCGTACAGATCTGGGTCATCTCTAGTTCAATTTGATTATGTGTTAGTTTCGAATGATAAAATAACATCGGATATCTGTATAAGAGTTTTTCAATCAAATTCCTGATGGATCAGCAACGTCCAATTACTTCTTTGATGATCTACTTTTTTATGGAACACAATTTTTTGCTGAATAATTGCGGTTATATAAGACCACATGGATAATTTAGATGTTATTTTATTTTAATTGCTGCACACACACATGTTGATAAAAGAATTTATGATATTAGTTAGTGCTTGTTCCTGATGTTCTATATATTAACTCATAGATGTACCTTGAATTCAGTTTTTTTTTTTGTTTATCTATGAAATTTAACGTAAAATATATAAAATTGACTTTTAGTAAAATATGACATGAATAATGAAAAGATCAACATTTTAAAGAACAAACTAACCAGAGTTTTTTTGACAAAAAAAAAAACTAACCAGAGTGACACACAGAAAATATGGAACACACAAACTAAAACAGAAAATTAACGACAAAACACATAGTAATAACTAGAGTTCGAAGAGGTATATGAGAGGATTAGTTGAGTGTCAAAAGCTCGTATTATCCAAAAAAAAAAAACTACAAAAAAGTTTTTGTTTCTTTCCGCACATTCATAAAAAAAATTCGAAAACTGTCGACATAATATCATCTATAGTTTTTACAAAATGAAAATGTACTGATAAGAAATGTAGAATTGTTATAAAAAAAAGAAATGTATAGTTACAATATTTCCATGTAAAAGTTATTTTTAATATTCTTTACATGGAAAGTATTAATATTGTATTGGATTAGATGGATGAGGAGAGAAGAACGATCAGAATTCGTATATCCGGAATTCGGGACTGTGTAAGTGTGAAAAGAGAATCGATTCATCCACCCGAACCGAGTCCGACTCGAAAGCTATTTAGTATTTACTCTACTTATTGGGCTCAAAATAAATACAAGTTATGGGCTTAACCTGTTTCGGTTCAAGAAAAATGATTCCGTTTTTAGAGTGTAACTGAATTGAATCGACTAGCCTTCATTTATTTTCCCGTCTTAATCTCGACTTATACTAAAGAAGTCGAGCGTAAAAACTTTGAATCATCAATACAGATTATTTTAACAAGCCTGCATTTGCTAATACCTTATTATATACTACTTGTAGAAACAACATATCATTTTCACAATTTGCATATGATCATCATCTTTTAGTAATAAATATATATATTAACATACTAGTTTCGTAGCAAGACGACAAAATATAATAGGTTTAGTATTAGTTATAATACAAAGTACAGTGGTCAAGCCAAACTACTTATTCTTTCGATCTTTATTTATGCCTTAAGCTGCTACTATAGTTTTTTCCCCCTTCTTCTAGTCTTATGCATGTATGATTGTGTTAAGGTAGCAATAACGATAGAGTCATAGAGAAAGCTTCTTTTAGCGGTGTTGGCTCCTCTCTCTACGTCCTGGAGATCCTCCACCATTTCCACCGCCTGAACCGCTGCCTTCACTTGCATGTCCGGTCCCACTTCCATGGCCAGAACCACCGCCCGTGGCTCCTCCGCCTCCCGAGCCAAACCCAAACCCAGTTCCTGAACCTGAACCAGAACCCGAACCAAATCCGAATCCAGTCCCTTTCCCTCCTCCATCCGGTGTCGAACCGGAACCAGAGCCATACCCAAAACCACCTTCAGGGGTTGATCCCCATCCCCAATTATATCCCCAATTAGGTCCATCAGCGGAACCGCTTGAACCGCTGGATTTTGGTGTTGAACTACTCGGGCTAGAGGCTTCTTTAGCGGGTTTTCCAGACTCTTCTCCTCCATGGACAAACGAGAAAGCCAAGAGTAGAGACATTAGAGCCAATGTAAGAAACTCACCTTTCATTTTCCTACTGAAATGTTTGTTTTAACTCTTTCTCTATGGCTCATCTCGTTATGACTTTATATACACAAATAACACAACACGCATTAGCCACGTGTTATTACTATTATTATTCTGTGATGAATCCAACTAAAAAAAAAATTGTAAGTAGAAAGGTGAGGAGGTTAGTGACATCCGTGAGATGTCGCTCTCTTTCTAAACATGTGAGAATCCAAATTTAGGGTTAGAATTAAAATGTCGGTATCTCGTGATATAATTTTTAAGGCTTCCATGGTAATGAGTCACACCACTCATGCTTTGTGCTATTTTTATTATTATCCCACTAACTCTTTGGATATGCCTTTTTTTTCCTTCCCTTATTTGGGTCATAATTTATATCGTTTTCATAAAATCTCCATATTATTTCAATAATATAATGTAATAATTATGTTTTTTTTAAAGAATGTAATACCAATGTTATAGGATGTATTATAACATGTAGACCGGTTCATGTGAGTTATAACTTGTATATGCAATGTTTTCGGATTACATTTTCCATGCGTTTATTGTATATTTCTATGAAATGTTTTTACTCTAAAAATGAGTATTCTTCTCATCTTCTGTAATCTGTACTGTAATAAATAGCGTTGAAAAAGAGAATTATATAGTTGTTGAAAGGAAACAGTTCCCGTGATTTGTTGACAAATGGCAGCTCACATTCTAAAAATATGTCGCTGTCTCTCTAGAGATTTCCACAGAGAATACAGTAATTGAATAATGTTTGTTGGCAGTTAAGATAATTCCAAACTCCAAGTCTTTCTTTCATGTGTTTCGGGGGGTCTGTGACTGTGAGATGCTTTTTCGTTAGTTTTTGAAATGATATCAGAGCATTTATATATTTTATAATAGTCATTTTCCATATATTCTCTAAGAGGAAACCAGGACTTTTTGGTGTAGAAGCACCTAGATTTAAAATCAAGTTAGTGGCTAAAATATCTTTTCCAAGTTAAAAGGGGTTGTAACCCTTCTAACAAAAAAATGCTTAAAGAGACGTTGAGAATATAATGAGATACTTTCACTAATCTCTATATCAAATTTCTACTTTCATTAGTAGTTGATCAGGATTTTGCATTGCAATACTATATTCTCATTGAAAGGTTATGAAGGTCATGTATGTTTTTTTCTATTTGCTGTTTATGTCTCAACGGATTGAAAGAGGCACCTAAACAGTAAAAACATAAGTTTGACACTTTCACAAAATATTATAGCGTGATGATGATCCATGTGTTTATGTAAAAAGATCTATCTAGTGTTATAAGTAGATGACATGTTAGCAGCTTTAAAAGATAACACCAAAATCGGAATTAATATTGTGAGTATAGGTTCATGAAAAAAACTTAGTCGAAAGCATTGTCCACTTGATAAATAGATATTGAGATACTAAAATGGAGATTGCGAAGTTAATCTAACATTTACAAGAGAATCAAAAATTTAAAGTTAAAGATTTTTGGGTTTTTGACTATGCAAGAGAGTGAGAGATAAGAATATCTGTTACTTGGATCATTTTCTTAGTTGGTGGTAATTTTTTGAGCTGGACATATCAAGTTTCCAACAGATAGTACGTAGCCCTAGCTATCGACTAAATAGCACTCACAGAATTAGTTAAAGAAGCTTTGTGGTAACGAAAAATGACGTGAAGAGTGTTAGGACTTGTTCATGATACAACTAAGGTTCACGTAAGACGATATGACCATAAATATATAGAGCCAAACATTGAAAGTTGAAACATATATAATATTTGTATTCAAATCATTCGATACGACATCTTTGCTAAGGATGGACGATGTTAGGATTTTAAAGATTCATACATCGAAAAATCTAGCAGATGCTTTGACTAAAACCTTATCTACCCTTCCGTAGGTTAACCTTAATTTCTTTGTTAATATCCCATTAACTCTGTCGACATTGCTTTTCTTCTGTTTTTTTAATAATCCCACTAATCAAACATTGCCGACCTCAAAAAAATTCATCTAATCAAACATTGTTTTGTGACAGTCTAAACAACTAATTAAGTTCTAATATAATGACGTTAAAATGATTTGTGAAAATCGAATTCATTTTCAGACAGTTTAATTAGTTTGCGACAGAAAAAATCTCAAAGGTTCTTCTTCTTCTTCTTCTTCTTCTGCGCTCACCTACTTCCTCCGTCTCTGAAGCGATGCGATGAGATTATTCCTATTAACTCCGACTTCTTACCAATTCCATAATCCAAATCTTTTTCATCTACATCTCCCTCTTCTTTCAAGATAAGCAAAATTTCTCATTACCAGAGATTGATTGATCTATAGCAAAAGCCCGAACCCATAAATTCATGATTAAAAAGATTAAAACTTGTTTTGATTGCATTACATTTTTGAGTCTACAGAGATTTTATTGCTACAATAGCAATACTACTATGCTCAATTTGCTTGCTATATTGACAAAGTTTTTTTTTTTTAATTCTATACAGTTCAGTGCATCGAGCTTGAAGAGACATGGATGTAGTATGAGACATAGGTCTGTCTCAGTTAAGGCATTTAATGATGTAATTATTCAGATTATTAGCATTCTTCTTAGATACTTGTGGTTTTTGACTATGGCATCAAAGTTTACTACTTTTCTTGTTTGTTTTGGCCTTAGGATTCATTTGATTTTTATTCCGGTGATATATTTGCTGCTACATATTCAATTTCTTCGAGTGAAGGCGAAGAGAGCGATGGTGATTATGCATTGAATGTGGTAACTGAAACAACTGCACAAAAGCTAGGAAAGTTTCCAAAAGGTCGCAAAAAGCACAGGCATGTTACATTGCTAGTTTCAGAATTAACCATAACACTGCTCTTTATAAGCAACATTTACCACTGTCTATGAGCCTGAGGCATTTGAATTTAGGATCAAGTGTTTGTTCTCTATAGATTCTTTATAGTTGTTAAGTCTTATGAACATCATAGCATATTGTTTCTCTTGTGAACCTTTTCATTTCTTTTGACATTAATGTGGTTTTGTTTTCAAAAGCAGAATCAGATATAGGATTAATTTGGGGCTTCTTGCCTTTTCGTCACTACTGCTTTTATTGATGGACTCTTTTGCTTGGAAGATTGTTAGACTGCCTTTGCCTTCATATATCTTAAGCCCTTCTTCACATCCACGGTTTTAGTCACCTTAGCTGGTTATATTTTTGTTCCACTTCTAGACAGATTGAAATGCATGAGCCAGTTAGGACACTAGGGCCAGTTACACATAACCGCAGACCATCAATCCCGACAATGGGTGGTTTGTTCTTTGTTCCAGTCGGTGTTGTTGTTGGAATAGCCTTGACTAAATTTTGCTCCATCGAAGTCTTGGGAGCAGCAGCTGCAACTGTAGTATTTGGAGTAATTGGGCTAGTTGATGACTTAAGCCTCCACAGTGATAATAATAATGGTTTATCTGTAAAGATACAACTTCTTTTGGAGGTATTTAACTAATTCTTCTTCTCTATATTATGCTTTTATATGTTTTCATCTTCTTAACTTGATCCATTTGCATGTATCACAGGCAGCGGTTGGGACTTGCTTTGCTTTTTGGTTGGAGACTGCAAGTATATCATCTCCTTATGGCATGTATAGCCTCTTATAACTAATCTGATCAACGCATATATGACGGTAACTCGCGTATCTACTTTCATATGAATGTACATGAGAATAAGAAATCCACAAGATTATATTCAAACCAGTCCACAAATTAGCTTTCTATAGTTCTCAAAAGCCAGAGAAAATGGGTTGTTTCAGAAATTTGCATAACCATCTTCTTGATTCTGAAAATTTTTCCAGGAAAATGTTGATTCCCTTGCCTTCACCATTAGATCTCGTTTGCTTAGGAAAACTTTACCTAGTGTTGACATCGTTTTACTTTGTTTCCATGGGAAACTTAGTCAAAGCAACGGATTGTCTTGATGGATTAGCTGGAGGTATTGCTGCCTTGGCTTTCGTTGCAATGGCAATAGCAGTTCTTCCTATTTGCTCTGGTTTGTCCTAATCATTTATGTTTAACTAAGGCATTGCATTGCAAGTAAAGATAGTGTGTGGCTCACTACTTTTAATCTGTATTTTTTATTCGAGAACAGGTCTTTCTGTATTTGGAGCCTCAGTGGCTGGAGCTTGTTTTGGGTTTCTACTTCACAATTGATAGAGAGCATCAGTTTCCATGGGGAGTACAGGATCCTTGGCTGCAATGGCTGCTTGCTCAGGAATGTTCTTCCCATTGTTCATATCCTCTGGTGTTGCAGTTTTGGAAGCTTCTTCTGTCATTATTCAGGTAAAGAATAGAATATAGTTCTATAATCATAACCGTAACTGCAACTGCAACCCTGATTATGGATATGTGTATTCTTGTTCGCAGGTCGTGTATTACTCTTCGACTAAGCGTTTAAAGGACACCGTTTGAAGGAGCCAGTGATAGTAAACGATGGAATATGTTGTATCATCTTTGCTCTCTCTTTCAGCAGCTTACATAGGTCTTACATCTGCATAAGCTTTTCATTTTTTGTTTGGTTTCTACCCAATTTTTGTCTTCTTAAATTCTTTTAAATAAAGAAAAATTTGCATTAAAGGAATTAAAAGAAATCATCTTGCTCTGATCTTCTAAACCTTTTTATTATGTTTTTATTGGAAATCTATTACATTCATAATAATAAAATCTATTATAAAATTTGTGATTTAAGTATAAGTTATTATATTTAATTATAATGATATGCTATTGTGAATGTCATTTGCTTACCAACTTCATGCGATGCTATGTTTTATTTTTACCATATTCTAAAAGTAACCATATTTAAAAAGGGGCATGGAAATGATCGAGAAATCACACCGTAATATAAGTGTAATGTAATTTTCACAACCAAAAAGTGTTATATTTTTGTCATTAAGAGCTAAAGTTTTATACTAATTATTATCAATTGTTGTCAGGATCACTTTTCTTGTTTTCTGTCTTTCAACTCTTGTAACGAAGTGATAAAAAGAGAAAAAAAGGTAAAAGAAGAAAGTTGATATAATATGGACTGCCTACCAAATATTTCATTAGGTGTAATTATATATATAGTTTGTTAGTGTTTTTAGTCGATGAACTCATAGACTTTCACCCATGCATTTGTAATCATTTCGATAATCCTTAAGTCACCGAGACACGAACGATAATGTGAACTAATAAAAGTTCGTTTTGCCTTTTGTTATCTTCGCAGTTCTCGAGATCTGACACAGATTACTGATAAAGAGGTTTTTACACTCATGTTTACCAACTAAACCAAAAACATTATAATATTTTGAGATCGAGATGCTTTAACACATTACAAGAACGATAATTTTAATTTAATCTAAAACAGACAAGTAGTAATGGTTTTACATTGCAAATACAAATACGTGAATAAAAGTAAGAAAACATTAAAAAGATTGAAAGATTTTAATAGAAAACTGAACTCTTGAAATTAGGATATGATACTAAACCATTATATCGTTAACTAATGGAGTTTCATTCTACTTCAATGAGCTAATCATTTGTTTTAAAACTACTAAAATCAATCAATCTATTTCCATAGTATTAGTATCTTTTTCTGACCACCTAATCAACAATAAATTCCACTAGCAATAATAAGATCAAAGAGCATTAGTTACAAGATTAACTAACCACAATTCATCTTATTCAACTACTATCGTGGGGTAGGAATAAAAAACTCTTAATGATTTTTATTCTAGTATTTTATCAAATATCTTCCGGGTGTGAAATGACTAAACCCTTAGACTACCAATTCATTGGCTAATCTAGTATTAAAAATCATCATTAAGCAATGATATATCATAATCTAAACCAAAATTCCACTCATCAACAACGTAGCATCCTAGATCTACCTAATCCCAAGAAACCAAAGGTGACTACTCACTAATCAACATGAAAGCACAAAACCAAATGATTGATCTATAATTAATCATTATGAGATTAGTAAATAGACAAAACATTAAGAGGAAATCAAACTTAGATAATCAAAAACCTCTTAAAAATGGCTAAGAGTTTCCTAAAACTAAAGATAAGATCTTTCTAAAATATGTTTAATGTATTTATAGGAAAAACTAAAGATTGAGTCAACAAATAACCAAATAAGGTCGAGTCCGATTTAAACTGAAATTGGAGCTGAATTGAACCGGTCTAGCGGTTTTGCCAAACTGCTAGAGGCATGCCGCTGGCGTCTATCAGGATGGTCATCCTGCAGGTCCTCCCGGTGAATTTTGCCACTTCTCCAGTGGTCTCATGAAACCGGTGGGTCATACTACTACTCATTAAATTGGTTGTATCTCCTTAAAAACTGACCCAAATCACTCGAACTATTTCCATTGGAAAACTAATTCAATTTGTAATGACTTTTATAAAAGGGTCTGGAGCTAAATTGCAAGGAAAGACCTTCATATGAGTCGATATTTAAAACACTTTGGATTGATTCTAGATCATCATTTCTCTTATTTGCTTTCAAATTATCCCTGATGCATAACTCATTCCAATAATTATAAAACAAAAGAATATGCAAATATGCACCTAAAAACCTAAATATACAATGCAAACAAAAAAATTAATTAAAAATACAATATAAAATAGTGTAAAAATGCAACACATATCACTTACAAACTTTAATTTGTCCAAATTTCTAACAAAACTTTAATTTTTTAACAGTCAAAATGTCAAAATGTCAAAAAAACGAAAACGAAAACAAAATTGTTAAAAAATATGAAAACCAAAATAGTTATATGAAAATTTTAACTAAAATTTCTCAATTCGCGATTTTACATAAACATCTTTACATTCATACGTTTTCTTTTAAATTCATATGTTTATATTAGAGATTAAGGTGTTTTTGAATAATCATAAATGGATTCAAACAGTTTTCGAAACAATAATAATGAGAAGATCTACGAGCAAATTCTCTCTAAAATGCTAATTTCTTCTCTTTTTTCGTTTTTTTCCACTTGAATTCGTTTGCCAAGAAGACGTTGCCCTCTTTTTCAGGCGAGTTATTTTCTTAGGTTTATTTCATGCCGTCGATAAATAAAAAGGTTTATTTCATGCAAGTTTATCTCTATATACTTATACTGAAACAACAAGAAATAGAATATGTAGTAACTAATTATTCACGTGGCTAAATCTTTTAAAATTTTATTGTGAAAATTAACTCAATGATGTGAATACTGCATAAAGATACTAATGAGTTCTCTTATTCTATATATGATTTGTGGTAACTGATAAAAAAACCATTTGCGGAGAAGCTTGTAAATCTTTGCGCATATTAAGCATAAATTACATTTTGGAGCCAAGAACAAGTGAGTTATTTGATTAATTATGGGACCAAATTAGAAAGCTAAAATTATCTTATTTATTCCCTTTGGTAACACATAAAGTCCAAAATCTCACATGTGAGTGGTGTGAGTCTGTATATGAACATATATACACATATGTGTGTGTGCATATATTAAGTTATCAACAAGAACAAGAGATGTGATCATAATTCAATTACATGAAGATATATATACTAGATATGCAAATTGAAATCTCCAAGCAAACAATATTTATTGACTTCTTTCTATCCCTTTTTGACTTCTTATATAATGATCATGATTATGTTGGATGGTATCTTCCACTGAAACTGTTAAATTGCTAACCATGTCTTTAGTTTTCAAGCAATAAAACCAAAAACAGGTCCCACAGATTAAAATTCCAAAATTCACTCACTAACATTTACTTGGTCGTTATCAGATCAATATAGATATCAATTAAACTTAGAATACAAGCTTATTATAGATTACTAATGAAACATTTAACAACAACGGACAGTTTGGCCGAGTGGTCTAAGGCGCCAGATTTAGGCTCTGGTCCGAAAGGGCGTGGGTTCAAATCCCACAGCTGTCATTAATTTTATTTTTTTCAGATCTTGATAAGATTTAAGAATAAATAATTTTTCTTTAAGAAAACAATATAGCAGAAGCAAGTTTGAATTTCAATTACAAATCGGATTGACTCACTTGCACATCTCTTTTTGTCTTTAAGTTCCGAAAATATTTTAATCGATTGGAAAAGTGTAATAATTAGATTATTTTCTTATCCGTTTCCTTCCTTCCTATATATTTTTTTTTCTTTTTTGTTAAAGGGTATTCAATTTTAAAAACATAGTAACTAGTACATGCCTATGACTTTTTGGGTCATACAGTTTTAGAGAAGTAATTATGAGAGAAAGAAAATTAAGAGTGCAGTTAAACAACTATATGTCTACGAGGAAAAAGGAAAGCCCGATTAAAATACTACCTCTCTTGAGATGACTAGTTAGTATCCACGACCACGAAGTCCGCGATCACTAATCGTAATCCATTCTTCATGTACTTTATATGACGGGTCTACCGCGCAAGGTCATATGAGATGTTGGTGTCATCACATCTTGCTCTAAGATTGCAACTGAATGCCCTTGCTCCAATGATGCAAACCTGTTATTAACCACAATCATTTTATCATCCTCCGTAGTCCTACACACAGAATCATTACCTGATGTAAGTATAGGAGCTTTAAAGTCAAAGGGTGGAGGTGGCAGAAAGTTTCCCGAGGAGGCAGAGGCATCCTCAGCCTCAATCAGGATTGTATTTTCTGCTGAAAAAGGGGCAGTCTTGTTGACTTCAATGGTTTCTTTGCTAGGGAGGATAACCTCAGAGATTGTTGAGACTTCTAGATCTGACAAAGGAATGGTCTGGGGAATATCTGGGTTGGCTGAAGAAAAAATAGTCTGAAGTGGCCTCAATAGGAAGAAACACATTGACAGTCTCCATAATGGTGGTTGTATCACTAGCTAGAGCAGCAACCATGTGAGGAACAGAGACAGAGAGAGGAAATGAGTCAAGAGCATTTTAGAGACAGAGGCATGGGACTTCTAGTCTCTCGACACTAAGCTTGTTAGAGAGAAAAGCTTCTTCCACTTTCCAATATACTCTAACCGCTTCTAAAGAAAAGGTTTAAGATATTGTGAAAGAGAAACAAGGTATTTCATAATGCTCATAAACCAAAGGCATCAAGAAGGTTTTCAAACTATTGGGATCTTCTTGTTGGTTTCTTGATGAAATTCATATTTTATTTAATTGTTTATATTTGCCGTTGCATTATTCATGTGTAAGTGTTAGCCCAAAATAAAATGATTATTTTTCTTATGTATAAATATTTTGCCGGAGAAGTAATCACAAACAAAAATCAACCGTTGTCACCATTCAAGTGGGCTTCCAATTGATTTCTCGAATTTTTCTTTTTTTCTTTACAACATTTTTGCTCGCTATATTTCTTACAGTTTTATCTTTCCATAATATTTTTTCTCCCTTTCTAGATTTTTTTTCTTTCTTGAAATCATCTCTTCTTTATTCATAAGTTCCCGGAAAATTCTTAATCGACTGGGAACCAAAAAAAAGGTAGTAATTAGATTCTCTCGATGAAAAAAAAATACTCCCTAGTACGTTGGTGACTGACTAATTGCAAGAGAAAGCATAACACAAAGTTTAGTCTTTGGAACGTTGACATTTTTCTTTAAGCCAATGGCGGAGAGGTTACCAATTATTTGCCTCCTTGCTTCACTTTAATTCGTGTCCGGTAAGAGTTTTTAATCTTTTTTGTTTTCAGACTTGTTAATAGTTTCTTTTTTTCTAAACTTAATTTAATTCCAGGACTATTCTCGATGAGTATCCTTAGCACAGAGAACAAATGCAATTACACAGTTTGGCAGCAATCTTCTCATGGGAGTCACAAGTCTCCACAACCGGCTTCACTCTCAGAAGCGGGGAAGCACGTGCCCTACTCGCTCCATCTTCGTGGCGCGGTCTTATCTCCGGTAGAACTCTCTGCTCCAACGACTTAACAGGAAAAGTCTCATGAATCACATGAGACTGCGAATCCGGCAAGATCGAATGTCCCGGCACATACAGTTGGTCTCAAGTCACTTATGTCTACTTTAAAATCGATAACGGTGGAATCGACACGTACAACATAAGTGTCGAGTACGGTTACAACCTTCCACTAAAGGTGGTCCCGTCACAGAGCAGTAGCCGGACCGGACATGTATGAGCTTAGGTTGTATGGTTGACTTGAACAAGACTTGTCCAGATGATCTTAAGAAACTTGTCGAGTGAAAAACAATCGCATGTAGTAGCGCGTGTCAGAAAGTTAATACCTCGGAGACTTGTGGCACAAATGGCTTCAGGTCAACGCAAAAATGTAAGCCGACACTGTACACGCAGAACTTCGAGCGCGTTTGTCCATTTGCTAATAGCACCTTCGTATGTCCAAACTCCACTGATTACGTCATCACGTTTTGTCCGTCCTCTAAAACCAACAATACTAGGTAAATTCCCGTAAATACCCCTCTTATTAGGTAGATCAGTCGTATGTAGAGTCGACATAATCGTGTCATGACATTTTTTTTTCTTCAATCAATTACCAAAAGTATCCATCCAACTAGTTGCCAAGTGGTACCGTGCTATTTCCGAGGAAATCAAAACATGTTTGTTTATGAAAAAACGATGGTGTTTCATATTTTTTTTTGGTTTGAGCGGTTTAATTTTCTAAAATACGGTATGCAAAGTTTACTTTTTTGATAAAATAAATGTATGTAAAGCTGTATTATGGTATCAAGTATATAACTATACAGTAAACAGTAAAACAACCGTATATATACGGTGTTTATACAACATATATACGGATATTATAGATTTTTGGTAATTTTAAATGCAAAAACAACATCTGATAAACTAGTTCAGTTTTTTTAGGTGAACGGCAATTATTTCCTAATTTTCCCATGCATTTGATATAGACACATTATATTGTTTGGGTTTGTGAACAAAATTTTCACATGATCGTCTTTAATCAAGCCGATACTAATTTCCGATCTACAACGGCTATGTGAAATTTTAGTCAAACAATGATCGCTATAGCTTCCAACATCTCGAAATCTCGAACCTACGGATTGAATACATTATAAATTTATTTCAACACATACAAACAAATAATAAATGAATGTGTATAATGTGATAAACTAACATATTTAATTATGTTATTTGCTTGGAAAAGCAACAACAGAAGCTCGATGGCTCCATTAGCAGGACCAAAACGTAAGTTTATTTATGTTTTCTTCATCCTAAAAAAATGTATGCGATGTTTTTTTTGTTAATCAGAAATTTTCTTTGATTTATTTACAGATAGTTCTCGAGAGAAGTTAAAACCCATACTCGGCACCACCTTCATTGCAACTACAAGTCTCTTGTTTGATGGTATTATCTATTTTGTCTTGAAGATGTTATATATATATATATATATGTATATGTAACTAAAATTCCCAAATGTGAATAGAGGGAATGTAAAAATGTGTGTTACAAGAAAGAATCTCCATAAACCATGTGAAACTCACATGCGGTTAGTAGAAGCTCTTGCTCTGGCCACTGATCTCGTGTAGAGTTCTTCATACTGTGTAGCCGATGACCCCCAACTAAAATCTATACTCATCACTTTTTCTATAAGTCTCATCCATTTCTCTTCATCCTTCTTGTAGTGATTAAATGCTCGCTCCAATGCATAATTGAAACCCTGTTTTTACCATTTTCTTTTTCAGCTCAAAAGAGGCATATAAACCAAACCAAACTAAAAACCCCTAATTTCAGCTATGATGAGCAAAGATTGATAAAGATTGAGAAGAAGGGAGGATTGTTATATTACCTGTTCGTCTGCAGTTTGAAATGTAAATCCGTTTTGAAACTGGGTTGGTATTGTATCATCATCGATGTCGAAGACACTGAAAAATAAATGAGAACAAAAGGAAATTATCTTTGAAACCAATGTCATATGAAGGTAAATAATGTTTCAGAAACTTAGTTTTGCTTTTACCTGTCGTTTAAGCCTCCGGTTTTTCGTGCGATTGGAATGGAGCCATATCTCATAGCGATCATCTGAGCAAGATAAAGAATCCAAGAACAGAGTTTAGGCATTTTAGTCACATTGATGATGGTTTGGTTTCCTTCTAGAGAAAATGTTTTGTATTGTACCTGTGTAAGTCCACAAGGCTCGAAAATTGAAGGAATGATGAACATATCGGATGCTGCGTAAATCGTATGAGACAGAGCTTCATCGTACTTCAGTAACAACCGGACATGATCATGGCTTTTAAACTGTTGTTCAATACCTTCAAATTCCCTCTAGAAAAAACCCAAAATGCATGAAGGTTAAAACCATGAAGCTGGGCATTAGATAGAAGAAATTAAGAGAGAGATAAGCTACTGAGCATCTTGGGACCAGACGAGTTACCTGAATATGTGGAACTGGGCTAGAACCAAGAAGTACAAACTGTCCACCTAATTCTAATGTTCGGTATATAGCATGTCTGATTAGATGAACTCCTTTCTGTGGTACTAGCCTTGTTATGCAACCAACCTACACCGAAATAAATGCATGAATTAACTGAATCATTATGCTCAAGAATCTCTAAGCATTCACGGAAACATAAAATTACCAGAGGCCTTCTTGACTCGGCTGAAGAAAGCCCAAGCTGCTTTCTAAGGGCGTATTTGTTTTCCTCTTTCCCTTGTAGATCTTTAGCGTTGAACTGAGCCTTGAGGAAAGGGTCAGTGGCGGGATTCCATGAATCAGTGTCAATGCCGTTAAGGATTCCAATGAATTTCTTGGAGTGAAAATTAAGTGTCGAATGGAGTCCTTTTCCTCCCTGCAAATACATTAGACCAATTATTAGGAAAGCTTTCGTTAATTTGACCAATTAGTAAGAAAAGCTTTCGTTAATTAACATCGAAAAATACCAAAGGAAATTCTCTACCTCGGGTGTTCGAACTTCTTGTGCATAAGTAGGAGACACAGTTGTTACAGTATTTGAGAAAATTATAGCACCCTGGAACAAAAGGAGAAAGAGAGATGAATAAGAGTAAAATGACGAATTTCTCTCTCGGTTTAAGTTGGCTTTGTAATTATTTACCTTAACAGGATTGACTCTATCTTCAGATGAGTGATCCTGCATTCTGTCTGGTCTGTTTAACTGGCTAACATCAAGCCCACAAGATCTCAATTCTGAAGCAGACGCGGTACCTTGATACTCAAAATTGTGACATGTAAAGCATATTCTTGCAGAATCTAACCCCTTTGGAGCATACAGATCCCAATAAAGTGGCGCCTGTAATAGAAAAAAAGAGCTTCAAAAGGTATCCTAAACAAAAAGACTTATGGGACTGCTTCAAGAAAAAGATAAAACCGTACAACAAAAGCTGTTTGCCAGTCATGACAATGTATGATGTTAGGTTTTTTTCCGGACTGAAGAAGCAACTCTAACGCAGCACGGCTAAAATACGAGAAGCGTCTAAAATCATCTTGCTCTCCATAAAACTGTCCTCTCCAGAAGAATTTGCTCGGATGTTGAGGTTCAATGAAATGTACAGGCAAACCTGTAAACAGAGAGAAACTTTAAATCACTTTGAAAACCAAAAGACACAAACACAAGAGAAACAAAACAAATTTTCCTCACCTTCAACAGTACCAATCCAGATTTTGTTTTTATATAACTTCCCATCAAAATATGATTCCACAACAGTATCCAAAGCCTGCAGTGAATAAATTAAACCACCATTAAGAACAACAAAAAATTTAAAGTCCTCTTATTACTTATTGACTCATCATAGTGACAACAACAGTACCCTTAAATCACGCACGCGATCATACTGCATACAATCATATTTGGGAAGAATAATCTCCACCAGATGACCTTTTCTTTGCAATGCCTTACCAAGACCTGCTACAACATCTCCCAAACCTCCCACCTACAGAAATTGCATAAAGAAATTAGGAATGGGGATGATAAAGTTGAAAATTTATCATGTAATGCTTCTATATTGGAAAATCAACATGTAAGCAAGGGAAATTCTTTGGATTTAGCCGAACACACCTTAGCTACAGGTGCCATCTCAGCTGCAATGTGAACGACATACAATCCTGGACTAGAATCAACACAATATGAAGAAAATAGGTTTACTTTTTAAAAAAGATTTGAAACCCGAAGAAACAAGCATTTCCAGAAAGCGATGATAACCTTGTTGGAGGTGCCACAAGCTTGAGAAATGCAGAGATGGCATCACATTCATTCTTATCTTTGACATCAAGATATGTATCATGAATTCTTCTATCTTTCTTCCATACCATTTCTCTCAGTGAGTCAGCATCGTTGCTTGCTATTTTCTTTTCAAGCAGCCATCCATCAACAGTTAAAAGTAACCGACTCCAATACTCCCAAGGCATATCATCAACCGGTTCCTCTCTTGATTTTTTCTTGCTTTCTTCCTTCAAACTTTCAAGTGTTTCCTGGAATTCTTTTATCGATTCTTGATATAATTGAACATATGAGAATATCTCTGCATCAGACTTTTCAAGTCGCTCCTCCAGTAATGTCACCTTATGTTGCATTAGCTCATTGTACTGCTGAATTTTTTCTGAAGATTTTCTATAAACATTGGCCTCTTTAAGTGATTCCTCAATTATTTCAACCTTATTTCTGAGATCTTGATTCTGTTGTAACACTAAAACTGCTTGCTCTGCTTGTTTGGTACCTCTATCTAACAACATCTGTAGATTCTCCACCTTTGTCCATAGATCAGTACATTCGGTTTTAAGAGTAGAAAGCTTAGAGACATCTTCCTGAGAAACAGATAACTTAGACTCCAAATCCTTTACAGAAGATTCCAAACCTGAGCACTCCTTTTCTAACACAACCACACGTTCACCGGTATTTTTAACACTGTCAAGTTCTGACTTAAGCACTTCTATATCGTTTCTCAAAGACAGATTCTCCATCTTCAATGTTTCGAGCTCTTTGCTAAGAGCTAAAACATAACCATCACTTTCTGGCTGGGAGATCATGTCATGACGAAGCTTCTCTAACTGTTCTTCCAGAAGCTCTACATGTTCTTTCTCTTGAGCAGCAGTTTTAATCCTTTCATCAGTCTCAGCCAATTTCATTTCCAAGACACTGATTTCTCCCTGCAATGCTTCCTTTTCACTTAGAATCTTGTTAAGGTCTTCAAGAGCAGTGGCCCGTGCTTGATCAAGCCGAAGAATATCTGGCACAATAAGACATCAGGAATTAATATATGGTTTTCCCAATATAAGATATAAACACACATAAACAATCAAATAGGGAAAAACCACTTTTCTCTGCATTTCTTATCATTGCCATTAGTTCCCCAAACTGTCCATCTGAAATCTGCTCGCCTTCACTTTTGTGAATGGACTGAAAAATGATCAAAAAAATAATTAAAAGGAGGCCTTTTTCAAAATCGGAGAATTAACAAAATACCATTAACACAGAATCGAAATCCATACCAAAGCTTTTGCAACCTCAGGAACAGTTAAATTATTAAAGTTCTGCCCATCACCATGCTCAATATCAATAGTGGCATGAACATTCTCCTCTTTCTTCTTTGCAGGTTTATATTTGAGGCGAGTTACTTCAGTTGTTTGTATATCATCTCTCTTTTCAGTATTCTCATGAACATGATTAACATCCACGGTGGCATGGATACCACTGCCCTTTTCTGCGTCTGACTTGAGGCTCGGGAAACTGTCTGCTGAACCATTTTCAGGTTCTGACTCTTCATCGTTGTTGCCCTGAAGACTTGAATTGATCTGAAGAATCGGTTCAGGAGCTCCTTTCTTGATTTCTTGTCTTTTATTCGAGCTGCCAATTTTTCAAAATCTCAGAAGAAATGGGAACTGAAAGGAACTTAATCTGCAAAGAGGCTAAGCTACACAGCATCCAGATAACAAATTGGAGTCATATCAAAAACCCAATGCAACATTTTGATCTAATTTCTAACTAAAGTTTAACACTTTAATTCTCAGACTCCTCTCTAAACTCATCTTGCCCAAACAAATGAATCATAACCAAATTCACATCTATGAGCATTCACTAAAACTCTTAACCTGAGAAAATAATTAAAAAAAAACCTTTAAAAGGCAAATCAAAGTTTCAAAACTGTAAAGCTGAGATAAGTTTAAAGGTAAGACAACCACATCACGCAAGGTATGTATGTAAGAGCAGAATCATTCAATTCAAAAAACTGAAGTGAAATTAGTTACATAAATCAATCGAATTCGTAAATAATTCTCAAACCACAACAACAACAAGAGAAAACACAGAGAAACACTCACTCGAAACCACGTCGTTGTCGAATCTTACAAGAAGCAGGAAGTAATCGACGCGAAGGGAGATAGAAAAATCGAAGATAACTTCCATGTTCTCTCTCGCAGGAGATTCCTGCAAATCCATGAGTCAAGAAACAGCTTGATAGCTTCGTCGTCATTTCTAAATAGATAATTCTTAAACGAAGAAGAAAGATTCAAAAGTTGCTTCAATGGAGGTTTTGGGGAAAATATTCATTATTCGTTTTCAAGTAGTATGTAATATCTTCTTCAGGAGTACTCTTAGTATCTTTTTTTAATAAAATACAGGGAAGGATTACATGTTCGCGGGTCCACCACAAGATAAAGTTACGTGGCGAAGCCACGTGTATTCTAAGCAATATCCAAATCCAACGGTGGTAAAAACAAGAGACGCGGTAACCATTAACAATTCATCCTTTTTCGATCCCGTCACCGCCGGGATCCTCCGTCGCCGGTGAGTGTTTTATCTTCCTCTCTTATAATCTTCGTGGTGGATCTTCAGTTTCGGTTGTGAGAAAATGGGATTTACTGTGTTGCTAGCTATTTGTCGAATTTCCGAGTACGATTTAGACGATTCGTTTTGTTTTTTGATCTGATTCTGACTTGTTTCTCGATTACGTTGGGATTTTGACGTTTTAGATCTGGAATCGTTTTGGCTTGTTAGTTTTATTACTGGAAATTAGATTCTTTATCATCAATTTTGGAGTGGATTTAAAAAAATTTGAACTTTGTGCAGTCGATTTTTGTAAATTGAAGTCACATTTGAAAAAAAAAAACCCTGGATACTCAAAAGGAAGTCCGATCTAGCGCAAAGTTAAATTATTTTCAATTAATTGAGATGGACAATCATGTTTGAATCTCATTTATCATTTACATGTTTTGTTCAAATGTAGTTTGGAAAGAGAAGAGAGTTATCAAGATCATGGATGAAAATTGCAGCTGCTTTTACTCGAAGATGGTCTCAAAATGCAACTTTGGTTTATTGATTATGACTTTGGCAGTCATTCTAATGGTTCGTGCACTGTTTATTATATACCGGTTTGGCAAACCCCTTCCAAAAAGAGATTCAGAGTCTTTCAGTACTCTTATTGTTCTTGGTTCTGGTAAGAAGAGCTAATATAGTTTCCTATTCCATTGGATTTATATGCATATCATGGTTAGATGATATATTATTGTGGGTTTTTTTCACCAGGGGGACACACAGCTGAGATGTTGAGTCTCCTCTCTGTTTTGCGGAAGGACAGATTTACACCAAGGTTTTACATTGCTGCAGCTACTGATAACATGAGTCTCCAGAAAGCTCGTAGTTTTGAAGATTCTGTAGCTGACAGTTTAGTTTAATCCTTAATTTCAGTTTTGTTTTAATTTTTGTCCTTCCTCTTTCGATTTTGCTGCTTCTGGCTTATGGGTTGCCTTGTGGTAAAATTTCTGTTTTGAAAGATGTGATTAGTTTCTTTCTTGGTTGATACTACATCGATTAGTATGAAACTGGTTAATTCTTCAACCAAATGACTAATTTCTGTTTTTATGCTGTGACATAGCCTGCTGTTTACCTGAGTTCATGCAAATTTACCGGAGTCGCGAAGTTGGTCAGTCTTATGTGACTTCTGTTTGGACTACCATTGCTGCTATATTTCACGCTCTGTGGCTAATGATCCGGATCAGGCCACAAGTGGTATGATCTTTATTTGAATGCTTTCTTAAAATATTTTTAAGGCTTCTTCATAAAAATATTTGATCATGTTATATATTAAATCTTGTTGATGCTTTTCAGATTCTTTGCAATGGTCCTGGGACCTGCATTCCTCTGTGTGTGATCGCTTTCTTATTCAAGGTATGCACACTTCAGAAATATTTTATCACGCATTTCTTTCGTCTACTCTTTTGATTCTTAGTCATGGTTTCTCCATTTTATGTAGAATTTCATTGAAGTTATTGTTTCATCTTTGGTTACAGGTGCTGGGAATTAGATGGTCATCTATATTTTATGTTGAGAGTGTAGCAAGAGTGAAGAAGCTCTCATTAAGTGGATTGCTGCTTTACAAGTTGAGGATAGCTGATCAATTCTTTGTTCAATGGCCCCAACTGCAGAAGAAGTATCCTCGGGCTCACTATGTTGGGTGCCTGATGTAAGCTGATTGGAACTCTCCTCACACCTAGAAATATTACAATAACTTAGAATAGCTACAAGACACTCCCTCTTTCTATACAGGATCCAGTCACATTTTAGTAATATCTGTCTTTGGTTTCTATGAACTCAAGTTTTAAATACTAAAGTTTTGTAATCAGCTGTTCTGAAGTTGTTGATACCATTACACTGAGCTTACAATGTGATGTGGGTAGTCTTCTTCAAAACTAAACCAGAGTCATTCACTATTTGTTTATAATAAATCTATACTGTTACATTGATGCAAAAATATTGAGCCTTGAGACTTTACTTGCGTTGCATCACAAATGTATTAGGTTTATTCTTCATTGTAGGCTGCCTTCATGCGGATAAGAAAAGTAAGTTTACTCAATCATCTTTTGAAGTTTGTAAACTGTAGGACATTATCTTTCGAAGCTTTAGCTTATTTTTGATTGCCCTCTTGACCCTTCTGCTTCTGGTGGGTTAGGGGATTCTGTTTTTGGGATTCCATGACTTCTCTTCAAGTTTTTGTCATCAAGATAGTGTTGGTAAACATAGGATGTGAAACCCCAAATAGCTAAGATCATAGAAATCACCTTTAACCCATTCATTTTGTCATGGAAAATGATGACAGCCAGAATAGGAACAACGGGGAGTCCCAAAACGCTTATTGCATTTGAGAATAGAGAGGAAAGCTCAAAGATCAGTCCTGTGCCACCAATGGAGAATACCTGCCAGGTAATAGCTGTCCACACTAGGTTCATAATGTAAGATACCTTCCCAAGCTTGTAGTTTTCCATTTCACTGCTCAAAGTTTTCCACTCGCTGCTAGCAAAAAGCCCCACCACGCTAACACAACTGGCCACTAGACTCACGTAGATTATCATATCCATAACTTCTGAGAAATTTTGCCTTTTTAGGACTTTACAGAAGGCTAGCTGTTGGAGGGATAAGACTAGACCATACCCAGCAGACGCACCAATGGTACATATGAAACCTTTAACATACTCTCCTTGTGTAACTTTTGGGGAATTGGACTCCTCATTATTGAACGCAAGGAGGGTGGAAGATAAAGTTAGGAGAATAAGAGAATTCAAAATGATAGGAGTAAGTTTTTGTGAGTTGAGGAAATACGAGAAGAAAGCGTTGAAGGCTAACTGAGATGCACAGATCAGGGAATAGGTAGAAACGGGTAGGTAAAGGAGTCCAATGGAGTATAGGTAACAGTCTGCTCCTACAAGAAGTCCTAACACTACATAAACCAATACACGGTTCCTGAGTGAGGTTGTTTTGCCATTTCTGTGAGTTGTTGCATGTGTTTTGATTGCCAAGAGATAATATGGAAGTAGAACAGGAAAGCCTACAAGTTGAACTACCGTTGCTAGCCATTTGCTGTTTCCTCCATTATCATAGTATAGTCTGCCCAGAATTGTAGCAACTGATTGGCCTGAAATGACAAAGAATGTATACAAAGTCACCCGAAACCACCGTTTGTATGTGTTTGAGTGGGATACTTCTGCTTGGCTGCTACTGACCAAAGTTCTTTCATCTTGAACTGTTGGATTTGGTTCTTTTCCCTGATGAACTGGTAAATGAGAGAAAATAAAGCAAAAATTAGTTTCTATTATTTTGTTGTCCCTCATAGCATATTTTCATCAATTGAATAATAAGATATCATAACCATCTTTTTCTTTATTTTTTTATTGAAGATTAAAGACCAGTAGGCTCTGCATGAACTGGGTTGATGAATACTCACCGATGACTTGTAGTTCTTGATCTCCCTTCATGGTGAATGTGGAATCACCTCCTTGGAGATGCAAAAGGGGGAACTAACGATGTTCTAAACAGATTCTAAGTATTAGGTATCTTATTATCAAATTCTCTTGGTTGGTAATGCTACAAACTGATTGCATCTTTGATATGCGTGATCCTATAGCTATATATTCGGTTAGGAATCAGTCACGTCTAAGTTTTCACTGTACGTGGTCCCACCTTCAGTAAATGCCAACTATATCTCTTCTCTGGCCAATTTAATTTCTTTTGTCTTTGCACATGCAAAGATGCCACTATTGTTGACCAAGAGATTAGTTATGTCAAGGAGGTAATGATGTGTGGAGAAACATGAACCCCATATGCATAGACATATAGAAACTTAACATGTATACGCAAAGAAACTTTATATATGACGTATGTAGGAAAATATGCACAAGTTGTATGATTGTATAATTTTGAAAGTTTTTCGTCTTTTTGAATTCTTTGGCTTGTTCCATCTGACTAACTTTCTCTTATGATGAGGCATGTGGATTAGGAACACTCCTGGGGTTTCCATCGCTATCTTGAAGTTTTTCTCATCAAGATAATGCTGAGATTAGCTAAAACGATGGAGATTATGCCTCGCCTATCTTTTCAAGAGAAGACACCTTTGTAACTTGTAAGTTATGGCCAACGTGTGTCCCACTCACAAAATGAAAATATCACAAAATTAACCATAGACTTTTCTTTTCTGCTTACACATGACTTAGAATTCCCGAGATCTTTGAATGGCGGCTCTAAGAAAACTCTTTTTTTCTCAGTATCTACTGAAGTTGAATCAGAAGTCAAGAAAGATACAAGAAGACAAGCTCCTGGAATACACTTCTTTTACATTTTAAGACGTATTGTTGCAAGGGAAGAAAATAGTTACTGTTCAAGTCGCTGCATTGTTTATTTGTTATGTCAGTGGCTTCCAAGTGCTATTGTTTATGTTCCCTTGTTTTTTTTGTTCAAAGCTCTGTTTTCTCAAAGATACTTTAGCCTATCTGCCTCTATGCTTTCACTGTTTGCTCTTGTTTCCTGTGTTCAGTTGCATTGCATTGCATCTTTTAGTTATGGCTATCTCTGGTGTCACACTCACAAAACGAATATCACAATATGGTAATCTGCTAAAAAAATGTTTGCTTTAATCTTCTTGCTCGTATTACACAATTCTCTATCGAATAGAAGCTACAAAACAAATCTGAAATATTGGTATCTTGTGTACAAAATTTATCAGTTACTTATGACTGGCTAGTTGGCCCATATAGAGTTACTTATACTCAAATTTACAAAGAGACATGAGCTTTGTACAGTGTATATATATGATCATACGCTTTGTATGTTTGTGACCTTCCTCAACAGGGATAAGAGGTCCTCGTACATGACTTGTGTGACTATTCTTCAACTCTTTTTCGTCAAGGTAGTGCTGATAGACAAATGAAATGAAACCCCAGATAGCTAAAATGATGGAGAAGATCTTTGGCGCGTTCATTTTATCATGGAAAACTATCACTACTACAACTGGAATCATAGGCAATCCCACAGCAGTTATGGAATTGGAGAACACAGAAGATGACTCGAAGATCTATCCCACGACACCAATGGTGTAGACTTGCCAGGAAATAGCTATGGAGGTCAAAGTCATAACGTATGGGGCTTTCCCCAGTTTGTAGTTTTCCATCTCACTTGTTAAAGTTTTCCACTCCCCACTTGCAAGAAGTCCTATGAGAACCACACAGCTTAAGATTGGTAGGCGACCAAGTCCGTGACTGTTGAGAATGTATGCTTCTTTAAAACCTTCCTGAGGATCAGTTGTACCAGAGATAGCAGCAGTCCAATCCCAGCAGAAGCACCAATAGTGCATATGATCCCTATCACATATTTTCCTCTAGAAAACCTTTGCTGTGTTTTGTGACTCGGTGTTGACCACTAGGAGGGCAGAGGAAATTGTAAGGAGAAATAGAGAATTCACAATGAAAGGTGCAAACTTTTGTGAGTTTAGGAAATATGAGAGGAAGGCAGTGAAGGGCAATTGTGAGGCCAAAGATAAAGGAGAAAATAGAAACTGGTAAGTAGACACTAACAGTCTAGTGACAAGGTAAACTGATCCAAGGATAGTGAAGGAAGAGAACTGTCTGATATTTGTATCTGTTGATTTGAGGTTTATGTTTCTTGAAAAGAAGCGGAAGAGAAACAGAACAGGGAAGCTGATTAGTTGGACAAATGCTCCCATCCATGTACTCTTCCCACCATTTTCATAATACAATCTTCCCAGAATTGTAGAAAGTGCTTGGCAAGCAAGGACAAAGAACACATAAATGGAAATAGGAAACCATTTCTTATGATTCTTCCATTGAGGTGCCGACGAAGATTCAATTTCCATGGTAGTATTCATTTTCTGAAAGTATGTTTTTTATGTTGCCGTGTACTTTTTATGGCGGAAGAGAAATAAAAGGCGTTATGGCGAAATTTCATCTTTTATGGACTGGTTAGTCAGGGACATGGATAGGAAAATCCGGAAATTTAGAGAAAACTAGAATTTGCGGAAATCCGCAAATTCTAGTTTTCTCTAAATTTCCTCAAAATCGATCCTATTTGTTGTAAAAAAAAGTTTTATTTGAATATAATTTTACATATTATTAAAAAATATATTTCATGAAAAGAATCAAATGATCTTACATAGTTTTAGATAATTTTCAAAAGGGATTTTTCATGCTTACCATTGACATAGATTTCTTGAGTTCTTTCCAGGACTGAGGACTTCCCACAGACAGAATTTTAGTGAAGATGTTATATAGATGGAGGTTGGTGGCAACTGGATCATATTTTATTAGAGGTATGCTCTTGTTTACCATTGACTTGAAATTATTGAAACCTTTTAATTGGCGGCTCTAAGCACTTTATAAACACAAATATGCTTAGTTTGGTGAAAACAAATCGATAGACGATTTATATTGTTATCTTATTCTAATTTTATTGGCTCCAGTGTCCACTTGAAAGAAAATTTCTTATTTGTTTTATCGTTTGTCTGACTTTTTTTAGTATCTATTTTGCAGATTTAGATAGAAGTCAACAACGATACAACAAGGCAGGGAGGCTCAAGTACACTTTTGAAAGTAGTTCGAATTTACAAGAGCTTTGGTTCTTGGATCTTTGTCTAAGCCTGGATATGAGTGTTATCTTCTAGTGCTTCTTCTTCAGGTTGAGAAAGCTTCATCTCTTCTTCTTCTTTCTCCTCATTTGCTTCTTCTGGTTTTCGATCATCGACATAATGGTGGTAACCATAAGAAACAAATCCCCATATGGCCAAAAGCATTACAATCAACTTGATTCCATTCATCTCATCGTGGAAGAACACAACAGATAGAATAGGAACAACGGGTAAACCAAGAGTGCTTATAACATTTGAGAAAAGCGATGAAACTTCAAGAATCAAACCAAGACTACCAATCGAAAAAGCTTGCCATGATATCGTCGAACCAATATTTATCAAAATGTAAGAGCCTTTCCCAAGTTTAAACTCTTCCATATCTGTCCTCAACATTTTCCACCCACCACTTCCAAAAAGTCCAACCACAACTACACAAGTAGCTACTAAAGATGGGTATGTGTCCATATCTAAAATCGCCATGAAAGTGTGTTCCTTTAATAACCCTTTCGAACGCATAATCTGCTAAAAAAAGCGTCAGAGAATACCCAGCTGAGCTACCAAACGCGCAGATGTATCCAATAACATAATTGGAGTTGACTAAGGACTTATTAGAAGAAAATTCAGGCTCAGGTTGGATGCCAAGAAGTGCTGAAGATAAGGTCAAGAGAACTAGTGAATTGACTACAAAAGGTGTGAACTTTTGTGAGTTTAAAAAGTAAGAGAAGACTGCATTAAAAGCCAATTGTGAAGCAGAGATCAAAGAGAGAGTTGAGACAGGAAGGTAGAGTAATCCAAAAGAGTATAAAAAACTCTGTCCAACAACAACCAAGCCAAGTCCAATATACACTAGAGATAGTGTCAAGAAGGAAGTAGTTTCTTTGGTGATGGATTTAGTCTTGGAAGGCTCAGGCTTTATGTAATAATAACAAGGAAGGGTTAAAGGAAACCCAATAAGTCGAACCAAGGTCTCGAGTCATGTGCTTTTACCGCCTTTTTCGTAGTAAAGTCTACCTAAGAGAGTCGCGAATGTCCTCCAGCTAAGAGGAGAATGACATAGACAAACACTCTTAGCTTCCATGAGTAGCTGTGACTTCTTTTCTCTGTTGAAAATTCCCCTGTGGGTTCTATCGTCAACACATGAAACAGAACAAGAACATGAGTAAGGACAAGACCACAAGAAGCTCTATATTGTTTTTTTTGTTTTGTTTGGTTTTATAGCTCTATATTGTTTGATTGGTTGAATCTTGTTGGAAATAAACTACTTCCCGCCATTGACATAGAGACGGAGCTCTTGAGTTTCTGATTCTGCTTCCATCATAAAACCAGAGGGAGCAATAGCTTACTTTACATACTAGCAAATGCATTTCAGAAATTATTCTCTTGTTATCTATATAATGAACAAAAGAAGTGAAGAGAAATAAAGTAACGCAAAACTTTCCCGCGGATATGTTTTTAATGAAACAATAAATACTTTCGTTCAAAATTTATTATCATCTTATATTTAAATATTTATATATAAACACATAAAATAGTAAAATGATCAAAACCAATAAATGTTCTTAATTACTCTTAATTCTATAAAATGAAAACAAAAGTGAAGATATAAAAACTTAGATAAACATTTCCCTAAAAAAAACTTATGTAATAAAAATAAATATTTGCATTTAAAAATCTAGGGACAATTTACTATGGTCTTTAATTCTCTTGAAAGGAGAAATAACATGATCCAAAAAACAATAAATATTGTCAGTTTTAAAACTTAAATTACAATAAAAAATACAATTGGAATTTTGGAAAGTGGCAAAACGTGGAATAGAAGAACTCCAAAAGGTGGCAAATTTGGTAAATAAGTCTTTTTCTTTTTATAAATTTTTTAAAAAGGTGTAGTGATAAAAAATTTGACAAATATTTCCCTATAAAAACCTTTATTCGATAAAAGTAATTATTTCATATAAATCTATTAATATAAATTTCTACCAGAAAAATAAATTTGATTAGTATAATATCAAATCAAATCTATATAATAAGAAAAGTGAAAAGAGAGAAATTAAAGTTGAACAAAACATTCCTCCAAAATGTTTTTAGTTATATAAAATAAATATTTTCATCTAAATCTATAGTTTCTTTTACCCCAAAAAATTTTATTATAATTAAATTAAATAAATAATCATGGAAATTTATTATACTATATTTAAATAGTTATATGTAAACATAGTTAAATAATCAAAATAAAATGATAAATTTAATTAACTATTATTAATTTATATAATGATAAAAAGTGAAAAGAGAAAATATTAAACAAATATATCCCTCTAAACAATTATTTTTATTCACAAAAATATAATTTCATTCTGTTTTTACCAAAAATAAATAAATTTGATTATTACAATACCAAACTAGATTTTAAGTCTGTAGAATGAAAAGAAGAGTGAAGAATGAGAAGTTGAACAAAAAAATTTCCCCAAAATTTTTTTACTAAACAGAAATCAATATTTTCATTAACAGAGAAAATGTTACTTACAATCATTTCTACTATGTGGACAAGTTTTTTGACAAACTATGTGGACGATTATAAACAAAACAAAGACATATAAGTTGGGCTTGTGAAAACAATTTTATAGACGCTTTATTTTGTTCTCCAGTATTAAAGTGCCTACATGAAGTTTGTTTTTCTAACTTGTCTTCTTTTGTTGTGTCATCTGTTTCTTGAACTGGATTCGGAAGTCAACAAAGATACAAGAAGACAGAGAGGCCCTAAGTGCACTTGATATTTTAAAAAGTTTCCAATTTTATTCTAGTGTTTACTTTAGATTATATTGGTTCAAATTTACAATAGATTTGGTTCTTGAATCTTTGTCTAAGCTTGGACGTGACTATAATCTTCTTCTTCTTCTTCTTCACATGGAGGAAGCTCTTGCTCTTCTTCTGGTTTTCGATCATCGACATAATGCTGGTAAGCATATGAAACGAATCCCCATATGGCCAAAAACATTGCAACCAACTTGATTCCACTCATCTCATCGCGGAAGAACACAACAGCGAGAACAGGAACAACCGGTAAACAAAGAGTGCTTATGACATTCGAAAAAAGCGATGAAACTTCAAGAATCAAACCCACACTACCAATAGAAAAAGCTTGCCACGATATCGTCGAGCCAATAGTTATCAAAATGTATGAGCTTTTCCCAAGTTTGAACTCTTCCATTTCTGTACTCAACAGTTTCCACCCACCACTTCCGAAAAGTCCAACCACAACTGCACAAGTAGCTACCAAAGATGGATATGTGATCATATCTAAAATCGCCTTGAAAGTGTATTTCTTAAGAACATTTTCAAACGCGTAATCTGTTAAAGAAAGCACCAGAGAATAACCAGCTGCGCTACCAATCGCGCAGATGTATCCAATCACATAATTGGACTTGGCTAAGGACTTTGAAATGGAAGAAGAAGAAGAAGAAGAATAAGAAGATTCAGGCTCATGTTGGATAACAAGAAGTGTAGAAGAGATGGTTAAGAGAACAAGTGAATTGAGTATAAAAGGTGTGAACTTCTGTGAGTTTAGGAAGTAAGAGAAGACTGCATTAAAAGCCAATTGCGATGCAGAGATCAAAGAGAAAGTTGAGACAGGAAGGTAGAGTAATCCAAAGGAGTATAACACACTGTGTCCAGCAACAAGTATGCCAAGTCCAAGATACACTAAAGATAGTGTCAAGAAGGAAGAAGTAGTTTTTTTGGCTATAGTTTTAGGGTTAGAAGACTCAGGCTTTATGTAATAATAGCAAGGCATGGTTAAAGGAAACCCAACAAGCTGAACCAAGGTCTCGAGCCATGTGCTTTTACCGCCTTTTTCGTAGTAAAGTCTACCTAAGAGAGTGGCTATTGTCTCCCCAGCTAAGAGGAGAGTGACGTAGAGAGACACTCTTAACCTCCATGAGTAGCTGTGACTTCTCTCTTCTGTTGAAAATTTCCCTTCAGGTTGAAACAGAACAAGAAGGTAAGTAAGACAAGAACACAAGAAGCTTTACGCAGGAATTTTTGTTAGAATACTTACCATCATTGACGCTAAGATGGAGTTCTTGAGTTTCTGATTCTACTTCCATCATAGAAATCGAAGGGAGAAATATTTCAGGGAACAAGTAAAGATGATGTGTTGCTTAACTTATATAACAGGCAAATGCATATGCATAAATTATTCTTTTATAAACAATATTGGTATTACTTTATAGTTTCTATTAATATTATATAGTTTTTTAATCAATAAGTACAATATGGATATAATTTGTGCTATCTATTACCCAAAACGGCGCTCTTGGAATGAATCATCTTCTCCATTTTTGTCGGATTAAATCTTTTAACTAACCAAATTATTTTACCTAACGCCCTAACCAGTATTTCCTATTTATTATATTTCTTTTATGATTAGCCAAGATTTTTCCTTAGGGTACTATCAATTTTATCTACAGGCAAAAGTCTCAAACTTAATATGACCCATATGAAGAAAAACTTGTCCCAAAATAAAACACAGAAGTTAATTACAAGAGAAACTTCAAGATGATGAACTGATGATGGTTATGGTGATGATGATTAGTGACATGGAGGTGGAATTTGAGTTCCGATGTAATTAGCTCTAACATTTCTACAAGAAGAAGAAACAGCTTCATATTCTCTGTTTCTGCTCTGTTTTCTTCCTCCTTCAGAAGAAGAAAGATCAAGATGAACATTCTCTAATTACACTTTCTTACATGGCATTCCTCTGCTACAATGCAGCTGCACCGCGACCCTCGACGATGATGTACCTCTTATGTTCTTGAAGTATATCTCACTCAGTTTCACCTTCGACGGTACCTGCCACAACAAAATGAATCAAAACATTGCTGTCGGATCCGTTTCACTGAAAAACAATCTTCACTAAATTATTCAATGTCACTCATAGATCGACCACTTTGGTTCTTATGTTCTTGAAGTTATATGTCACTATAAGGTACCTAAAAAATGTAATCTAGCTGGTAATTTGAACCCCCAAAAAATGCTTAAAACCGGCACTAACAACCGTTTAATCTTGACTCTTAAGAAACTAGATAGGTAGAGATTAAGTTCTAATTTTGTTGAAGTTATGTCAATCTAAAGTGAAAATGAAAATGTAATGTTGATGACATGATCTTAAGTAACTTACAAAGGCTGATTAATTAGTTCACACCTTTTATACTCAATTCACTTGTTCTCTTAACCGATAATATGACCTGAAAACAATGCTAAACCGGAGCTAATCACTGTTTAATCTTCCAAAACTAGAGAAGTAGCTAGAGATTTACGTGTTAAGGAGACTCACATTTGAAGCGCAAGAAGAGAAAAGACAATAAGACTGATCAATGATGATTGGATTAGTCACATTATTCATAGTAATGTTTTCAAAAGTCATGTTGGTAGCTGCACCTAAACCAGGAGAATTAGCCCAAGTTTTGATCCTTATCCCATTCGTCGTACTGCTCATTTTGCAATCCCTCACCACAAGTCCCTTCACATCTTTCTCATTTGGATATTTCCCTAAACTCCCAACGCTTCAAACACAAGAAAACAAACCGTTTAACAAACTCTACAGCAATAACAGTTACAAAAAAGCGGTTTTGTTACATTTTTACCTTATACCATGTCCTGGTCCACATTTGATACTTGTAATTGTAATCTGAGAATTTCCTTGTCCTAGGGAAACACAATCATCTCCAGTTGCGATATGTGAACGCGAAAAATAAACATTTGAGCTGTGTTCGATGTGGATGCCATCAGTGTTAGGACTATCAGAAGGAGCAGTGATGTTAAGTCTTGTGTCTTTGAAATCTCTACACTCTACTAATGCTATGTGAAAGAACTTGCTATTCACTGAGCTTATCCTTCTTACAACTGTTCTATTCATCCCCACAAACTTCAAACTCTGAAATCAACAACACGGTTTCGATTCATTTACTTTAACAAGAAGATCAAATTCAATGTTGTTTTGAGTTTTCTTCTCACTGTTGGGAGGCATTTGCAGTTAGAATCAGAAGTACAGTTATTAAACGGCCAAACTAAAGCGCCTTGGCCATCAAATGTTCCACCTCCTGTAAGAGTTAAGCCATTGATCCATCCGAACTCAATCCAACCACCACCTGATCTGTACTTTGACAGATCAGTTGATGCCTTGAGATGACCCTAAATTCAGTTACGTGAATAGCAAGAAAACATTAACCAAACACACAACAAAGACAGATTTAAAGAGATAATGGAGAGTTTGAATTTACCTTAACTCGGACAATGAGATTGGTTACAATACTGCAAGGACCAGAGAATCTAAGAGGACCAACAGAGAATTGACCTCTTGGGATTATAAAATGTACAGAGCTTGAAGATGATTTACATGCCTTGTCCCATGCTGCTACAAAAGCCTTTAAAACATCAATTAATCAGCTGAATCTTGTTACTAAATAGATAATCTACAAAATATAAGAAATAAAAACACAGATCTGTAGTAAAAAAAAACCTTGGTGTGGTCTCTATGGTCATTAGCTCGAGCACCAAAGCTAAGAACATTGACAAGAAAAACAGAGGTTTTGTCTACTCTGTCTCGCAGGCTCATGTTTTCTGCTTCAGAAGAAGATGATATAATGAAGATGAAGAAGAAAAGTTTCAGGTAACAAAAATTCTCCATCTCGATGTACATAAACATACTCTGCTGCTCCTGAGATTGAAAACTGCTTTTGAGAGTTCTCGAAAGTTTATTTTATCTTTATAAAACTGTAAATAAAAGAAAATGATTTTTATACTTTGTTAACCGTTTTTTTACTTCCCACGTTGCTTCCTTTTTTTTTTCTAAACACTTTATTAATAATCATAGCCAATATCACGAATAACAAACGATATTATTCAGTATGCAGAAATTACAAATAAAAAATTATTACATAAGTAGATATAGTAAAAAATATATATCAAAAAAGTGAATTTGACGATGCTTTATGTAGATAAGCTTTATTTGCTAACGGATAACTGAATTTCGTTATTTTTTTTCTTCATCTTCGATCTTTCTCTGATGCGACTTGTGTGTGGGAATAACACTTTTTGGTTAAGTTTCCATATTGCACACCACATAACAAAACCCGATGCTTCCGATAATAGTTCTGAAATAACGACATTATGATACCAGATCTTCCGTATCAAAGTCATTTTGAAATTTTTTGACTTTATGTTTTTATCGACTTGATTCGATAAAAACAATACTCCTTCAAACGATTGGCCCTTGTTAGTTTCTCCAAAGCCGATGATGCCATGATCAAAAACTCAAATTACATCTCCACACCATACAATAGAGAGTGATGAAAATCTCCAATAGCGTCACTTCAATCTCATACCAATTACGATTAATTGGTTAAAAATGAAGAGCAAACACTATCAGAGATATGATACCGGCAACACCTTGGACACCGGAAAAATGATCTACAAGTGGAAAGGATAACTCGACAACCATTTGCAAAAAAATTTGTGAGAGAGAACACAAATTTAGCCAACCAAAACCCCCCACAATTTCAATCACTTGTATAGCGAAGCATCGAGAGTGATTTCTGGGTTGGTTTGTATGTGAATCAAATCTAAAATATATAAAAAGAGAAAAGATTGCAATGAATAAAATAAATAAGAGAAAATAACTTCTTTGGGATCTATTTTCTGATAATATGAATCACAAATTCTCTCTATTCCTTGAGTGAACGTTGAAATTGGAAAACAACATAGAAGGATTTGCTTGGAACTGATATAAAACTATGCAATTCATGATCAATCGATTCAAAAAAAATTTGCACTCTTTCAATCTCTTCTTAGAAGAGAGAGAAGAGAACAGTTTTCTTTCTCTAGCTTTTTAAAACTTCTAAAACTGTTAATGTTGATATGCTTCCTTTTTTCTCTAAGTCTATTAGAGTGGGTAAAATTATGTTTTATTTTCTTCTGAACCAGATAAAAATAATACATAAAAAATCTGAATTATCAATTTAAATTAAATTATTGTTTTGCAAAAAAAAAATGTCATGAGTAGTTGAATGTTATAAAAGAAATATTTTTTTTATTATAGTCATATTCGTTTTATTTTTTAGAAGATAAAAAACTTACAAATATGAAAATTAAGTAGTAGAGATATTTAATATATTTTTTGTTCTCACTTTTCACTATTGTCTTCCGTCTTTTTATATTAAAATATTAATAGCAATATGCCAATATAAAATGAGAGATTTTTTTAACAAAATTTTAGGAAAATGTAGCTAGTTAGCCTGTAGACATATATTTTTTATAAGTATGATTACAATATCAAAACAGATATAATCATGGTATGTATTATTTTTTTAATATGTTTGCAATTAGTGCAATATCTTTTCAAATTCTTTTGTTAATTTTTAATTACTTTTTTATTGTTAATATCATGACTTCTATCTATATTAAACTCGTTCAAATGTTTTAGGTGATAAATTTTTTTATATTATTATATATACAATAATATATTTAAGAATATTAATAACCTCTATTTCTTGGTTTAGCCAGAAACAATTTGATTTATTTTATTAACTTACAGTAACCAAGAAATTACGTAACTAATAACTTATTTGTGGGATATTTTTTATGTTAATTGTATAGAATTTCACGTAAATACACGACTTGTACTATACACCTTTAAAAGACCGTTATAATTATGAGTAAGATTATTTATGTCCACTTATACTTAATATGTTGTTAATTAATAATCTTGACACTTTTTTTGTTAAATATAACGTTGACAGTTTGACACTTAAGTTGACGTGCGTAAACGTTGGAATGTATTGTATCTGTCATTTAAATAAGAAGAGACGTATCAAAGTTGTATGAAGAGTATAGTATATAAACACATTTACCAGTAAACCTAATTATTGACTGAGAAGATTGATGATTTGATACATATCATATACTTTAAGCAATTATATTCACTATACAATGTGTTAGTCAAAAAGGAGCTGCTAAAAATTAGAACAATAATATATCCTAATAGACTAAAGTACAGTTCCCTATTAACTATACGTTTGCCAAATTTACTCTATAGCTTTCATACCGTGGTTATAGTTAGCTCTAATCTATTCAGTTTTGCCAGATTTAGATTCGAATGTAGTATTGGTAAAGTGGTTTTTAACCGGTTTATCGTATAAATTTATTGTGCATAGCATTTTAGGATCGAATTTACAAGGATTATAAATTACATGCTAAAGATTCGAGATACAAAGTAATATAGTTCAAAATAGATTTGAGTTTTATAAATAACGAAATGACAGAAAGTGAATTCAAAAAGAAAAACAAAGAAAAACATTCTACCATAAATTCTACTATCATAAAGATGAACTAACAAATAAACAATGATGTAAGAGGTAGAATTAAACACCATTCTATAACATAATTATGATCAATCCACTTCCATGACACTAACTTCATTAATTATCTAATCATCGATAACTTTCGATAGCAATTAAATAGTCAATAAACATTAAATAACAATTCCAATAAGTTCACTAAACACTGTAATCATCAACTTCAGTTTGCTAGATATATATAGCTTATAAAAAGTTTGGTTCAAATATTTCATCGAACACTTTTCGAGCGTCTCCGGGCGTGAATTGCCTAAACTCTATATTTTGATATATTAATTCAAAACTAGCATTATGATCAACCTAAATGAAGGATCTAACACTAGTCAACCTAAACAATCATCATCTAACCATCAATTCATTTTAATTGAACATTACTCATGTTCCAACTAAAAGACTAACAACAGATAAAAGAAAATGATAAACATGGATTTACAAAGATAGAAGTGAAGAATCTTTCGTTACAGTTACATAATATGATAAATATCAATTCAAAACATATAAAGAGAGTTTGGATATCAAAACCAACTCTAGAGAGAAGAAAACTTAGGTTTAGAGGTTTTTTAGACAAGTATTTATATGGAGGAAACAAAATCTGAGTCAACCCAACTTAAATCAAGTCAAACCCACAGCAAAAACCGGTCCAACAGTCACATGAAACCGATGGAGAAGACCGCTACCTTCCCGCGGTGTGGTCTCACCGCTAGCTCCGGCCGCTGCAAGCTCGCGGTGTCTTCATACCGCTAGCAACTGCTCGCAAAAATTCCAAATTCATTTTGTCGAGTCTTCACCAGTGGCATGATGCCGCTACACGTGACCGCTCTTCTTCAACGATGTTGCCTCCCCGCATGCACTTTTGGCCTCTGCACTCTACCGAGGTCACAATCCCGCAACACTTGCCCGCCAAACACTCTGATCTTTCATCAAATCTTCTCTTTGCTTAATTTAAATCTCCTCATCCAAGTTACATGTATCACAATCACCTACAAAAACTTAAAAACTGCAAAATAATATATATATATATATATATATATATTTTGATCTTAAAATATATAGTAATGCAAAAATGAGAGTAAAATGCATTTCTAGATGATGCAAAATAAAATGAAAATTAATCAAAACAAAGATATAAACACATGTAAAAACCATGCATATCTAAGTATTTTGTGTGAAACTATGAGTTATGTCTACACGTGTAACATTTTGCATGAACCCATGAGTTTGTACTCAACTACAAATATTTCTATAATATCCAGAAGTTTTTGGTTTTCATGATGACACAATCAATCGGTTATTGGCAATTTTTACTCTCCTATAGTTTTTTTTTGGGTCAACACTCTCCTATAGTTAGAAACGATATCTATAGGTCCAAAATGGTTTCAATGCCTAGATTTTGTATTCGGTCCATCTTGGAGAAGTATTTGAAAATGACATTCCGCCATTAGATTATGATTTAAATTCTTCCTTAAGATTGACATAGCAAAATTGATTTTCTTTTTTGATAAAGCAAAATTGATTTTCTTTAGATGGAAAATTCATTAATAATTTAAAACGGAGCTTTCTAGACTTGTATGTGTGTGTATGTATAATGCTTTTCGTATCATTATAGTTGTCTAGGGACTAGGGGGTTTGGCAATTACTTGATTCTCCCGGAAGATCTTTTATAACTTTGCTTCTCTTTCTAACATTCTGGTTTCTTTTTGTTTTTGTTAGGTGACTATTGATAACGACCCCTTCAATCATTATCACGAGATTTGTTTGCATATATATAATCAAATTAATATATTACTGAAAATATTAAAATACTAAATAAATATTCTATCTAATAAAAAAAATTTCGTATGAGTCGATATATGATTGGAGTTTTCTTTTATTTTTGCTCGGGTAGTCCTTGTTCCTTTACTCACGGACTCATCAATTCCACGTCTACAATTGTTTGTGTTGAAATATATTTTTTAGTTCACCATTCAGAGTATATGGCGAGAACAGAATAGAAGACGTCATGAGAGACACCTATTCCATCCTCAAAACTTACGGGTATAATTAACAAAAACGTTTGAAATCGTTTTAGTACAATGAGAGACTTATCGAATTATGAGGAGGGTTACGATATTGGTTTCAAACCCATAACAATTTACTTCCACACAAGCTGCTATTTTGTATAGCTTTCAACATTTTTGGTTATATGAAGCATTTGTTGTAAAACAGTTTTTTTATGAATATAATTTTACATTCATATAAAAATAAATAAATGATGAATATAATTTTACATCCATAAAAAAACAAATAAACCCGACTAATCTTGTGGTGAACTGACTCAGCATAATTAAGGCAAGACACCAAGTTAAGTTTAGACCGAAGCCCAGTCTCGTCTACCAAAAAATACTATAACTTTGTTTCTAGTGGAAATTAAACTCAGAGCAAAAAAAATCTATACTCGTTTCCCAAAATAATTTGCTAAGAAAAGACGACAAATTTGACGAATGGACTTGATATAAATAAAGGAAGGATTTATTTACATACAGATTATGTTTTTAAAAATTGCTAAACATTTTTGCGAGCATACATTAGCTTTGGAAGAACTATATGTCAAACGTGATTTTAATTTTTGGCTCTAGTGATAGCATGTTCAAGTTTCTTTTTCAAAAAAACTCTAATTCAAAATTTGCGAGTGATATTGTGAAAATAAAAAGTATGTGGCAAAACACCTAAACCTTTTAGAAACGTCTTCCAAAATCATTACTGTGTTTGAAGTGATTTTATACGAATTGAGTAGGATAATTGATCTTCATGAACAGATACAACAGATTAGAGATTGGACATATCAGTTGAATTTCAAAATCGAATTTAATTTTCAAATAGGAAAATGAAGTTACATCAGAGCGCGCATGTTGCAGTTCAGAAAGCTACATGATGTATGATGCTCTCATGAATCATATTATTGAGATAATATTAATCATTCATTTCATGCATTCAGCTAAATTCGGGTATATGACATAAATGCGCTCCTAAATAGTATATCCATCTATATACATATATATACGATGATCCGGTGATCCGCATGTATATATAAAAACAAATACTATATTTTCAGAATTTTGTTATTGTTTTTTGTCATAAAATACATTTACATGGATCCATTAATTCTCTGAGCATTGTAAAATCTCCTCTCTCGGTTTCTACAATAGTATTTTCAGTAGGAATATACTATTATTGGATGAAAATTTGGATTTAAAAATATTTATTTTATCAACCATAAACAGTCCGGTTCAAGTTCAATTATATTGAGTCTTAGTTGCTACTTAGCTGGATTTAGCATAACTGATTACTAGTCTAATACTACATTGTAAGTTAGCTACACGTTTACAAGTTTTTCAAGAGATATCCCATTCTCTGAGGTTATTCTTCGTCTTCGTCTTCTCCCCCCTCTTTCATTCATTCTTCTTCTTCAATCCTTCATTCATTCTTATAAATTCTGAGGTTTAATATAATATATATACATATTAGTTCAAGAGAATAATTTTATAATGTTTTTTCTCTTATTTTTATTACTCGTTTCTGGAATTTAAATATTATTTTCAGATTTAATGGCAGGGGTAATATTAGTGGTCCATATAGCCTATATATGTTTCCATACGTGTGTGGATAAGATAGAAAGCAGAAGCAGTCATATCTTTCTTCGGGTCCATTCTCTTATGACACAAGCAAGAACTCAACTTGTTTTGTTTTTGATCACTTTTCACACATATTTATATAATATATATATATATATATTCGTCGTCCACAACTTGTATAAACCTTTTAAATCTAGCACCGTTATATCAAATTTTCAATTATAAGTTCTTCATCTCATGTGAGCCTCTTATTCTTTTAACAAGTGTAGACTAATTCTCATAAATTGTGAAAGTTTGAATATTCTTGAAATTTGAAATGATCAACCACAATTTAAATCAATAAGAAATTATATATTTAAGTTTCCCAAAAAGCGTATTTATATATATATTCAACATGTGGGAGATCTATCCTAGCTAGAGTTATGTCTTTTTCGCTTCTACATATGATAGTACACATTACACGAGATAATGAAATAAAACTTACCAAAAGAAGAAAATATGATTTTACAAAACTGAAGAGGAAAAATATATCTAACGTTAACACACTAACAACCATCATTAGAAATAATCCAACCCCGATTTCTGTCTCATTCTCTCATGAAAAACTATGTACATGCAAATAAGAGAGACGTAATAAGATCTTAAGTTACATATAAATTGGAATGTTTATCTCTCTCTCTCTCTATAAATATATATATATATAGGTAGTATATATGAGTGTATATATGTAGTTATAACAATGATCGATCAAGGCTCTTGTTTGAAGAAAATGGAAGGAAAAATCTCCCTCAAGAGCTCATATTCACCCCCATGATGATACTCTTGATGCATACTAGGGTTTGCATTCACATTTTGTCCATACCCGTAATCCAAAGCCACCGCCGCAGCACCACCGGTAGTATAAGCTGACGACCGAAACATATTATGTGCAAAGCTTCTAGGAGTCATGAGGTCAGCGGCGGAAAACATAGCAGCCGCGGCCGAACTTCCCCGGAGATTAGTCGGGATCGGGTGGTTGTGTTGACCCTCGTAAGTTGTAATCACAACGGTTGGATCTTGGAACGATCTCTCCACTCGTTTCTTCACGTTGCACCTTTGCGTCGTGCATCTATAGTAACTCCTATTTTTTCATTTGCATTTGCGAATATTAGTTTCAATATTATGTTTTACATTTTTTCAAACAAAAAATGTAAGGTCTGGTCAAAAGAGATTATAGACTATATATAGGCTTATACAACTTCATAAAAAAAGAGAAAAAAATCTAATTATACCTTGGATAAGGGCTGTTTTTGACGGCTTTTTGGCCGTATTTTCTCCATCTATAACCATCTTCAAGATGATCAACTTCACTTTTAGTCATAAACGAGACTCGTGGCTCTCTTTGTTTCTTCACCTCGTTCTTTTTTGTTTTCCCTCTGAAATCATGCACTATAATATTAGTGACATACTAGACAATATTACTAAACGAGACCATCATGTGATATTCCGTATTTAGTTATTTTTAATATAACCTGAGGATCTAAACAGAAACTCATACTAATCTTGGGGATCTAGAAACTGGAAGGGTATATTTCATATTATTTCATAAAAATATCTACATGGCTTACACTTTTTTGGAATTTTGATCTTCTTCACCTCCATTTCCAGCTAACTCTAGTTTCCTCCGGATCTTGACGGAATCTTCGCCGGGATGATCAGCCTCACTAGAGGAAGAAGATGCAGAAACCCTAGTTGCAGTCTCGGTGCTTACACCACCATTGATGACGTCATTAGTAACATCTCGGTTCGATTCTTGATCGATCGAAGAGTTAAAAACCTCTGAGGAAGAAGGAGAAAGACCAAAATTTTTCTGAAGTAGAGACTCATACGCTGCTGGAGAACTTTGGAGGCAATCAGTGAAGGAGTAAGAAGATGGATCAAAACTCGTGTTTCCATAAGAAGATGGAGCTGAAGTAGGCAGATTCATCATTTCATACAAAGAAAACGATGAAGGGTATTGATGGTTGTAGAGATCTCTGGTTTCGTTAGACATGGTGAAGAACAATGAAGAAAAAAAGTAAAGAAGATAAAGAAGAAAAGAGGAGAAAAACCTTTTAGGTTTGGGGATTAGGTTTTTTTCCTAAGCTAGATTGGTGCTTGGACTTTAATTGGGTCTTCGTCTCGTATTTATGCATTTTGAAACTCCAAAAGGAAGAGAGAGAGAAAGAGAGTGAAATAATAATGTGATTTTTGGAAAGAAGTTAATTAAGTAAAACTTTATAATGGGATATAATTCAATGGTAGGCCTGTGTATCCGTCCGTAGTCGTGTTAGTACTTGTATTTTTCTATTAATTATAAAACAAACATTTTCTCAATATTAAATTGTTTTCTTATTTTTTAAAAAAATGTTTTTTCTGTTACAAGATTTCATTTTAATTTAGTAGTTCATTAATTTCTTACGTTTAAGTTTATCAGTAAAATTTCGAATGTAATATAAAAACATAACAAAATCTGCATTTTATATTGTTTTACCAATCAAATGTTGAGGTTTGCCCAAAAAAATGACAAATAAATTTTTAACGAACAATGTGAAAGATAAGCAAGTTAATGTAGGGTTGTTTAAAAGTGCATTCTTTTAAGAAAATGTATATATTCAACAAATGAGATATAATGTGAATATTAATTTTTATTTACGATATAATTATAGGCCTTTGAATGCCTTTTTATTTCTGGAAATAATAACTTATATAAAAGCTAAGTTGACAAAATAGAGCTGCAAAAGTGGCTTCTAGCGAGGAAACATACTTAGCTTCTGTATTTTTCAATGCATAATTCCTGTTTATCTTTTTTCAACTCCGAAATTATTTATACTGCAAGCCCTTGTACAATAGTAAATATAATTCTCTCCTCTTAATCTACTTTTATTTTTCCACATTTGATAAACATTCAAAAATTTGGGTTCTTTTGGTGTGCTGCCTTGTTTATGGGGCCAAAAAAGTAAGACATGAATTCTCACCTTCAGTTTCTTTCCACTATACACGTGGTACAGTGGACGGACGTGAGATCACGCGCTACGACGAAGCGCGTGGAGGAAGGCGATGTAATTGAAGAAGTCTTACTGGAAACCGGAAACAGTCAGTCAGCGGTCGCTTTGTGTGAAGAACGAAGGAAACGATAAAAAGCTTAAAGAGATTATTTTTCTAAAAGAAAAAATAATATTTTTTTAGAGTATTAGGCAGCCACATGTAAATACTGGCACCGGCATTTGACCGTCGCCGACACATGACTCGGCACGTGCTAGACTGATCCTCTCTTCGTCTTCCCTTACTACTTTCACGAACCTTAATAAGTGCATTTTCAAATTCCTAGTCAAGAGGCAATTATTTAGACCCTACATTTTCTTGGGTATAAAATATAAATATATGAATATTTCATATTTCAATTTTTAATAAACTTAACAATAATGTAATAGTTTGACCCCAAAAGCTCATATAACAATATAATATTCAAGGAAAATTTGTTGTATGTGGGACTTATAGTGACGTAGCTAAGTGGAGTGGATCGTTACTTACGCTGACGGATAAATGAGATCATCATTACGCTGCTACATTTTCTTTTCACATTAAAACTTTCTCTTGGCAAGTAAAGGAGCATCTAAAGGAATAGTATATCAAGGAAAAGATGGTCAAACCTATAGTATTTAAATTATGTAAATGTGTAAACTATGGTAACGCTATCTTTATCTACAATAGATAATCGTACAAATTTATTTGCGATATTTATGGCGAAGTTATGAACCGTACGCTAGATTTTTTAACCGACATGACAGATGAGAAGGGGGGACATACATCAACTTTAATGTGGTCAAAGTAAAATATTTTCAATATACATCACCCTTAAAAAATAGAAGAAGATAAAAACAAAAACATCTTCGAAGAATTCGTTTTAATCAAAGAAAATTTGATATTTCATGGTCTAGTGTCACAATCCATTTCTTTGGTAGGTGAAGGGTTCAACTCTTTCTCTTCACGTTCCTACATCGATTTTTATTTTTTTGCGTCACGGCTAACTTTTTGGGTTACGTTTGATAATCTCTACATAATAACTAGAATGTTTTGGATGGTCCGGCATTACATATACATACCTCATAGAGTGATAGCAACTATGATATACTCCTATATCTTAATTTAATTTTTAAATAAGGAATCGAAGGACTATGCTTTCGTGTATAGTGATTTTTAATTTTTCTCAATGAAAAAAGTTAAACAATAATTCCATGTTTCTAACGCTTTTTGGTCAAAACAAACTATGATGAAAAACTTTTTTGATGAAACAATGGTACTAATCTAGTAATCTTTTGTCGAAATTATGCGAATAATTCTCGATGAACCAAAAGAGACATTAATTACTCATTTGACCAAAACATCATATCTTATTATTCTTAATTTGGTCAAAACTGCAATTATATAAATTTCAACATTCTATTGCAAATAATTGTACTATCTGCTTGATGTCAAAAATAAAATTAAAAAAGTGGTAGTTTTTGCTTGTCGTGCCTATCCACATAAATGTATACTAAGTAGATATACAAAATCACATCTATAGTTTAATTTTGGCACAAACTGGACGCCCCAATTGGTGCCTAATCGTTTGCGATGTCGTATCCATAAAGCTTCATTTGAATATAGCCCACATTTAATAAAGTTCTTCTTTACTTACTTAATGCGATTTTTTTGTTTCCTAATTACCCTAAGTTAGACCATTTGTAACTTTGTAACATATAAAGAAAAATATCATTTAAGGCATACAATTAAAAAATGAATATTTTAATTATGAATTTTTGAAATCTCATTTAAATGTCAAAGTTTTTATTGATAATCAAATTAAATAACAAAATTTTGTTGAGTCGATAAAAAAATGCATGTTGTTACAGAATATTACGATGGAGTTAACTTGCTCTTAAGAATAAGTTAAAGTTATGTCTTTTTGGTTGAATCAACAAAAATTTGTTATTTAATTTAAAAGTCAATAAAAAATTTGGTTTTAAATAACAATTGTAAGTTTATGATTAAAACATCAATTTTTTTGAAAGTTCATGTTTTTTGGATATTTTTTTTTCATAAAGTTAAGTGTTAGTGAAAGGATATTGAATTTACAACATTTATAACAAATAAAAATAGGTTAAGAACATGTTGTTAAGTGTTATTTATTTTTACTGTTTTGAATTAACAGTTCTAAAATTAAATATTTAGTTGCTCTTCCATATAGTTAATTTATAGTTATCGAAATTCTAATTAAATCGAATAAATAAAATTATTTTAAAAATATTTTTCTAATTTTCATTACTATTTTTTCGTTTTTAGTAAAAAATATTATAAATTCTATTTAAGTTTAGCTAATTTTTTTAAAAAATAAAATAAAAAATGGAAACAATTGTAAACTTTAATTTTGAATTGATTCAATCAAATTTTTAGTTTTGATCTTAGGATTGCCTAAGTTAAAAAACTTATCATAAATTATGAAATTACTGTTTCAAACCACTCGAATGTATAAAAATTTAGATTTCACCAATTAATCTTCGAAATCTTTTTAACTTAAAAGAACAAAAGATAACCTTGATCGATGTAGAAACTGAGGTAGAACTATCTGAATCTGCAGAGACCTTACCTCGTGAGTGTTAAGGACGAATCAGATGAAAACAATTGTAAACAATTGTAAATAATTGTAAAAAAAATTTAAAATAAAATAAAATATAGAAATAATTGTAAATTTTAAAATATGAAATGCATTATTTAGAAAAAAAAATTTAACTGGAAAAAAAAGAAATTAAATTGATATTCTTACAAAATATTAGTGACACCTATAAAATTTTAAATTTTATTTAACATGTATTTTATTATGGAAAATATGTTTTAACGACAGAATTAAAAAAAAACTATTTGAAAAAAGGATTTTGTTATTAACTTTAAAAAATATTATTTGACATGGATTTATCCATATTAATTTGTTTAAAGATAATTAATATATATTATTGGATTAACAATATAATTATTTTTATTTATATTATTTCGAAAAAATAAAAATATAATTTTAATAAATAAAAAATAATAATTTATATAAAATATTATTTAAATAATAAATTTTTATTAACTTTTAAATTAAATAATAATTTTTTATTGATTTGGTTAAGATGATATAACGTTAACTTACCATTAAAAATAAGTTAATTATGTTGGTATGTAATGCCTTTTTTGCCAAATAAACTAAAGTTTGGTATTTAAATAATATTTCGAAAAAAATTATGATTAAAAGTTTACATTTTAAAGTTCATGTCTTTAAGTGATATTTTTCCTATATATATAATATAATATAAAGAAACATTTGCTATATCAGCACGTATACACGTATAACTGTATCTGTCTGCAGTTGAAATGTCTGACCCATTTTGGGGATATGTGCCTAACTTTTAAAGATGTTATAAAGTAAAAACAATTTCTAGTAAACACATTATTGTTATTTTTATATTAGTAAAATTTAAAACGTAGAATGAAATTGTTGACTTTAGCCTTAAAATAGAATAATAGTTGGGGCAGGTTTGTTGTTAGGTGTGTTTATTATTATTGTGGTAACATATATTATATAATCTACATGAATAAAAAGGAATCTCTTGTATTTTCTGTTCTTTCACACACATTCCCTTTCTGAAAATTAAGTTGGTAGAGCCGAATTTTCTAAACAATAATAACATCCTGTTTGAATAAACTTATCAAGAAATAAGAAAATAAATTGGTCGTGTTAAAAGAAAAGAAGAAGAAAATACATTTTACGTTAACTGATATTAGGAAATCAATAATGTTAGGTCTCTACATGCATGATCGATTACATTTTGACTACTAATAAAATTTCTGGTTAATTGGAATATAACTAATTTGACATACTGATAAATTATCAGTGATAATATAACAGTAAAAATCTTTTTACATTGTGAAATAAGAAAACTCATTCGAATTTTCAGGACAAAATTGATCTCGAAATAAAAAGTTAACTGTTTTATTTCATTCCGGACCTGAAAAACTTCGAGCAAACCTGATCCACCAAGTTTATATACATTGAGTCCATGTAACTATTGTCTCTAACTATCATATCTGCAAAAATTACAGAATTCATTAAAATCTCTGATTTAGACGAGAAACATATCTGTCCATCGTACCAAAGTAAACCGATGACATAACCATTTGGCAACACATCAAACCGGTTAAGAAAACCCAAATCCTCATAATGTTTGGTGATAGGGTAGGGTGAATTTTGGTGATGTGAAGCAGTGAATCCTGCTTAAACAATTATGTAAGACAAGATCAAAGACATAATATCGGCCCAAACTGGTTTAAGTAAACCGGAATTTGAACTCCTCATCACATCATTACCATCATGAGCATCGTTGATCAGGATGTAATTTGCAACTGTAAACTAAACTAGAACCAAAATGTTGCAGATGATCAATTGCCACTGCTACTGTCCAAGAGATCTAAAAGAGTAATCTTTCCGTTGCTGCATCGGTCAAGTTTGTCAAACTGTTTGGAGATTGGAATTATGTCCTTATCGGTTATTTTCTCCATCTCCTTCAGTTTGTATATCACATACTCTGCTTTACTGCAAACACCAAAAACCCAGAAAGATATCTCAGATTTGAGTTTGCAAGCAAAGCATTTGAGCATATGTTAAATCCAAAAATGCCACTAAGCCTCCCTCTCTCAGTTGAAAACATCATAATCTAGATTGTCACAATGACAAAATAACAAATGCTTTGGCATCTCACATTCACAGACATCCATCTTAGTGTAAGAACATATATTATGTTCTTGCAAAAAAGAAAAGATTTATGAAAAGAAGTCCAGAAGATGTATTAACTCATGAATCTAACACCTTCAAGATTCTAATAAACTTAAGAGCTAGGAATGTTTTCGTTTTCAAAGATCCTCTACACGAACGAAATTGGAAAGACTAATATCACAGAAAAGCATAAAATTTAAGGATATCACAAATGGATATTTTAACAAACCTAAGGATCACACAGTTAATTTTCGGAAATCGGTTTAAGATTCATAAAAACCTTAATGTCAATTGTCAAAGCATATAAAATGGATAGGGAAGTGAGTCAAAATACCTCACACAGCCATTGTTATCAATATCTGCAGCAAAAAACTGGGAGACAGACATTGTCTCGCAAAGCACTTTCTTCGCCCGTTCCCTATTCCTCTTATCCACTCTCGCCTCAGCCAAGTACAAAAAAGCCCGAGCCACAGCTAACGTAGACACAAGCAGCCACACAGCAGCGAAAAGCCTACCGGGCAATGTCTTAAAAGCCCGATCTCCATACCCAACAGTAGTAACCGACATAACCGAAAGATAAAACGAATCCAACCACCCGATTTTCTCAATGTAATGCATTATCCCAACACCAACACCAATGCACAAAACCACAACACCCAATGCCAAACCCACTTTCAACCTAATCCTCATTCTCCCTTTCTTCACATCGATTATATACGATCTCGCCTTATCCGGCTCATCTCTCCGCTTAGCAGAGTCTAACATATAGCTTTCTTGAAGATCAAGAACATAAGAGACCATCCCACTAAGCAAAATATCAATGAAACCAAACCCCACAAGCACAAACATGATTGAGAACAGCTTAGTAACCACGCTGTTTGGAGTGATATCTCCATAACCAATCGTACACATTGTAACGATACAAAAGTATAATCCATCAACTACAGGATGTGTTTGATTCACAACGTAGTGATCACGATTGACCCAATAGATAAGCACACCAAAGGAGAGATACACAACGAGAAGAGCAAAAGCTTGTCTTACTACAGATCGTGACGTCTCTGTGGGATCTTTTGGACGAATTGGGTGATGAAGATCATTGATTACTGCCATTGCTGGTGCTGTTTTGGATCGGTGAAGTGCGTGGCCGTGAGATTGATTCGAATTGTTGTCGGAAAGCCATTGTTCTGGTTGTTGTTGTTGTGGTGGGAGGAGAGGTTCTAGTGTTGAGGAATCGGAGAATGGACTAACTCCGGCGGCGGCGGAGGAGGAAGATGACGGTGAAGGTTTCTGAGAGATGGAATCGATGAATTGAGATGAATCTCGCGGTGAGCGTGAGAAAGGTCCGAAGATTAAACGGTCTTTGAACTCCGATGGTGTCATCGGCATCGGAATAGGAATCGCCACTTGGTAATCTTCAGGTAATGGAAATAGAAGCTGTGGAGGTTTTTTCAATCTAGGGCTATTAGTAAAGTATTCAAGCAATGGGTCCTTATTGTTGTTGTTACCGTCGTTGGCCATAGTGGGTTGTTTTTTGCCGGTAAGCCGGAAAATTGTAAAACCGGGAGTGGTTTTTCCAATTGAGGTTACTAAATTATCGGAAAATTGTTTCTGATTTTTGATATAAACGCGGCGCTTTTAGGGATTTGAACCGAAGAGAAGGTAAGAGGTGAGGCGAAAAACGTGGGAAAAAAGGAAGAAGCTTTATCACAAAGGATCCAAGTAGAAGCAGAAATGGCGCTTTCTAAGTTTCTTGTGGCTTACATTTTTTGAGAAGATATCAAGTTTTTATTTAGTATTCATTACGTTAAATATGATATGAATGCTATTAGGCAAAATAAAATTATAGAAACATTACTGTATAAAGCATATAATATAGTATTATTGCAATAATATGGCATCTTCTTCAGTAATACTATATTCAGATGCTTTTTTTAGAAGACTAGATGCACAAAATACATATGCTGACTGATATTTGAATTGGTTTTCTTGTAACTATTTGAAAAATATGCCCTTATTAAGTCTAAATTGAGTTTGGACTCCTTCATTATTTTTGATTTTACTCTAACTTACGAAAACTTAGCTATAACGATTGATATGTCTACACTATATTAATTTGTTTTTTTTTTCTATCACTCGATCGAGCAACGTTTTAAAACCACTAATACTTTTTATCAAAAGTTTTTGATTTACATCAACTTTGATATTTAAAGTCGACAGTAATGGTTTGAATCCTTTGATGTAATATTTGAATTGGTTTTCTTGTGACGATTTAGCCATTAGGTAGTAAATTTTTATATGTAACTAATAACTAATAAATATGAAAATGCATTGGATAAGATAGCCGCGTGTAAATTTAAAGTTTCTCTCATTAAGTCTGTATTTATGTACATAGGCTTCAGTCTGGGTGAGATAGATTAAATTTAAATTACACGGGTCAAGTTGTAAAGTTTGAATACTATAAACACCTCCACTTAATCAAAAGGTGTCAAGTGTCAACTATGTTTGACAAAACGGCACGGCGTCTCTTCATATTATTAAACACAAAGACGACTTGATATTTGGAGCTGAGAAAAGATAAAACGGCAAGATGTGTCGTTTTCTCAACAAATCTCACACAACGTGGTTTCCCGCATTAGATAAGTAAAGCTCTATTTAACTATCCAATTAATTATGTGTAGACTAGTACCAAACATGTAAACATGATTAGCTGTCGTTATAGCTAATTAAAGTTTTTTTGAACCTTGTGGTTAAATTTAGTCTCGATTAAACCCATATACTGCAAGTTAACCGTAGTTAGCTAGGACAAACCAAGGTCAACTAAAGGATACAAGCCCGTCCAAGACCATTCCAGACAAAACGATCTTTAATAAAAAGTTTGGTCTAATATAGTATGTCAAGATTGAGGAGTTAAAAAGAGTAAAAGGGTAAGAGATGAGACAAAAGAAACAATCAGAGTTTTTAGTAATACAAAGAAGGGTTAGCAAGTAAACAAAGCTAGTCATTCAGGGTCTCTCACGAAACCCCTCATAAGACCTTACCCTGAACCACAAACACACAACACCACCCTTTTCACACCTCCGAATCGTCCCTAGCTGCTAAGGAAACAGACATACGAATAAGGGGAAAGAAGGATTTGATTGTTTGCTTCTGATCAGTAGTTGTTGGGCCATAACTGTTGTTGGCTTTGTTTAGACGCATCTCTAGCGTTTTGTTGTTGTTGGTGTTGGTGATGGAGCTGGTCTAATGACATTCCAGCTTGTGAATGGTAAGGACTGACATAGCCATGTCCTCCAATATGCTGTTGTTGAGACGGCTGCTGCTGCTGCTGCTGCAATTGTTGAGCTTGACGAAAACCAGGAGGCTGCTGATTCTGAAGACCCGGGAAGCTGTAATATCCGCTTCCTGGAACCACTCGCGAGTTGGGTTGTTGTCCTTGATGCCATGCTGCCGAGTTTTCGTTCTGTGGATCAAATAACAAAAAAAGAAACCTACAGGTTAAGGTTTGCAAAACAGAGATGGGCACAAATAACACACAATACAAAAATTTTAACTGAAATTTGTATAAAAACCCAGTCCGAACCAAATAAACCTTAACCAGCCAAAACCAAACCGCAATCAAATCAAAAACATGGAACTTTCTTATTAATACAATTTTAACTGAAAATATATTATTTCTGTTTTTAGTTATCTATCTATTTATCCAAAACAAACTAACCAGAAACCAAACTCAGCTGATTTTCTTAAAACCAAACAATTCTAAACAAAAATCCAAATCTAGTTAGGTATAAACCAAACTAAGCCAAACCTATGCGAAATCGAACCGGCACAAAAATTCGGTTTACTCCATTATAAAACTCTTCCGCCGACTAAACCAAGAAAACCGAACAGAACCAAAATTTCAAATGCTCACACCAACAACATCAAAATATGAGACGAATTTCATGGTTTACCTGCTGCTGAAGTGATGCCAAGTGATTGCTATCTTTAAACTGTGAGTTCAACACATCTTCATAAGAGTTTGCAGCACTAGTGGGATTCAAAGGGAAGTTGTTACTTGAGGCAGCGGCACCTCCAAACCCGTAGGCAGAGGGCATAGGAGCAGAAGGAGCGGTTGCTTGAGTTTTGTATTGCGGAAGCATACCAGGTAAAGACTGATGGTTACCAGCAGGAAACTGCTGAAAGCCTGAAGGCAAGTAAGGGTTGTAACTCTGCATGAATTGATAGCTTATCAAATTACCATAAGGCCCTAGCGCCATCCCAGGCTGATGAGAGTATGGGTTTAAGGCAAGGTGTTGTGCAAGAGCTGCTGCTTGTTGTCCTGCACTTGGCATTGCGTTTTGAGGAGACATACTCCCAGCTCTTAGTGCCTGCCAATTTTTTTTTGTAAGAAATGATATTAGAGGAAAGCTTGAAATAGGTTTATATGGAAGAAAAAAGGGAATTTGGCCACCTCGGCCATCGAAATTGATGGACCGCTAAGTGAAGAGGGAGTAGCAGTGTTGTATTTCGTTGGGAAAGGCGAGTAGTGAAGATTGGATTCTCTTGCATCTTGAATGCCATGAATGCCTGATGGAAGCAGAGTATTGGGTAACGAACTCGTATATCCTTGCTGCTGAACATTATGAAAAAAAGAAAAGACACAGAGATGGTTAAGAATAATTTAGGATTGTGTAAAGACTTTTAAGGATAAATAGTGCCTTCTTTTACCATTACGTTGGGGTAGGTATCGAGATTCTGCATTTGGGGATTTGTTTCTGATGGAGGATTCAACTGTTGGTTGTTTTCAAATGCATAATCTGCAGAAGACGAAAACTTATACTGATGACCTTCTTCTTGAGGAGGTTCATGTTGCACTGCTTCCGTCTCAGAATCCGTGGTAGATTGGTAATTCTGGCCACTTGAATCAATTTGATAGGACGCTTGTTCATTAGTAGTAACAATTCTCCGCTGTTCTTCTTCCTCTCCACAGAAGTTAATGTCCGGATGTCTGAATGATGAATCATCCTCTGGTTCTAGTGGTTCATCTAAGTTATCACTCAAGCCACTAGCTTGACCAGATCCTATCCCGGAGCCAAAACTACCAAACATTAGGTGCGAGCATTCCGAGGTATGGACTTGCAGGTGATTGGGGATTATCACCGCAGGTTTGTCTTCTTTTGGTAATGCTTCTTGCTCTTCTTCATTGTCAATAGTAAGTTGCTCAAAAGTGGTCGCAGCAGATGCGGAAACATCTTCGGCTGAAAATAGTGGGAAAACGAAACAGACCTCAAAAAAACATGGACAAAGAGGAAGAAAGAGCTAAAATCAAAACTCTCAGAGAATTAAAATCTCACCTCCGTTTCCTTCATAAGAATGTCTCTCCGCTTTGTTGTTATTTTCATCGTCACATACCGAGGATTCTCTAGAATCATCGTCAAGCAAGTTTCTGCTTGACACTGAAGCAGGTGAAATGTGATCCGCATCAGGAGGAGACCCAACTTCATTTTTTTTTGCTTCATCGTGGTGGTCATCCAAATGAGTCTCATCCAGATGTTGAGATTCACTAAATTGCTTGGCGGAAATCTTAGAGTCAGCAGATGGTTTCAAGACATTGGCTGAAGGATAAGAAATATCTTGCTTCTCAATTGAAGGCCATTCATCCTTCAAAGGGGCTTTACTTCCACTCTCTTGAGCCTCTGATGAACGAGGCAAAACGACATTCTTCTGCTGGTTAGGCTTACCCATTTTCACAATTTCAGCCAAAGTTTTTTGCCCAGGGTTAGCATTGACCCAAGCAGATTGATAGGCAGGAGTAGGCAGCGAAGACGAAGTAACAGTCTCACTCAGCTCTATTGGTGCTTTCTTGACTTCAGAACTTGCAGGAACACTGCAAAGCAAAGAAGATACTAAGATAGCACAAAATAGTGACATTTAAAAACAAATCAGATACCAACCAAAAGAACACATGAAGGGACGAACCTGTTTGATGGAGGTTGACGTCCAAGAACACCAGATGATAAAGAAGAGCCAGTCCAATGATTACGAGCTCCGTTTTCTCTTCTGTTTGGAGGTACACCTTGACCACTTCCCGTCTCTGAACCAAAATCCAGTAACAACTTTATACATTTTATGAGATTACCAAAACCACAACCAACAAAAGAAAAAGAGAAAAACTCTCTCTAGCAAAATTTGCATCTTATTACCATTAGAGTTATACTTGTTTCCGCCTCCTCGAGAGGTGTTGTAACTATCACTGAAGCTTCTAGCTCCACGATTTGGGATGTTACGCGTCCACGAGTCTGCATGGTCTTTGGTCTAACCAAAGAGGCAAATAAGACAACAAGAAAATCATCATCAATTAGTATCTGAAACTCGAGTAGTTGGAATTTAGATGTAACAATCTGCCTAACTAAATTAGTTGGTGTTTCCTGTTATCTACAAACCTCTTTCTTCTTGTCTCGTTTGCTCTTCACCTCATGAAATGTATCTGAAATTTTTTTTAACAAAGCAGCATTATAAGAAACTGAAATTTAACACATAATCAATAGCTTCAGCACCCAAAAAACATACATAAGAGAAAGCAAAAAAAAAGCAAAATAAACTGATTTTTATGTTCTTACCCGAAACAGGTACCAAATGGAAATTCAACCAAATCCCAAAAATTTACTATTTCAAGAAACGTAAGGAGAAAAGTAAAGTTCTGACATTCTCTTACACAAGTTTTAACATGATTAAAAACAAAAACAATATATTCTTCAGAAACTTAAGAAAAAACTCTGGAGAAACCCTTTTAAAGTTTTGATTTTTATGCTCTTCTACTTCCACTAAACAAAATTCGAAGCTAAAACCCAAAAACAAAAGCCAGAAAAAAATTTAGGGAAGCTTGAAGAAAGAAACCTTGAGAAAGGAGACGACTAACAGCTTCATCAGGATCCATATCGCACTCCACAAGCATCGCATAGATCTCTAACTCAGAAGAGTTCACGATCTCTTTCAAACTCTGAACAACCTTTCTCTTAGACGCCGGAACACCCGCGTTTGCGTTACTAACGCCGCCTCCGCCACCGCCTCGACCGCCCATTATTTCTCTCTCCGGATTACCGGAAAATACGAATCAGATCTGAAATGTAAATTTCTTCGACTTAAAAAACCTTCTCGAGCTCTCCACAGTCACGATTCTACACACGAAATAGGATTCTCGATATCACTCTCTCTCCTTCTCGGCTTTGAGTATTGGAAAAAGAAAAGAAAAAACTCTTTTTATTTTGTTTTGCTCTTTGGGTTTGGGGCTAATGGTTTTGGGAAAAAAGTAAAAGATTCAAATTTTTGGAAAGTTATGTAATGAAAAATGGAAAATTTAGAGATAAAATATTTGACAAAATTGACAGATTTTCTTTTGGTAGGTTAATTACTTTTTACAGGTATTTAATAACTTTATATAAAAAAATCAGATTTCGTTTAAAGACAATTAAATGTTTGGATAATGATGAAGTAAATTTACATATTTTAGAACAGTTTTAGAAGTCTTAAAAATAACTGAGATTTGAATTTTAGATTCGAGAATGAACTCCACGCGCTAAGATAAACGCGTGGAGAGTAAGAATCTGAGAGTTTTTAATGATTGAATAATGGGAATACTGGATAAGGACGCCTTTTGGGGGCCTACTTGGTAAAGCAAGCGTATTATGGGCCTAAGCCCATTAACCTAAGGGTGAGTAGAACTTTAAACGTGGCATTGTTTAATTGGTTGAAAACCGCCCACCAAAAGATTTGATCGTAGCCGTCACTTTTCGTCCAATAAGAAAACGTTATAAGCTACTCTGATTTGTGGAAACTAGGTTGAGAAAAAAACCAGAGAGGTGAAAAGAAAAAAACAAAACTTCTGCTTCCTCAGGTTGGTCTTCTTCTTCCTCAACTCAATCGAAATTTTTGTTTTTCTCTGCAGTTTACAGTTTTTAATTTTTTTACTGTTTCTTTGCTTTCTTCTTTGGTGTTTGACTTTAGATTTATCATTCCGTGATTGTTTTATGTAAATGATATGTTTTTTTTTTGGTTAGAGTAAATGATTGAGTTTCTTAAACACCTGCAATATTCAATCCTGGATTATAAATTTCTTCGGTTGTTATGACTAATTTAGCTTTAGATTTCATTTTTATGATTGGTTTTTTCGGTTGACTTGTGCTGGAGAAGAGTTTGTGGTAAGATATAATTATGTTCATTTGAATTATGCTTCTTCTCTTTTTTTAATGTGGTTTTTGGTTTTGCATTCGAATTGTTCTCATCAATATTCTAGTTTTACTGGAATTGGAACTTTAGTGTGGTTTCTTTGTATAGACTATAGAGTCCATGTGATCTGGTTACGTCTCATTATTAGGAAAACGGATATTTTTTTTAATATAAATTACGGTTTTCTAGAGCTTTTCTGAAGTAATGGTGTACTCGGTTCTGTCTTCATTGAGACAATTTTCATGTGTATCTGCATCCAACTGTGTCTATGTACGGTATTTTAATTGTTGTGCGGCCTAGGCTAATAATCAAGCTGGCTGATTGTAAATTGACTTGGTTTTGTAGCATCTGCTGCTGGCTCAATCTCTAGAGTTTATACAGTTCCTTTGCAGCTCATGTGCTTTATCCGAGGTCGCTATAGTTTGATAGACAGTGCAAATGCCATTTTTGAAAATGAAGGGCAAGATAAGCAAGGACTCGTCAAGAGAAAAAAGGCTTACCTATATTTTGGTGTTTGTAAGAAACCTACTACTAGGATTTCGGAGAGAATGGAACACTTGGCCACTGCTACTCAACAATGAGCGACAAAATATAGGTAACCCTTGTTTCTTGAATGGTACACATAGGTCTATTTTGATTTAGTCACCCATTGAATCATGATCTGCTCTTTGACTGATAATTTTTTTAAGTTTATTTTGTTCCTGGTGTATCTTTTTGTTTTAACTCAAGTAACTCTGTTCTGATGATGCTGTTGGTTTGTATAGGTTTGGATTTGTCTACTCGGGATGTTGAAACAAATGAACCCAAAGACCCACTAGTTGAAGACAGCTCTCAATCTCAGGCATATGCAGATCCCTTTGATGATTCTAAATCCGTCGAAAAAATGGTAGGTTTGATCATTGCTGAACAGAGCATGAAAGTTATGATTTTTAAATTCAGGGAAAGGTTATATATGGATGACTCATAAGAAACCAGGTAGTGATGTATGAGACTTGACTATGAAAAGCCATCAACTTTGGCATAACCTTGCTGAGAGCTTAAACGATGAAGGTCTTGATCCTGAAGAGTTGCTTGGTTGGAAAAAGATAGGTTTTTATTCTGATTTCCCATTTCAATTTTGTTTATAATTTGGCGAATTTGACATCTTCTTGGCTTGATTCTTATAAAGTTCCTCACTTTAGCCAATTGGGTTCTTTACACCATTGGTAGGTTCTTTTAGAGGCAATGTTAGTTTCATCGTGTTCCACGAATGGCTACTTTCTTGTAGATGATGATATAGTTCAGTGTATTGTTATTATCACTTCTGTTTGTTTAGAATTTGGTGAATACGACATCTTCTTGGCTTGATTCTTATGAAGTTCCTCACGTTAGCCAATTGGGTTCTTTACACCATTGTTAGGTTCTTTTAGAGGCAATGTTAGTTTCATCAGTGTTCCACGAATGTTGACTTTCTTGTAGATGATCATATATTCATATAGTTTAGTGTATTGTTAGCATCACTTCCGTTTGTTTAGAATTTGGCTAATATGATATCTTCTTGGCTTGATTCTTAAAAAGTTTTCCACTTTACACCACGTTCTTTTTGGCAATGTAAGTTTCATCATGTTCTACGAACGACGATTCTGTGTATTGTTATCATCTTTAGGAAGTTTGCTCAGTGGAAGGACCTCTCAGGAATGTATTGCTCTGAAACAAAAGGTTCGTGAGTTAACTGAAGCGGGGTGTTAAGAGCTGAATATTTGTCTAGTGCTGATTTGTTTCTAAAGGAGCATGCGGTACTTGTGGATAATGATAGCGAGGTTGGTTATATATTGAATTAGATTACTGGAAAAGTTTTTATGTATTTTTTGGAATGAAATGGTTTATAGATAAACATGATTTAAATATATTAATTATTACAAAACAAAATTATTTAAAAAATTAGTTTTTGAGTACTCTCCAAATTATTTTCGCTTTTTTTGGTAATTCGGCCGGACTTACCGTCAGACTCACGTCTAGCATAATCTCGAACCTTGGTTCTCTGGATTGAGAATCTCTTCTTGCCGTCATAGTTGAATAAACATATTTTTTGTTTTCGTTAACATTTACGTATTTGACCAAAAATTTTGAAAAGCCTAAGATTGACAAAATAAAAAAAAAGTTAAATCGGTGGTCACCTGACAAGACAATCTGTGCGTGGGGGAGAGAATGCAAGCTGAGTTAAAAAAACAAAAAAAGCATTGAATAACGAAAAACAAAACGTGAAAATAAGAATCTGATAAGTTAAAAATAAACGAATCCCAAAAATCAAAGATAAAAAAAAAAAAAAGTTTCCTTCTTTTTATTTTCTCAAGCAATGATACAGAATCAGCTTCTTCTTCTTCTTTTCTTCTGATCGAAGCTGACTCACTCCACACTTGCCTAAAGCTATGGGATTCGAGAGCTCTTCATCAGGTGCAAGCAACATGAAATCACTTGGAGATTCGAAACCTCAAAAATCCAATACTGCTCAATACTCTGTCGATGCTGGTCTCTTTGCTGATTTCGATCAATCCATTTACTCCGGCAAGTCTTTTAACTACTCCAAATCTATGATGTCACCTCACAATCACGTTCCTGATGAACAAATCACTGCTTATTTGTCTAATATCCAAAGAGGCGGTTTTGTTCAGCCCTTTGGTTGTTTGATTGCTGTGGAAGAAGCTAGTTTTAGGATACTTGGTGTTAGTGAGAACTGTATTGAGTTTCTTGGTTTGTTGTCTCTTGCTTCAACCTCTCAATGTGCTGAGTTAAATAACGTCAAGGGTTTGATTGGAATCGATGCAAGGACGCTTTTTTCGCCTTCTTCTGGAGCTTCTTTGTCTAAAGCTGCTTCCTTTACTCAGATTTCGTTGTTGAATCCTGTTTTGGTCCATTCTACGAAGACCCAGAAGCCTTTTTATGCTATACTTCACAGAATTGATGTAGGGATCGTGATTGATTTGGAGCCTGCAATATCTGGTGACCCGGCTTTGACGCTTGCAGGTGCTGTTCAGTCTCAGAAGCTCGCTGTTAAGGCGATTTCTAGGCTGCAGTCACTTCCTGGAGGAGATATTGGTGCTTTGTGTGATACTCTTGTGGAAGATGTTCAGAGACTTACTGGTTTTGATCGTGTTATGGTCTATCAGTTTCATGAAGATGATCATGGTGAAGTTATTTCTGAGATCAGAAGAACTGATTTGGAGCCTTACTTGGGTTTACATTATCCTGCAACGGATATTCCTCAGGCTGCTCGGTTCTTGTTTAAACAGAACCGTGTCAGAATTATTTGTGATTGCAATGCAATTCCAGTTAAGATTGTTCAGAGTGAGGAACTCAAGAGGCCACTTTGTTTAGTTAATTCTACTCTAAGAGCTCCGCATAGCTGCCACACGCAGTATATGGTGAATATGGGCTCTCTAGCTTCTCTTGTACTCGCAATTGTGGTAAAAGGCAAAGATTCTAGCAAGCTTTGGGGATTAGTCGTAGGTCATCATTGTTCTCCTACATACGTTCCATTCCCATTACGCTATGCTTGTGAGTTTCTGATGCAAGCATTTGGACTTCAGCTTCAAGTGGAGCTTCAGTTAGCATCACAGTTAGCCGAGAAGAAGGCTATGCGAACGCAGACCTTGTTGTGCGATATGCTTCTCCGTGATACTGTTTCGGCTATTGTGACACAATCACCGGGTATTATGGACCTTGTTAAATGTGATGGGGCTGCGTTGTATTACAAGGCGAAATGTTGGCTGGTTGGTGTTACTCCTAGTGAGTCACAAGTTAAAGACTTGGTGAATTGGCTGGTGGAGAATCACGGTGATGATTCGACGGGTTTAACAACTGATAGTTTGGTGGATGCGGGATACCCTGGTGCCATCTCACTTGGAGATGCGGTTTGTGGTGTGGCTGCCGCGGGAATTTCTTCAAAAGATTATTTACTTTGGTTCAGGTCCAATACTGCAAGTGCAATGAAATGGGGAGGAGCTAAACATCATCCAAATGATAAAGATGATGCCGGAAGAATGCATCCGAGGTCATCGTTCAAAGCGTTTCTTGAAGTTGCGAAGAGCAGGAGCTTGCCCTGGGAAATCTCTGAAATTGATGCTATTCATTCCCTGAGGCTTATAGTGCGCGAGTCGTTTACCAGCTCTAGGCCGGTATTGTCTGGTAATGTTGTGGCAAGAGATGCTACTGAGCTTACTTCTTTTGTGTGTGAAATGGTTAGGGTGATTGAAACCGCAACTGCGCCTATCTTTGGGGTTGATTCTTCTGGATGTATCAATGGTTGGAACAATAAAACCGCTGAAATTACAGGATTGCAAGCTAGTGAAGCCATGGGGAAGTCACTTGCCAATGAGATTGTTCAAGAGGAATCACGAGCAGCTCTTGAAAGTTTCATGTGCAAAGCCCTAAAAGGTGATAAAAACAAGATTTTCTTGATACAAGTTTCTTGTTAAGCTCTTCGAATGAGCTTTAGCGACTAACAAAAACATCGATTTGTTGTGTTATTAGGTGAGGAGGAGAAAAACGTAATGCTAAAACTGAGAAAGTTTGGTGACAACGATCATCCGGACTTTTCTTCTGATGTGTGTGTACTCGTTAACTCCTGCACGAGTCGGGATTATACAGAAAAAATCATCGGTGTCTGCTTTGTTGGTCAAGACATCACTAGTGAGAAAGAGATAACTGATAGATTCATTAGATTGCAAGGAGATTACAAGACTATTGTTCAAAGTTTAAATCCGTTGATTCCACCAATATTCGCCTCAGATGAGCATGCTTGTTGTTCAGAGTGGAACGCAGCCATGGAAAAGCTTACCGGATGGTCAAAACACGAGGTGATTGGGAAAATGCTACCCGGTGAAGTCTTTGGAGTTTTATGTAAAGTGAAATGCCAAGATTCGCTCACAAAGTTCTTGATCTCTCTGTACCAAGGAATAGCTGGTCATGATATTTCAGAGAGTTCACTGGTTGGGTTCTTTAATAAGGAAGGGAGGTACATAGAAGCATCCTTAACCACGAACAAGAGTACAGATGTCGAAGGGAAAGTTATAGGATGTTTCTTCTTCTTGCAGATTATCAGTCAAGATTCGGGTTTGAGCTGCCCTGAACTGAAAGAGAGCGCTCAAAGCCTCAACGAATTAACTTACATAAAGCAAGAAATCAAGAATCCTCTTAACGGTATCCGATTTGCACATAAGCTCCTTGAATCCTCAGAGATTTCAGAGAGCCAAAGGCAGTTTCTGGAGACTAGTGATGCTTGCGAGAAGCAGATGACGACAATAATCGAAGGAACAGACTTAAAAAGCATTGAGGAAGGGTAAAGCATAACATTTTGAATATTCATCTACTGCTGTTTTAATATTTTGAATCTGAAAATCAAAAGTTTTTTATGACATCAGCAAGGTTCAATTGGAAACAAAGGAATTTAAACTTGGAAACATCTTGGACACAGTCATTAGCCAAGTGATGATTTTGCTGAGAGAGAGGAACTCACAACTCAGGGTTGAAGTCGCTGAGGACATCAAAACTCTGCCTCTCTATGGTGACAGAGAAAAGCTTCAGCTCATTCTTGCTGATCTTCTGCGCAACATTGTGAATCATGCCCCGTTTCCAGATAGTTGGGTAGGAATCAATATCTCACCTGGCCACGAGCTTGCATGCGACAATGGTCACTATATCCATCTACAGTTCAGGTAAACATCAACAGAAACAACTGAAAAATGCAACCAAGGTTTTTTACAAACTCTGTATTTTGCTGATTCTGAGTGTTTCCAACTAAACAATGCAGCCGTTTTGCAGATTTTGAGTGTTTTTTACTTAACGTTCAATGTTTTATGATAGGATGATACATCCAGGGAAAGGACTTCCTTCAGAGATGCTAAGTGATATGTTTGATACTAGAGATGGTTGGGTCACACCTGATGGTTTAGGGCTTAAGCTTTCACGGAAACTGCTCGAGCAGATGAATGGTCGTGTAAGTTATGTCCACGAAGACGAACGATGTTTCTTTCTGGTGGATCTTCAAGTCAAGACAAGGTTAGGTGTTGAGACCAGAGGGACAGAGGCTGGTTCAAGCATAAAGTAGAAATTTTGAGTTACAAGGCATAGTAAAATTTAATGAATTTTGTCTTTCTACGGCTTGCATATGTATAATCGAATGTATCAATCGTTATTTATTACCAATAAGACGTGTCTTAACTATCCTTAATCCCTCTGTATATATTGTTGGAGAGATGATTCAACCGACCAAGAAAAAATAAAAAACACAACCATCAATCTACATAGATCAGAGAATCCTTTCTGATTCCTGAAACCAAAAAGCCAGAAGGACTCTGTTTCAATTCCCAAACTATAAACTTAACCGTAAAAAGCCAATCTTAACCTTAGAAAACCAGAAAATTCTCTAAAGCTGCTAAGCAGAACTGACTGTTGTTGTTCATCATCATTATCATCATCATCTCATCCTAAAAACTGATATTTACGCTGTAAACCAGATGCAATAATGGGATTCATTTGAGTCTCAGCTCCGATGCATGCTCTCGCTGGCAAGAGGATGAGCAACTGTTGAATTGGATGCTTCAAGCTGCAAATTCTGCAACATGATCAAGTCAGATATAGATGTACAAGTCAGCTAATTCATCAGCTAAACACACAGAACATATAAGTGATAATTTCAAGATCATCTATTTGTTGTAAGGGATTGTTTACCGGATAACTAGATTCTGATCCATCAAAGACAATAGGTTGGCATCGCCTGTCTTCGTTCATCAAGCTTGAGTTCTGAAAGTGAGCAATAAGGGCGGTTTTACCTTGGATCCGTGCATACGTCAAGGAAGCAACTTTCACACTGTTGAACTTATCCCATTTTTTTCCACTAAAAGCCTATGAAACAGATTAAACGTATAAGTCCATCCCCTAAATCTTCAATATCTCAGAAACAAAAGTACAGACTAAATCAGGTTTTGTACCTCGTACAATGCAATGATGAATTTAGGAGACACCATGTTGATAAATGCATAACCAACATTGCATTTATTCTGCACACAAGAAACAAAAAGAGAGAGAACATCATAGAATTCTGATCACGAGTTATCAAAGATTCAATACACAACCTAAGTGGTCTTTACCTTGAAATCAATAGGCAAATATAGAAAATCGTACGTTCCGCTGTTTTTCTCGTCGATGGCAGCTAACAACATATTCCGGGAATACCTGAGAACAAGGAAACAAATCAGTTCTTTCAGTTCCAACAACGGTAAACTAACTGGGCCATAGCAAAGGAGAACTCTTACTTATTAGGGATGTTTTTTATCATCAAGGTTGTCCGTGAATCTTCACCGCTCATAATCTTACTCAAGTCAAGCTGAAACTGATTCATCCTGTCGATTTGGTTAATGTTACTATCAAACTGTTGGCTCCATCCATCCTCCAATGGATCGTCAATGGAAGCCACTGTAGCAATAGGCCATGGGTAAGAGTCATTGCCTGTAAACAATTGACTACGCCTTGGAGAAGACAATATTTTGAAACTTGAAGAGCCAGTTTCACCCAAGTTTCTAAGAGCATTCATATTACCGCTTGCTCCTCGAAAAGCCACTGAACCCATTGATGAAGTTTCAGGGGACCTTGGGAAGAATCCAGATGGCGCAGATCCGACATGATGGTGCTGGTGGAGGGACCCGTTCTGAGCGGAGTAAGGAAACCTGTGACTTTTTCCGTGTGAAGAGAATGGATTCACAGGCCAGACTGAAGATTTAGGGCTTCCCCACAGAAATTCTGATCCAGATAATGTTTCCACGTGACCCGAGTTTGAGTTCAAAGAACCAAATGAGGACACAGATCCAAACGACTGCGGTTGCTGAAAGGCAGAAGATTTGTGGCTTGCATTATTATAGCTGCTACTTGAAAACAGGTGATCCAAGTGGCTAATCCTTCTTCCGTGGTCAATGTTCACCGACACAGGCTTTGTGAGGTTTGCTCCTCGAGAATGCAGAATTGAAGAAAATTCTGGGTAACGCATGCTTTTTGTTGGACTCGAGTTTCCAAATATTGGAGGCTTACTGAAACTTTGTAGAGGATGATCAATAGGGCTGTTATACCAGTAGTTCCCTGCAGGAGAGCTGGCTAAAGGCGACTCAACATGATTCAGGTAACTGCGGGAATCATCTTGCTCCAATTCCGGATTCATTTGAAGCATCATGCTGAAAAAAAAAAAAATTAATTCACAGTTTCTTCACAGTCAGTTGTAAGTATAAGTCAACTTACTTTCGACGAGCACCACCAGGACGACTGTGTTCAAGCTTTATACGTTTTCCAGCAATGTCAGTTCTGTTCAAAGCTTTTAGAGCTGCATCAGCTGATCTAACGTCAAAAAATTCAACAAATTTGTGATGCCTCTTATTTGGTGTTTCCCGTATCTGCTTTGTCAGAACAAATAACTTACACAAACGTTAACCATTATGCAGGTCTTGAGAGAAACCTAAACCTCAAAAAGAAAATAGAAACAACAAAAAGACGCATCACCTCTTTGATCTCGCCATAAGCTCCGAATATATTTTCGAGGTCTCTGTTGGAAACTGATGGAGCCAAGTTGAAAACCACAAGAGTTCCTTGATTAACATCTTTCTCCGATGGATTATCCTATAAAATGGAATAATTACGTATTAAAAAGAGAATGCAAGAATAATATATACATAATTAGAAGATTCAATAATATGAAACCTTAGGGATTGAGAAATGTATGTCAAGTTTCCTCCGTTTAAGCAGCTTGCTTTGTAATGCTCGCATCGCTGCTCTAGAAGAACGGATATCGTAATAAGATATCATTACAAATCCCCTGTGCTTGCATGCTGTATACAGAGTTCGGATATCTCCAAAGTGCTGCCAAGAATAGGAAAACAACCATAAAGATCCAATCTTTTACCACATAAACATTAGATTCATGGAATACAAAAGAGAACTTACCTCAAAGAGAGTTCGCAATTCGAAATCTTCAATGTTACTGTTAATATTCCGCACAAACAGAGTCCTTGAAGGATGTTCACCATAAGGATGTTCACCAGCAATGGATCCCACCCCATTTTGGAAAATGTTTTGAGGCATACCATTGTCAACGTTAGAATCAGCAAAACCCATTTTTGGGAAGCCCTTGTTTAGACTGTCATGTGGGTCAGTCTCCAATTCAAGACCTCCTCCGCTACCAAATAAATCATAATCTTCCAAGCCATCCAATGTAGCTGGCAATGCAGTTATGTTTAAATCATCCATTAGACCAGACAAAAGCAGTTCCTCATCATCAGGAAGCATGCTTCCGAGTGGATGTGATTCACGATCATCGAGCATGTTGCCAATGCCTCCATTGAAATGGTTTAATCCGGAAGCAATTTCATCAACAGGCTGATAGTAGCTCTCGCGAGGGTTGACTGCAAGGGGTAAAAGATTATAACATAATCCAATGTATGATGATATAAAGGCTATATAGGCCACTTGAAATACAGGTTTGAGTACATACAGTTTTGGTGTGGAAGAACAGGAAGAGAGCTTGAGAAAAGGGAGGCATCACTTGACGCATGGACACGATCAGATCTTGAAAAAGTTCCATTTGGGATATTCATTGCAAAACTATCAACTGAGACTGCAGTTCGATTAGTTTTGCTTCTACGCAACAACGACGAAAAAGGGGATTTTTCTTAAGCCCTGATGGAGGCAAATTATTAAAAGATGACTTCAATTGAGCAGAGAAATATTCAATGCAAATATCATTAACTTTGCCAAGTGGGATACAATTTTCAAAAACAGAGGATAAAAAACTCCATTAGCAATAACTAATGATTTCAACTAGTCCCCAAGGATTCAATATCCATAAACCCTAAACTTTGATTCCCTTGAGACTAAAACCTAATCAAAATCTAATTGGGATAAATCATCATCATCGAACAGTTACCATCAAGACCTATAATACTCGGTGCAGCTACAGCTAATTCAGAGAAATTGAAACAGAACAATCACAAGCAACTAAAGAGTTTTTTTTTAGCACAATCACTAACAAAATCATTGCCGCGAGAGCCAAAAGAATAAGAATATCAACTAGTTTAAAAATTGAAAACTTTTAAATATTTGGAACCAAAAAAAATCGAAATTTTGGCAGAAGAAGAAATAAACTTACTTTTTTTCTCACACGAATAGAGAAACCCTTTCTCTCTCCCTATTGTCGCTGTATATGTATATATATACACATTGTTAAATAACACAGAAAATATAATTTTTATTCCTTTTTTTTAGAACAAAGAATTCAAAGCATTAAAAGGAATCTTAATTGGATGGACGGAGAGAGAGTAATGAGCGGAGGGACGGCGAATGATTGAGTAACAAAGGACTAAGTGGCACGAAATTTCACTCTATTTTTTTTCTTTTTCTACTCCAACAAATTTAACCTTCTTTTGGAATCCGACAATATATCTTTTTTTTTTTTGTTCACTTGATAATTAGTCAACTAAGAGGGTGTGTTACTCTTATCTTTACTTTGCTAGACTTTGGATGACTTAAAAAATTGAGAATATAACAGATTTAATAAGACTTTTGTATTTCTTTAAAATTTGTGAAAGAGTTTGGCATATTTTCATAGATTTTTAAGTATCAATTTTTATAGAGTTATCTCTGATTCTTGTTGCAAAAGGAAAATTTGATTTTAGATTACAATGCATTACTAAAATTTAGTAAATATACTATTGAAGATGTTTTTTTGTAGAAGCATACAATTTCTAGGTTAAAATGGCGGAAAAAGAAATTATAGGGCCTATTAGTAACAATTTTCACTTTTGAGTATATAGAATTTTGATATAGACATTTTGGACTTTCACTTTAAATTTTTTGAAACTGATCGGTAAGTATTATGCGTGTAAAAATTATAATTTTAAATAATATAAATTATACTAAATTTAAACTTGGCAATAATATAATGATGAAAGTCATACAAATTACCATATTATTATAATCAAATTTAAATAATATAGAAGCATATAATTTTCTCTAAAACTGTATTTATCGATTTAATGATTGAATTTAGCCTGACTAGTATATCTACTAATATAGTAAAAGACTAACATAATTATTGTTGGAAAAATCTAAAGCTAAAAATATAAAAGTGGGGTAAACTGAGAAATAGAGGTTATTACTATTTTTAAATATATTATTGTATTTATAAAATAAAAAACTTTATCACCAAAAAATCTGAACAGTTTTAATATAGGATATGAATAATGAAAAGCAATAAACAGTTAAAAACATAATTTTTAAAAAAATATTGTACTAATTCCAAATATGTGGTTAGTATTGTAAAGATAATTTTTAAAATATATGTGTGTTGGAACATGACTTGAGAAATTAGTAGAAATTACGGTATGCCTTTAAAGACATTCTATGTTGCATTACTATCCTACTAGTCTAGATAAATATACAATAAAATTTTATAAATTAATAACTGCTATCAATTAATAAATTTCTTATGTTCTGACTTGGATCAGTATAATAATTAATATAATTCCATAAAATAATAAAATAATTTTTTTTTAAAATTGTATGTAAATATATGGTTGCATCAACATCACTAGTTAATAATCTATAGTTTATAAAAAAATTAACTAAGATAATTTAATCAAATTAATTCTATTTTTTTTATTCGTAAATTTTCATTTTGATTCAGAATTCGTCTCTGACGTGAAAACTGTCAAAAATTATAAATATGATAATTTTTTTTTAACGTGTAACTCTGTCATATCTGCATATCTTCTTCAACTTTTTTTTTTAAGATATTTTTTTTATTAGCAAAATTTCTAATAATTTTCAATTTTTTATTTAAGGTGGGAAACTTTTGATTCACTAGTAGATATTTTCATTTTAAAAATTATTATTTGTTTTTTAAAAAAGCCCAGAAAATAAATTCTGTTGGGCCAAAACTTGAGAGCCCAGTAAATACCCTAGGGTATGCCCTATAAAACAAAATTTAGGTTATTCTACAGTTTAACCGAGTCGCTCTGAGAGATCTTAGGAAGGAGCAAAAATGGCGGTCCCGTTGCTTACGAAGAAGGTCGTGAAGAAGAGGTCTGCTAAGTTCATCAGACCCCAGAGCGACCGTAGAATCACCGTTAAGGTAACCACTTTTCTCACTCAATTTCACTTGATTTGTACTTTTTTTTTTCTTTTTAGGTTTTTAGTTGATCAATCTCTGAAGTTTTAAACTTAGTAATGGAGGATATGATAATCAATTTGTCTCTGGTTTCACTCACTTATTGTTTCAGTTAGCTTAAGTTCTCTCATAAACAACATTCATTGTATTTGTGAATAGATTGATTTTGATTCTAGTTTTAGTTTTTAATTGAGTCTCCAGTGTCTTATTGACGAACAATTTGAGTGTGATTCATAAACAACTGTTATGTTTTGGAGAATCTTAGGTTTCTTGATATGTTTTGGGTTGATTTGGTTTTTGATCTCTCACATTTTACACATTGTGGTTGTGACTTCTCAGGAAAGTTGGAGGAGGCCAAAGGGTATTGATTCCAGAGTCCGAAGAAAGTTCAAAGGTGTCACTTTGATGCCCAATGTTGGTTACGGATCTGACAAGAAGACACGTCACTACCTTCCCAATGGATTCAAGAAGTTCGTTGTTCACAACACAAGTGAGCTCGAGCTATTGATGATGCACAACAGGACTTATTGTGCAGAGATTGCTCATAATGTCTCCACCAAGAAGAGGAAGGCTATTGTTGAGAGAGCTTCTCAGCTAGACATTGTTGTTTCCAACAAGTTTGGTAGGCTCCGTAGCCAAGAAGACGAGTGACCACTTGGGATATTTTAGTTGTTTCTGTTTTTGTTGCATTTGCCTTTTGTTATAAGACGATTTTTGTCAACTCTTTGTGTCTGGAGTGAAACAAATATGAGTTTTGGTTTTAGTATGAAACAGAGACTTAAGTTACGACCTTTCGGTAAAATTACCTCTGATTCATTACTTGTTAAAAGATTGAGCCTTTTGGGTCTGTATTTCTCAATTCTGTACGTTGGTGGACGATTTTGAGTGTTATGGCTTGTGGGTATGTGAAAAGCTTCGGCCTTTGAAACGTTATATAGAGACCCGATACTTCATTTGGAATAAGAATAGTTTCGTGGAAGCAGTCAATCTGTTCGACGAAATGCCTGTGAGAGATTATTTTATTAAAACTCACAAGTGCTCGTTTAAAGTTTGCTTGATTAATGGCTATTTAGAGTTGGACCGTGTAAAATGTTGGGTTATCTGATAGAACTGGCCTTCGCAATCATAGTCTCGTTGTAGTGAGTTTGATTGAAGCTACCTATCTCGCTACAGACAGCCTTCTTGAACTCACAGACAAAAGACTCCAGAGACATCTGAAAATCGCCAAATGGACCGTTGTATATGAACGGCATAGTTGTATACAATCTCACAGAGATTTTCAAATCTACGAAGAAGATACTTCCTTTGGTCAGACCTATGATTTACTTCACTGAAGCTTTTCTCAGATGCAATCATACTCTTGGAAGGGGTTATATGCGGTGTTCGCGATCTTTCTCTCATTCATATCTTGGAAGAAGAGACTGACAAACTCTCTGCTTTAAATTCAAAGATCGAAGATTGCAAAAGACAACTGAGGAAGATTGAAGTGGCGATCACAGAGACGGAGCAAAGTTGTTTGAATGCAATTTCGGAGTTTTCGACGAAAAATCTGGAGGAATCTTTCTTCATATTGTGGAACTCTCTGTTTCAATCAAAACGTGAGAGGGAAAGAGAAGTGACTCCAGATTCAGGTTGTAAAAAATTCCATTCTGACTCTGAGTCTCTATCCTCGAGTCAATAACCGGATTTTACTTTGTGCATAGTTTACGTGCGGCTTAAGAAATCAAGGGACAGAGATTGAATAGGAACATTGTTTGATTCTCTTTTTTTGCTTGAAAATGATCATATATTGTTGTAAGATTCATTTTTTGAATATTCTGTTATCAGTTACTTTTCTTAGTTTCAACTTAGAGAATAGTATTGGTTACTTAGGTTAAAGAGTAATGTATATTTTTGCTTCATACTAACTACTTAATGAAAATCTTCTTCATGTGCTCAAAAGTTTTAAGCTTTACCATAAAAGCTTCAACAACACCCACACACACACAGATTTTAAAAGTACTCTGCCTTGAAATGTAATGTTAGATAATCTGTTTCGTTTGCATTGGCTTGATTCCTATAATACAGCTTTTGTTTACTCTTTTTTTTTTTGTGTTTAGGAGTAACCAAATGGTTTCTAGAATGTTAACGTTGATGAGATTATAGAATGGCTCTTAAGAGATGAGATAGACTGCGAATTTTCCAAAATCTCCATTGATGCTGACGATTCGGTGTGCAAAGTGGAAGATGGTAACGATGTCGAGACTTTAGATGAGATGTTATCAACTATGCTTGGAGATGAAGATGAAAAGGTGAATAATACAGAACGTTGTGATCGGTATGATGAGCTTGTTGAAGAGATGTTAGAGGAGGTTGAGAAAGATCGAAGTTACTTAGAACAGATTAAAGAAGGTTATGTTTTTGGAGAGTTTCTTGAGAATCTGATAAGAGATAGAATGAGAGAGAACTCTGAGAAGGAAGAGAAGAAGGTTTCTTCATGGATCTCTAATGGAGAACCTGAGGTCGAAACTCGAGTTGCAGAAGAATAGAAGGAAGAAAAAACGGATGTTAAGGAGGAGAAGAAGATGACTCCAATGGTGGTCAAAATGGAGAGGTGTGAACAAGAATCAACTGTGGTGAAACGTGTTTGTTTCGAGTATCAAATACGATTGTATTTGATTGAGAAATTGAGAGAAAGAGATGAGAATCTGTGGAGAGGATAGTGAAAGCTGTGCGATATGGAGTGGAGCTTTCGTTTCTTGTGACGGAATTTATGTTTTGGATACCAAATAAGCTTGTTGCTACTGAAACTGAAAATTATGTGGTGTGTTTAAACCTATTTGGGGTTAATGAAGATGATATGGGTACAAGTGTAGTCATAGGAAAACTCCAGGAAGTCTCTGAGATACTGATTAGGAAGAAGGAGAACATCGAACATGATCTGAACCTTCCTGAATCTATTTTTCGGTATGGTGATTTGCTTCGTCTTTGCGCAGATGCAATTGAGTCTTGGGAAGGACTGTTTGGGCTCTGACTAGGAACCATTGTGAAAGAATCAAACTTCCTGATCTGGATTCTTTGTTTGAAGATTGCCAAAGAGTGTTGACGAAGATAGAGCTAAAGCTAGCAGAGATGAAGTAACAGGTATACAGATCGGTTTCTGCGGATATGACTCGCTTTCGAAGTCAGAAAGGTTTGATAGTTTGCTCAGACGAAAGCTTATGAGAAGGGTCAATGCTGATAATAGATTTGGGAGATCAGTGGTTGGTTCTTACGTAGTTGAGATATGGAAGTCTCTGTTTCATGCAGAGGCATTACAGGAGCAGTGGAATAAATGATTCGAGGCATGATTCAGGATTTTGAGTGTTCTTGGACCAGAAATTTGTTTCTAGATTTTGATTGGTGAATTTTGTGTAAAGTTTTGTTCTTTCTATAAATCAAAACAATATAGCTTCTTACACACGCTCCATACGAAATCAATAATAGACAAGGAAACGTACAGATCAAAACGAAAAACTAAAAAGAACTTTTAAGGACTTAGATAAAGAGTAGAAACTAGGACATTTCTGATCTGAAGACTACTAGAAGCTAAGTACTCTTTCATGTAAGAAAATTTGTGATTTGAGAGACCTTTATTGATCAAGTTACTGAATTTTTGACAGGTAAACAAGAGAAGAAACCGAGAATCCTTAGCTGTGATAACACTTCTGCAGCTTCTGAGTTTACAGGCAACCCTGTTTCTGCTATTAGATAGAATACAAAACTCATAACAACTTGAAAATATGTGATTTTCAGACAACAATGCAGGATTGAGGCTATTTTACTTGACACTACCATTAATGTATAGAGACTTTCTACAAAAAAATCTGAAAGAAATGCTTTAATATGGCTATTATCCATCCATAAACTAAGAATCATATATAGAATCATGAAGCTCACAAACAGAGTGATTATGCATCCAATAATGTTTAAGGAGGAAGGTAGAAGTTGGGGTTACCTGAGTTTATCTACTGGATCCTGTGGCCACATCAAACAAGCCACAGCAACTAAACCATGAGGTTCTTTGCGCAATTCCATGTGTTGGTAGCGCAGGAGCCTGAGAGAAAACTGAGTTTAGTCTTTTTGGTAACATAAGCAACAAAAAAAATGAACCAAATGGGTTAACAATAAAGACCTCTTCCTCCAGAGATATGACAACTTCAGACTCTCTGCTGCCTTCAGGAACACCTTTGGATTCTGGAAGAGGCGATGGTTTTGCCTCGCTTTCTTTCACATCAGAGTCGGTTGCACTTGAAGATGGCTGCATATTCTCATCAGATGCAAGAGAAACTTCAGCAGAAATCTCAGTTGGTTTAGACAAAGGTTTCTTATCAGCCTCGTTTGTAATTATTGTATCAACATGCGAGATTTCAATATGATCTCCAGATTTGAAATCACTAGGCATAGCTGACTCCATCAAACCAGTGTTCTCTACAATCACATTAGCAGTAGCTCCCATAAACGGAGCATCTCCAGCTATTGGCACAAGCTGATCCGGCACAGAACTCACAGTAATAACTTCAGAAACCAAATCACCAGTCTCCTTATTATCATCATCTATCTTCTTGACTTCCTTGGATTCATCATCCGAGCTGCTGCCGCTACTACTGCTACTACTGCTGCTACTAGAGCTCTTGTCATGATCATGGCTTGAATCAGTGATCTCTATCCGCTCATCGGTATCCTTTTCCATTCTCACAGCATCATTGCTCTCCTTTTCGCCTTGGCTTCTCGAATCTTGCACATCGGTTAACAAATACAATCAATTTCACTAACATAGTGACTATTCAACTCAAATCTAACTACCATCCAAATAATGAAACAAATAGTAAACAAATTTGAAACAGCTACTAATCAAATCAAAGCATCAATAAACAATTTCAATCATAATCATGAATCTGATAAACAAAACCAAAACTTCCCAAGTTTAAAACTTAGATTCAACCCAGATGAATTACGAAGCAGAACATGCTAAATTTAATAGAAAGATCATAAATTTTTAAACTTGGAAATCCCTAAATTTTGAGCCTAAAACCCCAAATCGAAACACATTAAAAGATAAAAATGAAGTAAGAAGTACCCATTTGTGTGGATTAATGAACACAAAACAATCAAAACCCAAACTTGAAGAAACTATAAAGAGAACAAAGTGAAAACTCAGATTCAAAGCGAAGCTAAGATAAACAAACACAAAAGGTCGCCTAAACGTGTGTATGATTGAATAATTGAGAAAACAGAGAGACAAGAATAAAAAAGCAAAAGAGAAAGTAATGGGGTTGTGAAATTTGGATAACCATAGTTGTTGGATTTGAGATTGATTTGAGTAGAAGAAGCTTCTTCTTCTTGCTTTTTCTTAGCAGCTTTCCTTTTCTTAGCACCTGAAGGCATGATTTTTTTTTTTGGGGGGATTTCTTGGTGGGGATCTCTACAGCTATGGCGGATCGTGGGTTGTCTCTTCTTCCCTTTCTCTCTGTAAAATAAGGAAAAATAAAAATGGCGTCTTTGTGTGAGAGATGTAAGTTCTTTTTAGTTTGCTAATCATCTTTTTCATAAATTGGTTTTAAGAATTTCTATTAGTACAGTAAATTTAAGTCCAAATTGGATTTTGTTTTAGGAAACCGAAAAATTTAAACAAATTTTTTGGTTTTTTAACAGTTAAATAAACGAAAGCCAACTAGTGCAGAAGTTGGTATATTAACTGATTAAGATAAATATAAATACAAAATGGCAGTAAGTTGATTTAGTTTCGTTTTGCTACATTAACCCTACTATAAGTAACTGATGATTAGAACTTAGAATTCACAATATTATATTGCAATTTAGGGTGATATTTTCCATTGAATTCATTACAGCAGTTGAGCCGGTTGCATTACTGAAGGATGTAGTAACACTAGTTTTGTTGAATATTTTTTTAAATATAAATAGAGCCAAAATTATATATTTATAAATAACATGGTAAATATCTCACTAAAGTTGTACATAGTTGGTAACATAGGAATTATATATAACGTTAATAAGAAAATAATAAAATATAGGTTGTCTTTTCAGATTATAATTATGTTATGGCAGTTAGGACAAATGATATGGGAGAGTGGGGACAATCAACAAATGGTTGTGTAGGTGGCCATGTCTGATGTATTTCGTTAATATAGTTTTATTATTTATCCCTCTGTTTATGCGAAATCATTTTGATAATTCATTATTCAATAATAATCGTCACATAAGGTCTGAACGCTCAGATTAACCGGACTGGATCGGTTCGGTTCAGTTTCAGATGTTCAATTCAATGTAAGCATTTGAACCGACCCGGCTCGACGCGCGTGCTCTGTGATTTCTCTGGAGGATCAGTGACATCCAGTCGAAGAAACATACATTTCTACAATCTTTGAATCAGATCTGATCTGTTCTGTCAGTTTCTGAGCTGGTCTGATTGAAGTGAGATTTCCTAATTCTTCTCAAAACCCTAAAGCTTGCCTCTTTTAGTAAATCAAGAGGAGAAGTGACAATGGATGCGTTTAGAAGACAAGCGAGTAAGCTCAGGGATCAAGTGGCGAAGCAACAATTGGTAATTCCATTTGTTTCTACATTTAGTTTCGAGTATTAATGATATTCAAATCTGCTAATTTTGGATAAAATCTGAAAACTTTTTTATGGGTTTTTCATGGTTTGATCTTGTAAGCTGTATGCCAATTTTAATGTTATCAGAATCGATGATGATTCAAGAAATTTGATTTTATATATTAGTATTATAGAGAGTTTGTTTGCTTACACAATTTTAGTGATGATTTGTGTTGGTGTGTTGTAATGGGGAATGTAGGCTGTGATCAAGCAATTCAGTGGGACTGGCTATGAAAGCTCAGATGTAATGGTGATTGATGAACTAGAAATGCAAAGGCATCATCAACTTGAGAAGCTTTACAGGTCTACTCGCTCTGCCAAGGTTATACTGAAATTGACTTGAGTCTTGAGTCTTGAGTCTGATCTCGTTGTGTATATGAGTGTATTGCTATGGGAGAAGGTTTCAATATGATTCAATCATCATAGTATAACATCCTCAATCATATGTTGTTGTTTTCAGGAGTTCCAGAGAGAGATCGTTAAAGCAGCTGAGGCATTTACTTCCATTGGTCTCAGACACATTGAAGCAGGTACTTATGAGTGACCGTTTTCTGTTGTCTATTTCTGTAGATGACACATTTTTTTTTTAATAATCTTTAAAATGTCAGGAACCAAGTTGGCTGAAGACTGCTGTAGATATGGAACCGAAAACAGTCAGAACATCGATGAGAATATTCTAGCTAAAGCTGCAGCTATATACGGTGATGCTCGAAAACATGTAGAGAAAGAACAAGAAGACTTTAATAAGCTTTTGGCTTCTCAGGTTTGGTTTGGATTATCTATTATAATCTTAGTATGTTGCTTAGAACTAAATCTAGAAGATAACAAAAGGAACCCTTTTTGGAATGCGTAAAGGTGTTGGATCCTCTTAGAGCTATGGTTGCTGGTTCTCCTCTTGAAGATGCCCGTCATCTTGCTCAACGTTACAGCCGCATGAGACAAGAAGCAGAGACACATGTAATCTTCTTAAAATCTCAGTTCTATGTTGATGTTAGCTATATTGTAATGTAAGTTAAAATTTTAAAGCAAAACAGGCAACGGAAGTTTCTAGAAGGCAAGCGCGTGTAAGAGAAGCTCCGATTCCAGAAAACGTGGCAAAGCTTCAACTAGCGGAAGCAAAGATGCAAGAGCTAAAAGCAAATATGGCGGTTCTCGGTAAAGAAGCAACTGCTGCATTGGCTGCTGTTGAATCACAGCAACACAGGCTCACTTTCCAGAGGCTTGTGGCTATGGTATGTTTTATATACACATTGGCTTTCATATTGTACGCTGATTACTGTTTTTACCATATCGCTTATTCTACTTAAGGTCGAAGGCGAAAAAAATTATCATCTAAGAATTGCAGCTGTACTCAGTGACATTGAAGCTGAGGTTAGTAATGGATGAATCTTTCTCAGATCTGATTCTCATCAAAAAGCTCACACTTTTGGCTTTATTGTGTTTCTTAGATGGTAACCGAGAAACAACACAAAGAATCTGCTCCTCCTGCGATTCCAACAGAGAACGGCTCAGAGAAAACATCGTACTTTCTAGCTGAAGTAAGTTATATCTTGCAAAATATCATCATAGCGTAATCTCAGAGAAAGAAAAGGACTCTTCATAAGCAACATATCTGTTATCGACAGGTGATTCATCCGTTTTCCGCTGCTTCAGAGAAAGAACTAGACTTGGACAAAGGAGATTACATCGTTGTTCGAAAGGTTCACATATTAGTCCTATAATAAAAAAAAAACTAATATATGTGATGAGCATGAAACTTAAGTCTCTTTTGTATTCTCAGGTGAGCCAAACCGGTTGGGCTGAAGGAGAATGCAAAGGCAAAGCTGGTTGGTTTCCTATGGCTTACATTGAGAAGCGACAGAGACTTCCCACTAACAACTTTGCTTCTGAAGTTTACTGAGTCTTTTCTTCTAAGATTTCATTTTTTACATTTGTGTCTGAAATACTTTTTTCTCTGTTCTGTCACTTCCCCCAAGAAATTACTACTCTTGTTCATATTTGTTTATCCAAAGTAGCTTTTACCTCCAAAAGATATTTTATTTGGTGTTTATTGAAGAGTGTTCTTTTTAAAAAAAAAACAGAAGCTTCAAGTGAAATCAATCCTACGAATTGCAGCACAAAATAGCAAAAAATATCTTAGTTTTGTATTTGTAATTTAACCACAAAGTATCATACACTTTCTATTTTTACCCAATTTCAAGGCTTCTACATTTGGAACCAACCCTCTTGAAATACAAATCCAATAAGTAAAAAGGATCTGTGTGTTTCAATTTTATGAGTTTAATATTTTAAAAATAGCGAATCGAAACCAAAATCTCTCTTCCTGGAAAAGAAAAACTCCCTCAATTTGCACTCATGTGCAGAGTAACAAGAGAAACATAAGCACCACCTGAAATCTTCATCAGCGTCTCATGCCTTCCCTTCTCAGCAATAACGCCGTTTTTCACAACAGCGATCACGTCTGCGTTCTTAATCGTCGTGAGCCGATGAGCCACAACTACAGTCGTTCGATTCACCATAATTCTATCAAGCGCATCCTGAACCACACGTTCAGATTCTGCATCCAACGCACTTGTTGCTTCATCAAGTAACAAAATCTTTGGATTTTTCAAGATCGCACGAGCAATCGCAATCCTCTGTTTCTGACCGCCTGATAACTGAACGCCGCGTTCTCCAACAGACGTTTCGTAACCTTGAGGCAATGAGCTGATGAAGTTATGTGCGTTTGCGGCTTGTGCAGCTGCTATAATCTCTTCCTCTGTAGCTCCACCGGTTTTACCATAAGCTATGTTTGATCTGATAGTCTCGTTGAACAAAATCGGTTCTTGACTAACCAAACCCATTTGTTGTCTTAACCAACTCAATTTAAATGTCTGAATTTCAACCTGATCGATTAAAATCTTGCCTGAATCCGGATTATAAAACCTTTCAATCATACTTATTACTGTCGATTTCCGGCTCCCGCTCTCTCCAACAAGTGCAACGGTCTGAAATATAACCAAAAATACAATCTTGAAGTGAATCCGATTTAAACCGATGAAAGAAAATGCTCTGTTTTTTACCTTCCCGGAAGGGATAGTCAAGCACAAATCTCGGAAAATCTGAACATCCGGCCGGATCGGATACCGGAAACTAACATGTCGGAATTCGATATCGCCATGAACGTTTTGTAACGTTGTACCTTCATCAGAGCTCGAATCGATTTTCGGTTTACTATCGAGAATATCGAAAATCGACGCTGCTGAGTCTTTAGCTTTGCTTGAATCAGGTGCCATAGCACTCGTTTGGGAAACTCCAATAGCCATAATCATCAATGCAAAGAAAACCTGTTATATCAAGTAGAAAAATACCTTATTAAGATCACTAAACCAAACCGAATCATAATAAAACCGGAAAGTTTGTTTTGTTCTTACCTTGAATACTTCACCAAATGTAGCTTTACCTAGTTCAACCAACCACGCACCACTAACGAAACATATAGCATTGATGCAATAGAGAAAAAAGAAAGAAGAACCAAAACCCGCACCGCTCCAAAGACCTAATCGAACACCGTCCTTCTTCGGTCCATCGCATTTCTGTTGGTATAAATCCATCACTTTTCCCTCTGCACAGAAAGATGCAACCGTTCTTATGCTGCTCACTGCATCATTCGCCACTTGACTCGCTTCTTCATACATCACCTAAACCGGGATTAACAAGATCAGTAATCTAAAACTAAACCGGGATGGAACCAAAAAATGTTACCATTTTTATACCTTAGCATCCGCGCTAAAACCAGTTAGGAACTTGGTTTGAAGATATCCTTGTGCTACAATAAACGGTGAGAGACCAAGAACTATGAGAGCTAGCATCCAATTCGCCGTAAAGGCTATTATTAACCCAGTGGTTACAGTAGCTATGTTCTGTACGATTAACGCCAACGCATCGCCTACCAAACTCCTCACTGTTGAAGCATCCGTAGACAACCTCGCTCCAATCGCACCGCTGAAACAAAACGCAAATAAATATCAAAAAATGAGGCCAAAGAAACATACAAAAGACGCGATTAGCGTTGGATTCAAAGATATTAGTAAACCTGGAATTTGATGTGTCATCGAACCAACTGATTTCTTGATGAACCACTTTATCAAATGACATTGATCGGATGCGTTTAATCAATTTCCCTCCAGCCACACCAAAGAAATAGTTTTGAATCAGTATCATGACGAAACTGGCTAAACCGAGAGCGACGTAAATCAGCGCCCAGAAACGTGAATCTTTCTTCAATGTTTTTGGTGGTTCGTAGAACATATTTATCGAGCTCGAAAGCAGTAAACCGAAGATAGGAAACAATGTTCCATGAACCATTGCAGCAATTGAACCAAGCAATAAAACCGGAATTTCCGGTTTGTTGAGGTGAGCAAGCCGTTTTAATGACACTTTCTTGTGCCTCACGGTTTTTTCCTCATCTTCGATCTCCTCAGTCTGGTTAACGCTCACTGCTCCCGGTATGAAGAAATTGGAAGTGAGAGAGAAAGAATGGCGACTACTCGATGAATTCCGGCTAACCGATCTTCTCATTGCCGATGATAACCTATGACTTCCTGATCTCTCGACATCTAAGCTCGTTTCAGGTCTCTCTGATTCGTTAGCTTCTTCAGTTGATCCTTCTTGAAGGCGAACCAGCTGTGAATAAGCTCCTTCGGGATCTTCAATCATCTCATCGTGAGTTCCTGTAAAATATTCATGATCGATTACTTATATTGCACGGTTTTATTTTCAAAATTAGTTACTTGCACAAGGTAACTTTTATACCTTTCTCAATAATTTTCCCATGGTGGACAACCGCGATTGTGTCGGCGGTTTTGATTGTGGTCAACCGGTGAGCGACCACGACAGTAGTCCGATTTGACATTAAGTTCACGAGCGCGTCTTGAACAATGCGTTCAGATTCTGCGTCTAGTGCACTTGTAGCTTCGTCTAAAAGCAAGATTTTAGGGTTTTTCAAAATCGCCCTAGCGATTGCTAGCCTCTGTTTCTGCCCGCCAGACATTTGCGTCCCGTGCTCTCCTACCATTGTATCCAAACCCTAATTTCATAGAGAATGTCGATTAAAACAAGCTCAACTTCCTCCGAATATAAGTTTTTGTATTGAAATTTAAAAGCACCTGTGGGAATTTGTCGATAAATTTAGTTGCAATAGTGAGCTCAATCGCAGTTCGAATCTCTTGATCAGTCGCGTCTTCTTTCCCATAAGCTATGTTCTCCTTTATTGTGGTAGCAAACAGCACTGGTTCTTGGCTAACCAAACCGATTTTGCTTCTTATCCATTTGAGCTGAAGTTTCTTCAAATCAATGTTGTCTATCAATACTTGTCCTGATTCTGGATCATAGAACCTCTCGATTAGACTGATAACAGTCGATTTTCCGCTTCCGCTCTGTCCCACAAAGCAACTGTTGTGCCGTTGGGTACAAAGAGCGAGAATCCGGCAAAGATCTGAACATCAGGCCTAGCCGGATACCTAAAGTAAACATCTTTAAGCTCAATGTCTCCTTTAATCTCCTCAAGAATCGAACCGCTCATGTCGTAAGCATCAATCTTTGGAGTCCTCTTGATCGTTTCGAACATTTTGAAAGCTGCGGCTCGTCCTGCAGCGAAAGAATTCAAACTCGGCGATGTTTGCCCTAACGACCTAACAACACGAGGTAGCTTGATGAACACGTATGATCATATGCAATGAGTTAAGTTTGAGGGTATATGATTTCTAACTCACATTCCTCCGGTTAAGACCGCGAAAATCACACTGATGACTTGTCCCCCATTGTAACCTTTCTCCATTATCAGCTTTGCACCATACCAAACCGCTAAAGCATAGCTGCAGAAGATCACTGCTAGCATTGTACCGAGACCTAGACCAGAGATCAAACCCTGTTGAACCATAGTCTTGTAAGCAATCTCGAGCTTCCTTTCATACTTTTCCGTTGCTTGTTTCTCTCCCGTAAACGCTACTACCTGAGGAAACAAAAATTGCGGTATTGAAAAACGCAGAGATTGATTTTTAGTAATGGAAAAAAGAAGAGGAGAAAACTCACTGTTCTAATGGCTCCAACGGTTTGTTCAACTACGTTTCCAGCCCCTGTATAAGCGACTTGACCACGACCAGCCATTCTAGACATGATCATTGACATGGCTCCACCTGCGATCACAATCAGAGGGATGCAACCAAGAAGAACGGACGCTAAACGCGGACCTTTATAAAACGCAATCCCGAATCCTCCAAAGAAAGTCATTACTAGTTGTATGAATTTTCCAACCTGTGCGTCAAAACCAACAAATTTTTCAATATCTTGTGTCGCAAGAAATCATTTGTTTGTGATTGAATTTAATTCAAGAAACCTTTTCTCCCATGGCGTCATGAATCAGAATTGTGTCTCCAGACATTCTTCCGATGACCTCTCCGGTGTTTGTCTCCGTATCGAAGTAGCCAATATCTTGTCTTAATATCGTTTTTAGGTATAAACCACGAATTGTGGCAGATTGACGTTCTCCAGTTACCATCCAACATGAAACCTCTGTTGAAAAATTTTTAGAAGAAAGTGTTAACTTGGAATACAAGTTAGGTCAAAAGAAACAGAGAATATAGCTTACGGAGGAAGGCGACTACACAAGCGTATACTGCAAGGTAAATAAACTTTACAGCAACCTGTAAAAGTCAGTAAGTTTGATGAATTAGCTACTTACTCAATTATTTTTCACGCCAAAAATCGAAAAACTAAAGTTGCATCCAATCTTTAACTTTAAAGTAAAGGCTAAATAAACACTATCTTTGTCTATATCTTCAAAACAAAGAAAACAGTAAACTCCGTTAATGTGTATTTATTTATAATGCAAATTACATGTAAGTATGTAACTCATAAAGAAATAAAGTAAAGTTAAATCAATCAATGTGATTTAAAGCATAAATTAAAAGGCGTTTACTATTTAAGTTACATCATAATCATAATTTTTTCTTATCTTTTTTTTGGCAGCATATAAAACTTTTTCAGTTCAAAGCTTAATACATTGAGACTTGGAAACAAAATAACTCGGTAACAAAATATCACAAATCATATATATTATTTAAGCAACTCTAAAAACAGTTTAACCAGCTATTACGTGTTATATTACATTTATTGTCATTGTATTTTTATAAAATTAAGACTAAACAAATTTATGCAACCAAAATCTAATTAAAATCAAAACAGAATCTTTTAAATAATTATTAGTTTCTAAAAAATAAAAATTATTTTCTCTCTCCTAATAAATATAAACGAAAAATTTAAATTAATTATAAAAAATTTAATAAAAATCCAAACAGAATTTTTAAAATAATTATTAGTTTCGAAAAAATAAAACTTATTTTTTTTCTCCTAATAAATATAAAATTAAACTTTAAAAATTGTTATCCAATAAGAAAAGTAAGATTTGAAATTATATTATATGATATTATGTTAACCAATTAAAATTATAATAAAAACAAAAGTTAAAAGTGTGATTCATTTTGAACCTGATATTAATATAAGAATTAAAAGTAAAATTAACTTTCATATTAAAATTAACATAAAAAATCTTTAAATAATTTAAAATTAATATAAATATAAACGAAAATTTTAAATTAATTTTAAAAAATTCAACAAAAATCCAAACTGAACCTTTTAAATAATTATTATTTTCAAAAAATAAAAATTATTTTCTCTCTCTCCTAATAAATATAAAATTAAATTTTAAAATTTTTTATCCAATTATAAAAGTAAGATTTAAAATTATATTATACGATATTATGTTAACCAATTAAAATTATAATAAAAACAAAAATTAAAAGTTTGATTCATATAACAAGGTATTACATATTAAACTTAAAGTGAAATTTGATCAAAACAATACCCAACATAGCAAGTAAGATCATGAGAACTAACTCCGTTCTTCATGAGAACTAACTCCATTTTTAATGAGAAAAAGATAATTTGAGGAGAACTTAATTAACACAACATAAACCATATATAATAATAATAAATAAGATAAATAAAATGTTAAAACATAAAATAAATGTAAAATAAAATACTAATAATAATTTATAATTATATAAACTAGGTATGAGGCAAACATTTCCCAAATCTAGAACTCTTAATTAAACCAAAATAACTCGGTAACAAAATATCACAAATAGTTATGGTTATGGAACACTGAAATCAAAAATGTTATTCGCCCGGCTACATCCCGATGTAAACAATCCCAAATTAATTAAAAGATACCCTAAAACTTATTTAAAAAATATTTTTTTTAAAACTAACCTTCCACACTTCTTTAACTATATGATCTGGATGGGCAGTGCCAAAGGCATTGACGAGCTGGCCAAAGATTAGAGTCATGAACGGCTGAGTAAGGCCATTACCAACGGCGGCGATAGTCCCGACAGTCATCAAAACGACGTCGGTTTTGTCGGCAAACGAAAACAGTTTGTGAAACGACACTTTCTGATTTCCCCCATCATTCTTCTTCTTCGATTTCTCCTCCATTGTTTCCTCTTTCTCCTCTCCTTTCTTCATAATTTTCCTAGGAAAAAGTAGAAACTTTCACGGGATTTATAAGAGAAGGGCTTTATATATATGAGGCTTATTGCGTAGAAAGAGAGATCGAGATTTGATATACGTACGCGTTCTTGAAGAAAAACAAATTGAAAACAAAAAAAATAATCTAGACTGTAAAAAATATGAGAATCTTAGAGAGTTTATAGAAGGAGATAGAGAGGAAGAGACCTTAACATAAGTGAGACAACGAAGAGAGGGAAGAAAAAAGTGGCGAAATTTCAAATACCGTTATAGATTTTTTCTTAGATCTCACTTATATAACTCACTAAATTACTTTTTGTGTTCGTCTCTTCTTAATATAGAGTTTCATAGCTCTCCTTGACGTTTGCGTTATATAACTTATAAGTTGTTAGGGATATTAAGAAATTATGCCTTAATAACTTAATATTTTATTTTCTTAATAACATATATTGAATCTCTATACTAAGATTAGGGAAGTACAATTATAAAAATAACTTTTAATTTATTAAATATTACATGAAATGCCATTACTAAATAACAATAAAACATGTATTAAAAAAGTTAGATTTGTTTTTGAAATAACTAAAAATATTTAATTTTATTATTTTTTTTCTCTAAGTCAAGATTACAAAATCTTTAAAACTTTAGTCTATACTAATATTAGGGAAGTACAATTATAAAAATTTAATTTAATTTATTAAATATTATATGCCCTTATTAAATAACAATAAAACATGTATTAGAAAATATGAGATTTATCTTTTGAAATAACTAAAAAATATTTAATGTTATTAATTTTTTCTCATAAAATCTTTTAAAGAGATCTTTCAAGATTACAAAATTTTTAAAAAACATTAACACAATATTTTTGAAATTGTTCTTTTCATTAATGCATATATAATCTATAGATTTATAATTTTTAAAATCACATTTATATATTTCTTATATTTTAAAATACTAATGTTCTCATATAGCATCATACTAATATTATGTAAGTGCATTTAATAAAATGACATCTTAAATGTTAAATATTACATTATTTATATTGGCATTAAGAACAAAAAATAATTTCCTAAAAGGTGAAAATGTCTAACAATTAAAATTACTATCCTTATAACCAAAAAAATCTAAGTTTTATATTATACTGTATATATATAACCAAAAAATATTAGTAAATTTTGAGATTTAATATCTAGTTTTATATCATGTTAATTTTTTATATTACTATGGTCATTATCTCATTTTTGTTGATCTTATTTTAATAAAGTATTGAATAATTACAGCATACCATTTGTCTAAAAGGTTTTGATTTTTTTATATAACGAATTTTGAAAACTAACATAAATTTACTCAACATATAAAAAATAAGTGTGATAAAAATGTTACATCTACTAAATTTAGTTAAAACGAATGATGAAATGGCTAAAACATATTTAAAAATTAAGTTTATGATATTTTAAAAAACACTTAAAAGTTATGGACGGATATAACCATATCGTGCATATATAGATAGATGAATTTAATTTTTAAACATTACAGTTAATATAAATGTGGATTTTTGTAAAAGGAAAATAAATTAAAAGAGAGAGATTGATTCTAATATTCTTGGAATAATGGAACAAAAATATATGACGCATTAGGCATTACCATACGAATCATGGCTCATCGTTCATCAATTATCACATATCTAGACTTTAAAGAAAACTAGTCACCTCTTTCACGACAGAAAAAATAACGTCAACTAGCGACAAATTTTGATCCCTGATTAACCGCTCGTCGCTAACTTTAAGACTTTATTTACAGAAAAAGCCACTGACTATTTTTTTCTTACAAAATTAATATAAATTTTTAAAGATTATCGGTAGTGTTCTCTAATCTCTGGCGGATTAGATAATGTTCAACCGGTTATGAACTTCTCTAATCTCTATGTTGGACTTTTCTAAATTTATTTTAGAGATGGATTAGTGAATCTTTAGTTAATTAAAAATTTTAAGTGTTTTATTTACCGACTGTATTGGAAGCTTGTGGATTTAAATAGAAGGTTACGGTTTGAGCTAAAATTAGGAGGGTTCAAAGATTGGTCGTGGACCTAGCTCGTGGTTTAACTAGATTCAAAGCTAGTGAAGGGATAGACTTGGAGGAGTTATTAACTATGTGTGTTTTTGTGACTGAAATCTAAATAGAATACCAGTTTTTGTAAATATCACTATTTCCTCGCTAAGAACTATGCTCTGGCAATGGGAAAATCCATCGTTAATTTAATTATTTTCTTGTATTTTATCAATAATTTAGATTGATGATAAATACTCCCTCTGTTTTACATAAAAATATAGACACATTTCATAATATTAGAAAATTTTAGTGAAGAAATATCTCCATATCAATATACCACTAATAAAATGGTGATAACTTAAATTTAAAATTTATTAGTTTTGGATAAAGGGTAAAGTATAAATCTGGTTAAAGTCACATTTAAAAGCATAAAATGACTCTAGTAAAAAAGAAAAAGAAAAAAGAAGATATATATACATATTAAAGTGACTCTAGAACAACCTAATAAATATTTACTCAAAATCGTGATCACGTTTTTTCATAAGACTTAATTTTATACTAATATTTCACATGGACTGAGAAGTGAGAAGTGAGAAGTCATGCCATTAGGTTAACTTAATATTTAGAGTTTTTTTTTTGTTAAAGAATATTTAAAGTAGTTGACAATTTTATTTGTATTTTGGTATAAAGAGTGGTTGACAATTAAAGAAAATTTAGAATTATTCTTCTCGAATTACGTACTATATCATATATATATATATGATATATATTATCGGATTACGTATTATCATATATATAATTGAAACGTGTATAAAATTCGAGATTCTTGGTTTTACGGGATATAACAAGCCATGCAATTATGTTTTTGCAGTTGATCAAATTATCCCATTTCTTATAAAATCTAAAGAATAGCATATAATTTTTTTTTAAAACGAATTATACATCTCGAATTGGTGTGGTGTCGAGAATAACTTTTTGAGTATATTCTAACAATAAGCGTTGTCTATTTTATTATACTTACTAGTTAGTAGTTACTAGTGATGCACAATAAAAAAAATTCTGACAGTTAATGGAATAGAACCAGATTCACTCAGTTATACGTCACTATTAACCATGATGTTAGAGAATACATTCGCCTGCAAAACATTATTCTGTTCTCTTTTAACAAAAAAAAAAAACATCTTCTGTTCTCCTTTCTTTCGTTTGACCGAGAAAAATCAATCTTATACCAAAAAAAAATATTTTGTTCTTGTGGTAAAAGATAAAAATATAATTTTATTTTATATCCGTACATAAAAAGTAAAACCCTAATACCGGGTAAAAGATATATATTTAAGTCAAACATAATCGTCTAAGTGTTGACATCTAATTCGCTTTCGACTCGTAGCGTTTTCCCCATGTATCCACTTTCGACTTCGTCGTTCCTCAAATTTGATTTCGATTGTATGTTATTTAGATTTTGGATTTGTCTAAAAGTTCTAGTTACTGTTTTGTTTTGTTTTTATATAGTTGGCTAGCTTTTGCAGCCTAGTTCTCGTAAGTAATCTATTTTCATTTTCTTTTAACGACATGTAATATAGGGATTGATTTGAATTCGTACAGTGATCCACCGACAACAATATACAAACTATGAAACTACAAGTCATGATCAATAATAATAAATATATTTTGGATGTTTAAAACACAAAAAGTTATGTTTATGTAATATAAGTCCAAAGCTATTACCACTTCTACATTAGTATGCAAATCTCTCAAATTTTGTACAGCCCACAAATTACTTCGCATCTCCTCAATAATAGATTTTGGCAACCAGTTATAGTGACCGGCTTTGGCGTTTTTTTTGGTCATTTGAAGTTTTCATATTAAAACTTTAAAGAACATAAAGCTGGACAAATTGAATTCATAGTTTTAAATATAAAGTTGGCAGAAAAACAAGATAAAATTAACTAAAATTATAACTCAAAAAATCCAACGCCACTAAAATCAAAACCCGTAACTATAACGTAATAATAAAAAATTAGCTTAACGGAAACTAATATCGATAACTTCCAATTATAACCGATAAATGGCACCAAACCTACAAATGTTTCTCTTCTTTGAATGATCTTTTAAAAGAAATTTACCGAAAAAATCGTGAACCGTTCAAATGTTTGATAATAGATTCTTCCTCTAATGATAATGACGTAAAGTATACCTTAAATTTGTTTATTCCATAGCTTCATAATCTGGTTTGAGCGATTAACTAATTTTAGTCACTAACCATTTGATTGGTTTAAAAGCATCAGATGCGGTTGCAGACGCATAAATTTGCAGAAGTAAATGGTTAAAATGTTACGAAACAATTTTAACGATTGGTTTAACAATTAGAAGCTGAGACATTTGCAGAAAAGCTTTGGCTGATTGACAATAATTGCGGTTTAATATTATCAAATATATTTATAATATATAAATTTTTATAAAAAAACAAAAATTGTATTAATATAATAAAATTTTGAAAATGAAGTTTTAAATAAAATTTAGAAAAAAAATAATTAAAATTATTTATTTTAAGAGGTTTGAAATATTTTTTATATAAAAAATATTTTTATACTTATAAATATATTTTAGCTTAGTTAGTACATACAAACAACATTTAAGAATTAATATAACAATGTTTAATAAAATAAAATATAATTTTGTTTTCTTTTTTTCATTTTGTAAATTTTTTAATTATTATAGATTTTAAAGTAAAAAAATATTTTAATTAATCACAACGGGAAACACAAATGCTAGTTAGAATAATTTTTAAAATTTAGCAATTTTAAATGGTTTGGAATTATTTATAATAATTTCTATGATTATTATTAAACGATTACAACTATAACCATCTATAAATACAATATTTACAAATAATTGCGGATAAACCAATCAATTCTATTATAACATTTTAAATTTTAAAGAATCGATTAATCACTGAAAAATGAATCCAGCCTATTTTATGGAGACTATGAGCGTCAACATGTCAAAGCCCAATATAAAGAGCTCACTATAATCTAGATTCTAAGTTGATACAAAATAATAGTTATTTGTTATGTCTTTGGCCCAAAAATCCCCAAAAGACATAAAAACTTTTGTCACACACAAACTGTCGTCGTATCGGAGTTAACCCTACAAGAAAAAGTACTTTAGTTTGGAGACGAGAAAGAGAGAGACAGAGAGTCGCAGTTCGTAGAAACAATGGCAGTAGAAGACACTCCCAAGCCTGTTGTTAATGAAGGATCAAATCCTAATTCTATAGAGAATCCGATTGATCGATATCATGAGGAAGGTGACGATGCCGAAGAAGGAGAGATCGTCGGCGGAGAAGGAGACGGATATGTAGACGAATCGAGCAAATCCGCTGTTCCTCAATCGCATCCATTGGAGCATTCATGGAATTTCTGGTTTGATAGTCCTTCTGTGAAATCGAAACAGACCACTTGGGGAAGTTCCTTGCGATCTGTGTTCACTTTCTCGACTGTTGAGGAATTCTGGTGGTTAGGTTTTTGAAAATTTTCGAATTTTAGGATCCAATCTCTGTTTAATTCAATTATTTGGCATCTGGGTTTTGTTTAGACTCCGATTTCTCGAGAAAATTTATGTTCTTTGTTGCTGAATTAGAAGATCACATCGAAGTCACTGTTTTTATATGTTTCTGATGAATTTCTTTGTTTAGTGTTTGAATTTTGTCGCTAAAGCTTATGTTGGTGTTTAAACTATAAAGCTAAGATCTTCTGTTTTAATCTAAAGCAACAGTTAGATCTAAAAATTTCACTTGTTTGCTTCCTAACAACTAAACATTGAAAAAGATCGAAAACTAAAGTAGAAGATGCTATTATATTGCATTGTATTGTGCTCTTTTTGGTTGTGAATCTCTAATTGGCATGTGTATTGTTCTTTCTACTTCTTATGGTATTAAGACATTTTACTTTGGTTTGCAGTTTGTACAATAACATGAGGTATCCGAGTAAGTTAGCTCAAGGAGCTGATTTCTACTGTTTCAAACACAATATTGAACCTAAGTGGGAAGATCCTATTTGTGCAAACGGAGGCAAATGGACTATGACTTTCCCTAAGGAGAAGTCTGATAAGAGCTGGCTCTACACTATATGGTTTTTATTCTTCTTCTTTTACTTGATTCTTGTTTCGTCATCTACTCAAGTCTAACCAGGTTTTTCTTTTTTTTCACGTGCTTTGTTTAGTTGCTGGCATTGATTGGAGAACAGTTTGATCATGGAGATGAAATCTGTGGAGCTGTTGTGAACATTAGAGGAAAGCAAGAAAGGATATCTATCTGGACCAAAAACGCATCAAACGAAGCTGCTCAGGTAAAAACAAGCGACAATTTTCTCAACAAAAACACATTAAGCTTGATTACATCTGCTGTAATGCTTATAAATCTTGTTGCAGGTGAGCATTGGAAAACAATGGAAGGAGTTTCTTGATTACAACAGCAGCATAGGTTTCATCATCCATGTAAGAAGAGAGCTTTCTCTTGCTACTATTTCAAAAGTCTTTTACTTAAGATCTCTCACTGTTTGTTCTTTGTATGTTTTGGTTTGGTTATGTTTCAGGAGGATGCGAAGAAGCTCGACAGGAACGCAAAGAACGCTTACACCGCTTGAAACTTGAAACTTGAAACGCAGCAACGTCTTAAATCTTTTCATCGTTTCAATTACAGTTTTGTATGTGAGAGGTATCTATTTATATCATCAAAACATGACTTAACCACTGTCTTTGCTCTTAAGTGTTGATTGTTCACAATGTCTAACATTTCATTTAGTATTAATATATTAGTATGGTCTTCTTCACAAAAGTTATGGTGCACTTACTTGTACATAGCCAAAAGCAAATTACTTCTGAAAAATTCACTGGAGTGAACACAAGAATTATTGGGCCCATTCATTTCATGTTCTGAGTGATTCATAACCATAACCGGTGATATTTTTTAACCCGTTTTTTCAGGGGTCTTTTAGAAAACATTATTTATAATTAACGGAAGATTTTAATGGAGTATTAAGACATTTGAGAATTGAAAAATCAACTCCTAATTGATGGAATTATTGTTTAACAGTGAAGTGTGAACTGATTTAAGTCGGTGTTGTGACGGTGACGGGTTAATTAACCGAGACAGTGCGAGTGTCGGTAGGAGATCTAAGGAACGAGTATGTCAACTGTCTGATAAGGACCACTTGGGACGATGACAAGATTATTTGACTCATGTCATAACCATATTTATTTGCACAATTATAGATTACTCAATTCACATTATAATGCAGTCTTTGAACATATGGGTTTAATCCTTTTTAATATATAAACAAAAGTGTTTGTTATGTATCCAACTTCAAGTATTTGTTCCAGTAATGGTTGACTAGAATCTCAATTTTATTTTAAGATAATGGTGGTAACTCAACTAACTACAAGCTTAAAATATTTAAATAAAGTATAGTTTTGTTACAAACGCACACAAAAAGGGGTGGAGAAAACATATGAGTGCATGTGCAAGATTAGATCTAAATCTATGACTATTCTAATATTATTATTAAGATCTTGCTGCGAAGCTACACACATTTAATTCCAAACATTTTTTTAAATATTTTCAAATGGAATATAATCAAACGCGCCTTCATCAAGTTAAAATCAAATCTCAATTAAGTGTTCCGATTAGTGAAGACGAAGACATCATTCTAAGTTGAGTTCTCTCTCTCTCACACTCGAGGCTTTAAAGTACTTTCTTTCTGCAAGCTCATCACTGAAAGAGCTAAAGCCAGAGAGAGATCTGAGATTAGAAAGTGACTTAGAGTCTCTCTGCCTCAAGATCTGCATCGACCAGGTTACTATTTCTCTCTACTCTAATTTCGTTTCATAGCTCTGAAGCTCATCTCTTTCAACAATATCCGTTCTGGGTTTTTTTATTTGAATGCTAAAGTTACAGTCTTTGAATCGATAAACCCTAGATTTCAATTGCTAAAGTCTTGATGTTTAGTTGGTTTCACTTAATGTGAATTTTTGCTGGATCCTTATAACAGATCTTGATCTAATTTAGCTCAAAGTAGTGAGTTTTACTAAGAATCAAGTTTGTGATTTGTTTATAATGCTTCAGGAGATTTCAAAAGAATCATGGGTTCTAAAAATAACCCACCAGGGAATAACAGATCGAGAAGTTCACTATCTCTACTCGTTGTGGTTGGTTTATGTTGTTTCTTCTACCTTCTTGGAGCATGGCAAAAGAGTGGATTTGGTAAAGGAGATAGCATAGCTATGGAGATAACAAAGCAAGCACAGTGCACTGATATTGTCACTGATCTTGACTTTGAACCTCATCACAACACTGTGAAGATCCCTCAAAGAGCTAATCCTAAACCTGTTTCTTTCAAGCCGTGTGATGTGAAGCTTAAGGATTACACGCCTTGTCAAGAGCAAGACCGAGCCATGAAGTTCCCGAGAGAGAACATGATTTACAGAGAGAGACATTGTCCTCCCGAGAATGAGAAACTTCGTTGTCTTGTTCCTGCTCCTAAAGGGTATATGACTCCATTCCCTTGGCCTAAAAGCAGAGATTATGTTCACTACGCTAATGCTCCTTTCAAGAGCTTGACTGTTGAAAAAGCTGGCCAGAATTGGGTTCAGTTTCAAGGAAATGTGTTTAAGTTCCCCGGTGGAGGAACTATGTTTCCTCAAGGCGCGGATGCGTATATAGAAGAGCTAGCTTCTGTTATCCCAATTAAAGATGGTTCGGTTAGAACCGCATTGGACACCGGATGTGGGGTAAGTCGATTTAGTTTTCGATATGAAAACATGTCTTATTCATTTCTTAGGATCTTTATTGATTCTAACATATTACATCTCTAGGTTGCAAGTTGGGGTGCTTATATGCTTAAGCGGAATGTTTTGACTATGTCATTTGCGCCACGGGATAACCATGAAGCACAAGTTCAGTTTGCGCTTGAGAGAGGTGTTCCAGCGATTATAGCTGTTCTTGGATCAATCCTTCTTCCTTATCCTCCAAGAGCCTTTGATATGGCTCAATGCTCTCGATGCTTGATACCATGGACCGCAAACGGTAAATAACAACTATTAAATTAAGCTCAAATTCACATTTCTTGCCTAATGTATACTCATAATATTCTCTTGCATCTTGGTTGTTTTGTACAGAGGGAACATACTTAATGGAGGTTGATAGAGTCTTGAGACCTGGAGGTTACTGGGTTTTATCAGGCCCTCCGATAAACTGGAAGACCTATTACAAGACGTGGAACCGAACTAAATCAGACCTCAACGCCGAGCAAAGGAGAATAGAGAAAATCGCAGAGTCCTTATGCTGGGAGAAGAAGTATGAGAAGGGAGACATTGCGATTTTCAGAAAGAAAATAAACGATAGATCCTGCGATAGATCAACATCGGTTGACACCTGCAAGAGAAAGGACACTGATGATGTCTGGTACAAGGAGATACAAACATGCATTACACCTTTCCCTAAAGTCTCAAGTGAAGAAGAAGTTGCTGGAGGAAAGCTAAAGAAGTTTCCCGAGAGGCTATTCGTGGTACCTCCAAGTATCTCCAAAGGTTTGATTAATGGCGTCGACGCTGAAGCATACGAAGAAGACATCAAACTATGGAAGAAGCGAGTTACCGCATACAAGAGGATCAATAGACTGATAGGTTCCACTAGATACCGTAATGTGATGGATATGAATGCTGGTCTTGGTGGATTCGCTGCTGCACTTGAATCGCCTAAATCTTGGGTTATGAATGTGATTCCAACCATTAACAAGAACACATTGAGCGTTGTCTATGAGAGAGGTCTCATTGGTATCTACCATGACTGGTAAAAATTTCTCTCTACACCATTAAATGGCAATCTCTAGAGTCATCATCATATACAATTTCTAATATCTTTCCTTTTTTCAAATCTCTGCAGGTGTGAAGGGTTCTCAACTTATCCAAGAACATACGATTTCATTCACGCTAATGGTGTCTTTAGCTTGTATCAACACAGGTAAACCCTAACTTAACCCTAAAGCTAACAACTTTCTGAGAATTAGTAACCCTTAATTTAACTCTAAAAGATATGAACTTTATGAGAAATCTCAGAGGTAACATAACTACTTAGTTTAAGTAATGGGTCAATTTCATTATTGCAGCTGCAAAATTGAGGATATGCTTCTTGAAACGGATCGGATTTTACGGCCGGAAGGGATTGTGATTTTCCGGGACGAGGTTGATGTTTTGAACGATGTGAGGAAGATCGCTGATGGAATGAGATGGGATACTAAATTGATGGATCACGAAGACGGTCCTCTTGTGCCGGAGAAAATTCTTGTCGCCACTAAGCAGTATTGGGTCGCCGGCGACGATGGAAACAGTTCGTCATCGTCGTCGTCTTCTTCTTCTGATAGTAAGAGTGAAGAAGAATAAAATAAACTCCACAGGTATTGGCTTTTACAGTCCCTGTAAGTTTATATTTTTACCGGATTTTACCACGAAGTTTTGTTAAGTTCAATTAAACCCACAATGCCTATTGTTGACAACCCCAAGAATTGTGAAATTCTACAGTATGTAACTTTGTGTCATTTCATGATTATTTTTATCAGGTGAAGGTTTTTAAGCTTGAAGTGTTGATCTATTTGACAACAACTGGAAATTTCTTATCAAAGGAAAGAATCAGAATTTCCATTAAAAAAAAGGTGTCAAAAAGTTGAAATAATATATAATGATCAAGACGAATATGTGCATTTTGTGTTTTATTTTTGTTCCCTAGCTAGTTTTAAATTTTATTTTTGAAAGAAACAAAAAATAGTTCCATGTGTTCTGCAAGGTAGTTTGAATGAAGCCCTGGACGCTTGTTAAGTTGTTATAATGCGATGTTAACATTTATTAATAATAATTTTTTATAAAGAAAATTTATGATATATAAATGGAAACTTCTGGATGATTTAAAATCAATTAAAAATAGAAATCGTATAAAATACCAATAATAGATCAATGACATTATTGTAGGGAAACAAGGATATTACTGTTTTGGAACTAAGCTACAGTTGTCATGGGGTACCTTTTGTCTCATGACTTTCTTCATACAAATATTGCACATCATGCACATGCACTAATAACAACATATACCATCAATACCATATATACATTTTACTTATCGCGTCATCATATCAATGAAAATATATATATATATATATATAACTTATTGATGTATCAATGGATACAACCTAACGTATAACACATGAAATTTAAACAAAACAATTCAATCCGTAACATTAATTAGGTTCCGGCCGAATAAAACTATGGATTGTGAAATCGTTCGTGAGCTCCTCAGCTACAAACAAGAAGAGCCAAATTATTATAACGGATAACTTTTGAAGAATAAAATAAAAGTAATACCAGAACAATTATAAGCGGTATAAAGTAATGGGACAAAGAACAGAAAATATCATTCTTGGTATTGATTTTTTTTTATTGGTACTTCTCCCCTTGTCTAAAATATTTTTTGAGCCAACGATGATAGCCTTGAGCAACATAAGAGAAATATATACAAGTTCGTTACTATATATTTTGCTATCTCATACGCAATTCTGTTACATATAGGAAGTTCTTATAAGATGTACCATTGAGGTCGGTTTTTAGTGTAGCTCAACAAGGCCGATATGTGTTCTACAATTTCAGCGCACTCCTTTGGACGATTGAGAGCATTATATATGATGTACCCCGGCGTGTCTCCAAAGGTGATATTTTCTAATTGAAGGCTTCATACTCTCTAATGCCCATTATATATGAGTCTCTAACTAACCATGTGATCCCAGCTAAGCCCCTTTTAGATTTTGACCACAAACATTCGATGTTACATTTCATTTCATTATTCTCCGGAGGCCTCCACTTTAATTCTTTTTTTTTCGTTGGTGCATCCACAATGGCTCTGTTTTCAGTCACTGTTTTGCATTATCAAATGCTTTTTCAATCATTTTTTCACCTTAAAAACAGAACTAAGATGTTATTTGATGGGATTATGGGAAGCATTTTTTGGGCGAATAAAATGGTAGGAAACGCCTTTAATATAACAATACTAGTTGTTTCATTAAAAATATAGGTGAAATTTATAAAACTAGAATTATATTAAAACAGAGGAAATATATGCATGTACCTAAATTGTTGGTAATTCAAAAAAGAAGAGAGGAGTCGTGATTAAATTTTTTTTGGCCAAAGCAGAAACATAAAGTACGTAATTATCTAAAAGAACGCTTTTGTTTACAAGACACGTGAGATGGAAAAAAAAAAGTGTTTTCACGACCACGATCTTAAGTTTATCTTGTGTCGGACTAATAAAATTGAATGATTTAGCAAGTACTACTAACTACTTCAAAAAATTTAATCGTAGTAACGTAAGAAATTATTTGCCTAGAAAAAAGTAACCTAAGAAATTAGGAACAAATATTTCAATCTCTTATAATCATAATGTAACACAAGAGATTTCAAATTAGTTGCTTCCCCACTGAGATATAAAAAAAACGTATCTTTTTATAAGCAAAAATAAAAAAAGGCGATTTGAAAATTATGTGGCTAAAACCAAAAGAGAATGGCATTGGGACACCTAAAAAGTCAGAACTTCATTCAATTACATATATATATATATATATATATACAGACGGAAAATTTGACAAATGTTAGTTGTCTGTTTCATGATCTATATGAAACATAAAAGAGTACATAAACATATATCTCATCGTTTTTATTCAAATTTCTTTTGATTACGTTTTCTTAGATGTAACTTTTATGTAACGTGCGTTTAATGTCTACGAATTTGAATTGACATCTGAACCGAAATAAATCACTACCTTCTTTTTATCCTAGACACCAAATTAACATAGTAAAAACTGGATAAATTTTAATTTATTTTTAACTTAATACTGTGCTTGATTAATAGCCAAATTCGAACCTAAATCAGACACCAATATCCATATAAATAAATATATATATATATATATATGATTTAACATAAAGCAAAACAGCGTATAATATATTTCTGGGCTGTAAAAAATTTTCATGTTTGTAGATAAATTAGGATTCAAGTTACAAAAACTAGTTTACCAAAAAAAAAGTTACAAAAACTACCATTTGAACTGGAGGTGAAACTGTGGGCTTTGCAATAACTGTGTGCTGTTCAGAATTTCTTACGTTTCTTTATTTTTGTGTTAAATGCTTTTTTTATTTCTTACGTTTCTTTCGCAGACTTATATAAATGTTTTTGTTTTCTTTCTATTTTGGCTCAATTAAATCATCGGTTACAACTTACCTCGATTGGTCCGTTATGTATAAGCTCGATCAATAAAAGGTCGAATTATTTATATTTAAATCTTTATAGATAGTTGTACGATACTGTTTTAGTAGCTTTTTTTGTCTAGATTTGGATTTTTTGGGGCAGTCACACAGTTATACAAACTTGTAGAAGAAAATAAATAAATTATGATTATGTAGCTTTATAAAAATATCTACTAATCTTCAAAACTCAAAAGAAAATAAAAAGATCTATTAAAGTATTTTTGTGATTATTCTCTAGTTATATATATATATATATATGAGTCAATTTTAGAATACTATCAATATATTTTACAATTGTAGGACTTTCTTTTTACTTTAATTAAATATAAATACAAAAAATCCACTAGGCAGTTAATATTGTTTGAGTGAATAATTAGCGTCTAGCAAGACTTAACATTGGATATAAGTGAAGAAGTAAAATATATAAGATTTTAAATAGCTTTTTAATAAATTTAACTAAATAATTTCATAATTCCAATAATTGAGTTATTTTTACATGATTTTTTATATCAATAAAAGTAACATATAATTTATTTATTTTAAATTAATAAGGCAGATCCTCACCAATAATCTTTGCAATATCATTGAATTCCATCAAGATCTCTTAGTCTTCTATCTTCTTTATGACTGGTAGTAGTAGACAATTTTGATATCATGCTTTCACAAATGACAATTTAAAATGATTATTCATATATCATCTCAAATTAGTGTTATCGACAGAGCTGATCTTAAGCCAAGATAAATGAATATAAGTAGATAAGAATTTTGATATCATGCTCTCACTAATGATCAATGTTCAAAAATATTGCTACGCAGTAGCTAGACGCTAAAAGGAAACTAGAGCTTAAACATATTAATAGGAGTCGAGACGGGGTTTAGACGTTAACAAATTATTTATATATTTTTATATTTATATAGTAATTTGATATATAGAAATTATGTTAAATGTTTTTTCTTTTGGAAAAATATAAAGAAAACTGAAATATCTTATTCTAAATTCAAATTAAAATTTACTGTACAAACTTATCTAAACTAATAAAATTTAAACCAAATAATCTTCAATAATGGTATAAGGTAAAAGAAAAAACTAAAAGTTTTTTAAAAATTCAAAATTAAATCAAATATTTTACCATATGATTTGGCTGATTAAAACCGATTTAAACCGAATTAGAACGTCTGAACCGAATTAACGATTTAATTAAATGATTTTAAGAAAATCGGAGTGTGCGGGTATAAACGGCTATCTAGCCCAATTTTTAGAACATTGCCAATGACAATTTAAGACCATAATCCATTTATCATCTTAAACTAGAAAGTGGTTTGTGCGTTGTGCGAATATGAAAATAATTTTATTCCAAAATAATGAACAATACATTTTTGATATTATTTGTTTTCTTTGGCTAATCAAATATTTCTTGAAATATAAAGTGTATAATAGGTTGATTGATTTTCATGGGTTACATTACTACTTTGAACTTTACGAAGTTGAATGGTTTGAGAACGAAACTTTGTAGTGGTCGTTTTCTTTTTAAATCTCTTCAATATATATATATATATATATATATATATAAATAATTGAGAAGTGTAATTAAATTTTTTTTATAAGAAATTACCGCTTATGTAAATTTTTATAAAAAATGTATTATTGAATGTTCATATCTCGGCTCAATACCTTCAACATTGAAAAACCAAAACAATAAGCCATTTATTTTTCAAATGCAGTGTTTCCTTATAAATCCAATTGGTACTTGATCAAATCACAAGTTTCAAAAGAGAATTTGAACCATCATAACTATTGATCTATCTTGAAAACGTTTTTATTTGTTCAGTAAAATAAACTTAGAGGATTATTGGTAAGTTGATTTTTGTAGAATTTAGAGATTTTTAAAGTTTAAGAGATTTTAAATGTTCAAAAATGCTTATGATTTTACTCGGTGACTTTCATAGAATTTTTTCATGTATTATCTCCTTCAAATGTAAATATGTTTAATTAATTTATTTCATTATTAAGATCATTTAGTCTTCATCATTTGCATCATAGACTGGAGTATTTGTTGCATTCTGTCCAAATATGACATTACCAGTTTTATTAAAATATTCAACTATTTGACGAGGAAGTCATAGTGTTTCATTTTAACTTTCATAACATTACGATGATGATCAATTGGAAGGTAATGGACAATAAATTTATTAAGTAAATGAAAACTCATGAATTGTACTCGTTTAAAAGCAACTGAATTTTATAAGTAAAATTTTATTGAAAACTTAAAAAATTTAATATGTAGCAAAAGAAATAAATACATATTTTACTTACTATATGAAAACATAAATCATAAAAATATAAGAAGATTATACTCGTTGTTTAAAGACAGCTGGATTATCGGCATATTCATGAATACACAAACCAAACAAAATCATTGTCGTGATTCCACAAATATGTAACTTTTATGATCATGCTAAAGGAATAAATTTAATTTCTAAATAAAACATGATCTGCTATTTGTACTAATGGTCGATGTTAATCTTGTAATAAATGAATGTGATAGTCAATCACTGGATTAAATGTGTATGGTGCGGGTTAGACTACAAAATATATCGGTTAACTATTCGCTTAAGGAGACGATATATGATATAGCTATAATCAGTAAAATATAAAGGTGTTAATCTCATGGAACTTACGAGTTACGAGAAATATAAGAACACTAAAAATTTTCTTTTTAATATCGTCATGTGAATGATCTTAAAGTTTTGGAAAAAATCATAAATGATGCAGAGTTTGGCTAGAAGTAGAGGCCATTTATGGATTACTTGTTGGTACCAAGAAAAACCAAATCAGCTTAGTGCTTGGAAGAACTGGTCGCCCCCTAAAAAATCCCCACTTAAGTGTAATCTAATGTAGATTTTTCTTTGATTAAGGATCATAGAATTATCGATTCGAGTCGTCCATTTCGAGCTATGCAACGACCTAATATTTGGGTAGTTTGGTATAATCAGTTGTTAAAATATCCATCGTAAATCTTTAAATGTTGCAAGGAGAATTGCATGACATAGGCTGATTGATTAAACTAGATCTAATAATAAAGACATAACATGTGATAAAAATATATTATTAGTATATATTTTATCATCAATTTTGTTTTTTTAAGAAAAAGTTTACGATGATGCTTTAATATCAAACTGACTACTGTATGTTCAAGATAAAGGAATAGATGCCCATTATAAAAAAAAGGAATAACAATTATGGTCACGGTGGAACGAGCAAACGAAAGCAATTATCATGAGTAAAAAATGACAATGTAATAATTAAAGATTTCCATGATATTATGATTTTTGTTTAAAAAGTAAACGCATTGGTGAACTTTTCTTAAAAATTCCAACTGTAAGAACTGAGTAAAAAAAATCGCTTGAAAATAAAGAAAAAAAGAAAAATCGCATTAATGACTACCAATTCATACCTTTTACTCTCTCTTTTTAAAAATATAAACTTGAATATGGTCAAACTAAAGTTTCGATTGCCGTTACAGAAAAAAAAACTGATTTTTTAGTGGTTGCTGTAAATGCGTAGTTATAACAGTCACTGTTGGGTGGCACTGGATATAGCTATTAGTTGGGTGTGATTGGATATATCTATGAAATTATTTACTCTTTTCAGCTATCATTTTACTAATTAGGTTGAAAGAACAAATTTAATCATGTTTTATTGTTTACTCCATTTACTGTTGATAACAAAGCAAAATAGTTTGAATTTTTCATCCAGGTTTTTGTGGAGTAAAATTTTACCCTAATTACTGTTAATCTCTCCACTTTTTTATCTGCCCAATTCATCTTTTATTTATTACTCTCAATTATCTGATTTTACCAATCATACCAAATAAGTAACTAATTACACATAACCATCAAGAAAAAAATACTACAAAAGACTGACTTAATAACTCTAGTTATTAACAATTGAATTTTATAGTTGAGTTGTATTTTCTTAAGTTGAATAGAAGTTTGTCTAAGTGAGACTATAGATATAAATGAAATAGGTTTTAATTAAAATAAGAAGTTGGTTAAATTCATTTTTTGCTGAAAATTACACACACGTGTCATCATAAAAGTTGGGAAAGGAGTTTGAAAGATGGAACCTGTGCAAAAAGATTTCCCTACCTTATACTTATCTAAATGAAAGAAATTTGAGAAGGAAGAAATGTCTCATTGCTGAAGTGGACACGTAATAACCATTTCGTAATTATACAAAAAATAACTCTATTTTATTAGATAAGGTATGTAATTAGTTCCACAAACATATTAGTACCATCATTTAAAAGTCAAGAACTTTGATTACATTGTTTCAAATATATTCAGCACAAGAAACTAAGGTTTTATCCGACGAGATTATAAACCTAAACTTCGGATTTACATGCATGGTAAAACTATTTTTTGTGCAAGGGATTTTCATGGTAATATAAGAACAAAATATATCAAATTGTCTGCACAAACAAGAGCATATATGCAACTGAAGAACAAAGACAACTGGAAAAATCTATTCTAAAAATATGGTAAAAAATTGTGTAATTTCACTCACTCTAATTGTTAAAAACTAAATTTTGTTGTTTGGTATAGATGTTTAATTCAAATATTTGTTTATTTTTAGATTTTTGGATCTATGAAATGTAAGAAAACATAGTTACAACTTTAAACCAAATGAAACTGAATATTACATATGTCTAGTTTGTTATGTTTTTCAGTTTCAGTTGTATTTTAGCAAAATCTATGCATTATTTGAATTACTTTATTGAAGTGGTTGAACAAAAAAAAGAAATAATTAATTGAAGTTATTTATATATTTATTTATTTATCTTAGTTCGATTTATTTTTCAATTTTATTTTCCAACATCTTGCACCATTTCGATTGGATACATTTGGGTATAAATTGGATAATAATATTTTATTTTACTTTAAAAATCTTTCTATTTTAAATTAAAATTGACCTAATATGGATATATTGGTATTATAAGGAAGTTAAGTATTTTCTTTCTTTTTATTTGTCAGAGGAATCTAATCTTATAATAAATATATTAATTAATTAAAAAGTCAAAATTAATTTACCTGTATCTGTATTTTCTTCTTAACTCAATTAACCTTTATCTTAGTGAGGCTTTTTATTCCCTTTTATCTTGTGTATAACCCAATGACAATAACAACACTAGGCACCAACTTATTATAACTCTTCATCCATTTTCTCTCTCTAAAAGTCACCATATCCAGAGAGAGAGAGTTACAGAGAAAGAGCTTGACAAAGGGATTAAGCAGATCTGCAAGAAACATTCTCAGGTATGCTGAGAACTTAAAATATATGAAATTACCCAGCAAGTTATTTCTTTTGATTTGACTTCTGGACATTGAAAGTCTTTTTATTTTTTGTTTTAAATTTCCAAAGTTTTTTTTTTCTTTTGATCAATTATATGTTCCTTGCATGTGATGTGATCATCTCTTCTCTGATAAAATCTGGATTTATGATCTTCTCCTTCTTCCGCTAAATGAAAGTGCAACTTTTGATGTGATCACAGTTCTTTCTCTCTGGGTATTATTTCTCTCAGTTTCCCGAAATTCTAGGGATATTTTTTCTCCTTCTTTAGTTGTCATTAGCTTATGTTTTTTGTTTGTTAAAGGTCATTAGTCTGTGTTAAGTTAATTAATCATTAATCAGACACACTGCATGCACGAGTTAACAACAATTAAAAAATAATTAAGATGTTTAAGAAAACAAAACCAATGAATTCACTTTCAAATGATTCAAAGCTTAGATTTCATGACATAGTGGTCCACTCTTTTAGGTAACAAAATCAAGTTCCTCATGAATTATTCTTATCTCATCAATAATACACTCACCTTTTTGTATATTTACTTTTCTCTGTTTATTCCTTCTAATTTCTTTTTAATTCCATTCATTTCCCCACTTTTTTATATTAATCAAAATCTAGACAGTGTATTCGTTTTTCCGTAGAATCTACCGGCGGCGATAGAGACGGCGGCGAAGAGCGGCGGTGTTGGCCGCAAAAACGATGCAAAACCAGCTATGGTCATTACCGCTAACGATTTATCAAAATGGGAAAATTTTCCAAAAGGACTTAAGGTTCTTCTTCTCCTCTACGGTGGCGACGGCGACGGTGATGGCTTCTCCGACGTAGAAACTCGATCAAAGCTCGAATCAATGGACTATATTGGTATAACTTTCCTGCGTTTATATATATATAATATATAATATTAATATATGTAAAACGCAACGTTTTTAGTTGGTTGAAAGTTAAAACAGTAAGTAGTAAAAGCTTGTGCAGTTATGTTTTGGAGTTTGGTTAGTTTACATTTATGGAATTTTACAAAAGCTGTTTGTTGCATTTGATAAAGTATTGATTTCTCTCTTTTTTTTTTTAAGTATCTGCGTGTTTCCTTTGGAATTCTTGAACCAGAATTCAAACTATCGCGAGGCCTGTTTGCGCGGTTTCTGTTTGTTTTGAGTGTTAAGACTATGGATTCAATTCTTGATTTTTTTGTAACTTTCTTGCAGTTACTACATTCACGGATGAAACCGAAGCGCTCTCTGCGGTTTTCAAGAACCTGGAGAGCTTTCACATTGCCATCGTTGAGGTGAATACGAGCGACGAGAACAAGTGTTTCAAGTTTCTTGAAGCTGCCAAAGACGTTCTTCCTACTATAAGTTTGTTAACCTCTTATAAGTACCCTTTTAATTTTCTACCAATCTTTAATACGAAAAATGGTTAAAATGTGGATATTTTTTTTTGTCTTTGCAGTGATTTCAACTGATCATTGCATCACAACTACAATGAAAGGCATAGCGGTAAGTGACCACAACTTGCATTTGCTTAGATGTATAACAATGTTGGTTATGTGATGAGAATTGACAAATGTTTTCCAGCTTGGTGCAGTTGAGTTCCTTCAAAAACCGCTTTCACCGGAGAAACTAAAGAATATTTGGCAGCATGTTGTTCATAAGGTTTAGCTAGTTTTTAGCTTCTTTATATTATCCTCGGTAAAACAGTAAACATCTAAGAAAGGTACATTTGTGTTGTTGTTAGGCATTTAATGATGGGGGAAGTAGTGTTTCGGGATCACTAAAGCCAGTAAAAGAATCCGTTGTCTCGATGCTTCATCTCGATATCAACATGACAACCGATGAGAAAGATCCGGCGCCATCAACCCCGCAATTAAAACAAGTTTCAAGGTTACTAGATGGGGATTTCCAAGAGCATATCAATTGCTCAATGGAAAACATGGAAGATCAAGACGTTGGGGAATCTAAATCAGTCGACAATACAAATGGCAAACTAGATGACGACAAAGTGGTTGTCAAAGAAGAGAGAGGAGACAACGAAAAAGAAGGAGGAGAAGTAGGAGAAGGAGGAGAAGAAGAAGAAGGTGAAACCGGAGATCTCAAAAGCGAGAAGACAGATTTGGTTAATTTTCATAAGAAAGAAGATGACATTCAACCTATTAACAGATCATCCGGGATCAAGACCTTGTCTGGTAACAAAAATACTAAAAAGAAGGTAATGTCGGATTTATCCTACACTCCGTAGTGCTAAGTGATTCAGGCTCTCGTTGATCTTTCTTATTGTGTTCTTTTCTCTAGGTAGATTGGACACAAGAGCTGCACAAGAAGTTTGTGCAAGCGGTAGAGCAACTTGGGCTTGAGAAAGCAATACCTTCACGGATTCTTGAGTTGATGAAAGTAGACGGTTTAACAAGACACAATGTAGCTAGTCACCTTCAGGTAATTGACTCCAAAATCTCTCTGTTGCGCTTAGAATGTTTCGCAAGATTTCCGAATTCTTGTAAAATGTTATGGAATGTTTTGAGTTTTGAGCAGAAATTTCGGATGCATAGGAGGAATATTCTTCCAAAGGAAGATCATAACCATAGATGGATACAATCTAGAGAGAACCATAGACAAATTCAACGGAATTATAACGGTTTTCAGCAGCAACACCGGCCCGTAATGGCCTATCCCATTTGGGGTATTCCGGGTGTTCATCCGCCAGGAGCGATTCCGCCTTTGTGGCCGCCAGCGCTGCTGTCCTCCGGTCAACCACCTCCGTGGCATTGGAAACCACCTTTTCCAACGGTAACATTTTAATATCTTTTTATCAATTCAAGAGATTGGTAACACAGGTTTATCACTAAGTCATCAGCTTCGAATTTAACGACTATGCATTATGTTAAGACATTTTAGCTATGGACTTAACATAAAATCTTGTCATTGTTTTTGATGTAAAATTGTAAAACGCAAACGTAGTAATTCAGAAAAGATTTAATTTACAGAAGAATTGTTAACGATATATCGCTAAATCCTAGATTTTGACATTTGATTAGTTCGTCTTTCAGGTCAACGGTAATGCATGGGGTTGTCCGGTTGGTCCGGCGCCGATGACGGGACCATTTAGTACTTCTCCGGTAAAATATAATCATAATTGTGTATATGTGAAATTTTAATCATCACATAAATAGGACATTTTTTTTTAATTTGTTTGTCACAGAACATTACCGCCGACGGAATTCAATACTCCAATGGAGTTGAAACCGGCCTCAAAGCAATGCCGGCGACTCAGCCGGTAAGTGTCACAAATTCTCTATTTTCCATTACTAATGATTTCTAATTAATTAAATTAAAATTTTCCGGGTCGGGTTGCCTTATACTTTGGTCGGGTCAGGACGAGGAAATGTTAGATCAAGTGGTTAAAGAAGCGATTAGCAAACCGTGGCTGCCGTTACCGCTGGGGCTGAAACCGCCATCTGCCGAGGGCGTTTTGGCCGAGCTTTCGCGTCAAGGCATCTCAGCCGTCCCTTCTTCATCTTCCTCCTGTCTAATCAACGGCTCTCGTCGTCTCCGCTGACGTGTCCAGTAGCGGGACCCATGTAAAACCGGACAGATATAATGACGTCATGTGTGGCGTCCTACTCCGTATCTGACGGTCCGAAGCGGGAACTGTTTCGGATTCTGAGAATTTTTTAATTGTTGTTTATTTTGTCACCAAAATATTTGTTTTTTGGTTATTATTATTAAGAAGATCGAACGGTGGAGAAAAAAGAGAAAAAAAATATCGAACGGTGGAGATGTTGGCCGCGATGTTAGCTCGAGGACCACAAATGAAATCTGCGGCTGTAAATAGATCTCGGTCACGGGATTTTGACAAGTCGGAATCTGAGTGTGCGTATCTTTTGTGGTTGTCCCGGCGGGTCCCACATAAGTATTTAATAGTTGACACTTTTTTAGGTGACGACTGATGAGACAGATATAATAATAAAAAAGTACAACTCAAAAGATTCCGTGGTGGCATTTTGTTAATTTTTCTATAAATTCCAAGAAATTACAACAACGAATATAAGTTGATTAATTTTACTCGAAAGAATATTTTGTTCAAGAGAAGGCAAGTAACATTTTTCCTACGGGATTTAATTAAATCGACTGCGACAGGAAACTTAGATGTGTTTATTCCAGCAATTGATTTGGATGTGAAATTATGTGACACTTTGTTTTAGGTTAAATGAACGTAACAAAAGAACAACTAAACTCCAATCTTTTAGTATGTTAACCCTCTAACAACCATAGATTATGTTCAAAAATAATACAGTATTTGATCTACTTTGACATCTTTTGCCTAAATCGGATGATTGTATGTAGACCTAATAGAATTTTGAATAAGTCAAAACCACTATTCTTATTTTCTTCAATAATAAAATATATGTATACATTCTATTCATTGCGTTGTCTGAGTGCGAAATGGCAAACAACAAATGATTGAAGTAACCATTGACAAATGGAGAGACTGCAATCTATGTTGGGCCTACGAAAAAGGAGACATGTTCAAAATTGGGCTTAATTGACAACATTATTGCAGCGAAATCTCGATGAGTGTGTAACCGTTTCACTTAATATTTTCAGAAGATATGTATCTTGATGTTTCTTAGTTTTTACTTGGTAGAAAGAACTTACCAGACGATTGTAGAGCTGGAAAACAAAAAAAATATATCATAAATATCTAGAACCCAGTAGATGTATGATTCTAAAATTCGCTTAACGCTATACTGATTAAGAAAAAAGGCATTGTAAAAAATCAAGTCAACTATTCTAATTGCTCATTTAAAAAGTACATACAAAATAAAATATATGATTATGTAACTACTTGGACACGCTATCTTATTCGCCGAAATTCAACTATAAAACCAACTATCTATTTTGGAGTGCACGGATTTACATAAATTATAACATATTTATTATATATCTAATCACATGATTCATTTTTCTTTTTAAATATAAAAAAATTATTAACTAACAAACAAAATGTTTACAAAGCAAAATATAAAACTGAGTGTAAAGATAAAATGATGTTCGAAGTTAAAATGAAACAACAGTGGAATGTAACCTTGTCACCTTGAGCGGCTTCCCAACCTTATGTGGGACCAACGGGCAATTCGTGATTAAGGAGCGAGCTTAATTATACAGTTGCGGACGAATCAATAGTCTCTTAATGTCTATATGGAGTTTGATCTGATGTTAATGTAGTAAACAATTTTATATATATATATATATATAGTTAATAAAGAAGTGCATTGTTGACAAAAGAAAATATCCCAATGGTCGAGACTGCAACTCTTTAGCCGTGTGACTTGGGACACATATTGTTTGTCCACGATTTCAAAGCGCTAGTGCTTATTTTTCTATATTTCGGGTCACTTTTTTTAAGGTTATTACATATAAGCTTTCTTTTATTATCATCTATAGAAGTACAATTAATCATATGAGCCATCAAAGAGTTTCAACTTTCAACAGTCTTATAAAAGTTATTAGCGTCGGCATCATTTACAAAGACATCGTGAAAGACATGGATATGCAACCGAAGAAAAAGTGTTCTAAAATGTCATGAACACCCTAATTTCGCAGCCGACGCTATTCACTTTTAAAAAAAATCATATAAAATGATTTAAACATTAAAAAGATAACACTATTAAACGTACGTATGATTTGTATTTTGCAAGCTTTACTCGATACAAATGCTCCAAGCATATTGTAAAAACAAAATTCTACAATTAGACAGCTTAAAACGCAATACTATAAACCCTTGTTTCCATCTAGAGCTACTAGTTTCTGGTCCATATTGTGTATGTGTGATGATAATGCCACTCTCTTGTATGGTGGGATCTCCATTTCTCTCAAACCCGTATGATTCTAAAACCCAAAGTGTGGAACAAAAGATAGTGATTACTGATGTAGAGAGATCTCGCATTCCACTTCCTATTTGTAAATTTGTATACAAACAACAACATCACCCTCACTTTAATCTTTTTTATAAGATTTTTTCTTTAACATTATTTTCCGTCGTTTACTCTTGTAATTAAAACAGAATATTCGAATTTATTTATTTTCATTTGGGATCATTACATCGTTTGCGTTGCTGTATGGGTAAAGACCAGTGACTTTCTTATACAAATAAATTTGTTTTGTTTGCTTCTTTTTTTTGCATTTTTTAAATTTATAAAAGTTGGTTTAGGAAAATGTCTAGGAAGTAAGAAGATGAACGACTAGGGACAAAAACGTCGCCGTTTGTTGTGTGAGTTGTGACGAGTCAGTGCAGTGGCTCACAGCTGTCTATAGATACTGGAACGGTACTTAATAATTATAACCGACATCTACCAACTTTTGGTTTGTTTATCAATTTTCACCCATATTCTCTTTATTTGTCACAAATGGAATACCATATGGCTTGTTTTTAATATATCTTAATGTTGATCACCACTTAAGTAGTTGCACAAAAAAAAAAATTTATAACTTAAATCACAAATATTCCACATAATTTTAGTTTTGATTTGAACCAACTTTCTTAACTGCGAGACGATAATATAGTGCTTTTGTACCAAGATTTGGTATATAGCCTCGTGAGTTCCAATAGTTATAAGAATGCTCTATCTGATTTTGTGGTATATTTAAAATTTAATAACTTATTCAATGTGGATCGCCACATTAAACACACACACACATGTTTTTTCTGAATATGAAAAACCATAAACCAAAAATAGCAAAGGCATCTCATTCTTTATCCAAAAAAGAAAAAAGGTCTCTTAGTGGTTTAGAAAATTTAACGTCTTCTTCCTCAATAAAATTTAGAAGCCAACGCGTAATTGTGAACTTGTAAGAAGGAAGTAGGGCCGAGTAATCACTTCAGAGGGGATGTATATCTCATTTTTGTTTTTGCTACGTCAAAGAGCTAAATTATATGCTATTGTGGGTCGTAATCAGATTACATACCTTTTCAGTTTTAATGATTTGGAATGAGCTGTAAAAGGAAATGAAAGTTGAGGTCTTCAATTTAAATTTCCTAAACCTTATGGGGTCAACGCTCATGAAGGTTTAACTTCAAACATATCCACCGTTAAGTGCTCACCTTTGGGCTCACGAGGGGCCAAATATTTCGCACCACCTCGTTGGTACAACTCCGTACGTACACAAGCATTTCTCCATTTTATATGTTATACACACATATACACATGTACTAATAATGTAGTCCCTAATGTAGTATGTTTAATTAATGTAATATTTGGGTAGTTTTCTTGCAAATAGTGTATGGATTTAAGTCCACATTATCTCCATCTAGACCTAATATATGCCACTAATACAGTTATACTAAAAGCAAAGTTTAAACTACGAAAACCTACTAGGATAAGTATCAAATGCGTTTCCATTTGTTTTATCTATGGTGATATGAATTTGTTATTGAAGACAGTTTTGATGGTGTTGGTCAAAGTATATATGTACGTTGTGCTAAGAAAGAAATGACTTATACGTTACGTATATATTATTGTTCAATTGTATTCATTAATGAAAATATCAAAGTTAATGAGTTTTAATTTGATTAACAAATTACGCTTTTCATCCGCAATGCATATATCAGGAAACATATCTGTGTTAGCGTTTGGATCAATTGGAAATAAGTGGATTAACTCATTTTTATATATTGTAAATTAGATTTCATCTTAATTAATTCATATGTGGAATTTCTTACATAAAATACATGATGTTTAGATAATATCATCAAATCCCAAATGAAAATTTAATCTAAATTAACGTAAAATCAGACTCAAGATGAGTCACTAATTAAATTCATCATTTTAAATTAGCATGTTGGAATATATTATAAAGTTAAATAAATCTAATAAAATATATGAAGACCTTTATTTCGTAAATGCCATATATAGATTTTTTTTCTTCGGTGATATAAATATAGTTTTTATATGGTGACAAACATATAGTTTCTTATGTACATATAGTTTCTTTGGTGATATACATATTGTGATCGAACCTTTTTTGCTTTGGTTAAGGGTTTATTGTGATCAAACTGTTATCGATTCTTGTTAATCATTATATATATATATATATATATATATATATATTTAATTTGTGATATGTATATAATAGATAAGATAAGGTTTATTTTGTGTATATACTATATAGTAGTAGATGTATTACATCGATACAAGCCATTTATTAGAATATAAAATTTCTAGTATAGGTGTGAAGACAAATAGAGTAGTCATTGTTTGTTTGTCACTAGATTTTGTAGGTTCACCCCACTATGAGAAAGTATTTTTCTTAATATTTCAAGATATAATAGTTAATGCCAATATGAGCTAAAATATTATTAGATGTCTTTTTTCGCCAACACAAAATTACGCATCGTGAAAGTTCCATACTGGTGTTGTATGGTCGCGATGATGTACGTGCTTATCTCGTGATATTGCTAGTGATTTTTTCATACGAATCTACTCGCTTTTTGGTGGACCAAAATTCAGAAAACATAAACAATGTAAAAAGCAAATCAGAGATATCATAAAAAAACCCATGTAATATACATTAATTCTAATCAAGAAAAGGGACACATTTTGAGATGGATTAGGAGAGTTATTTTGTGGCACTAGCGAACCTTTTCTCGATTTTTTCTTGTTTGGTGTGTCTTTTCTCTCTCAATTCGACAAGATCATTAATTTTAAAATAAATGCCATAGGATTTTGGGTAAGAATCGTAAGATCTGGCTGAATTTGCCAAACATACCCGAAAAGTGTGAACATAGCTAGTTTGAGGTTTAGGTAGGGTTTCATTCGGTAAAAATTACTTGAACGTTGTTTTTCAAAAGCTATTTTAAAAAATTATTATCGTGTTTTAAAAACATTATTTATCAAATTTAATAAATGATTAAATGTATTCTATATAAAATTTTCTTTTCAGTTTTGATAGAAAGTTATTTTTATGCGTTGATGTCGTAAGAAAAAACAAGTTTCTGATAAGACATTTTTAATAATAATTTCTAATATTTTTCAAAATTTTGCCCTTTGATTTAATTCGTTAGTAAATAAAATAAGAACAAGAATCACTATTTTTCGAGTCTTAATCTAAATAATCCACTTGCATTTGTAGTGTACTTAGATGGATAGAGATTCTATTTCATTCGTAGAGTTTTTCTCTTATACGAATAGTTGAAAATTATATATGTTTAAGGAGGGGACCAAAATTCCAACCCCATGCCTTGTGTGAATTCATATGTGGTTCTCCTTTTCAAAAATGTTTCGCGATGACTTCCAAGATTATTATTGTCTATCAAAATTTTTAGGCCAATTCGTTAAAATTATCCACTTTTTGAGGAAAATAATGTGTGGTTTGTACCCTAAAAATAAGGTTTTTTATTTTATTTGATAACTTAATGTTTAACACAAATTTGTCATCTCCATTTTCAATATTTACATCTCCTTTGTCGTCTTCTTTCCATTTGTAAGAGTTTTGTTTTGTTTCCCTGGAACTTTTGATCATGACATTTTTCTCATTTTCATTTTTGTCATGTTCGTATACTATCGCTAGCTATAACAACAACGACCGGTAATTAAATCACGTCTGTTTTGCAGTTAGTCGCCAGCAGCTGCGATAGACTTCAACGATTAGCCACTATTCGAAATTTAACACAATTATATAACGCTTATATTTGCATGAAAACCTTTAGCGTATGAGAGAATTGTTGCAACTGCATTCTTAAGCGACATGATAAGATCGTAGAAAGCAACTCATCCCCTAGAAATACTATTTGAACAAATTTTAATTAGTTCATCACTAGTTTATGCCAAAACTGATACTCATAACACATTGTTTTGATATCCTGCAAGAATGAGTTGTCACGATTTGATTTGAGTTTTAACAGTTTCCAGAAACGTAGTCTTTCCTCAACATTTCCACTGGAAAATTTCTTAGTGGCGAGTGATATACATTTTTCACACTTTAGAACCAACTGTTGTTTTGACGATTGGAAGAACATTGAATTTTGAACGATAAGGTATGCTCTATTTTACCTCAAGTCCATTTCTGAGGAGAATATTACTTTAGGAAATTCTATCGACAAGACAGTTAAATTTTCCATCTTGCAAAAATAGCAAAATCAAAATTTGATCATATATTTCCAAATTCATATTTATCAAGGTTTGTCAATTGTCCCGGTATGTGACAAAGTGTGCCGAGATTCGCAAGGTCTACCGAAGGCATGCAAAAAGTCTGTCGAAGTTTGTCAAAATATGCCATGTATTGACAGATCTTTTTTTGCGTAAAGATGTATTGACAGATCTTTTTTGGGTAAAGATGTATTGACAGATCTTGTAGCAACCATTTCCGATTTTGGTAAATTTAGTCTCATTGTAAAGATGACGACATAAATGGAATGCAAAAAATAGTATTATTCCTTCGAGTAATATAAATACATGAGATTTAATTTATGTAGGAGAATATAATTTTTGAGGAGATGAGTCAAAGAGAGTAATAACTTTGATTTATAACACTAATTATACTAATACATCTTCTTAAGATGTACATCCTCTTAAAATGGACGACCGATGCGGAGTTTGACACATAAAAAAGAAAATTTGATATGTAATGGATCCAAAAATTTATAGTAGAGTAGATTGAGAAACTCGATGATTTGTATTCAGAAGTAGTTAGGCTTGAATTAGAGAAGCATGGAGGAGCATGTGCTTCGTGAGTGTAATGACATGCATCATAACATTGTCGCGGAAGTGATTTGATTCGGTAACGAGAAAAACATGATTTACAAATTCGATACTTGAGTGAAGCATCGGCTTAAAGAAATATTATGTTTAAAGAAAAAATAATAAAATAAAAAGGAAGCATAAATGCTTAAAAGAAACGAGATATGAATTTGATCGTTATATCAAAACTCGAGCAAAATCTGCTCTGATACCATGTGCTCTGATACCATGTAGATATGAGAAAAATAAAATTGGAAGAATATTATTAGTATTTATTACTAATATAAGTACAGAAGATCAATTTATATAGAAAAATATAATTTATGAATATTAAGGGACATGATCAAAAATTACATAAAAAATTAATAAATTGAGAAAGATGAGAAGACAAAAAAGAAAATAGTAATTTTGACTAATAACATTAATTATACTAATATGTATACCTTACGAACCTCGATAAATCTTACGAATTTTAGCAAAGTTTTTAGAATATAGGAGATAAAACCGATTTACCACGATTCCACGAACATGTCTCTAAACTATAAACATATGAATTGATATCAGATCTCTAAATCCTCGTATGCTAATCAAACCTAGATCTTTAAACCCTCAACCCAAGACTATTATTGGCCCTGGGAAACTTTTTTTTGGAGCCATGTAATTAAAATTTTGAACTTTTTTTGCTATATAAAAAAATTCATGAAAATCCTGGTGTGATTTTTTTTTTGTAGATTTGGTTATGAAAACCAAATATATATATATATATATATATATATATATACTTTTATGCCTACATTAATCTTGTTCGGTATTATTCAATGTTGTTATTTGAAATAGAATTCAATATATATATATATATTTATTGTTATTGCGCCTTTCAATTATTGGGTTTCGGATGGTCGCACACTCGCTCACCCTAGTGTCCTGGCCATGCTCTCACATGTGAATTAAACCTAAATCTCTAAACCTTCACATGCGAATCGAACCTACTAGACCTCTAACCTTCATATGCGAATTGAACTAATATATCAAAACTCTAACACTGGACGAACCCAGATTTATAAAACCTAGAAATTGATCTAGATTTATTTTGGTCAACAAACATAGATCTAAGTTTAGATGCATGAAAGAACACTAATCTAACCTTATAAGTGTGGATGGGTTTCAACGACTTCGATGATATGTAAGTATGTAGGCGACATATAAATCTCTAAAAGAGATATCTGGGTTTCCTAATTAGGATACTAAAAGTCGCCAAAGATAAAGAAAAAAAGTGAAGGTGGTAGACTGAAAAAGCTATACCGCTTCTACGGGTGGACATGCATGGAGCAAATATCATGAATTTGGAACTATTTATGATATATTTCTTCCGTTCCATATGGATCACCATTTTTTCATCTATATGTGTTCCGTAACTTCCGATGTTTGAATATCCGTTAAGATTTAACTTCTTAAACAGATGTTTTAAAATAATTTCAAAAATCACATATATATATTCCAAAATTTTAATCCAAGATGGCTATATTTCATTAAAAAAAATTCTTAATTTATTAAGTTTAAATATTTAATTAATTAATTTGATTAATAGAAGCATATAGTTTATATATGTAATTATCTACATATTTTTCTTCAGCCCTAACCGCTTCTTAAGTATGCACCAGTATTTTGGTGGATTTCTCGAAAAAAGGAGTAGATTGTCATAATCACTCAAAATATATTTTTGATGTGGAGTACAATCTACACATTAATTTCTCATTTTGGACCATTCTACACAATTTCTTCATTTATTTATAAACATATATATCATCGATTTTTCATTTACATTTGATGATAAAATATAATGTGTATAATGGAGACTGTTCAAAATATTATCTTACTAACGAATCTTGAATTGTTTTGTTAGTAAAGCTGGAAATTTCACCTAGTAGAATTAAAATTTTAGATTAATATATGATGAATGCAAACAATTCATTAAAACAATGTTACGGTTAACAAATGAATTATGAAGAAAAAAATTGTGGAAGTCAATGTCATAACTAGCATGATCGAAAATCAAAAATAGATAATGAAATCTAACAAGTATCAATTAGTTTATGACTAATTATTGTTTCCGCACGTTTTACAGTAAACTGAAGTTTATTTAAATTTTTGTTTCAATTTATTTTAGGGTTTATAAATAAGCTTTTTTGGTAAAAGGTTTATAATAAATAGTTGGTTCAATCGATAATACCTCAAACAGATAAGTAGAATACAAATTTTCATATAGTTAATTGCGGTATTACTATTTTAGAATATTTACTATTTAGAATATTTTCTCAATGAACTATGTGAAAATTTGTATTCTACTTATCTGATTTGTTGTAGCTTGGGGGTTGGTGCCGGGTAATGATTTATGTGGGTAGTTAGTTATGACTTCAGTCCATTAAAACTCCATTTAAAAATGAATTAAGATAAAATATAAAAATACTAAGTGGCACTTTGAAGAAAGCAAATGACATTGACAGCGTTAAAAACTTTTTATTTTGTCTACACGTTACTCCAAGATTTTCTTACGGCATGATTTTATATTTTTATTCAATCTTTTTGATAACAATATTAAATAAATCTCATGTTGTTAGTTATATAATACTGATAATTTGGGAATAATTGCTTCCGTATAATATACATGCGCTTACAGATATGTGGTCCAAATGAACCTTTTGTCTAATTTCTGTGTTGGATTTGGTAAATTAAAATATAATAATTACTTCAAATGTATTTATGATTTGTGTTGGATTACGATGGAATTCCCACATTTTGACGGTTTTCGACTGACCAACTTGATCATTTTAAATTAAAGTATTCGTTTTTTATTTGTTCTTCGTTTTAAGGGTTAGCTTTTAAAAAAATTTGTCGAAAAATGTTAGGTTTTATAGTCTCCTCTCTAAAAATATTGAGGACTTTCAAGATATTAAGGGCAATGGTAATCTTTGCTGTCTGAGTTTATTGATAATAGTAAATAGTAATGTATAATAATTAATTCAAAACAAAAGATCTTTTAAGTAAACTGAAATAGCAAAATGAAACCTCCTCTGTTCTTTATTAATCTAATTTCTAAAAAAATTGTTTCAGAATCAAAAGGATACATTTTTAAGTTTTTATGTATTTTTATTAGTTATTGATGATGAATCTTAAATTTCTGAAAAATAATTAAATACTATTAGTTTAGAGTTATAGAAAATTGTTAATCACAAAAAATGATGCATTTATCAATTTTTAATATTTTTTATATGTGTGAAAAGGTTAAAATATGATTAGTTAGGAACATAGAGAGTATAATATAATTTAACGTTAAGCTTTTAACAAAAACAAAAAGTTAACGTTAACCTGGGACAGCAGTTAAATTAAGGATTAATCTATCAAATATATTAGCTATCCCGTCGCTTTTGTTGATGATAAGTAAAAATATTTATATTCCCCACTGAGCTTATGGTAAAAAGTACCCCATCAAAAATTTGATAGTCAACCATCGTCGTTGCTTTTTGTATTAACTAACGTGATTAATAGATTAAATATACCAAATTTGATGAATCAAACTTATTTAAGTAAGTGGGGTCAACCAAAACTTTCCTAATGACTCTCGTTACGTCGTCTATCCACAAATTGCATTGCATGGGGGTCAATTTGTTTCATATCATCATTATATTTATTGACACTAATTTTCAGTGATTAATTAGATATTTAATCAAAATAATTTAAAATACGCTGTCGGAAATTATCATTTCTATAGCTATAGTTGTGGTATCAACAGATTAGACTGGATATTTCCGATCTTTTCTGTAGAGTAGATATCCATCAAATTCACCTGTTTTGGAAATTGGAAATACAATCTTGCCTTCGAAATATTGAAAATGAAACATAACATTTTAAAAACATAGACAATTAGAAAAAAAAATTAAAGTGGGGGTAAAGCGTATGCTCTTATTTTCGTTGTTTTTTCATGGTTCCAATTCTTAGATACTTATAAATATTATATAAACGAACATTCGTCAAATAAATTAATCTATCTTTTCGCCGACTATATGGCTGAAAATATTAGCTGGAGAATATTAAACGAACACTAATTTGAAAAATTAATCTTGTATTTGTTGCCTAAGAAAGTGACATTTTGACTTTTATATACCAAAAAAAGGACCGTTTATTTAATATTATCCTATTAGCAGTGCTGAATCGGATTTTTGCTCAGTTTTTGGTTTATGTTTTAAAACAAGATTCTTAGTTTTTTCGGTTTAAGACAGTAACTAGAATAAATATGATTACAATATGAATACATTTATCACAATTGTATGATTTTGATTACGTCTAACTTCTTAATGTATATATATATATATATATATTTAATTTTCAGTAAATAAATTTCAATTTTTTTTTGTGATTTGATGATGATGATTGGAATACAAATATTTTGGATATATATAAGAATAAAACTGTGTGATAAATTTAAATTCTGGCTCAACTTTTATAACAAAACTATCATAGAAATGCAAAAACATTCATTAACAATTCGATATGGTTAAGCAGCATAAAGAAAAGTATCTGGATTCTGGTACAATCACTCTAGTTTAAACCAAATCGAAATAACTAAATCCGTTCAAATATCTATATATAAAAAATGAGAACACGTGAGAGAAAAAAGAAAGGCCAATTCTCTTAAATAGCATAGCATGAAGTGTTTGTGCTACATTTAATACATATTTTTATTATGTCATATATAATATTTTATTTTAAAACAATTTTTTTACATAACACAAATCTCCTAACCTCATGATTTTAAGGTTTTGGGTTAGAACCCTATTTTCTAAAAACTATATCCTAAATCTAAATTACTTAAGCCAAACCTAAAATTTTAAATTATAAATTTATAAAATCAATTTTTATGTTTGTGATATATTTGGAAACCAAAACTTTTGGTCATATTTTTGGAATATTAAATTAATGGTGGTATTTTTATTAACAAAATTTGAAAGTGTTATATTTTGTGGAATTTTTCAAAAAGAAATGAGAGGGTTAAATCTGACAGTCTTTATAGTTTTCTTTAATATGTCTTCCCCAAATTAATCAAATTAATAATATAAAAAAGTGGATCGCAAGTTGGAGTTTGGTTCTTTAGGCTGTTAAATAACAGCCATTGCTTTGTAGCTTTTTCTTCGAACGAACCCAAAAATAATATCAGAGAATTTTCATCATTACACCTTTTTTTTCTTCTTTGCTTTGCCTTCACACGTCTTCTTGTCTGACTACCAGTTTTTTTTGTGTCTTTCTTTTTGTTCTTGTTCGTGTCTCTTCTTAACCTCTCAACTCTCTGTCACTGTTATAAATATCAAACTCTGACATTTTCCTCTGTTCAAATTCTCCTCGAAACTCCCCCAAAGAACAAAAACCTTAAAATCTTTGTCTGAGATTGGAGAAGATGAAAACAAGACGCGGGAAACGCCCTGAGGTATAAGAACAAGAAGATGCTCTTCTCTGTTTTTGTTTCTTTAGTTCCACTGATTACGAAGATTCTTATGTTTTTCTTGATTTTGATTTTAAAAAACAGAGGTTTTGGCCTTCGACTATTATGAATAAATGGTTGAACATAAAGCCAAAAGTTTACGATTTTAGCGAAGATGAAATCGATACAGAGCCTGAGAGCGAAGACGATAGTGAGTATTATCTTAAATTTTGGTCAAATTTTGTCTATAATTTTATATTTATTAAATTTTAATTTTTCTGGGTCCCCTTTACAGTATGTTCGGTCAAAGACGTCGTTAATGTTTGTTGTGTAAATGATGAAGACGGCCATAGTGGTCACCGAGGAAGCGTAGCTGACTACGGCAATAAAATATCAGGTAAAGATTATGATTTTTTGTTAAGATTTCCACTGAGTAAATGAATCAGAAATTCAGAAATAGACATTATAATATATATTTTCCTGATTTTTTTATTAAAAAAAATTCCTCCAGACGGTGGTGTGAGGGGTTATCAGAGGAAACACCGGCGAGGCAAATCGGAGACTTTGAGAGTTCAATACATTAACACAAATGATATCAGGTAAGGGTATTTCTGGAATTTCATCTCTATTTCCTGGTGGAATATCTCAGAGACAAAATTTCTTTTATTTCGGTGAAATTTGATTTATAGAGTGACGGTGGCTACATGGAACGTCGCCGGAAAACGTCCGTCCGATGATCTCGAGATTGAAGATTGGCTTTCTACTGATAACCCTTCAGATATTTACATCATCGGGTAAGTTAAAAATCACATCAAATTTTACTTTTTCCAAAAAGAAAAATAAAACCTCTTCCTATGTTTTTGTTTTCTCAAAAACAGAGTATTTTGTCCTGTGTTTTGATAAATTTCGTTACAGGTTCCAAGAAGTGGTTCCACTAAACGCCGGAAACGTTTTCGGAGCAGAAGATAGAGGTCCGATTTCGATATGGGAATCGATAATCCGTAGAACACTGAACAAATCTCATAAAGAATCAGTTTATGATCAATCATCACCAAGCAACAACAACGTACTTCATAGATCTCACAGTGCACCGACGTCTTCTATCTTAACACAACAGACAAACTCCATTATTGCCGATGTCATAGTCGATAATCTCGCTGCGGACCATTCGCTAGACCTAACTACCTACGAGTACATCGATGCTGCAACCACTTTATCAAGTCTCGAACCAGTACGGAATTCAGATATGGACTGGCCTGAACGAGCTTTAGATGACAACCCTCAGATATTTGGATCAGAGGGGAAGCTAAGGAAGGTGTTTAGTAGCAACGCGATGCTAGGATTTAGGCTACCGGAGAATCCAACAGGAGCTAGTAGATTTGCTTCTGACGCAAGAAACTTGAAACGGTCACGGAGCTTTGAAACTTTGAAGCTGAGTTGGAGTGATCTAAAAGAAGTGAGTGATAATAATTCCTCCTCTTCGTCCGAAGTGGAAGAAGCTGAAAAAATCCTGTCTGATGATTCATCAGACGGAGATTCTCAGTCTTCCGATGAGTACGAGGATGAAGAAGACAAGATCGGAGATACTTATGGATTGCCGGAAGATTTGGTGGAAGAGTGTCGGAAAGTGAAAGATTGTCAAAAGTATGTAAGGATAGTAAGTAAGCAGATGGTTGGAATCTATGTATCGGTTTGGATCCGAAGGCGGTTAAGAAGACACGTCAACAACTTGAAAGTCTCGCCGGTCGGAGTTGGCTTAATGGGTTACATGGGAAACAAGGTAAGAAAAACCATTTAAAAACCCTATCTTCCTTTCCAAGTAATCCTTATACAGAAATCAAAATCGAACAATTCGTAATATATTTGATGATTGCAGGGCTCAGTGTCTATTAGCATGACGTTATATCAGTCAAGAATGTGTTTCGTATGTTCACACTTAACTTCCGGCCACAAAGACGGTGCTGAGCAACGCCGGAATGCTGACGTGTACGAAATCATACGTCGCACTCGTTTCGCCTCAGTTCTTGACACCGATCAACCCAGAACAATTCCATGTCACGAGTAAGCAATAATTAATCAAGATTACTAATCAACACACAAAGCAAGAAACCCCCTTTTTCTTTTACTAATTGGTTTTTATTTTATCTTTGAAAATTTCAACAGTCAAGTATTTTGGTTCGGAGATTTGAATTACCGACTTAATATGTCAGACAGTGAAGTCAGAAAGCTTGTAGCACAAAAACGATGGGACGAGCTCAAGAACAATGACCAGGTTCGGTTTCTACGTTGGTTTTGATTATACAAGTCTTTTTGTGTTTGTTACATATTAGTCGGTAAATCCACTCAAAACCATGCATAATGTTTTCAGTTTATTAGACTACTTTGTTAAGTTATTAAAACACAAATAAATTTAATTTTACAGTTGATTAGAGAATTAAGAAGTGGGCATGTTTTCGATGGATGGAGAGAAGGACCCATTCAATTCCCTCCGACCTATAAATACGAATTCGATTCCGATCGTTACGCCGGAGAAAACTTTAGAGAAGGAGAGAAGAAGAGAGCTCCTGCTTGGTAAGTGATTAAATTTATTTATTTTTAAGTTATGGGGACATTTTGAAATGTTAGAAGAAATGGTGGGGATCTTAAAGAGAGTTTTTTTTGTGTGTGTTTAACAGGTGTGATAGAATATTATGGTTGGGAAAAGGAATAAGACAAGAGTGTTATAAGAGATCGGAGATAAGAATGTCCGATCACCGGCCAGTGACTTCGATATTTAACGTCGGAGTTGAAGTTTTCGATCATCGGAAACTTGAAAGAGCTCTACACGTTAATAACGCTGCCGCTTCTGCTGTTCATCCTGAACCTTCATTTTGAGTTTAGGTGTCTCACAAGAAGATTAATATTTATTAACTAAATTTCTGTGATTTTTTATTTATGCATGGAAGATTTGTTTTGGGTCTTGATTTTTTTTCCTTGTTGTGTAAAATCTAACCAAAGTCTTTTACTTGTCGATATACACAAGCCGTTTAACTGTGTTCAAATTCTTTGCCTTCACTTGATGTTGATGATCTACTATTTAAAAAAAAAAACACTGTCTAAACATGCTTAAATTGTTGATGCAACTCTGAAAAACTCTAAAAGCAATTTGACATTTAAATTACAGATAATTAAGAAAAATATCGGAGAATAGCTCTAAATCAAAGATACATCCACTAAACTCTAAATCAAAGATGAATCCAAAGCAGCTGTGTATACTTCCAAATGCGTCTCTAAAATGGTATCCCCAATTCTTCAAAATGTTTAAAATGGTCAGAGCAGAGGTATTATATTCTTGAATTGTGATTGATATCTTTTTCAATATGTTTGTTATTAGGAGCCAAGTGAAATTGAAGAATTTGGGATGGTTCCGCTCGCACAAATGGCTGCGGATTTGCTGAGCGACAAGTTTCCAGATGCAAGGGAAGCCGCAAGGAGTTTGGTTATCTCGGCTTATGACAAATTTAAGGAAGAAGATGAAGAAGGAAACAAGCAAAAATAATGGCAGAGGTTTTGTGAAAACAATGTGACAGGGTTTCAATGCACAAGCGATGATAAAGATTGTCTCATCAATGGAGGTGAGTAACATTGAAAACATTCTTAAAATCATCCAAGTCTTCAAAGACTGATTCAAGCAGATAAGAGAAGTTTCTAGCATCATTTGATCCTCAAATGGAAATCGTGTGTGAAACTTGGCCCTCATTTTGTTCCATAGATTCGGTCCTCAAAGTTAGGATATGTCTTGATCCATATTAGTGCTTTTGCTGATAGCTATTCCAAGGTTTGCTAACTGAATTTACTTGAGTTTTTTTTTGTTTTTGTTTGTTGTCTAAAATTGATACGAAACCACCAAAGTGGAACAGAGTCACATATAGTGAAACAAAGCTCAAAGAAAAAGAGCAAAAACAAACTAGCAACGATTGAAACAGAGCATTGAAGTTACTTGAGGGTTTAAATCACAAAAAATAATAAAAGTAGAGGGAGAGACACAATCCTCTCCTGCATAACCAAAGTCTTGTTATGTAAAATCGAACCAAAGTCTTTTACTTGTCTATATACCAGCCGTTTTTATTGTGATCAAATTATTTGCCTCACTTGATGTTGGTGATCTACTATTTTAAATTTTTTAAAAATAAAACTGTATCAACAACTCCGAAAACAGTATTTTTTTTTGGGATAAAAACTCTGAAAGCAATTTGACATTTAAATAACAGATAATTAAGAAAATATCGAAAAAACCTCTATATCAAATAGTAGGCTGAATCTTCTAAAATCAAGTAAATATGTTATTATTTGTTTAGAATTTAGGTTAAAATATACTTTTTGATAACAATCATCAGCTATAATATAATTTAAATATGTTTCAGAACTTATAATTATGCTAATAATATAATTGATTATGTATCAAAATAGAATTTGATAACAATCCTGTTAATATGCTAATTGAATTTGCTGGAGGGTTTAAGTCACAAAAAAAGAAAAGTCGTTGGAATGTAACTACGACACAGCTTATATAATCCAAACACTAATGGAGTTGTTGGAGGTTGGATTATACGCGATCATCAAGGTGTAGCTAAATTTTGGGATTCCAGGCTTTACAAGTCTTATTGGCGGCAATTCAAAGTGTGGAGTATTGGGTTTGTATCGATTGATATAACCTGTGCAGTGATATCTCAAATATTGGGCCTCCAAAATCTCTTCTTCTAGCTTTCTTGATATCACACGTAATTTTAATGAAGTAGCCCACATGTTAGCTTAGAAATTTTAATTAATTTCTTGTTTCAATTCGTATGTGAGTTAGGATCCTCTATCTTTAAGAGTGGAATACTAGAAAAATACACTTGTTGGTAAAAACAAGAAACACGATGACCATTGCGGTGGGTTGGTGTATTTTGATCATATTTATGATATTTATTTTCCACATTAGGCAAAACTGTTATAACTAAATGTATATATCTCCTTATATATAGAATACATCTTTAAAATCATATAATAACAACGTCGTATTAGTTTTGTCGGTTGATGATGATATCGGTTGAATCGATTAGATACATACGCTAGGATTAAGAACCTGCGAAATTTTATATAATAGTTCCCAGATGACTATATAAACTTAGACGCGGATATTAGTATATGGTACTTTTTGAATTGATTATATAAAATTATGCCCTAGTGTAGTCAACATAGAAGATCCGTTATTCGTATTTCGTAGGCCTGCTTCTTTTTTCCTACCATATGACGTAATTATTGAAGCTTTTATGCCCTTTTCTTCATTTTCGTTTACTCTTACATTATATTTGTGTTCTCTTTAATCACTATTAGGGGTCATGGTGATCGTTCCTAAAGTAACGGGGAATATTCTAGCTATCGCATAATTTCAAGGTCCACTTTTTGTTTATAGAACTAATCTTACATTTCCGTCTCGCCAAGTCAATTTATTTTCGCTCCCAATATTTTCTTTTGTGTTTTCTTGAATATTTTAGTTATCGGATTTTAGATTATCTACAATGGTTTCAACACTCTATTTTTTACTCCACATCATTTTCTTTCTCTTCCATCTCATAATTCAACACTTTATCCCACAATTTTATTAAAACACACTTAAATTAAAAAAACTAAATTCAATATTACACAATAAACTTTAATTAAAACATTAAAACAGAAAAATTACAAAATTTAATTTATATTTTTTATTGAAACTTTTTTTCTTCTTAAAAAATATAAAAATTAAAAATTAAACAAACATACATTACAATGGTTATTATTGGATTCTATTTTAACGAAATAAGATATATTGTTTTCTGTGTCTAAATCAAATAAAACGAGTCTTTATTTATAGAGTATAAAAAATTATAAATTTTGATATAAAAATAAAAATAGAATAATTAGTATATTATCCAATATTTTAATTTTAATAGTACGGAAAAAAACAATAATACAAAAACACATTATCTATTTCTCTCTCACTGACATCTTCTAAAAAAACGATACTTGGCAATGATGGTCTCATTCTTTGCTCATTCAAGTTGAATGTTAAATGTTTTTAATATAAATTAATTCACATATAATTCAAACAGTTTAATTTTTTTTTCAACATACCATCGTACGTAATCTTACACAAATGGGAACTTAAAATAAAACTACAACTTTACATCTTAAACAATTGCATATTTCCAGTAAAAGAAAACAATAAACAAAAATTTCTTTCGTCAAAGTTTTGTTATCCTTCTAGTCTTACTGTCTTAAAAGTTGAAAGTCGTTACACTAATAAAAAGCGATTTTGTCTTACTAATGCTGACGTGGACGAAAATTGTTACACCTCCTACAAAATAGTCAAGAAAAAGTCTAGAATATAGAAGGAGAAAAAAAAAGAGTATTATGTAGTTAAAAATTAAAATTATAAGGTTTTATTAATGATAAATTGTATTACTGATGTGTGAAGTGTGAAGTGTGAAGTGTCAAGTGTGAAGTGTGAACAAGTCTATTAGCTTTTGAGACCAGGTAGGTCCATTTTCTTTTGGAATTTTTGGGAACTCTTAAGACAAGCAATGTCTTTATTCGCTTTCGGTGTGTCTCGTTATTTTTTTCTTCTTATGAATATTAGACGGCACTATTAATAATAATAAAATAATAATATATTTTTTTATTCAACATTTTACCTTTTATTAATTAATTTTCCCCATAGTTTCGCATATCTTTGTGCTATAAATATCAATCACCCCACAACTATTCAACACTCTACCAACCTTCTCCTCTCTTAATCACTAGAATACTCTCCTAAGTAAAATTACTCACTAATCATTTTTCATTTCTAATATAGTTAATCTCCGATTTAAAAGTCAAAGAAGCATCTTCTTCAGTCAGAGTCTTTGACCCGCATCAATTAGCTCTTACACCCTACTACTTTTCGTTATTTCCAGTTTTTACTTTTAATCTTGTGTCGTTTTTTTCTACGATTTAAAAAATATCAACAAAAAAGAGAATTTCGGGTAATTTGGGTTGATTTTTGTTTCTGTAATCATACGATTGATTTCAGACAATGATCTTGTCTCAAAAAGGATGCAAACAACGTGAGTTGCAACTTATTATTAAGAACAAATAGTGTTGAAAAAGCTTCTATTTTTGGATTTTCCAAATATTCAATAGATTCAGTTTCGGTACTTAAGTAATTATTTGCTCTTGACAAATAGCTTGCGTCGCAAGTATAATTATGCAAATGGGAAGTTCATGTTTGCCTCCAGGATTTGGATTTCATCCAACTGATGAAGAGCTCATAGGATACTACTTAAGCAGAAAAGTTGAAGGTCTCGAGATCGAGCTTGAAGTCATTCCTGTTATCGATTTATACAAATTTGACCCTTGGGAGTTACCAGGTATTTATAAAAAACAAGGTTTGGATTACTATTATTCATGAATTTAGATTTTAATGTTACAACTTAAGAATTTAGATAATCAAAACTAAACTTGTTTTAATTCTATCATTGTTTTTTTCTTCTAGATAAGTCTTTCCTTCCAAATAGAGATTTGGAATGGTTCTTTTTCTATCCACGAGACAAAAGTATCCAAACGTTTCTCGAACCAACAGGGCTACAAAGGCTGGTTATTGGAAAGCAATCGGCAAAAAGCGGAAAATTACTTGTAAATCGTCGTGTGTTATAACTGACTATCGAAAAACTTTAGTTTTCTATGAAGGTCGTATCCCATTAGGCGACAGAACTAATTGGTTTATGCACGAATATAGTCTATGCGATGATGAGCTTTCACAAAAATCACCAAATTTCAAGATAAGAAAATTATAATTCCTTTCAATTGATTCAAGTTCATATCATTTCTATGAATTCATGGAAAGAAACCTAAGAACCGTCCATATATGTTTAAATTTTCAGGGAGCTTTCGCCTTATATCGCGTAATTAAGAAGAATGAACTTAAGACCAATTCGAAAAGTTTGAAAGATAAAAATGAACAAGACATTGGCTCGGGTTACTTTATCCTTGCGACCTCTCCTTGTCGCGATGAAACGTCGCAATTTCAGTCGTCCAAGCCTTCTTCTACTACAAACGACTCTTCTAGCATTTGGATTTCTCCTGATTACATTCTTGATTCATCAAAGGTACGTACTACTATATAAACCAAAACAGTTTTGTATACAGATTATAGTTTTGATTTGTTTTTTGATCTTTAATTATAGGATTATCCTCAGATTCAGGAGGTTGCTTCCGAGGACTTTCCCAACTACAATTTTCCTGTCACCAAGGCGAACCACCAAGTGGAATTTCCGACGAGCTCTTCTTACTTTAACGTTGACCAGGACATGGATCAATCGGTGCAAACCGGTTATTGGACAAATTATGAATATGACCAAACCGGCTCATTCAATTACTCAAACCTGTTTTAGCTACAATGAAATGTTGGTTCTTTCTTAGGACCAAAACACCTTTTAACGTTGGTCGCCTGGAAGAAGAACTAGTTGTGAGTGTCTATCATTTTATTTTGAGAATTTAGTTGTATCTTAGTTTTGGTTTGTATGTTCATTTTCATTAAATATTTTGTTTGCTAATGAATGAGTATTATAAACAGAGCCGTGCCCATGTTTAGATGGGCCTAAAACGAGTTTAGAAAATGGAACATTTTTAATATATATTTTTAATAAAATAAATGTAATATAATTTTGAAATAATATAAATTATTTTTAAAAAGTAATAATCTAAAAAAATTAAGACATATTCTTTCTCCTTTCTTTTTCAAAAACTCTTTGACTAAGTTATCATAATCTAAAATCCTAACTAGTTCTTTTTTTATGGATATGATAGTTAGATCATTCAATATTTCTTGTGACAGAGTTGATCACAAATAAGATTTACCAGGAAGAAGAAGATCAACAGCCGAGGGTTGACGGATGCCCGTGGAAATTTAGAAGAAGAAGATCCAAAAAATTTTGGTGATGAAGAACAGATCTAAATCAATTGAGATTCTTTATTTCTATACTTTGTAATTGTAAAACTTAAACCCAAAAAAGGTATTTATAAATTCACAAAACATAGTTTTCAGTTTAGAACTCTAATTTCCTTTTCGATTTGGGATTATGTTTTACTTTTCGATTTTGATTTCTTTTTTCTGTTTTTGTTAATTGTTGCTTCCTTTGAAAAAATATGATTTTTTGTAATTAAAAAAAATAAACATATGATTGGAGGATAACATGTGAATCGAATTTGACAAACAAATTCAGACCCCAAAAAATCAATTTGATATCTTATTTTTCAAATTTGAAAACCCTAAAAATCTTATATAATTTGGAAATTTTAGGCAAAAACTTTTTTGATATCCTTTATGCACGCTTCTGATTATAAATTCCTTATTTGGATTTTTATGGAAATATATTGTTATTGTAGTTTTATTTTTATGTTCGATGCTTTTGATATGATTTATTTTCTAAGAGAATCACATTTCTCCCAATCATTTATTGGACCAAACTTATAAACTTTAAAGTTTAAACCAACTTTTGTGGAAGTGATAGCAATCATTTGCATTAAAAACCCTACATTTCTATAAAAGCAATAGTTTCGGGACCATTTCATATTTTTAAAGTTGCGTAAATATGTGGTTTTGAAAATCCATAAAGGGAATTTCGAAAAAGTAAAAGAAGTGGAGATGAAAAATCAAAAACTCTGTAGAAAGGGGAAAATGTGACGCAGCAGTTTGTTTAAAAATGTATGAAAGCCCCAAAAGTTTGCATTTTCTCACTTGTTAGTTGTTAGAGAGCTTTGATGATATTCTTTTTTTCACGAGCTTTTCTCATTTCATTCTTTTTAAATTTATAAGGATTCTCTTCCTCTTGAATTGTGAAACAATTTTGATATAAAAATATTTAACTGTGTCATTGTATCTATATAATTTAACGGTATCAATCAGTTAACAAATTGGGTCCATAGATCAGTGGTAGCAATTGACTGCAGATCAATAGGTCACTGGTTTGAACCCGGTTGGGCGCTTTTTTATATCTTTTAAATTAATTTCCTTGATCAAAAATAAATTGACGACCAGGAATAACCCCCCTTAAGGCTTAACATTTTCTTCTTCTATTGTTTGTCTTAACCAGACCGGACCTCTCAATTCATTCTTACAACGTTTTTTTGTTTCCAAGCAATTGAAATTAAGAAACATTTGTAAACATGAAAGATAATTGGAATATATAAATTCTTTATTAGGAAATTCTGAAAACGAAGACACGAAAAGCATCCGATTCCTAATTCCCATCTTCGTAAAACATGAGAAACCGAATCATACCGAACCAAATCGAATCACATAATCGATCTTATACCGATAGGTTTAAGATCGAGTATGTGATATACACCTAAACTCCAAAAATACACGCACACTAATTTACTTCATTCTACGGCGCCGACACTGATCATAACATTCGCCGGTTTTTCGCATCGGACGTCGTCAGCCGTCGGAGCTCGCGTGTTATCGTACTCCTTAAAGCATGCAATCCTTCCCAATTCCTCCACTTCTTCGATTACATTATCAAGCCTCGCCACCATTTCCACCAGCAACGACGCAAACGCCGCGAACGGCAAAGCCTCCGAGAATTCAAGGCTTGTCATCACCGCGATTTTGCTCAGCTGTGGCCGTAACATCCTCCTCTCTCCCACCGTTGATATATCGGAGTTATTGTTCTTGAACGATCTCCGGTACTCCATTAAAGCTGACGTGTCAGTCCTAAAGCTCGAAAGCGAAACGGCTCCGTTTTGGCCCTTCCCACTGTTACTATTGTTGCGTTGAGAAACGGTATCGTTGTGGTGTTTGTTATTGACGTGTTGAGAAACGCCGCCATTTTGGTGTTTATTGCTGTGACGATGGAGATTGGAGCCAAGGAAGAGTTTAGGCTGAGATTTTATAGCAGAATTAAGATCCTGGAGTGCCACGTGGAGATGATCGGAGAGAATCTCCGGCGAGCAGTGACGGTGGTTGGAGATGCTATCCGCGAGTTCCGACAAAGCTTTGCATACTTCTCCGGCTAATCTTACACAAGGATCTTTGAAAAGCGCGCGAACAGATCTTGGGGTCTTGAAAAAAATAACAAAAAAGAATTAGTTCAATGTTATTACAGAACACACATTTGTATTAATATACAATTAATCCTTACTTGAATCTCAGTTTGTAAGCAACCGTGAAGAGCAACAACAATGTAACCAAACTGACGAAGAACAGCTCCAACTTTAACATATTGTTGACATGGAAATTTATGACAACGTATCGTGTGTCTTGGCTCCCAATTTGCATATAATGCCTGTAATTCCATTTATAATTTCATATATTTATATATTTAAAAAGTTAAAATTTCTTGAAATAGAGAAATATGAGAAGACTTACAAGTGTTTCATCAATGGATTTAGAATCCAAAACAGCTTGATACCCTTCGTAGATTCTGTCTTTTGAATCTGATGTTCCTTTCTCTTTCTCTTCGAAGTACTCACTTACACATGCTATAAGTACAAATATACAAAAACAAAAATAAATAAATACAAATGATGTAATTTACTAGATCTCTTAATAATTAATTGAAAGAGACACACAAAACTGTTTGTTTTTTTCTGCAAAGCAAATACCACAATTTGGGGGAAAAAGAGAACTTTTCATAGACCAAAATTGTGGCATTTCTTAAAATACGATATCGATGTTAGTTTTAATTAACAAAACAAAAAATGTAATATTTTCGAGAATTATGTACCTTCTATTGAGCGAGAAAGGCCTTGGAGTTTACCGACGGTGGTCTTGTGTAGATCTTCACCGGACCAAATAGGAAAAACAAGAAGGCTCATGAAAAGACAGATTCCGCAACCAATGGCTATAGTGTAGAATCTATCGTGTGCTATATTTATCACACTATCTACGCGATAGCTCGAAACCGTTATTAGGTTGAACGTCAAGAGAAATATCACAACACCGTAATCATAATTCTTCTTTATGTATGGTATAAATCTTATATAAGTTGCAGCCGCTCCTGTAACCATTATAAAGAGAGCACATATTAGCTTTTTCAAAATTGTTGGATTCTCATATAGAGATGTCTCTTAAAGTTAGACTTTAATTTGGATAACAAAAAAATGGATTAAAAGGGGTAAATGTATATAAGAAAAATGCATACCGATTATAAAAACAGCAGTGCCAATGAAGATAGCTCGAAGAACTTTGCCGGAATCATTAGCTACAAACTCAATGAAAAATGCCAAAGATCCCGCGATTAGTGTCCCTAATCCTCTATTAAGCCCTTTGCACAACGTTGCACCTAACAGAATCAAGAAATTCAACACACGTTATAATAACACTGATTATATAACTAATTGTATGTATATAACTAGGAGATATATTGTTAAATTTACCGGCAGAGAACTCAAGGACAACAACGACTGTCATGACGGCCCAAATGGCATTGCTTCCAATGCCCTTAAAGAGAGGCTCCAAGAGATATAGCAAAGAGACAAGAGTTAAGGCAAGACCCACTTTAAGGGCATGTATTACCCTCCTTGGATCTTCTTTTCCGACATTCCAAAGCCTTTTCGGAATCTTCTTGATTGTCTCAGAAGGTTCTAGAGCTTCCCACCTAGTCTTTTTTAGACCTTCCTCCATCTCAATGTTCCCTACGTGAACCTTGTTGGACATCTTGAGGGAGAGAAGTTGGTTCTCTCGCTCTCTCAGGATTCTCTCGTTTTTGTAATAAGAGTATACAAGAATATAATGTGTTGTTATTGTACTCTCTCTATATATATATTGCTCTTTATCTGTGCATATGTGTGTATATATAGAGAGATGGATCTATGGTTTGCGTTTCATAGACTATATAGCTAGCCAGAGGAAAACAAAACTAGTACGTGTAATCAAGACCGTGTCTAGGAGTTTGAAAGCCTAAGACAAAAGAAAATTTTGTTTTATATATTTTCATAATAAAACATGTATAACTAAAATATAATAAAAAATTTACATGTTGTTTTATACTAAATTAAAGATAATTAACACTATTTCACACTCTATTAAATAATTTATATTTTCTTAAACTATAAAATATAATATATGCTATTTTTATAATTTATTTTCTTAGTTAACATTATTTTTAATCTATATAATACTAAAATTTAAAATAATTTTGTAAAATATATAAATATTTAATACTCTTTTTAATATGTGAATGATAATTTTAAACTAAAACGAACATTAAATACATATTCTACTAATACATTAAACAAAAAAATAAAAAAATTAGGACCTTAAAATATGCTTAAAATTTGGGGACCTTAAACAAATATATTTTTTATATACATGAGATACGTCTCTGCGTGTAATTGTGTTGGTTGAACTACCAAAATTTCATTTAGGTTTCGATTGGTAATTTAAAAGTTTTTACGTGTCATGTATAAAGATTTTACAAAATCGCGATTATTAAGGGTAGAAATTTAATGTTTTGTCATTTTTGTTACAAAATATTATAAGACTTTTTCATTTTACGGTGATTATTTTTATATTGCACGTAATGTTTTATTCTTTGTACAATTTTAGTATATTATGCACTAATTCTTGTTCAAAAATATTTCTTTTTATTCAACATTCTTAGTAAATACAAAAATCTTAATAATAAGTGATCCATTTTTAAAGTGTACATACTTTTTCATGCAGAAAGTATAATAAGTGATACATTGATGGGTTTCACTTTCACATGACTTGCAATTATTGATGTTAATATTAAATTAAAGAGTACCTTTTTCTCCTCTATTCACAAGATCGAAAAAATAATAAGTCAAAAGCTATTGACAAAGATATTAAACTAACATACGTTCCATAATGCTATTAATTTTGAAATTCGAGATCCATTTATTATTTTTAGACATACCATTTGCATAATTATATGAATTTGTCACTCAATTATGACTAATATTGTAAACAGATAGTTCCAGAAACTAGATCTTAGTTATATACGTTGTCTTCTTAGATTAAGAACAACTAGGTACATACACTTTTAGTTACATTAATCTAAAAAAAAAAATAGTAATCGTTGTTACCACTCTGATATGCAAGTCCTTACACTAGTTTCAATATTTAAACCGATAAGTGAGAATCATATGATAGACCAACAATAGTAACTCAAACGTGATTTGAAAGGGCAAACATTCACAAACAATATATTATATGATTTTTATATAAATTTTACATGGCGACACATAATCTGATTTCTACATATAATTAAACTGTATGACCTCGAGTATGATGTATGTTATGGCGGCTATTGACATGGTTTAATTAGGAAACATATAAACTATTAAACTTTAAATTATGTTTTAGTGTTGTTAACAAAAATACAGTTTCAAGCATAGTTTATTTTCATGCATAATTGATTTATAGAAATATGGGATTAGTTGTGGAGATGCATCTCAGAAAGTATAAAACAAATTGTCACTCTCAACTAAAGTTGACCTTTTGGATCCTTCAAAGCCGTACCAACGTTGACACATAGCACATGTATGCCTTATTTTTGTTTGCACGGGAACAACTAACTTTCATAAATTTGGTTTTTTAATCACATTACATGAATTAAAGGCCACGTTAACCCGCCATGTAAATTTCAGAATATTTAAGTTACATTTGTTTATCTGATAAAGATTTATCACTTCGAACAACAAAGTAATAGTATATATACACTACTCTTTTTAATAACCAAGAGAGGTCTCGAACCATCAGATTTTAGATTATGTATAATAATTGTTTTAAATTGAGAAAACTAATTCGCTATATTAGCAAGGTTTATTTGGTAAGATCAGTTTAAGTTTTATTAAATGATAGAGTGAAGTGAAGTACGAAATAAACCAAAAATGAGAACCATGAAACAGTAATGTTCTTACATTTGAAAAGTTTGTATTTTCACGAAATATAACTTAAACCGTATATATTTTTCTGCCAAAAGGGAAATAAAAACGTGAACTATATTAATGATGACACGGGTTGCGACTTGTGAGTAGACGATATACAGCTCATTAAAATGTTTTGTTGGAGATGAATTTATAAACGTATCTTTCTTCTGTGTGGCTGGTCAGTTAACCTATGAATTTTAAAAACTAAAACTAAAAATCTGATTCTACATTATATGGTCCATTTTCTGTTGTAAACTAATAAAAATGAAAATAATCACTAGCTATTAAAAGACCAACTAAGATCGAGAACGTGAGATCGACCAAGATCGAAATGACTAATCGGATTATGGAAATTATAATTTCTTCATCATTTTTATAATATTTTGTTATAGATAACTAAACACACATATACAGGATTGTTAGATATATATTTAGTTTTACGAAATTTATTTTTGTTTGTAAAGATATAATTTCCATTTGTATTTATCTTAATTTAGAAAATAGGTTTATTCAATTTCTTAATAAGATAAAATAAGTTGTACAATTATTTTGTAAGAGCTATTATTTTTTTTCTACTAAACTTTTGTGTTTTTACTTCCGTCAAAATTATCACTAGCGTTATTATACTTATTTTTATTTTTTATTTTTTTGTTAAAAGGCTTTATTATACTGAATTTTTATCCATGGCAATTTTTAATATAGTAAAATCTCTATAAATTAATAATGTTGGGATTTTGACATTTTATTAATTTATCTGTTAATTATTAATTTACAAAGAGATTAGTGTCAATTGGTTTATCATTTAAATATTTACAATAATAATTTCAAAATTTTAAATTGAGATAATTTGATATAAATAAAATTAATTTTTTGGATGTTATAATTTTTAGTTTTTATTTGAATATTTAATATTAGAAGAAAAAAAATTAACGATAAATAAAAAATTTACTGATGAATGATGAATTTATTTATGAAAACTTCATACATAAATTTACATTTATGATTAATGATATTATCTGTTATATTTTTTAACAATTTATAAGAATATAAAAATAAAAATAATACATATTCATATGTTGAAAACTTATAAAAAATATTGGATACTTTGATGACGAAGTTAAAATCAATACTACAACTCATGGTTTGAAAAACAACATAATAATTTTTTAATACAATAAAAATTAGAGACGAATTTCAACAATAATAGGATTTTAAAGACACTAAAACAATATATTACTATACTATATTATATATATATATGATTATTAATTTATAATATTAATGAGATCATATATTTATATAAAGATTTTAAAAATATTATTATTTTATTATTTTATCGATTTTTTGTAAATTTTATATCGGTATGAATTGGAATCGAAATTTTTTATTATTTTATAATGTTTATTAATTTATCAAGTATTAATTTATAGAGATTTTAGTGTATTTATTACTACGAGTTCTTCTTTGTAATGATAATATATACTGTAATCAAATCAAAATATGAACCCAAGTTTCTTTTTATTTGTCAACAGAACCCAAGTTTTTTATTTGGATCTTCGTATTGGTAAATTCATTTTCCGTCTACTACCTTTTTTCTGCCACGTGTGGTGATCTCACATGAGCCAACACACGAGAAATCTGAAATGTTAAAAACTCAACAACACGGGTATAGTTGTTCCGCTGCATAGAAGATCTCTCACCTCCACACATAAACATTACAACGAGATTCGATTAGCTAAAATGTTCAATTAATGGTATGTTCCTCATTAGCTCTAATGTTTTAATTGTTCTACCGTTACTAAAACTATAATTCAATCCCAAAATGAATAAGGTGAACGCAACTGACTAATTTTTCTAATTTCTTCCTTTTGAAAAAACGGAGAGATCCAAAACAAATCAGTTTGTACATACTCGATAAGCCAAATTGAAATATAGTTTACAAAGACACAAACAGAGCTAAACTAATCACTGCCCTTTCTCGCCAATATGTCTGCAACTCTATTTGCTTTCCCTCTTTACACATTCAATCCGAATGAATCAGAAACCCTGCCCTAACCCCTCTGTGTTACAAAATCATTCATACAATAATTAGTCTTCATTGATGTTCAATGCATTGCTGGAGTTTCCCATCAGAAGACACAACTAGTCCTCTTACTTTTGCAGGTTTCGTTTTGCGTTTAATTTGGAGTTTTGGCTTAGTCTTAATACAGTGTGTTCATCTTCTGCGTTTTTTGGTTTCTCTGCCTCTTCCAAAACCTCATCTGCAACATCTCCATCTTCATCAACCCTTAGCCGTTTCGTATACCAACTTAGTCCCTGGGTCAATACAAGAGAGAACTATAATATAGTGTGTGACAGCTAAGAAAGTTCACTACTAATCGAGTGACCTAAACAGCTAGACAATATAACATTAGAAATCAAGTAACAGCTAACTGGATGAACCATAGGAGTGAAGTGATACCAAGTCGTTGTCTAATGACATAGAGAAGACAATGTGAACCTGTTTAGAGTCTATGATTCTCGTTTCGTTTCTACTATACATAGCAAGTTAAGGTAAGTCATATTGGTGAACTTACCTTGTACGGATTTTCGTTATTGCATCTAAGTATCTAACTTTTACTACAAGGACGTCTAACTCAAAAGCTCAATTGGAGAATTTGGTTTAGAGCAATATTGCAATAATGCTACAGCAAGAAGAGAAAATATCGAAATCAATTTTGTCAACTAATCCTGCTAACTTTAAAGCTCATATATAGTATTAATCAAACTATAGCAAGAGTTCCAGAAGGGGAAAATTTCAAACCTGAAGAAGAGGACCAAGATGGGATCTTTCTACGGAAACTTGAACTGGAACTCCAAATCGTTTCCTTGGTAGTCCAGTTTCGGCTGATTATCTTCTCGTCGCTTATCTCCTTCACCGGAATCGATTTCTGTATCATCTTCCTATTCAAAAATCTCATTCAAACCAATTCGTCTTCTTGTGATTCCAATTAGTGTTATTCTGTTTTGATTTGAAGGATTCTTGTTAGCTCTTGGGAAGTGTTCTCAAAACTGATCTTGATCTTAATCAGAGTAGTAGATTGGTGTAAATAATCTTGGTATATGATCTAGTAAGGTAAACAAAGCAACAAATCTAGCAAACTTGAATGTTGGAAATTGATGTTTCAGAACCCAGACACTCTCCCAAGAATTTTCATGATCCGGCAAACCTTTCCAATGCACCAATGCTTCCAATACGCCCATTATATTTGGTGTCTTATTATTGATTCTGGAAGTAACACAAATCCATCAACCTCAGAATCAAGTACATGTAATTGGTGTCTTATTATTGATTTTGGAAGTAACACAAATCCATCAACCTCAGAATCAAGTACATGTAAGGGATTTACCTTAGACCCCATAACCAACTTTAGCTGAGATACATGGAACACATTATAGATTTTCGAATCTATAGGCAAGGATAATCGATAAGCCACCTTCCCAATAATTTCCAAGATCTCAAAAGGACCATAGTACTTGGCAGGTAATTTTTGGCAAAAACGCTTTGCCAATGAGTTTTGTCGATAAGGCCTTAATTTCAAATAAACCATATTCCCCACAGCAAAAGTAATATCTCGACGATGTTATCAGCATTGTTTTTCATTAGTTGTTAATCATGCACCAAATGTGATTTAATCTGTCCCAACATTGAATCCCTTTCCTTCAACAGCTGCTCCAATTCAAAACTCTTTGTTGAATGCTCCTCAAATCGTATTATTGATGGAGGATCTCTGCCATATACCACCTTAAAATGTGTGGTCTTCAATGAGGTGTACCATAATTCAGCCCAAGAAAGAAAACGATCCCACGTCCAAGGATGAGTAGAAGCATAACAACGAAGATATATCTTCAAAGTTCTGTTTAAAACTTCAGTCTGACCATGGTTTGTGGATGATACGCAGTACTATACTTCAATGTAGTGCCGACTTGTTTGAAACATACCACCCAAAAAAGAACTCTAAAATATCTTTGTTCGATCAAACATAATGGATTTAAGATATCCATGCAGTCTAACCACTTCTTTGATGTACCACAAAACGATGACCTATCAGATAGTGTTTCCGTTCTTGTATTGCTAGCACTATAGCCATAAGTTTCCTCTGATACACAGTTTTCAATTGTTTTTTTGGTGTAAGAGCATGACTGAAGAAAGCAAGTGGCTGCTTGTCTTGCATTAATACCGCACCTAAATCAAATTCGGAAGCATCTGTTTCCACCACAAAAACCTTTGAGAAGTTAGGAAGAGACAACACATGAGCAGTTGTCATAGCCTCTTTAAGTGCATCAAAAGCTGGATCTACTTGTGAACTCCAATTAAAACAGTCTTTTTTCAACAATTTAGTCAACGATCGAATATCATCCCATAACTTCGAATAAATTTTATGTAATACCCAGTCAATCCAAGAAAACCACAAAGTTCCTTGACATTTCTAAGAGTTGGCCAATTTTTCATTTAACCCCACACATGTATCAGATTGAATGATAAAATTGGATGTGAGAAGGAATCACAAGTTAAATCTTTCCCAGATAAGAAGTAGGTTTTGTAAAATATTTTGCCACCATTGCTTATTAACTCTTGTTTGCAATTCTCTGAATTGGTAAAACCATAGAGCTTGATGATGTCACATTATCACTTTTGCTGTTGGTCTAATAAAGTCGATCATTTTAGTCGCTACTCGCTAGCGAGACTAAAAGTTTTGTGCTCTATGATTGATTATCCCAAAACCAAATATAGATCACATATTTTTTGTCCGGGTTATAAAAACCTAACCGGTGCATTCGAATATCTCGTGAACATGTATGAGAGAAGAGTGGACATAACCCCCGTCGAGTGGGTTCGTTACGTTTACATAACCAAAGCTGGTTCGTATGGAACCAGATGCTGAAAGTTTCATCTCATTATGACATTTAAACACACACAGTTGTTCTTTGCCAAAAAAGGTAAAAATATATAGACCTTTGTTTACTTAGCAGGGAATATATATAATGCTAATATTAGTTTTCTACAATTTTCGGTTTCCAAAATTGCTTGGATTAAATACGTTTTGGTTCATTCTATTCCAACTCTAGTGGGTCTTTTTTGAATGTGGCATAGCATTAAACATTAGTAAGTTCAGTTTGTCAATTAATTTGGATTATACACATTTCTCTGAATATTAGATTTTTTCTTAAAAAGATGAGGCAAGAGAAGGACAAAATGGTCAAAATAAGCTGCTGTCATTTTCAAAGTAGTGATTGTTTTTTTAAGATCTGAGGATATACTTAAGAAAATCTGACACATCGAAGTACAAAACCCATGTTTATTTGGATTTCAGTCAAACCAAAATCTATAGTTACATAATTTATTAAATATCTATATATTCTCTTATTAATTCCTGTGCATTTGTCTTTATTTTAAAAAATTTTGTCCAAAGCTTTTGTCATTTTTTCGAGTACTCACTTTGGTAAAGTTTGAGCCCTCTCTCTAACTCTTAAGAATAATAAACCCTCCTAACATTCAAATTCAATGTCACTCATTCCGGTTTGATTTCCCTTCCAATACCAAACTCGATTCATTCAATGCAGCATTGAAACTTATGTGAAAAAACCAAAAAAATTGAAAAACATTTATTAAAACAGAAGTAGAGTTAAAGAAGGACACCAAATCCAAACAGGACATTCACTTATAACATTACAACTATAAAATTCTAAATGGACTTATAACATCATCATTAAAGCACCAAAATCTCTATTTTACCTCCTGAAATTCTCTCTTATACATTCAACATTTAACAAAACCCTAACTAAATTACTATCTTTCTTTAGTTTTATTTCTTTAATAAAATTAAGAAAAATTAAATAAACAAACAAATCTCCTGAAAAGCAAAAACCCTAAACTAAAGATTAATTTCCTTAATTTGTTAAATTTATTCATAAATCTGATAATATATAAAAAAAACAATTAGATACTAACTAGATCGTCCCCTCAAGAACTCAAGAAGAAGAAAAAGAGAGAGAGAGAGAGATAACAAAGAGAGTAGTTAGGTAGCTCACACGCTTTAGCTTAAAACTCAAAAACCTGCACTTCCTCCTCTATTTTCTCGGCATTCGTAACACAGAAAACAAAACAAAATTAGGCTAAAAATTATCAAATCTTGAAGATAAGAGAGATTTTCTTTAAAATCTTCTTCAATGGATTCCAGAGAAATCCACCAACAGCAACAACAACAGCAGCTGCAACAACAACCACCGCCTGGGATGTTAATGAGTCACCACAATTCCTTTAATCGAAACCCTAACGCCGCCGCTTTAATGGGTCCCACCTCTACATCTCAAGCTATGCATCACCACCACCACCGATTACCTTTCGGCTCTATGTCGCCGCATCAACCTCAACATCATTATCATCCTCAGCCACAGCAACAGATTGACCAGAAGACTCTTGAATCTCTTGGATTTGACGGATCGCCTTCTTCTGTAGCCGCCGGTGCGAGTCAGCAGCAACAACAGTCGATGCGATTTGGGATCGAGCAGCAACAACAACAGGTGAAGAAGAAACGTGGACGACCTAGGAAGTATGCTGCTGCTGATGGTGGTGGTGGTGGTGGTAACAACATTGCTCTTGGTTTGGCTCCTACATCTCCTCTTCCTTCTGCTTCTAATTCTTATGGTGGTGGGACTGAAGGAGGGGGTGGTGGAGATAGTGGTGGAGGAGGTAATGCTAACTCTTCCGATCCACCTGCTAAACGGAATAGAGGACGTCCTCCTGGCTCCGGTAAGAAGCAGCTCGACGCTTTAGGTACTTTCAAAACCTCGATCTATCTCTTTCTCTTGATCAAATCTAAATCTCTGTTTACAATTCCACTTAATGGGTTTTGTGTGTGTTTATGTGAGAAGGAGGAACAGGAGGAGTAGGGTTTACACCTCACGTCATTGAGGTCAAATCTGGAGAGGTAGTAATGATGTAGCAAATCTTGAATTTCTCAAGATTTTGAGTAATTTTGCCTGTTTATTTGGTTAAAGTTTTGATCTTTCATTCCTCTTCAGGACATAGCTATGAAGGTAATGGCGTTTACAAAGCAAGGACCACGCGCGATTTGTATTCTCTCAGCTACAGGAGCTGTTTGTAGTGTGATGCTTCATCAAGCTACCAGTACTGGTGGAGTTGTTAAGTATGAGGTATAAAATCTCATAACACTACTTACTTCTTGGCCTGTTTTGTAATCAATGGACTGGAATTTTATCGGATTTGTCTGTGTGATCTTTGTATTGGATGTGTTGTTTTTGCAGGGCCGATTTGAAATCATTTCTCTGTCAGGTTCTTTCTTGAATTCTGACAGTAATGACACTGTGACCAAAACTGGTCACTTGAGCGTCTCGCTGGCTGGACATGATGGTCAGATTATGGGTGGAAGTGTTGCTGGAATGCTAGTTGCTGGATCACAAGTCCAGGTTACTCAAGTTCTGTAACTTTTATACTCGAGTTAAGATCACGAAATGTTCAAGATACTGACTTTGATTCGGGTTTTTTATATAGGTTATTGTGGGAAGCTTTGTACCAGATGGAAAGAAGCAGAAACAAAGTACAGGGTGTGCGCAGAATACTCCAGAGCCAGCTTCAGCACCAGCCAATATGTTGAGCTTTGGTGGTGGTGGTGGTGGACCGGGAAGCCCTCGATCTCAAGGACAACAACACTCGAGCGAGTCATCAGAGGAAAACGAAAGTAATTCTTCGTTGCACCGTGGAAGCAACAATAACAACAGCAACAACAACAGCAGCAGCAACAACAACAACAATCATGGGCTATTTGGAAATTCTACACCTCAACCACTTCACCAAATGCCTATGCAGATGTATCATCTCTGGCCTAGCCAAAATCCTCAATAAACAAGATGGTTCATAGGTCGGATTGACCGGGTTTGCTTCTCTGTTCCTTTTGATACATCTCTATATCAGAATTATCTTAAAAAGTAGATTGAGCTTTCGTACTCTCTCTTCCTCTTCCTACTTCTTTAGCTTTTGGTTTTAGATAAAATAGAGAGAGATATTAAGTAGGTTTCAATTCATCTTGTTTAGTTTGTTTCTTACTTCTTAGTTGTTTCTGATTGTGATGATCATAGAGACTTGTTCTTTTCTACTATAATCTCATTTACTTCAAATTTTCAAATTTCGGAATTCTCAAATAGCAAACACACAAAATTCGAAATTATACAAAGCTTTTACATAAGCCATTTTATTCTCTATAATACGATTACATTCGTTTTCTTTTCACATACATGTTTATATTATACTCTTCAGGTTATTACAACATAGTAAGTTAAACCAAAAAAAACAAAAAGTTAGCAAAAGACAAAGAAATACACTAAAGGTTGATACTTGATACATATTCTTAGACCTCATAGCTCTTCATCTTCATCCTCGTGTTAGTCTCTGCGTTTCTAAACCGCGGAAACCATGACTGGTGATGCAACCATTAATTCTTTATCGTCGTCATCATCATCATCCTCTGCCTCCCACATGAAATTTGCGTATGATCCCAAAACCATACTACAAAGTTACAAAAACAACACAAACCTTAAGATTTTGAAAGAAGTGATTAGTAAAGTAATGATGAATCCAGATTCTTTAAGTATATATATTACCAATCATCAGGAGAAGCATTAACAGCTTGATCAAAGTAACCTTGAGCTCTTTTCTCATCTCTCTTCGTTTCCCAAATCAATTTACCATACATCGACAAAGCCTCTCCGTCACCTGGATTCTCCAATATTGCTCTCCCATAGTATTCTTCAGCTCTCACTGCATCTTTCTCCACCTGAGATTCAATAAAAGAAATTCAATTTAAACCTAATCTCCAATTCAAATAACTCAGATTCAGCTTCTAGAATCGCTACCTCGTATAGAAACTTTCCGTAATTCATCAGAAGAAGCGAATTATTAGGATTCGTTTTCAACATCTCTCGATAATAATCACCGATCTTGCTCCTATCATCATAACCGCCGTCTCCGTTTCCGTTACCGCCGTTAAAACCAGATCCACCACCACCACCACCACCGGAGAATCCTTGCTCCTCCACAGGAATACAACTCTCCTTCCAGATCAAAGATCCCCAAACATCCGCAAACATAATTTCATCATCATCCTCAGGGATTGGGATTTTTGCCGGCGAAGGCTTAGATCCAACACTCTTCAACATTCTATCGGATCTAATCACATCACTCTCCGATAACACCCTTCGGATCCCGACATTAGCCTTAACCTCGATCGAGATCTTGCCGCCGGCGAATCGCTCGCCGTAGCTGGATAATGATTCCACGGAGTTGTTCCTGGAGATAGGTGCCACCTGCCGCGACGAACCACCTGAAATTAACCGGTTTTCAAGAACCGGCATCGAACCGGTTCTCATCAAAAGAAATTTCATCACAAAAACTCAAACTTCGATTTTGCCTTTTCTTCTCTTCGGATCGCCGAGAGTGATTATAAATAAATCCATTCTTTGATGTTACTATGTATAGCTTCATTTATACCGTAAGATCATTTGACTTTATTTTCATATCCACCGTTGGATCTATTGACTTTCTCGCGCCATTATTTCGCTACTTCACATCTTTCTTGTGATACACTTAAAGTTAATTTCTCTCAGTCGTCCGATTCGATGATTGTCAAGAGGGAAGAATCAGCTACGAGATGACTAACACGTGTGGATGTTTTTAACACGAGAAAGGCGTGATCATCCACTCGATGAATGCCACGTTGATGAGAGATGGTAGGACCCGGTGACCACTCTTACCAGAGGCGGATGTAGAGTAGTAATTATGAGGGCACGTGCAACCACTGAAATATTGATATTACTACCGACGACCGCTGTATGATGAAAACCATTGGCCTCATCGAAATTATAATTGTTGTTAGACCAGAATTTTTGTGCATTTTATTTATTGCCATGTTAATATTATATTAGATAGTAATTATAGATTATATAATTCGTTAGTTTATATAATTATAGATTATTATTAGTGTTTTAAATTATATTTATTTTATGTTTTTATTATTTTATTTCTATTTTATTATTATATATGGTAAGATGCCCAATGCACCATTGAACCAATATGACATCTTTACCTTCCAGCAGATGGAGTAAACTCCTATGATCATATATCCTTAATGATAGATTAATATTCGTTAGTAAAATATTATAGCACCTGTAATCATGTCCGTTGATCTAATAAAACAATATGTTTTACTAATCTACCATCACCAAAACTATCATTCTTTACATGCAACTTTTTTTGTGTTTTTCTCAAATTATTACAATTAAAAGCAGTTTATTAACGATGTGATAAAATATAATGATTGAGAACACAACATATATTGAAATGAACAACAAAGGATCATAAGTATTTCACTGATGATCTCAATAATGTTTCTAACATGTAATTAATCTCTATCAACTACAGATTGTACGTATAATTCTGTTTCACTACGACATTACCATTATATTTGGTTCAAATAATGTGAATATTAAACCAAGTATCCAAAAAAATAAAAAAATGTGAAATTTATTTGACGTTTAATATGAATACGCCACTAGCATTATATTCATATAATATGAACCATACTTATACAACGTGTGTCTAATGTGCATGGAAAAAATGATTTTAATATGTGAATCCTGAATGATTAATATCACAATCACATAAAATAACATTCTTTTTTTTTTTGTATTTATCTGTGAAAGTAGGACGATTGGATTCGCTACCGTTCCAAACTTACAATTGGCAAAACAAATTGTTTTTGATAAGATAAGATAAGGTTTTCTCAAATGTATAATTAAAATATGGCTATTTAGTTTTGTCTTTTTGTTTCACACATTGTTAAAGGGAACATTATCTTATATAAAAAAGCAGCTAGCTCATTACTAACCATGGAAATTGGAAACAACTTCACTAAACCCACTAGCTTCTTGACTTAATTAATGATGCTAAAATAACAAAATGTTAAAATGAAGATAAAATGATACCGACCGGTTAATATTTTGTTTACTTTCTCCCAATAAGTAGGCTCATCCTTGTAGCCTAATTTCTCCATTTGATCACAAGAAAAATGGAAATCAAATAGATAATTGATCCGAGATAGATAAAGAGTGATGATCGGGGCAAATGTAGTCGAGTAGTAACATATAGGGTTTGACCAGTTCCATAAATTAGACTGATTTATGGGAAAAATGCAAAAAAAAAGAAGAAGAAAAATGTTTTGATTTTAAAAACCGGTATAACATTATATGTGATATAAATCAAGGAAAATGTTGAATTGTTAGACTAAGTCATCATGATATGGCTAAGAGCCTAAGATGTTTGTTTTTCATTTTTACGCATTTTTATACGTATTTCATTTCCAATCTCGGTTTCATTCGTAGTTTTTATATCTGGATTTTCGCTACAAATATCACAATCACACAATTTTTTCTTGTATATATTTGTGAAATTTAGAGGATCAGGATTCACTACCATTACAAATTTACAATTTACTATTGACGAATTTTAGTTTTCTGTTTTTTGATAAAATAGGATAAGGTTTTTTCAAGCGTATAATATGGTCATTTAGTTTTATCTTTTTGTTTTCACACATGGTTAAAAATAGTATTATCTTATAAAAATAACATATCTTTTACTAACCATGGAAATTGGAAACAACTTCACTAATGACAAAATGAAGATAAAATGATTACCAATGGTTTATATTTTGTTTCTTTTCTCATTTTAAAAAAAAATCTAATTTAAATTTAATTGGCAATAAATAGAAAGATTCACACACCCTATATATAATAACAAATCTTTCAACTCTCGGATCTAGGATAAGTAGTCTCATCATTCTTTTTCTAGCTTGGATCAATCATCCATCTTATTTCCATTTTTACATGTGACCGAATGGATACTTTTTTTCTATTCGGCCACGTGGAAAATGGAAATCAGTTAGATGATTGATCAGAAGTTGAGAAAGAGTGATGATTGATTAGTGAATTATGATTCATATTAATGTAAAGAGTGTTGATAGGAGCAAATTATCTAGTGAATAATGATTGTGGCAAATTCTCACCATATCCCCTCTTTTTTTGTAATGTAAAAGTAATTCAACAAAAAACCTCTTACAAATCATTATGAGAATCAGAACAGCTGAGAAGAGAAGATGAAGAAATGAAGAGGATCAGAAAGACAGAGGATGTGAAATGACCATGTCCCCATTTCCGTGTGATGCACTTAAACAAAATAAAGTATTTGAGTGATCTGAGTTTTTGCCAACTACAGTACTCAATTGTGCATGTAGTAACCAATGTGACGAGATACGAGAAATCGAGTTGACACGTAGAAAAAGGCACAACAAAAAATACAAGAAAATATGATGTTTTAGAAACGTGACCTAAATTAACAACTTATTACTATACTCATACAACCGAAGGCAAAAAGAAAAAAAAAAGAAAGAAGAGAGAGACTATTTTAAAGGAGAAAGTGGCTTAACGTCAAACAAATTTGACAGATGACTCGTTCAATGCATCGTATTAAGCTAAACTAAATAAACAAACAAAACAAAACCCAAAACACATTTTCTAATTTTAGAGTAACCAAAACTTCTAAACACTCTTTCTCTTACACCAAAGCACACAATGTCCACTTACTCTACTAAATAAAACTGAACTCTTAAAAATATAAATTAAAGTAACCGTAAAATTACTACATTTTTCTGTCTCTCGCTTTCTTATTTATTTTTGTTATATGAGAAATCTCACGGCGGAGATAATCAGTCTCCGACCACCGTTATGTCGACATTTGCTTCCCCTTTGCCCCCACAACCTCCGCCACAACATTACGTCACACCACCTCTCACGGTGATCCTCACCGTAATCCTCCTCGTCTTCTTCTTCATCGGTTTCTTCACTCTCTATTTCTGCAAGTGTTTCCTCGACACAATGATGGAAGCTTGGCGTATCCACCACGGCGGAGCCACCGAATCCGCCGACAATCCTCTCCAGCAACCAGAAGCTCCACCTATCAATCCTGGCCTCGACCTTCGAATCATAAACTCGTTTCCAACTTTTCCATATTCCTCCGTTAAAGATCTCCGGGAAGAGAAGTACGGTCTCGAATGCGCCATATGTCTTCTTGAATTCGACGGAGATCACGTGCTCCGTCTCTTGACCACGTGCTACCACGTGTTTCACCAAGAATGCATTGATCTCTGGTTCGAATCTCACAGAACTTGTCCTGTTTGTCGCCGGGATCTTGATCCTCCTCCGCAACCGGAAAACGCCAAGCCTACCGTCGATGAGATGATCATCGATGTGATTCAAGAAACCAGTGACGAAGATGACGATCGTCATCGTCATAATCAGAAAACAACACCGATTGATACTTGGCCATCTTCAGGACAGAGTAGTAGCATTAAAAAGGAACAAACTTTTCCGGAGAAATTCTCGAGATCGCATTCGACAGGTCACTCGATAGTGAGACACAAACCGGAGGAAGAAGATAAGTATACATTGAGATTACCGGAACATGTCAAGATTAAGGTCACGAGAGGACATAGCCAGACAGAGAGTTGTGTTACTTTCGCCGAACTTGTTAGAAACAGAGGATATGATCATCGCCGGTTTGGTGAAGTCTCCGGTCAAACGCAATCAGAAAACTGAAGAAGAAAGAAGTTATACACTTTTTTGTTTTGGCAATTAGTTTTTTTCTTTTCTTGTTGTTGTATTGATTATATATCTTTAGGTAGAAAGTTTAACTTGAGAAGATTCTAATTAGTGTTGTTAGTGATTTTTTTTGCTTTTCTTTCCGGAGTTTAATAATAAGAACGGACCATATATTTTGGGGTTTGTAATGCTAAACCATATTGAGAGTGAAACCAATTTTGTGAGTCTATAATATGGCTTTATTTCTAGTTATATAATATATACCTAATAGCCTTTCCGTTGGATAAATTTACTATTTTCACAAGTTATTTAGGAATGTATGAAAATCTCAAAATATTTAAAGCCCATCTTGATTAGGAAAGTGACTTCATGATCAAAAGTCATAAGATCCGACTATGGAGGAAAAACTCACAATTAAATCAATACAAAACAATAAATAGCGTTGACCACCTCAAGAAATATGTACATATATATGCTTAAACTTGATTTCAATAATACCAGTTGATTTAAGCGTGAAGGTTAACGTCACATTCATGATTCAACGAGGATATAAAGCAGTGCTCGATGCATCATCATTAGATACGGGAACAGACTTGTTGGTCGTAGATTGATCTGATTCAAGAGGGTCTTTTCTATGCCTACTCTTAACAAAAAAAATCTGGTTTCCGAGGCACTGGTAATGTCACAGTATTAGTGAGCATCGTGAAAATGTCTGACATGGTTGGACGGTCTACAGGATCTTCTTGAACACATAAAAGACCGATATGGATACATCGAATCACTTTACTCTTCTGAGAACTATCTACAATAGTTGGATCCACCATGTTTAACGCTGTTTTGTTATTCCAAAGCCTGTCCAAGCCTAGAATATCAATAAATCCATCAGTTCTTGCAACTATTGCTTATTGTGCTAGTCATGACTTCCTTTAAACTTACATATGTGATCGAGTCTTCAACGTCGTCTGTCTCGTAGAAGCTGTTATTCCTCCTACCGCTTATAATCTCAAGAACTAACACTCCAAAGCTATAGACATCAGATTCATTGAGATATGGCCACGAATCGCATATTCAGGAGACATGTAACCGCTGGAATCCACAACAAAACTTTGGTATATTGGCCAAAATAATGTTCAAGAAATATCTACTTATGAGAAGTCAGTGGGAAGACTTACTAGGTACCAACAAATTTGCTTGTCTTATCTTGTGTTTGGTCCATTCCAAAATCAGCAATTTTTGGATTCATATCCACATCCAGGAGAATGTTACTCGCTTTGAGGTCACGGTGTACGACTTTGAGCCGTGAATCTTGATGAAAATAAAGAATCCCACGAGCAATTCCTTCAGTGATCTTGTATCTTTCAGTCCAGTCCAGCTGACCTTGCTTTGCAGGGTCTATTCACATCCATGATTTACAGTTAAATCTAAAGATTTCCAACCCCACGTTTCAAGAACGGCTAAAGAATCATTGAAACAAAGCAATCAAATGAAACTGACCAAAGAGGAAGTAATCAAAGCGAAAAAACTAGAAGCCTAACCATATTTATGTGCTGAAGCTTTGCGACTACAACAACCTCAGTCTTAAACTCTGCTTCACCTTGTCCTGAAGTTTTTGACAGTCTCTTCACTGCGACTTCGGTACCCTATCCATTTTCATCAGCATCATCTCGTTAATAAAATGTGTTGACACAAAATTTTAACAACAAAGTACACAACCTCACGCAGAGTTAGAGAATTAATAGTAATTTACAGTATACATTATAAACCTCACCAAATCCACCTCGACCAATCTTATTGTTCTCTGAATAATCATTTGTTGCAGCTTCAATTATTCTATAATCAAGTTGCAGTGAGTTTGTGGTTGTTATATCTTAGCAACCAAAAAGAGAAGCTGATCAATGACACTGATCAAATCCAATAAAATTGGTAATCTCCAAACTCAGATTGTTAATGATTCGAATCTTTACCATCAAAAGCAGGTGCTGTGTCATAAGTCTTCTTTGCCCTCTTTGCAAGGAAACAACTATACCTACCTCTAACAAAGTTGAATTCCCACTTTTCCCTGCGTTTCAGAAGGATTATTGCTTAAGATCAGACAATGGCAGACGAAGAACAAATCGAAATTCGACCAAACGAACGAAACTTTCCCTATGGGTATTTGCTAATTTCAAGAAATCAGGGCAAAAATAGAGGAAGATGACAGTACGAAACTTTCTACATTGGTATTGTTAGTTTGGAGCAAGACATTAAAAACAGAGGAAGAAAACAGAGCTCTGACCAGGTCGCGGGGGAGCTGACACCGGAGGAGTAGAAACCGGTGGTAGTGGTGAATAGGCATAAATCAAATAGAGTACAATCAAACCGAACCAAATCTATTTTCGAAATATCATATTGGTTTATAAACTCCTATGTTAAAAATATCTGAACCTAAAAGGAACCAAACCGAATTTTGACTAAAATTCTTAAATATTTGAATGATTCTTAAATGCAATATCCAAACTATCCAATAGCCAAATAAAACTATTTAAAATATTTGAATGGTTCTTAAATATAATATTCAAATGATCTGATACCCAAAACTATCTGAACTCAAACATGTACCCGAATGTTCTCCATCCTTTGAGAACATGTTTAAGATGGTTGTTTTACACTCTCGTTCATTATCTTGCCTTAGTTCTTAATTTTGTTCCACTTTCGAACTTTAATTTTCTAAAACGTATTGATTCATAATTTCATATATTAATTGAACCGGCCGGTTCGATATTCAACCCGAATTAAATCTGAACTAACGAATATTTAGATATTTTTCTCTCTTGTTCATCGAGTTTTGATGGATTCTCTTCAGAAGCAGACTCTGAATCCAAACAAGCATCTCAAAGAACAGTAAAGCTTCTCTCTTTTTGTTTACTCGTCTTCTCGATGATCTGTATTTTTACTCAGATTGTTTGATTTTTGAATCCTCGTAAATGGGTTTTTGTTGGAATTGACTTGGCAGATTTGTAAGCAATCTCCATGGATCTTCTATTCTAGAAATCGCAGCACTATTGACCATTGTTCCTGTAAGTTCTTTGTTTGACCCATTTCTTCGATTTTTCTCAGCTTCTGATGATTTTGCTCAATTTCTGATATTTCAGCTGCTGGTTCTTCTGCGATACTCCATTGGCCTCCACTGCAAAATTGGTTCGTTATCTTATTCTCTCTAACATTTCATCTTCCCAGTAAAAAATCTGTAATTAGAATTGCCAAAGTCGTTTGCTTTTGGTGGAACAGTCACCAATGAAGTTATTTATGTGTGTGCATAGTCCTTTTTGAAGTGAGTTTGACTAGTCTAAGATGTTTCATGTTTGCTATATATAGATAACAATGGCAAAGCCATTTCATCGAAGAAGAACGATGATGAAATTGTTGTTTCCAGCAATTGGAAGGCTTACACTTATGCCATATCCTTGGATTTCATCTTCATTGTCTTCCCCATGCTCCTGTTTTTCACCGTACGTCCCTTCAAACTTATGTGAGCACGTTTTGATGCTTTCTTATGATCATTAGAACTGATGAATGGTTATTTTATTACAGGTTCTATCAGAATGGGTCTATCTTGGGGCGGTTTTGTTGTCATTGTTGTTGCTGATTCTTTCTGTGACTGCCAAAAGGTAGAACTTGTAAGTCATGCATTTTCTCTTATTTTTCAAACCAAACATGTGTTACTTACGGTTTTTAACTCACGCTAACTAAAGCTTTTAAAACTAGATCTTCTACTGGGTTGCAGAGAGGACAGTCTCTCTCATTTAGAGCAAGCGTATCTTCTTATAGAGTTGCTTTGGTATACAACACTACTTAGTTTTAATTTAAGCCCACTCTGCTTCTATCTTCCATTTACTCTGAAGGGTTTTTTGTTGTTGCAGATGCTTATTACATGCTTGTGTATCTTGGCTGTTGACTTTACTATCTTTCCGAGGAGGTATGCCAAGACAGAGACTTACGGTACTAGCTTGGTATGTTTGGAATGTGATTCTCTTATTTGTCTTCCTTTAGACCTTTAGGCTCTAAACTAATATGAGATGTGCCTTCCTAAAGCAATTAGTAACTTGAAATGAAAACAGATGGATCTTGGGGTTGGCTCTTTTGTGTTGGCTAATGCTATAGTTTCTCGGCAAGCTAGAGACGTCTCATCAGGGTTTGTGATTCCCCTTAGCACTCCATTATCCATCATGAAAAGCTTTGTTACCTGTTCAAAATTATGTAAACTCAGTCCAATTTTTTCTTGCATTGCTTCAGAAACTGGATAACTGGACTTAAAGCAACTGCTCCTCTACTACTACTTGGGTTTATTCGTCTTGTTACCACTTCAGGTGTGGATTATCAGGTAAAGAAACTTTTGTGTTTCCGCTTTATTATGTCTTAAAACTTCTCGTTTTACCAAGTCTTAACGTTGTTGGTTATTAACTCTATGAAGGTACACGTTACGGAATATGGATTACACTGGAATTTCTTTTTCACACTTGCAGCCATATCAATTCTCACATCGTTTGTTAACATACCGGCCAAGTACTGTGGAATCCTAGGTTTTGCTGTTCTTGCAGGTGTATTCCATTTTTACTTTCTTTTCTCTCGTAACTACAAGATAGTGGAACCTAACTATCTTCAATTTCGATGGTTCTCAGGGTACCAAACTTGGTTGGTTAGTGGACTTAACACATATTTGCTTTCCGACGAAAGGGGAACTGACATTATCAGCAAAAACAAGGAAGGAGTATTTAGCATTCTTGGTAAGGTTTTGATTTGGTTTATTTACTACTCTCTTTTGATTCTGTGGCATCTAACTCTCTTTTTGATTCAGGTTATTGGGGCATGTACCTTCTTGGTGTTCACTTAGGCTATCGTCTCTTTTATGAAAAACATTCAAATATTCGAAGCACCACGAGCTCAATCACTAGAGTCTTTCTCGTTTCTCTTCTCTTATGGTAAAAAAAAGCGGATTATTATAGAACATACCATATCATTATGATAAGATACTCATGGGTATATATATGTATGTATGTATGTCTCAGGATTGTGACTATGCTTCTCGACAACTATGTTGAGAGGATTTCCCGTCGAACGGTAATGATACTCTCTTAAAGCTCAAAGCATTTTAGGGGACAATATTGATTGAAACCATTTCTATCTTCTGCAGTGCAACATGCCTTATGTTACTTGGGTGCTCGCGCAAGATCTTCAGGTCTCTTTATAGTTCAGAATTTATCATAAAGGTGAAGACTTTCTCTTTGGGATTTGAGATTTGATTCGTCTCTGCTTTTATTTCCAGGCGCTGGGGATATTTATGCTATCTAGTTATATACCAATGAACAAACTTTCATCTCTTGAAGAAGCAATTGACCAGAATCTATTAGCTACCTTTCTGCTCGTAAGTGTCTTATCAGTTGATTACTCCACAATTTTTATGAATCTTGATTCTCTTTTGAACTGATTTCACATTTCCCGTTTTTACAGGCAAATGTTTTTACAGGACTGGTGAACCTCGGCATAGATACCATATTTGCTTCTCCACTTTCTTCTCTTATGATATTAAGTATTTACGCCTTTGCTTTATCTGCTATAATCGGAATCGTTCATTTCTCCGGTTTCCGGTTAAAGTTCTGGTAAATGAAATAGCTCACCAACATCTTGTTAACCCTCATCAAGTTTCAGACACTATTTTTGGATTCAGATACGATTGTTTTGCATGTGAACAGAGAAGCTAAAGACAGTCTTTGTTATTCTATTTATCGGGCTTATCAGGTTTAAAAGTAGCAAGTTAAAATCTAACTCTTGATAAGAATTTGACTTAAGACAGACTTTGTTGATGGAATAATAAACCTTGTACTAGTCTGTGATGCGCTGGACAACACATGGGCGCATCAACTTTGCTTGTAGTGTTGAAGCCTTTAACGAAAACCCTTTTTCTACGACAGAGGTTTCTCCCATGTAATAAACGAACTTTTAGGTTATGTTGTTCAATTCTGGTAAGCCAAACCAATCCCTTTTGATGCAAACCGGGAAAAAAAAAAACTGAATATTTGTGGATGTTTACCGTTAAGAGTTCATTTTCCCTCATAAAATCTCAATCTAGTCAAAACTACTTTGTAAAAAAAAAAGAGTCAAAACTTTAAACTATAGTAACACTTTAAACTTTAAAAGTTTAGTCAAAACTTCAAAACTTTTCTAAATGCATTTAAAAATATATGCAATGCACTCAAAAATATTCTTTTAAAAATATAATAACTTCGGTTAATGGCTTTTTCTTAAAAAATAAATAGTAATTCTAAATTATAAAATATCGTTATTGTAAGAGTTACTAATTTTTTTTTTAACGTCTTTATTAATAAAAAAATTAGTTTACTAAATATGAAATAACCATAGAAATACAACGAAAATTTTTGTCTATAACCCAATCAAACACGGATATCACCAGAAAACCTTGTACCACAACCGAAGATAGGGTTGCCATTGATTTCTACCAACGCATCATGTCTTGACCATTACGATGACAAAACATCTTGTCAATCCAAATCCGCATCTGAAGATATTGAATGCCATAAAAGCTAACAAACCGGTAGATCTACCATTAGGAAGAACACCAAACAAAGATCTACATACTTAATAAGAGATACTATAAATATAAATGATAAAATGTTATCTATTTTAAACCGTCAACATAGGAACTTCCTGTTGAAACCCTGTTGAACCATTACCAAACTTACCAAACTGTCGACCAACCGACATGATTTTCGATGGGTGAAAATCTTCAATAGTATGTCTCATCTTGTACCCAGAATGGGATTCTCATAAGGATTAGGCCGCTCACAATCAATTACTCCACAGATTCACATTCGTCTCTATCAAACCAAAAAAAACCGTTGCCAACAGTTGGAAGATTTTGCAAATTAACAATGACGGTGAGAAAAATTGAAGTAATTGGAATGGAATGGTTTGTTAAAAAACAGAGAATGGAAATAGACGAAATGCTATCCACAAATCATATAAGATTTGGGATAAAACGAAGAAAAAATAAATGATTGAATCGATCTCTATTTAAAAGATAAACAGAGAGAATTCTCTCTCTAATTTCTTTCCCCCGGTTTCCTTCTTTCTTTGTGTGCCAAGAGTTACTATGTTATTTTTGTGAAACTACATTGTAGTAAATTTTTAATCGAACTAAAGGGAAAAATCTAAAAAATAAGTTAGTTATGTAATATGTAGATATAAAAATTATAGCCAACGGTATTCACCGCGAAAGAAACGGTAATTCAAAAAATAAATAGAAATAAAAACTTTCAATGCATCTAATTTTCTATAGCAGAAAATTAAATCTCTTTACAAACAAATTCAGTATAAAACCATACTGTCACTACCATCCAGAATCCATTCTCCTTGTGCTAAATTTCAAGCTGCACTCTCTCAACTTCAAATCTGCCAAAACTCATATGATTCTCAATCGCTTCAAAGTCTCATTGCTTAATCTCACATGAGCTTTACCATTCCCTCAACCAACTCAATCATTCTCTTCTCACCACTCAAGCCAACATTTCCCAATGTCTCTCTCTCTCTCTCTAGTTCGTTATCATGTCGTCTAGAGAAGGTGTTTGGCAGAACCCCCACATCAGCCAAAACTACACTAATCCAAATGTGCCATGAGCTTCTCGAAAAGCGTGACTTTATAGGCGTTCGGTTTATGGATCTCATGAATCTACGCAATGAATGTCATGATCAGTTTAAGCAAGCCCGAGCCATCAGCGACGTTCTCAACGCCGCAGAGAACCCACTTCCAAACGAGTTAATGGATTACTACGGAATGATTCGAATGACCGGACCAAAACCGGTTTTACATGAAGTTAATGGAAGCTTTTGATAAAGCCAAGCAAGCTTGGTCTATGCTGTCCAAGCCACATATCAAGGCGCAATACGATCTGGCAATCTCCATCAGCAACAACCGTGAAATCCAAGGAAATGGTGGTGGATACAATAGTGTAGGTGGCAGCCAAAGAGATGGTGTATTTGTCGTCGAAGGCTTGGGAAATGGCTATAGTGTTGGTGGATTCGGCGATGTCATAACTGATAGCAACTGTGGCGGATTTGGTGGTCTAGACTGTTCCAACTTGCATGAATCAGACACTTCCTTTATTCCCAAGAAACATAATGTTGGTCCTGGAATTGACGATGAGGTGGTGATTATTTCTGATGATGACAATGACGACGATGAAGGCCAAAAGAGAATGGCAATAGCTCGAGCAGCCAAAATTTGCAAAATTGATGGGAGAAAAGCTAAATTGATACCTTTGAAAAATAAGCAAAAGGGCAAACGTTTGTAATCTATTGTCATTAGATTATTATCCTAATTTTTCTTTAATAAAAACTGAGGTTGTTTATATATTGATATTGTTTGTAATCCATCTTTGCTTCTTTTAGGTTTCTGATTTTCTTGTCTGAAATCTCAATCTCTATTATTATTATAATTATTACATCCTCTTGGTTATTAGTTATTACAAAATATTCTCGTGCTTATTTCTAAATTCTAATTAACCACCCATTTATTATTATGACCTTTGGTATCTTCCCCATATCCTTCTTATTATTACATGTTTTTGTCTTTATAATATAGACAACAAATCAACAACCACTCCATTGTTCCTAATCAACACATCTTCGTGGCGTTCCTCCATCATACGACTAGCATGTTTAGATTCCTCATCTTGTGTCCCCACCTGGTACGCTTCGTTTAGAGTCGGAAAAGAGTCGCACAAAAGTAAAGAAGACTCCACAGCGCCAAAGACTTTTATCAAGACCCATCAAAAACTGATGTAACTTATCTTCCTCCCGTTCTTTCGCAATTTCCTCAACCGTTTTGGCTCTTTGAAAATCAGTGAGGCTTGTCCATATCTTCGTTAGCTTCTCGTAGTATGCTTCAACGGATGTACCCTTCTGTTGACAATTTTCCAACTCTGTTTTGAACTGTTTGACTTGTTGTCCATTCTTCACCAAAAAAAGGCTTTTTATATGCGTCCATAGGTCCTGAGCAATTTCATGATGAGAAAGCGAGCTGCTTAGATCCCGTGCTACCGTAAGTTTGATCCAAGAAACCACCATCGCATTATTTGTACACCAATCTTCAAAATCTTCTGAAGTTTCATCTAGCTTAGGAATTTAGCCATCTGCAAAACCAAAATTTTTCAAAGCACGAAGAGCAAGACGCAAGTTCATATCCCACTCATCATAGTTAGAGAATGCATTTGAGGTTGGGAGATGATGGCGCCAGGGTTTTCACCAAATGAGAGATCATATGGATCAACCCGACGACGTGTCGTCTTTGTTTTCCGGTCCATGAACTGCTGTCGTCATCAGTCATTAAAACAGAAGATGTGATAAAAACAAAATATGTATATTGATAGAGAGATCGATATTACAAAGGTTAAAAAAAAGGAGTTAAATAAAAAATTTGAGATCGAAGAAGAAAATCATAAAGGACCGACAGACTTAAGAAATTAGTTTATGCTATGATACCATGTCAAGAAATCTAGTTTAGTATAAATGTTTTCTTATTCAACAAGATGTTAAGGCTTTACCTTATATACAAGAGATGTAACCTAAGTATACTTACGTAAATTACCCAATTATACAATAGTAATTTACTAATTACAATATGAGACTTATGTCTCTTAATGGAAACCCCATTAGATGCTTCCGGTAGCTGAGAAGTAGCAACGGGAGATGACGGTGGACCAGAAGTAGTGTCTTGTGCAATGGCTTTAGAAACTTCTTTAGCAAGAATCTGCCTATACAAATCAGCAGCTTTTGAAGTGTACTTAGCCTCGATTTTTCCACCATCAGTCCATCCATGTTGCTTGAAGAACACATGAGGTCGGTTGTTCCCACCAACCATCATTGTCCTGAGCTGCTCAGGGCTCCATTGGCCTAAATTCGTTGATCTATACTCCGAACCGAGAAAATACGAAAACAAAAAATGTAGCATCTTGAGAACGTAACGTGGCGTTATTCAATTCAATAAGACAAAGAACCAGTTTGAAAATCGTACGTAGCCAGTTTGAAAATCTTACGTAGTCAATCAATCAATAATATAAATCAGTCTAATTACAAGAAACCGGTTGAATCAAAGTCAAAACTCTGAAAGCATGCTGATTTTATAAAATATTAAAGGGAAAAGTTAACGAAAGTGCGTTTGACACCATGTTTTACAAGTTGTCAGATTATCATTTGTTCAGTTCTGATGGAAAAAGTGGATAATGGATTTTTTTTTCGTTTGTTTACGCATCAAACTTTGTTGATGAAAGAAAGACGTTGTGAGAAAACTTGAGAAACTATCATGATTTTCTATTGTTTAGAAACAAACCATGAATATAGTGATTTCAATGAAATTTTAAAAGGTGAGGAACATTCAGTGTATGATCTAAATCTTTCAGTGCCAATGCAAATGAGACTTTTACGAGGTGGTCCGATATTGTTCACTTACGAATTTACAGTCTTATGTATCTTTGTTTATGTTGTGTAACAAAAGAGATAATGATGAGTTTATATGTAAGAAGTTAGATTGTGTCTTTGTAAATAATTAATGGATCACCGATTATCAATAATTTTATGGAGTTTTTGAAGCTGGAGAATGTTCTGATCATCTACGTTGCAAGATTAAGATATAAGCTGAGAAGACTCATACACGAAAATCTTTCAAGTTCATAAATATGTTGGCTACTGATCTGGGATTTTTACAGATGACTAAGGATTATTGGAATATCACAGAGACTCTTCATCATTCGACATCAGCTTTGTATAGATTCTCAAAAAGTTAAAATCTCTTAAACCAAAAAAAACAAATCTATGATTAAGGAAAATTTTAGTGATTTAACAAAGGAAGCATGCATAAAACATTGTCAATTTCAGCTCAAGACTCTGAATAATCCAACTGGTATGGCTCTCAGAAATGAAGTTGCTGCTTATAGTCGTTGGTTGCATGTATCGAGGTTAGAAGAAAAGTATTTGAAGCAAAAATTAAAACTCCATTGATTAAAGGTGAGAGATGGTAACAATAAAGTTTTATACAATGTCACAAATGTCTAAGGAGATAAGAAATGCGATAAAGAATCAAATGCTCTTATGGTACTATATAACCACCCAATATGAGATAAAAAAGGAGGCTGAAAAGTTTTTTCATGATTTATTGGCTTACAAACCAGCTCACTACGAGGATATAACAGATTAGGTGTTATTTCGAAAATTCGTAATTAAAAATGTCTATTTTTTTAAAATTCATGTCTCAAACGATATTTTTTTCATTTGTTTTTTGAATTACGTTCATAAAATCAATTAAAAAACAATGCACATGTTATAAAAAAAAAGTTTTTTACGAATAAATTTTATATTTTACTAAAAAAAGTCAACGAAATGCTACATTTTCCGAATGTACCTATCACATGCGCTTAAAAGCTCAAATCCTAGCCAAAAATACACATAACAAGTCTACAACTGTGAACTAGAATAATGTCGAATGCTAAAGTTTTGGACCTCAAATTTCAAAGTTTTACCTGACCAAGCTGATATAACACCGAGACTTCGATGAGTAGTTGAACAATTGATGCAGAGAAATATTCCGTACGTAACTGATGCCCATGTCGGATTTTTCGTACTATAATCGAAGCATACCTCAAACACCAAGACAAGCAAAATCATAAATAAACGAACACATCCCAAATGGAATTAGATCGAGTTAAGCTAATCAATTATATAATTTTCAAGAACAAAAAACAACTTCAGGAAATTGAACCTTATTCTCGGATCTCGCTTTCAGTTGTCTGAAAACAACAGTTTTGTCAGAAGACATCGTTAAACAAAATAGGATTTTTGAGAAAGGAAACAAGTATAATATTGTCCATAATCCATATATATATAACAGCAGAATATTTAATAAAAGAATAATATCCCAGAGCATTATGCAGTGTAGATTTACGATAATTATTTCTTATTTATCTTTTAGTTATATTATTAAATATTAAGTTGGTGTGCCACGCTATATGTAAAAGTTAAATTTTTTAAAATGATATCAAATAAATTAGACTAATCTCATTTTATGGTTGAATGAAATAAAAAGTATATATGACCTAATATATATATATATGACCATATATATATATATATGACCTAATATATATATATATGACCTAATATATATAACTCAAAAAAAATGAAAAGACTATAGAAAGATATGTGAAACTTTGGATTTAAAGAAATGTGACACTATTTTCTAAAATAATTAAAAGATAACAGATCCTAAATTATACCAAAGTAATCTACAATAATTATTTTTTTATTAAATTAAAGAATTTTTATGTAGATTTACATTTTTTGTTTGAAAGAAAGTATACCGAAACATACTTCTTTTTCAGCCACATGATTGATATTAAATAATAGAACCTATGCTTAGCTAGTTTTACTGATGGTTTATTTGTTGTTGTACCTTGTTCTTGGTAATATTTGTTGATCAAGTCGAAGAAAGATTTTTTTTTCTTTTCTAATTTGTATGACAGAATTGAGTGGTTCCTATGTATTTAATTATCTTACACACGGCATTTTATGCATGTTCATCCATGCTTAATGTTCTAGTCCTAAAATCGTCTCTGCTTCACTATAAAAATAATACAAAATTATTAGAAGAGTTTATAGGATACTTCAAATATAAGCAGTAACATAAAAATATAAACATTTTTGTCTAAGATAACTAGATAAATATGCGGAACTGAACAAAATTACTAAATTGAACGGTATTTTACCATACCAAACCAAAACTCATTAAACCGAACTAAAACCAAATAAAAATAATCTAAATGGTACAAAAATTTCAATAACAAATTATCTGAATCGAACCGAATCAACTAAAATTCACTAAAAACTTAATAAATTTAAATGAATATGTAGAAAAATATATTTAAAAATACTAAAATTTTATAATATCAATTAAAATTAAGCTTCAGTCAAACTTATAGAGGTGGAATTTGGATATTTATGTTATGTAATGTAATATATGCTTAAATCAACACTATTATAGATCGTTCAAATAGAACCATACGACATCAAAATCATAGCTAGCATATTTACGTACCATATTCAATATCTTAGTCAACAAGCCAATTATGCCATCAAAAGAAAAGAAAAAAAGAGCTAAAGAACAAAGCTAAAGCCACATTAAAAGAACAAAAAAGTATGGGGAAAAAAAACAAAGCAAAACTTCTCATATACCAACAAGAATCTACATTATCTATAACATGATATCAAATTTCGTACATTCAACATCTATAAGCCACATTCCTCACATATACAAATTCTTACGTCCTTTATGCTACGATTCGGATTATCATTTATAAAGGAATACTCTTATCAATGTAATCCCTCAAGGATCCAATTCTATTTTCTTTTTTTTCCCTCTTTTATGGAGTCCGATCCAAATCCTAATGCTTGGAATCAATATATCAATCCAAGAGATTGTTCCCAAGGCTTATGTTCCACATTTTGTCCTCAATGGTGTACTTACATCAACTTCATCTCTCCACCACCAATTCCCTAAACGACAGCGTTTCATCAAACCCCAATCTCTCCCCTTTTGTCATCGCCATTATTGGAATCTTTGCAACTGCCTTTCTCTTGGCAACTTACTACACTCTTGTCTCAAAGTATTGCGCCAATGACACCAACAATGAAGCTGCCTCAGAAACCGGAAGATCGGATACAATTCTCGATGTTGACTCGTCGGAAAGACAAGACCAAGACGACCCTTTTGCGCATGAGTCTTCAAACGCCGGTTTAAACGATGCTCTCATTAAAAAGATCGGATTTTTCAAGTTAAAGAAGCATCAAAACCGGCTCAAGCTCAACGGTACGGATTGTTCAATATGTCTTGGAGAGTTTAACGAAGACGAGAGCTTAAGGTTATTGCCTAAATGCAACCACATTTTCCACGTCGTTTGTATCGATCGGTGGCTCAAATCTCACTCAAATTGTCCACTTTGTCGGGCTAAGATCATCGTCCCTACCACTCAAGAACCTGATCATCGTGTTGTGGTAATGAATCTTGATCGGTTTACGAGCAATGTTGGATCAGCAGAAGGAAATGTAATCGTTGTTGATCATCGGGAAGAGGTTAGTGTTTCGATTAGCTCTCATCATCCGCGTCGATTCTCAGCCGCGGATATTGTTTTGCGGATAAGCAGAGACGGAGAAGAGGAAGAGGAAAGTTATGATCTTGAAAATGGAAACAGAGTGAAGCTTGTAGACTTGAAAAAATCATTCTCAAGTGGTGGATTGGTTCTTGGGACTCAAGGAAGGAGTAGATCTTTAAATCTACTTCCTTGACAAGAAATTAGTTTCCTTTACAATATGTTTTTTTTTCTTGGGGCGGGGACGAGAATATGAAACATATATTATTGTATTTACGGTTTGAGAAATTTATATACATATATAACGGTTACGTTCATCAAGAAATATTTTTGCAGGAATCGCGATACATGATATATTGCGATTATTACATACAATTGGATTTGTCTTTATTACCGTTTAAACATACAATTAGAGTATTAAATAAATTTAAATACATTAGATAATTTGCTTGACATTGTGTTATTTACAAAATTTATTTTTGTACTGATTTTTTCTCTCGAAAATCTAAGTTTGTCTACACCATTAAACGTGAAAAATGATCAATTTATCCATCTTGATAAGTAAGAATTAGTTAATAAGGCCTCTCCTTTGTAATTATAGTACTAAATTGATAAATAAGAACTACTGGTTGAGAAAAGACATATATTCTTCTCGCTCTATCTCTCTAAATGCTTATTCCAATTTCCAAATGGTTCCACATCTCAAGAAAGTTAAAAGAGAAAGCAAATTAGACATTCCCCACTAAATTGCTTTCCAACATAATGCCCCATGAGAGTTAATATACCATTTTAACGAATAAAGTTTGAATTATTATTACAACACCAATTATATTTAAAGTCGTTCCATTTATTCAAGTAAGGACCCTATGTTATTGTTGGTTTGAGGCTTAAAGCCAAAAATTTCAGCTTTCCAATTAAGTCCAAATAATAACATATGGCTCTAATTTGGACTTAGAAGTTGGAATAAAGATTTTTGGCTCTAAGCCTTTAAAATCGCAAAAAATATAAAAGGTAGGAAATCTCATTATTTATTTATTATTCTAGATCCATGTATGCACCTAACCAAACCAAATTTACACCATGAATGCATAAATGAAAAACCGAAAACTAATTTTGTTTTATTCCCACTTGTAGCCCCCTAAACCCCCTATATTTCCATTATACCCTTTTACACCACATAAAAATATACAATCACATTACATATTCACATACATTAGTAGGACAAAACTTTAACTTAAGAGGCCTCTATTTTTTTTGCTAACAAAAGCAAAATGACCATTTCTTTGGTATATGAGAAAAGCTAAAAAGAGACAAACAGCCTCTGTATTAGCTAAACCTTTGTGTGTTATCTTATAGATGAAGAAACTTGGAAATGGCAGAAGCTTCTTTTGATCGGTTCTTATCCCATCGGAGATCGGTGAGGAATTCCCTTTCTTCGCTTGGCGATTCTGCAATTACTAGATGTAGTAAGTGGAGGTGTTGATGGACTGAAACTTTGGAGATTTGAAATCTTCTTCCCAATTCCTATGTTGCTACTTGAATCCTCTGTTTCCATCAGAAGGTTCTCCCTACCCTTTTCAAAACCTCTTGATGATCCAGCAATCTTGATTTCATTCCCCAAAAACATGAAGAAAGTAAGTTTATCAGAGAATGATTCCGAGAAAGAGAAGAACTCAGTTCAAAGTTTCAAGAAAAATAAATGTTTCCATCTTTTTCTAGAGACTACTTAGGGAAATGCTAGGAAAAGTTAGGTGAAACTGTAAAAGATAAATCAAGATTTGAGGATGACCAATAACAAAAGTTTTGATCTTTCTCTCGTGCGGTTAAAATGGTAACTAAATTTACCGAAAATGCAAGCAAATGTTAGGTGAAACTGTAAGAGACCTGATTTCGTATATGAAACGTGTAAAGAGGGAAAATTAAATGTCACCCCAATACCAAAGTTTCTTCTATTTGATTCAATAAAAAGGAAGAGTTGGAAATGTACCTTGCAGCCAAGAGAGCAGAAGCGGAAGCTATCATCGACGAGGCTACGGTAACAAACCTTGCAGGTATTGGTTACGCCCTTCCCGGGCCTAGGCTGAGGCCTCTCATTCAAGAAGACGACTTTAGCACTATTGATCACATATGTTTGGATCCCAGATATATCAAGATACTTTTGTATCTCATTCACCCTTATAACATCATGGTAAGAAGATCTCCTTATCTGCCAAAAACCAATCAAGAAAATTTCAGAATCTCAACAAGAAAAAAACATAAATATCGACTCTTTCGACTCAAGTGTTATGCAACAATCAAGATCAAGACCTCTCACCTGAATGGTACGATGATCCTTGTGATGAGCAAGACAAAGAGAGCAAAGTGGGCCGTTGGTACAGTCTAAGCAATACATATTGCATTCACTCTTATGAGAGTCTCCATGAAACTTACAATGAACAAAGAATTGCTCTTTAAGCAAAGGTTTTAGCCATGGAGGCCAACGATTATCTTCGTCCTCCGGTCCACCAGCTCCCTACACCAAAAACCAATATTCAATTTTCATAATCTATTTCATAAACCAACATTACCATTTGGTATATATTATCTCTATATAATAACAGTATACCTTAAGAAAACATTTAGACATATCTCTTAAACTACCATCAAAACTTCATAAACTCCTCAAAAAAAGTTATGAAATTTGATTCTGTTCCAATTTTTTATCAATTTAAAAAGTCATCTGAAAAGGAATCGTATTTAAAACCCAGAAATGTTCTAGATTCGTGCTCACTGTTTTCACTGGATTTCTGAGGGTTTAAAAGTATAAAATTGGTATATATTAAAAAAGCATATTGTACAAATTCGTGACACAAATAAAGTAAATTAACTAACGGAATCAAGCCTGGAAAAAAAAAGAAGATGAAAACTCCAAAAGAGCATTGTCCGGATTCTACAAAATGAACATCAAATCACTTTGTTAGGTAAACGAAAACAGAGCACTTCAATGAAGAATCATTTTTAAGAAAAACAAAAAAAAAAGATTAAAACTTTTCGCCATTTTCAAGTTTTTGAATTTCAAATTCAATCAAAAACCCCAAACCCAGAAAAAATTGATAATCAAATAATGAGAAACAGGAATCTCAAATACACACATTAGAAGAACAGAGAAGAAGAAAAAAACGAAGTAAATAAAAAGGATTGTGTTTAAAATACCATGATTCTTCTGTTCTTAGGCTTGATTTCACGGATTGTGTTCTCTTGATCTTCGATCGCCATTTACTAATTGCAGAAAGAAAAAAGAGAGACTTTTTGGAGTCAGCTTCGAACTTTTTCTACAGAGAGAGAGAGATAGAGAAGTTTCTTGCAGAGAAGGTAAAGAGAGAAGAATAAGGAAGGAGAAAAGAGAGTCAGTCTCTCTTATCTTAGCAAAGTCGACCAACCCAACCTCCTTTGCGTTTCCTTCTTTCTTTTTTTCAATTTTTATTATATATCAATTATTACCCTTTATATTCTTCTCATAATATTATCAATATCTTTATTTTCCATATATTTTTGCAATATTCTCTTAAACATTTTGATTTATCTTCAAATAATATTTTTAATCCGGTTTTTTTAAGACTTTAAATTTATAAATAATGATATTTTGATTACATCTTATAAGAATTTTCTAACTTTCAGTAATTATATTTGAATATGAATTCGTTGCTGTCATTATTTGGACTTATACGTTTGTTAATATTTGTTTCCGTTACAGCACACCATTATTGTTGGCTACATGTATAAAATAATAATGTCTTTTTGTATATTAATATGGAATTTGTTTATCTTTACCACAATTTGTTTTTGGGTTTAGATAGTTATATTAGCCAAGTGGAGAAAACTATTGCTCCATTCTTCTAGTTTGACATCTCATCTCTATCCTAATCCCATTTCATATCTTCTTTGTTTCTTCCATCATCAGGCATCAGGTGGTCTCTCTATTTTGCCCTCTCTTTTTTTTTACTAATTCAAATTTTAAGAATTAGTACTAGAATAGTTATAGATATCCATATATACATGACTTTTAACGTTTTATTTTTTGGTTAAATAGTTAAAACCATCTCAATACACAACCAACTACCCAAAACCTTTTGTGTCCAACAACAGTTTTTTAAAAAAAGTTAAATTTTATACCATTAATTTGTAACTGAAAACAGAAAAACCAAAAACTATGAGCTAAACAAACAACAACGTAACAAAAACAGATCAGAATAAACAGAGAAACTACATAGCCGTCTGGCTTGATCTCCAAATGCAGCTTCCGAACCAAAATCTAACCGATGCCACGAGCCACCGCGATCCAAAAACAGTTTTATTTTCATAAACGTAAATGTAAAAAATATATACATAGGACAAAATTTCGTTTATCAGGTAAGAACTTATAAATTTGGTTTATATGGAAATATATGTATCTGAGTGCGTCTATGTGCACGCGCATGTATTTCTATTATATGTAACACAAGAATGAGTTGGAACTTTATAATTTGTTCTTATTATTGGTGTGTACATATTTGTATATAATAAGAAGATGGATGATATCAATAGTAGATTCCATTTTTATAGCTTTAAAGCGAGAAATAAGCGGAGACAAGCTCATGAATTGGACATAATAACCTAATCCATCTGTACTTGTTTATAACTTTTTTAAATATAATTAATAAAGAGGAAATTAATGCAGAAATTTAGGTCAAAAAATGGGTGATTATATAAAAACACACCCTTTTGATTATTAGTGCTTGAGTTTGGTTGTTGTGCCAATTTAATTAGGTTAATAAACATAGCAATGTCAGTACTAACTATTCCAATACGCATCACTTGATAAGGAAATTCGATCTTCAACTCATAATTTAATTCATTTTATATACCAAAACTTTTTTGAACAATGTCATGTCTCATCTGATATGAAAGTACAATTAATTAGTTTTGATAAACCAATGTGTTCCCTAAAGGTCATATCCCATTGGAGTTCAAATTTTGACGAACAACCTTTTTTTTGGGTAAATTGGATAGATAAAATATGGAGTTATTTATTTTAAATTCATGTATCATTATAAGATTCTACTCATTGCGTTACTAATTAGACCTCCGTGTTTCATGCGGATATACAATTTGTTGGCCCGATGATAAATCTTTGTTTATACCTAATGAATCCGATATCGATATTGTATCTTTAACTTTTTAAAAATACACCTATAGTGTTTATAATAAAATAAAAGAATGACGACAAGGAAATTTAATTAAAGAAAACATATAATATGCATTGTATAGACATCATATGATAATAACAGCTTTTTATTCATTTGTCATGCATGATGGTAGATGGAGAAAGATGCCAAATTGTTTTTCATTATTAAAGTCGAAACACATTTCATAAAATTCTATACAAAACTGAAACTACTAGCCGGAATCCGATTACCGGATTATTTTTTATTTATTTTTAATTGAAACTGTTTAATAGGATAAATATTTATTGGTGGACAAGTTAGTGTCTTTGTGACAATTTTGAAACAAAGTGTGTAGTCATTTAGCAACGGAACCCACAAGTCTTATTTGCATTTTATTGTCCATTGACTTTGACAAAGGACGCCACTTGACTTGCAAATTGTGAGAGCCAATCCACATTTGTTTCTTAGATGATTTTTCATTCGTTTTTTTTTGGGTTAGAAAAATAATTTGTTTTCATTTTATAACTTATAACACGAGTTATTCCTTGATGTGCAAACTCAAGTCATGATAATTATGATAATTTTAAACCATATAAAAATGAGTTTTTTAAATCCACCAAAATCAAACACGAGTTATTTTCCTTGACGTTAAAACTAAAATACTAAAAATAAAAAAGAAAGAAAAAATTGAAAGGTTTAGTCAAAATTGAAGCATTTGGACACGGCACGCCATATCTGACCCGATGGGCCCGCTGCTTATCATCCTTTTCCTTTGTTTGTTCTTTATTAATTTTTCGAAAATTTTATATTTTTTAAATGTATCAACCATAAAAACGAAAGAAGAGAGTAGACTCGGTCGAAGATAAACATCATAGATTAGTATTTATTTCGCATCTTCGAGAACATTTGATCAAAACACTTTTATATTTCTATTCACTTAAAAAAAAAATCGAGATATAGAGGCATGTAAATAGTATATACTTGTTATAGACTCAAATAGTCCACTAATCTTCAGGTTATTACTGACAATTGTCTATTAATTTAACATGATTAGTAAATTGATTCTCAGTTGAATTATTAGTGAAGCAAGAGGTCAAAATGAGCTGCAACCAAACCGGTCGGTTTTCATTTCAATTAAATGATCGGTTATTCTCAATTTCATTTCATTTTTCGTGCCACTGGTCTAAGTGACCTTTGATAAACCAAGATTGTCTGGTGTTTTCAAGTTCGAACCAAAAAAATGGGATACACAGTCGGGGAAAAAACACAAAAACCATTTTCCAGAATCTAAAGCTTTTATTAGATTCTTAAAGCTTGCCTTTTATCAATAAACCAAGAAAAACACCAAAGTACCATAACTAGTACTATGCACAAAACCGAAAACGATTAAGCCTGATTTTGTCTATATCAAAGTCACTACCCATCTTTGTCACACCTAAAAGAAGTTTGAAGCTAATTAGCGATCAAGAAAGTCGACAAGATACACCACTTTGTGTCCAAATGCAGCATTAGATGTTAGACATTTTCATGCTGTTTTTATCTTTTTGGGTGGCGAACCAGTTGTAGAAATGGCTTGATCCTGCAACTCTCTAGTACGAGGTGACTGTTTCTTCACGAGGTCTCTCTGCGCAAACTCTGCTTCCTTCGAATCTGCAAGGTCACTTATTAATAATGGCTGATTGCAAGGTTCTTCTTGATTCTTTGTGGTTTCTTCCAATTGCTTGAGTAGAGTTCGGAAAGTTCCTTCTGCAGAATCATCACACAGACACACAGCACTACCAAGTAAGTACTAAAACTCCGATAAGTTAACATTGATATGAAGAAAACATAAAACTCGGTTAAGAAAGTCTTCTTGTTATAAAATAATATATAGTACCTTGCTGTTTTGGAGAAGGGTCAACCAAGAGCAGAGGTAAAAAATCATCAACAGCGGAAGCTCTTTCAATGGCTAAACAAGAACCTGGTTCTTTCTCAGTGCATGGATTGTAAGAATCCTCAGTCTCAAACGGGTCCAAAAGAAGTTCCATGGAAGAATCTTCGTTACTAGACTCTGCTGATAGAAACACATCTTCGGTTTGCTCATTAGGGAGGGAAACAAAATTCTCTTCTGTCTTGACATTTTGGTTAGACACTCCCGCTGAGTCGCAGGGTTTGTTGGATTTATCCACAGCCTCATAACTGATCTCTGATAAACATTCACCGTTGGTAGAATCAAGCACAGACTGTGGCGAAGAATTTTGTAGGCTAGCTTCAAACAATGGCTGCATCTCTTCAAAGGCTCTAGAAAACCAGGGGGTTCCTTCTTTTACATAAAAAAGAATATATGAATCCTGTGATAGCACACTATCTTCATCGATTCTTGTGACCTGCCGAAGTTTGTGAAAACACAACAAGGAAATATTCATTAATCGAAATCATCTACTTAACCACCAGAATCAACTAAATTACTAAAAATATCACCTGCACGTCGTCAAATTGATGCCATATCTTGGGGGCTGACCTCACATAGGACGAGTAATGACCATAAGCTAATGAATAACCGAAATGCTCCACAAGAGCGTAAAGATGATATTTTGTAAAAATCTGAAGATATAAATAAATAGAGTGGGTTTTAGTGTGTGCATCTTAGACAAAATACAAATTTTGAGTACTTAAGAGGGAGATAAGAAATAGTTTACTGCAAGTTCACATACTCCATTTTCCTGGCTATCCCTCATATATGGCTGCAAGTCTAACTCCAATGGGATCTTGACATGCTTGAAGATCTTCTCCATAAAAAATCCATTATTCTTGAATCTCTTCAGATGGAATATAGCAACCAATGGCAGCTTATCAAGCAAGAGTTGCTTCTCCTTTGAAACTTTTTCCTTACAGTTATCACAGGTCAATTGCTCGTCAAGTTTTTCCACATTGGTAAAGGACTCTAGGGCACTCCAAAGAGTATCCACATGTTCAATTTCCAAACTGATCCCAACGGACTTTTCAAAAGTCTCAGACACGGAGTTGCAGTTGCAGCAACGAAGCTGAAAGAAGAAATGTGCACATGTTTCCCAGAATCATATTTAAACTCATACCAACAATTGCTTGGACATTTAACCAAATTTATAGTTTGAGTTAACTTCTTACCCCACTGACAAGACGCCCACCAAAGACATGCTCAACAATGCTAACATCTTGAGAAGACATATAGTCACGATAAGTTCTACGATCCAAACAACATCTTTCCAACTTATCCAAAAAGACCTGCAGAAACTCATGGGCATCTTCTTGTTGGTAACGCTGGAAGTCAGGAGAAAAATCTGTGGTAGCTAAGGATAAATCAATTCCTCTAAGAAACAAAAACAGAGAATCCCAAAAGTAAACTATGCAGCCAAACGAATATATTCAGAAAATATGATAAAATTTTATGACAGCAGCTATTGATGGAAATAAATCAAAAGTTCTAGAAAGGATACAATTGAGATTGTTAAGAAAATAATCTGGGGCCACTGGATATCTTGAAGGCCTCAATGCAGACTCAATGTGATGTCTAAGAGCCCTAATAACACAGAAGAACTCATTGCCACCTACAAATATCAAAGGATATATAAGATAATTATAAAGTAATATAAACAATAAAAAGCTACATTAAGAGTCTTACAGTTACAAGGATCCTGATACTTGTAAGAAAGAAGGCTCTCAACAAGTGGCACAGTATGAGTTAAGCATTGCAACACCGAATTAAGGAAACAAGTGTTGCCTAAATTCCAAATTCCAGCACCCTACGAAAAATGTCAAATTCGTATTCAAAGATCAAAATTGAAAACAATGCAACCAAATTGAAATGGAATCAGAACATACAACACCAGTGATGGGCTCCTCAATCTTCAAAGGTTCTACTTGCTTAAATCCCAATGACAAGGGTTGGCTACATTCCATTTTAGAGTTATCATCATCATCATCACTTCCATAGCCAGGCGAAACATTTGGTGTCCATCGATGGTGATTCTCTGCGAGCTCAGACGAACACGCGTCCCAGATTCCATCGTGGATATCGTCTATAGCATTGTTATTGCATCCAGAGTTATTCAATGGCAGAATCTGAGACTCTGGCTTAACTTGAGTATCATTGCTACACTCATCGTGCTCCAAATCAACCGGAGAATCCACGTGTAGAGTTTCGTCTGACGAAGAAGTCGAAAACCCATCTGAGATTGGAGAATCCTGATTATCGCGATCTTGATCTGGCGATGAAAGAGCCAGTGACTTAACAACTTTGTCTTCAATCGACACGATTGGTGAAGAAGACTCATCTAGGGTTACGACTGGGTTGGGAATTAACGGAGAACGAGATGAAATCGATGAAGATACGCCGGAATTAGCCATTAGCATCGTCATACAGTTCGATTCGTGACTAAAAATTAGGGTTTCGTCTATGGAAGGTGAAAAGTCGATTTTCCGGTGCAAGAATTGAAACTCCGGTCAAGATCGGAAGCGAATTTGGAAGGAAGGTGAGAAGAATGAGACTAGGAGATGATTTGAATTGGGAGGGAAACTCGAATCGCGATGGCTTTTTAGGGTTTTTAATCTGCAAAAAAAATGAAATTAGACGTAAAACTGTAAAGTGTAATCTCAGATAGAGAGATATGGTTCCAGATACGTAAATTAGTTTTTTGAGGTCGGTGGTCAACAAGTCCTTTTATGATTTTTATTTTATTTTGTTAATGTCATAAATTTGACAAACTCAGTCAACCATTATTTAATTAGAGAATTGCTTTGGTAATATTTATGTAAAAATATTTAAAATAACAATATATTTCTGAAGGCCTATATTTTATTTCAACAATTTTTTTTTGGAATATAAAATTTTATGACAAAAAGGTCAAACAAATTTACGAATAGTATAATTGCTTAGTCAACCATGAAATCTAAAAATATTTGGTAAGATAAATTTAGTCTTCTAGATTCTGTATTCTCCTAATATTGCAATATCTTAAAAGTTAAAAAAAAAGTTTATGAAATTAATAGAAAAAAAATCTGACTTAATAGAAAAAAATACTACAAAGTAAGAAGTATTTTTATTTTACTTAGTTATATGTGCAAAATCATGAACATATTAATATCAATATTGCAGAACCAATCATTCTATTATTCTGCGGATTAACATTCGAAACACATTGTATAATTACAATTAAATCGACTAAAAATCCACTTTTCCCGCAAATAAACAGATTGATAAAAAAAAGTCTTATGACGTATCCAATATAATAATCCAAATAGATTTGAGAAAACAACAATATAGGCCACGTCTCAATATTCCAAAAAAAAAGCTCTATAGAAACAGAGAAACGTGAACCTCATTGGAAGTTTCCGACAAAGCTTTTTTCTTTTACTCTGTAAAATCAAAAACATGTGAGAGCTCGTGTTCTTCTTACAGCATTCTATCCTGAATATCACTGAAGATACCAGAAGCCAAAGTTCCAAGCTTCTTCTTCGTTTCGCCTGCTATATTCACCAGCGACGAGATATCTAGTTGCGCCTGATCAAACAATTGAAATCGAACATTCATTCATCAACAAGTTAATATATGAAGAAGCACTAGAGGTTAAGGAGTATGGATCTTTTACCTGGTAAGATATTCGGTTAATGCATTCGCTAGCAGTTATATCAAAAATAGAATCATTTTGGCCGTGACCGTAAAAATCAGCGCTGGAGATAGATGTTGAGCCCTGTAATTTCCCACAATGGCATTAGAATCGAAGTATGAGATATGTTCTACTGAAATTGTGTGGAATGTTACTTACTGAAAACTTCTGAAGAGTAGCTTTTGATTCCAGATCAGCGTTTTTGTTCTGATCCCCAAAGTACTGAGCAGAAGAAATGGACTTTGCGTTTGTGAACTTCTTTCTTGCTTCATCCGACTCTTCAACCTAGTAAGAAAAACACTGGCTTAGCAGAGGGTTGTAATACCGATTTACTATTTTGTTTCTCAGAACCATTGGCTTTACTTGAGATTTTGACAAGTTGGAGCTTGAATTTTTGGGGAAAGAATTGTCCATTCCGAAATCCGAAAAGAAACTTGATGATTTAGGTGGAGCAACATGGCTAAGCACTTCTGTACCACCACCGCTTTGTCCATCAGGTTGCAAGTCATCATTGTACTCAAACCGAGAGGCAAATGATGAACCACCGAATGATTTGCTTCCGCCATTATTAGTTGAAGTTGCAGCAGGAATAACCGGTGCAACTTCTTCCGGTTTCTGCTCATACAGATTCTCCTTTGTCTACAATTAACCAAAAACAAAATCCAATCTTTTAATCTGAACAAGAGAAAATAAAAGTCAATGCTCAAAAAACAAATTAAGACGTACCTTATTAGTAAGCTTCCTTGCACCAAGACCACCAGTTTTCACTGTCCTTTGAGCACCGATAGGTTTCTTAAACGTACTAGGCACAACTGTATTAGAAGCTCTAGGCGAAGAAGTGCCACTGGTAGCTTCATGTTTAGGAGGTAATTCTTCCTTGACAAAATAAGAAGAAACTGCATTAGATGCTTCCGGTAGCTGAGAAGTAACAACAGGAGATGACGGTAGACCAGAATTAGTTTCTTCTGTGATGGCTTTAGCAACTTCTTTAGCAAGAATCTGCCTATACAAATCAGCAGCTCTTGAAGTATATTTAGCCTCGATTTTGCCACCATCAACCCATCCATGTTGCTTGAAGAACGCCTGAGCTCGGTTGTTCCCACCAAACATCATTGTCCTTAGCTGCTCATGGCTCCATGAGTCCAAATTCGTTGATCTACACAAAACCAGAGAAATACAAAACACGAAAATGTAGCATCTTTAGAACGTAATTTGGCGTAATTCAATCGAACATTACAAAGAACCAGTCTGAAAATCTTAACTAGTCAATAGATCGATAATTTGAATCAGTCTAATTACAAGAAACTAGTTGAACTGAAAAGCCAAAAATTCTTAAACCATAATCATATTGTTCAATCACACTCAAGTCAACGTAATGCTACACTTTTCGAACTCAAAAAGCTTAAACCTTAACCAAAATCAACAAATTACTATAACTATGAGCTAGAATAAATGCAGATGAATCGAATCATATGCAGAAATGGACCTCAAATTTCAAAAGTTTACCTGACGAAACTGATATGAACACCGAGACTTCGATGAGTGGCTGAACAATCGATGCAGAGAAAAATCCCATATGTAACAGATGCCCAAGTCGGATTCTTCGCACTACAATCAAAGCAGACCTAAAAATCCAAAGCTTGTATAAACGAACATTTTCCAAAATCGAAGATCTAGACTCACATAATCAAATTTCCAAAGAACAGGGAGAATTCAGAAAAAAAATTGATACCTTGTTCTCAGATTTTGATTTGAGTTTTCTGAAAACGATATTTTTATCGGTAAGATTGTCAGCAGAAGCCATTGTAGACGAAATTGAAGGATTTCCAGAAATTTTCCTAAATAAAAAAATCTGAAGAGGTGACAATGGATCGCCTCCTCAATGAATTTGAAAGATTTTTCTCTTTTTTTCCTCTTTCTTCTTCAATCAAATATGTAAATCTGAAAGAAGAAAAAAAACAAGTAACATTGATGGAAACATTTAATCTGACTTAGACTGTCGATAATACCCTGAATCAAACTCTAGAAATTACGAAAATGGTATTGTTTAGAACGACACGTAGTGCGTAATTCCGTTTCAGAAGCAACATGGATGGTAACTGACGGACGCTTATCATTTTCCCCCTTTTCTTCAACCTCAATTCAAAGATTAGTTCCTATTTCTTAACACATAAAAATACAATTTGTGTGTTATACATGTTCCTATTAATACTATATTTATCATATAGTTATTATTATGTACACAGTTTTTTTTTCCTTTCATTTTCTGAAGTTAAAACGACTTTTGTGACTCCAAACAAGACACCAGACTAGCGGATTCAACTTTGTTTTATTTCCATATTTTGACTTTAAATTTCCAGAAATATGTCTCACACACATTTTAATGCTCAATGTTTAGCTATTCTTGTTGCATCACATACCCTCAATATTTTAAAGAAAATGTTTTTAAAAATGCCTAAACTTGAAAACATCAAAATTAATTATTATTTTGCCGATCTAAGACTAAAATAAAACCGGTGGCATCTCCAAAATGCAAACAGATTTTTTGTTTGCAACGACTAAATATCTAAATATATTTTAGTGATTTGTGTTTCATATCATGACAACTAAAAACTAACCTTTTAACTATTACTTTATAACTTTCAAAAAGCATCCATCAACTCCAATAATTGATCGATAGTCCATTTCTATTGCAGTGCAAAGAATTTCAAAGCAAACATGGAAATAATTGGAAAGCAAATCTTCAACATTTTATTAATCTAAAGAAGAGTTTCAATTAAAACATATGAAGCCGAGTTTGTATTGATAATCTCTATTCACTTCAAAATACTTGACATTGATTCTAGCCTTAACTTATACATAAACAACTTTGTAATAATCGAAACCTTCAAAATCTTACATTTGTCTTTTGAAATATGTATTCCTCCCAAAATAAACCTTTACCTTCCCACTTGTCATTCGGTTCATCACAAGAACTCTAACCCAAAAAAAAAGTAGTTTGACAAAAAAAAACTTTGCGGCCCAGTTTTATTAATGAGCGAAAATATGTGAGGCCCGACATAATTAAAGCTCAGTTTAATTTGTTTTGTTTGCTTTGATAAGTTTATGCGATTCCAAAATATCACTGTACAACAGACGCTATGGTTTCGTCGGATATGCACATAGAGGCCAACATTTTTGGGCATTTGCTCTCACCGAAAACGAAAGCATAAATGAAATTTGGCCAATAAAAACGAAAGCATAATGTGATATTTTGTGAGGTCGTATAATTTTCATAACTTATTGAAAAATGTTTGTTTTTTAACTAATGCGAGACTTTTTTTTTCGCCTTTATGTTCTCGTGTCTCTTTCAGCTTTGATTTCGAAATCTGTCTTTTCTTTATTTATCATGCTAAACGTTTTTTATACTAAATATATACTCCAAATTAGAATATGTTTTGAGTAAAAGCGCTGTTTTAAAAAATATTATTAAATAATTATATTTAATTTATTTTTTTGAAAATTTAACTAAATATTTAATATCAACCATTCATTTGATATAAATAATATTTTAGAATATTAATAATAAAAACATCTAAATAAAATTAATTGTTTTACATAAAAACTTGCAAAACATTTAATAAAATAGAACAACAAAACAATTTTAAACATCTTCTAATTTAGAACAGAGTATGTTTAACTGACTACTTTATAGGGTTTGTGTATAAAATTTATATTTTTCTTTTTGTTACAAAAAGTCTTCCTTTTTGTAACATTTTTCTTATAGAAGCAGCTATTTTTTGCCTCCAAGAACCAACTAATTTAACAACTCACTTATTGTATAATTTTTTTTGCCTTTCTTGTAATAGTATGATAGTGTCAATCGAACTAAGTACACTCAACATTAAAAATAATTGTTCAAAATTTCCAAATAAATAAATTGATATTGCTTGCAAGAATTAAATGATGGATGGAACTTAATCACAAGAAAAGCAGATATCGACCCAAACACCAAAAGTGAGGGAGACAAGATAATTAATTTAAATGAAAAATCATTTTCATTCTTTAATTGTTCTTAATTATCACGATTACATTATTGAAGGACGACGTTGCTGTCAAATAGTCCTTTCTCACCCTATCACAAATTTGATCCAACTCTCTTTCATATATCAGCAATTTTAAAAATAGATTTTTTTAAAAAAATTCCCAATCAAGTAAGTTATGTATATAACCCAAAAGATTGATTATAAAATTCAAGTAAGACGATTTATTTCTTTTTATATTTTTAATAATCTTGGTTCTAATGTTTGTAAACCTCATTTCTGTCAACATATGTAAATAAAGCTGAAAAGAGAACTTTATTTAGGAAATTTTAACACAATTTATAATATACATGATTATCTAGTTAGTAAGATAGAAAATTCCTAAAAAAATTATTTAAAAAAAGGTTTGTAGGAAAAATAATTTGAAAAAATAATTTAAAATATATATACTCCTCTACTATTATACATAAAATGAATAACTTAGATTAAAATTTTCAGTTTTCATATCCCATTCACCTTTTTTTTTGTTCATGAAAAAACCATTTAGAGCCTCAATGAAAATCCACCTTAACTGAAGAAATAATTCATATCGTTCCAATTTGATCGGATGTCTTCGAAGAGGCAAAGTTTGTAGCATTGGGGTTCGAACTTGTCACATGTAAAGACGATAGAATTAAATTTGGTGAAAAGAAAAAGTATTTTACAGTTTAATAAAAAAGTTTATATATATATATATATACAGACTCCCTTCCCCAACAATAAACCAAAAGCCACATTTGCTAAAAGAACTTAAAGCTCTCTGATCTCTCTGTCTCTCACCGGAAAACAAAAAAAAAATCCATCGGAGAAAACTTATGTCTCTGACGAATGTTCAATTAACCGATTACCATCTCAACCAATCAACAAACGCTACAAATCTCTGGTCAACCAAAGATGAAGATGCATCGGTAATGGAAGCTTTCATCAGCTCCGATCATTCTTCACTTTTCCTTCCACTTCCTTCTCCTCCTCCGTCGAAATCTCAGGTCAACGAAGATACTCTTCAACAACGACTCCAAGCTTTAATCGAAGGAGCAAACGAAAGCTGGACTTACGCTGTGTTCTGGCAATTATCTTACGATTTCACCGGAGAAGTTGTCGGAGGAGGAGGAGGAAGTAACAACAACAACACGGTGTTGTTAGCTTGGGGAGATGGTTATTACAAAGGAGAAGAAGAGAAACCAAAGAAGAAGAATTCAAATCCAGCTGAGCAAGAACATCGAAAGAGAGTGATTAGAGAACTCAACGCTTTGATCTCCGGCGTTGGAAGTGGAGGAGGAGGAACAATTAATAATGGTGGCTCTGATGAAGCTGGAGAGGAAGAAGTTACAGATACTGAATGGTTCTTCTTAGTTTCGATGACACAAAGCTTCGTCAATGGTTTTGGTTTACCTGGTCAAGCTTTTTCGAATTCGAACACGATTTGGCTCTCTGGTTCAAATGCGTTAGCTGGATCGAGTTGTGAGAGAGCTCGTCAAGGTCAGATTTATGGGTTAGAGACAATGGTGTGTATAGCTTCTGAAAACGGCGTCGTTGAGCTTGGTTCGTTGGAGGTTATACATCAAAGCTCAGATCTTGTTCAGAAAGTTAATAACTTTTTCAATTTTAACAACGGTGGTGGTGAATCGGGTTCTTGGGCGTTTAATTTGAATCCGGATCAAGGAGAGAATGATCCGGGTTTGTGGATTAGTGAACCTAATGCTACTGGGATTGAATCGGGTCTTGTTACTCCGGCGTTGAATACTGGTAATAACTCAACTTCTAATTCAGATTCTCAAACAATTTCGAAGCTTTGTAATGGAAGCTCTGTGGAAAATCCTAAACCCCAAATTCTGAAATCTGGTGATTTGGTGAGTTTCAAGAATGGGATTGAGAATGGTTTATCTGGTCAAAGCCGGTTTATGGAAGAAGATAGTAACAAGAAGAGATCTCCGGTTTCAAACAATGAAGAAGGAATGTTTTCTTTCACCTCTGTTCTTCCACGTCCTGCTAAATCTGGTGACTCGAATCACTCTGATCTTGAAGCTTCTGTAGTTAAAGAATCAGAGAGTAACAGAGTTGTGGTTGAACCGGAGAAGAAACTGAGAAAACGTGGGAGAAAACCGGCTAATGGAAGAGAAGAGCCATTGAATCATGTAGAGGCAGAGAGACAGAGAAGAGAGAAGTTGAATCAAAAGTTCTACTCTTTAAGAGCTGTGGTTCCTAATGTATCTAAGATGGATAAAGCTTCTCTCTTAGGAGATGCCATTTCGTATATCAATGAGCTTAAAGCTAAGTTACAGAAGGTTGAGTCTGATAAAGAAGAGTTACAAAAGCAGATTGATGGGATGAGAAAAGAGGTGGCGAATGAGAAAAGTTTGGTTAAAGATGGAAAATGTTTGAATCAAGAATCGAGTGTTTCGATTGAAATGGAGATCGATGTGAAGATCATTGGTTGGGATGCGATGATAAGGGTCGTATGCAGTAAGAGGAATCATCCTAGTGCTAAATTCATGGAAGCACTAAAGGAATTGGATTTGGAAGTGAATCACGCAAGTTTATCGGTAGTGAATGATCTTATGATCCAACAAGCGACTGTGAAAATTGGAAATCAGTTTTTTATACAAGATCAGCTTAAGATTGCTCTAATGGAGAAAGTTGGTGAATACCAATGATACAAGTTACCATCTTTAGGGGTAATAAAGGGTTAAAAACCTAAATCTTTTCACAAGTTTTCTCTTTTGATTGTAGTCTACACTATATTGTGTAAGGTAAGGGTAATTTTGCAGCACCCACTTATTATTGTGATTTTTTTGTGGTTCTATGAATTAAAGCTTTCGGGAATCATCTCAGCCAATTAAGGACAAGTCTTTGAGAAGTAAGCCTCATCTGATTTGTTAGGAAAGAATATACTTTTTCAATAGGGATTATTCACATCAATCTAATCTATTCAGAGATTCCAATGTAGGGCTTCTCATTGGGACCTAAAAATTAATGTGGATGTATAATGGACATAACCATTTTGTTTTATATAGATTTTTGAACTCGATGTTTTCATGTATATTGTTGAGATGTGATTTTTTCAACCGAATTCACATGGATTCATAGAATGACCAAGCTGTTTCTTAACTTTATCCAATAGAACAAAAATAACTACTATAAAATACAACCCATGTTGTCATCAAAACTTGTTTTCCAAGTTCAAATTGTCACATAATGTCCCAAAAATAATTGGCAAAGGCATAGAAAATGTTTCTCGTTAATAATAAATGTGTGGGCATGGATCATTATGCAAATTTTGCAAAGGCTAAATGGATTTCTTGACAGCGACAGAAAAATCGAAACCACTATAAATACTTGTTTATCAAAAATCAATTCATATCATACGGTCCAAAAATGTGAATCTAAATGCAGGAGAGGAAGGGGGAATAAACATGTACAAATTTTTTAAGAAAGATATCATTTTGAAATTTTATTGTCAAACTGAAAACATTTGTGTTCAAATTTTTTACATTCTAGAGATTACTATTTGAAAATTTGTTTTGAAATGATCCATTTTAAATTGGCCCATAAAAATAAGAGGTCTTAAAATGTAAGTGAGGTCACCTTTAGAAAGAATCTTGAAGAAAAAAAGTTTTTACGATACACAAAACTATGGAGACATGTGTTGTCGATTATTAAAGTGATTTTTCTGCAACCAAAAATAATTTTTGTGAAGACGATCGAATATCCTTTGGTTTGCTAACTTTTCTGCCAAATCATATAGTTGCGTGGTTGTCTGTGTCAATACTTTTTCTGTTATTTTAATTTGATGCTCCAAAGTGCGTGCGGGTTTGGAAATTTTCTACTGACCCATCACCCTTCATTATGTTTTCTTGAATGTTAGGGTATTGAAGATTAGTAAATTTAAAAGTAATATAATAATCTGGAATTAAATAAAATAATGTATAGTAGCTAGTATGATTAAAAGAGTAACTTTGGAAAATATGAAACAAATGGCGAAGAATAAGAATACAAAGGATTAAAAAATATGATAAATCCGTCTATAAAAGAAAAAGATAATTATCTAGTGGGGTCAGGTGAGGTTCGAATGCTATCTTAAAGGGTACAAATGATGAATTTCACCAAATCTTCCGTCAAAAACACCTAAACTTCATAAGAAACAAACGGTATACAAATGCTCACAAAAAAAAGAAACAAACGGTATAAAAATGCTCACAAGTGTCTCACTACGCCGTATGGATAACTGATAATATTAAATTATGAATTTTCAACTTAAAATATATATTATTTAAGATCTCTACCAAATTATATATTATTTTTCAAATAATGGTACGTTCTTACCATTGATTTTGGTATATATCTTATTTTAGTTCTCTGCCCAATTTATGATATGAGATATTATACTCCTTTTCAAAATGATAATACTTTTTAATCACTAATTTTGGTATATTTGGATACATGTCGGTTGACCAAATTTTTGAATTGGACTAATTATGGATTGAATTGGATAAATGTAATCAAACTCTAATACCATATTTTAGTTTTAACTCGAGAGTTAGTGTCAATCAAATTTTGTTTCAATTTACGTGCTTCTTGCTATTGTTGCTTGGAATAAATCAATAACTAAGTATTGTTGAATCCAAACATTGTTTGTCCCTAATGAGTTCAGGTCTGGCTCATGTTCTCAAGGCCGGCTCATATGGGAGGACGGGAAGGGGAACGGTGTGAAACCCAGTCTTATGTTCTTTTGTGTCCTAATAACTTAGAGATCTAATTTTTTTATATTTTTATATATACTTAAAATGTTAACATATTTTTAAAATTAGATTGAAGAAGGTCCAAAAAAATTCATTGTAAATATTACTCATTTAAAAAAGTTTAGGGGTCTAAAATTGTTTTTGGTAAAAAAACTATAAGAAAGTAAAATTTAAGAATCTAAAAAAAATTTTTGCCGTAAAACCCATAAATATGTTGTGCATGTTCTACCTCGTATAATTAGGTTCTCTTAACAAGTAGGTTCATATATAAGACGATTTGTCAATCATGTCGATCGGGATTCAATAAATGTATATTAATATGGGAAATCGAATATGATTATTATCGTTACGAATATAATGTTAGTAGTAAATTTAGTGTTTCTTATTTAAGAAAAAAGTTTAGCAGTATAACTCTTGTATAATTTAGATATTTATTTAATTATTACTATTAATTCATATTGTTGGAATAAACAAACAACAAGGATCGGCATATCATGGTCCGACAATTGGCAATCATACATTCAAAAGAACACCACGAAGAAAGAGTTTATTTTTAAGTCTCTTCTCTTGCATGAACGTTAAGAAGTAATTTTTCTTATGTCCATGCAAAAAAACGGTAAAAATAAATAGTATTGGAACTTCTCATAGTTTGAAAAAATAATTAGTATGTATCAAAAACGGTATTTTTAGTACCGCTTTCTCATTTGTTTTTTTCTTACCATTTGTTGGTGACATAAACGGTAAAAGTTGAAAAAGAGAGTAACGAGCAGTACTAAAATAGTCACCAATACAAAAAAATTGAGAGTGTCGCTTTTACCACTATTTTCAATACAAAATTTTGTAATTGGTAATAATTATTAAGGGTTTGATTAATATAAATGTAGCATGTGCAATTGCGATGTGAAAGTTTGCAGAAACGGATAGTTGTTATTTCAAGCATTATTAAGCAATTTATGACTGCTCTGATAGTTCAAAACAAATGTGTTTGCTAAAAAATTTCAACTAACTGATAGTGGTTACGATTTAACATAAAACTTATAAAATATTTACAATATAATTTTTATAAAAAAATCAAAATACTAAAATTTTATAAATATAATTTTAAATAAATCCTAAATACATAATTAAAATATTTATTTTAAAAGGTTTGGATTTTTTATATACACAAAATATTCTTATCCTTATAAATATATTTTAGTTTTTGTTACTATATAAGAATTTACTATGATAGCATTTGATTAAGAGAGAATAAAATTTTGTTTTATATTTCTTAAATTTTATCACTAATTTTAAATATAAATTAAATTAAATTTTTAAACCAACTATAACCGCCGGCAACCACAAACGTTAGTTGAATGTAGCTTTCAAAATCTAACGATTTCAAACGATATGAAACAATATATACTAATTTACGTAATTATTATCAAACATTAGTAACCGCAACCATATGCAAACACATTATTTGTGGTTGGTTGTAAAACCAATCAAACCCTAACAGAGTCTCGTGCTGCAACATACATAATTACCAATCGAAAACTTTTAGCTATTCTAATAAATTTCCTTTTATATACTATTTTGTATTATTAATAATTTATCAAATATATATTTTTAGATTTTAAGTTAATGCGGTGGATAAAGCCAACAAAACCGATTAAATCACTTTTCCACCAATATTAGTTGTAGCACGGTCAAAATAAAATTGTTATGGACCAACTATCGACCTTTTTTATCCGTCCTAAAATTTGAATAGTTTAGCTTTTTTTTTTAATCTGTAGATAATATTCATCACCACTTAGGGTGAAAACAAAGCCTACCTCTACACACAGAGTAGGACTCAAGGAAGAAAAGAAAGAGCAAAGCAGCAGTTAAGAGGTACGATCCTCTTCAATAACCGAAAGAAGCCAAACTGGTCCTCCCTATCCAAAATAAGAACGAAATCTATCGTATTTTATTACGCTTTTGGCAATCAGTCGTGCAGCCATGTTCGCTTTAGTCTTCTTCTACGCATATGTTCGAAGCCTTTAGTAGACTTTCTCTAAATTTAATAATCCTATCTATTTCAACGAATAATTAATATTTTCAGATTTAGATCTCGTCTTTAACTACAAAATATGAAAGAAAGTTTTGACGTTAACGATGTTAATCATTAAAGTTGGTGAGCTCAAAAATATCCATCTTCTGATTGGCTCAGCGGCATCAACTTCAAGTACATCAATTTTATTTTTATTTTTTCCTTCATTTCCCACTTTTTGCGCAATATAATAATTCCAATCTACTTTTATGTCGGCGTTTAATAACCAAGTTGGCAACTTGCAGCAGCATCACCTTTGCCTTAATTAGAAGATCTTCATTTTCAAATAGAAATAAAATAAAAAAAACAGTACAAAAGAAAGAAGTGGCCCTTCGCTCTTGTATCGATCTGGCTGAATTCGAGAATATATATAAGTATAATATTATATATATATATAATTTTTTTGATAAGGAAATACCACTAAAATACTGCGGATTGCTTTGAGAATCGGGGTTTCTAGTGTTACAAAATTTTGTTCATTGTAAACATTTACGTGGATGAATAAATCGCATTTTTACAATTGAATTATGCAAGAGTTTTTAAAAACTTGCTTAGAAATTTATGAAAAGTTATTACAATTTCAGACGGATCACACACTCAATCTACCATAGCAGAATACACGTGAAAAATCCTATCCCGATACTTTTAAACCCAAAAAAAAACAGAAAAGTAAACGTATCACGATAATTCATTTTTTATCTATATTTGTTTTCTTTTTTTTGAATATATCTTTTTTTCTTATGAGAGTTTTGTTGGGTAGGCGAAATTTTGACTTAACTCATCGAAAATACCTACCCAAAATGGAATGATTCATAGTTATCCACAATTTAAAGTACCCAAAATAACCTTGTACGTAAGCATATTAATGTCATTCTCAGCATATGAAATGGTAAATATTAAACTATATGAGGTTAAAAAAAACAGACAAAAGAGGAGAATCTGATATGAAGCAACCTAATTAACTTTTCCGGATTAAATTTTTTTTTATAAATAAATCATCTTTTTTTCCATCATTTTTTAGTCACCTGAGAACCGCTTCCGTCGCCGGAGTTGTTGTTACGAGCCATAGCTTCAGTTACAGTCGCGAGTTTCTGAAGATTCAATTTAACAACTGTATCGGCGAACATACGAGTATCATCTTCCGAATTACCTTCCGGCATATCAACGACGTACGATTCAAGCACCACCGTCCAGATCCGATTCTCTTTCTCGAATCTATGAACCGTCGTAACCGATTTGTAATTCGTCAGCCTATGTTCGCCTCCGATGATGCTGAATCCCGTAACTCTCCGTTCGTCGTCGAGTATATCGAGTCTCTCCGTCGACGTGTTCGCCGGTAATCCACTGATCACGATCACGTCGCGCGTGCATCCGACGCGCATCTCGAATCCTTCGTCTACGGAGCATGATTTGATGAAGTGTTTGTAGGTTTGCGGTTTGTCGAATCGACGGACGACTGACCAGACTATCTCCGGCGGCGCGTGGATTCGTTGCGCATGGAGTGAAGAGCAGCTTCCTGGACCGAGTTGGTAAGTATGGAACTCGGCGATTGATTGTTTGAGCTCCGATCGTTCCTCCGGAGTTAGCTCGGAAGGCATGGTGGTTAAGTTTTTTCTTCTTTTTTTGTGAAGTTTTTGTGTATGGTTATTGAGTTGGATTGAGATTCACCATTGACGATGACGACTCGCTATCTCTCTTTATTTATTGTTGAAATCACCGAGTGAGAAGAGAGGATGAGTTTTGAGGGAAGACGAAGGGTAAATTGGAAATATGTAAAAAATAAGGCAAATAAGGAAATACACCTGAGAGTGGAAGGAGCGTACTGCAAAAATTGGAAATATGTAAAAAGGATTAGGGCAAATAAAGAAACATACCTGAGTGTGGGAGGAGTGTACTGCAAAAATGGAATCTAATTTTTTTTTGTTTTTCACCTGACGTGGAGTTTCAGGGTTATTACTTATTCGGTTTAAGGAAAAAATGGTAATTAAAGGATAAGATAGGACCAATCAGACATTTAAATTGTTCATATATTTTGTTTAAAATTTAATGTTTAGAATGAATATTTTTCATATTGTTAGTCAATTTTTTTGATTGACTTTGTACCGTAATAATATGGCTATTTTTGTTAATTATTTAAAGTTTCTTAATTGTTTAAAATTAATTTTTGTTGATATTATTTTTAAGATCTATTATTTTTTAAATCGGAGTGATTCATTTGAACGACCTAAGAAAAGTATGCTTTTTATATTATTTCGATTTATAACTGGCGTTGGTGTTGTTACCCAACAGTCGTCCGAATCTACAAAGACTCTTTAATGAATTGTTAGTTTTTTTGGCGTTTCCCACGATACCGGCATTGTTTACAAATGATCTTATTGGAATCGCTATATATTGTTTAAATTTTGTAAACTTAGTCGTTGGCAATTTTTGTTGTTGTCAATTTTCATTAATTGTTTAAGATATCATTTTGGTCTGTTATTAATTATGTAGTGACAAAAAACAATGAATCATTGACAAAGCTACAATTAGTAACAAGAAAAAAAAACTATTATGACTAAAAGGAAATTAATACTAGTGACAAAGGAGTTGCAATTATTTTAAAAAATCATTTTAAGAATAAATCTTACAAAGACGAGATAGATATCAATTTTTCATATTGCTCCTTCTGAACTTGAATATGCCTTCTAAAAGAAAACTAGTGGGGAAGACTTTTTGGGAGCATGCTGGCAGGAAAGAGATTCTAAGAACATGTTGGTAGGGAAGATGATCTAGCTAGGAGCAAACTGACGTCGGGAAAGTCTTCCCCACTAGGAGCAAACTGACCAGGCGTGAGACATGAATGTTTGAGTTGGGTCTTTATGAAATGATTAGACCATCACGTCGTCACTAGACATGAGCTCCAACATTCAAAGAAATGATTATAGACCATCGTGTCCGCAATCTGTGCCCCGAGCATGTAAATTTCTTCCCACTGATTGAAGAGGTTCAAAGGAAAGATTCTTGTAAGTAAGAGGTACGTAGTGTGGTGGCATGCTTATCGAGCTGGTGAATCGTGTTGTTTTTAGAAACTTAGAAGACATGGTGATCTTGATTTTGATGCTCTCCTCTTTTTAGCGTTAACTATTGGGGGTAAAATTCGAGTCCTCTATAATTTTGTAGTTAGAAAAGAATAATATTGACAGAACCTATCATCTAAATCTAAATGTACGGTTCGATCTTTAGAGGGCAAACTCGCCCCTACACCACTATATGGTCAAGAAAATTTCGAGATGAAGGAGATTGTCTTCCTAAATGTTCTCATATTTTCTGATAATTGTATACTATAACCAAAAACTTACTTTGGCACATATACAGGGGGAATTGCATGAATCTACTAGTCCACGAATGGGTTTGGTACGTTTCCAAGACAAAGAAAAGAAATCGAGTCGTGTTACATGAAAGAAATTAATTAAAGTAATATATACAAAGATAATAGATTTGTTGATATTAACTCGAAGAGTACATTATATATATGTGACTAGTCCTAAATAACATGGATGGACATTCCGATTTATAATTTGGTTTCGGTTAGATTTTTTCGATTTTATGAAATTTTTGTTTTATATAAAATAAAAGTATTTAAAAATCGATTGAAATACCATTCAATTTAGTTTTAGTTATGGTTATTTTACCCATCTCTACTAAATGTTATTATGCATGGTTTCATAAGTTTGAAGTAGGTAATGGAGAGATTCTCACCCTCGGAAGACCTGGTGGACATTTTGATATCTAATTATAAGTTTATTGCTATTTTTCTATTTTTTCCCTGCATATTGCTAATTAAATTTAGTATGCGTCATATCATAAATGTGGATATATTGAACACATACAAATGAAGTGCTCGCTCTTTAGGATTTACCGTGCATACTGAAAGAAAATATTTTGTTTCTTTAATATTTAGACGAGTTGAATTTAGATATATGTGGGTTGTAAATACGTTTTCGTTCTAAATATTTTTGTAACTAAATAATAATAAATTTTAATATTTAATATAATCACACACTTAGAATCACACTTAAACTTAAAAATATATATATAAACGAAAAAGAAAAAGAAGAAAATGGATTCCCTCCGGTTGGTGTTATGCTCGGCTCTATGCCTCCATGGAATTGTTGAACCAATTTCAGCACGATCAAAACTGAATATCTTTTCTAGTAATTAGTTTTCAACTTATTCTATAATAAGTGTTATGAAATTTTTTTGTTATAGAATAAGTGTTATGAACTTGGGTTTTGTAGTCTCTAAAACCTCGAGTTTGAATGCAATTAACAAGTGTTTTAACATATTTTAATGAACAATATATAATCGCATCTGAATATAGCCAAGCATTAATTATATAGCATTTGTGTACGCTGAATTGAGTTTTTTTTTTGAAGAACTGACCACGTCCAAAGCACAAACAAATTAGGAACAAAATCAATAGGCTTTGACTTAGACATAAAACCAGGTAATTATGTCTCTTTTAGAATTATTTCAAAATTCAAAACGAGTCAGTTCCAAGCCGCTATGACTAAGGAAGAAGATTTCGTGGATTGTAAAATATACACTCTATGCGCCGGGATGATATTGATCGATGGTCTATTTCTGCGGGTTGTTTGACGACCCGAGGAGACTCCAGCATGTGAAAAGGAGGGTGGTTGTGCATTAGTTTGGTTGGTAAACTATTTCTTTCTTGCCGCCGAGCTAGCACCCACTATGGGACTGCCTCCTCCTCGTCCCTTGGTTGAGGTTCTAGTGGGTCTTTTCCTCTCTCCAGCCCGTGAAGTAGAAGCACATTTACCAGCAGCTCCTGCGGTAGAGGGCTGTTTGCCTAGGGCCTTCTTTTGATTTTTCTTCTTTGGTGGGCAAAGGACATGGCCCAATCTCAGGGTAGCTGAGACGTTGTCTTCTTCAGGTTCCTCAATTACTAGAGAAAAAACTCCGAAAGGATGATCATCCTCCTGATTTGTTTCAGTTACGTACTGAACTTCGATGTTCTACAGGATCCCAGAATCGGAGCTATAACCCTTGTTAAGTCGGTGTTCTGTAGATGGTTCTCCTATAGATAAACGCTCTGTGGTATGTATCCATGTCGGTTCACCAATAGATAGACGCTCAATGTCCGGTCTCCTCGAAGACGGAGTGAACTCAGTGTGCCTATTATAACGTAAAAAATGAGGGAAGCGGTTCCCGCAGGGGATTCGGCGGAGGTGTGTGAGAGCTATGAGCTTGATGGGAAGTAAAAGTGCTCGACTTATGGATTCGGTCCATTTGTTGTCGTCCCTGATTACCGGAGTTCAAGCTGTAACATGACCTCGATTGAGCTTGGGCATTACCAGATAGGAATCGCAAATAAGCGAACTAAGTAGGGTCTCTATAATGAGATGGATAATGTCGTATATATTCTTGTCTAATCGGTCCTAATCGAACTTTATGGACTTAAACGCTCCCGTAGGTAGGCATATGGGCATCCGCTTTTCAAGAGGTTTCAAGCCATATACCTCCACTTGAATGCAACTTTGGGGGGCATCCCAATCCACAAAATGTTATAAGTTTTTTCTAATAGCGGTAATTGTTTCCCAATTCTAGAAGTGAACTGGTAGCCCGTCAATTTTTAACCAAACGAGGATAATGGAAGGGAAGGAGTCAGATACGATGGACTCCCATCCCTGGAGAATCAGCATCCAGCGTTTGAAGTGGTAAAGAGCTCTTCGTATAACATGTTATAGGTCCTCTTCTGTTTCAAAGCGGAATTGGAAGAGCTCAGCCCTGAGGCTTCGTCCCATGACTGGCCTATCCAAACCCTAGTATTGAGGCATAAAGTCCACAACTGATCTTGTTCGTTGGATTCTCGGGTTAGTAACACTCGCTATGAGGGTGAGCCGGTTCTCTCGAATAAGGGCAGAGTTATCACTTGGGGGAATTCTCCGTGGGAACCTTCATCTTTGGCTCATGTCTGTCTCAACCCATTTCTATTTCTCAGACAGGCAAAGAAAACAAACTCAAACAAGAGTAAACAGAGATGAACTGTACTTGGAAAGTAAGAATTAAGGGGTATAGTAACCTGCAACTGTGCAGTAACTAGAGGGTACAAGACCCCAAGATCTCAGACTGGGAAGCTACCAAGGCATCCCTCTAGTGAAGGAGGCGCAAAGAGGAATTTTACAGTAGTCGGAGAGATCATCTTAGATGTGCAAAAGTGGGAGAACCAAAAGAACCGGTATTCAAGATGATCCTGAGCTCCCTCCGACAAGAAGCCGGAGCCGGAAGTGAATCGGAACTTCTCTTTTTCAAGTTTCAGTGAAGGATTTTACTCAAAATATAAATAAAAGGTAGGTGAGATCTATAATATTTGAAACCCTTTGCCAAAAGCAACTACCTCGACAAGAGTGCATGAGAGAGAAAAAGCAAGAATAGTGAGGATACAATATACTCCAAGTCGGTTCATCTTGTGTGTCAATTGTCACAAACTAGAGACACACAAAAAGGTTAACATGGATGATGGAGCTCAAAACCTTGCATGAGGGTATTCGTCATTTTTTATATTATTCTGATTGAACGCAATTGTGCATTGTCAATTAATTTATGTAAGGGGATTTTTATCAGAAAAAAAATTATATAAAGGAATATAAGTGATCGCGGCTTCAAAAAAGGTATCTCCGCTTTACTCGAACAATACCTTATAAAATTAGTGTATATTATCTTAGTAAAACCATGCTTTTAAGAGTTGATCAATAAATTAAACGATGATAGTTTCTTTGGGTTCATTCTCTATATTTGAATTTCTATTGGGTTTGAGTTTGTCTTTCAGAATTCGCTTCTATGTTTTCTTTTTTTATACAAAAAAATTCTCAAAGATTTCTCTATTTTTTGCCTGCTTTTTCACCGAAAATTTTACTTTTTTTCTCCAGTTTTGGAGAAGATTCTAAAATTTATAATCTAATCATATGTTTCACATTGTATAGTATTTAGTTTTTAAATGATTAATTCAAACTTTAAATGGCTAGCTAGTCCCACTTCATCTTTTGTCGAAACTTGTAGCCTAACGTTTTTGCCATTTATGAAAACAAAGGTGAAAGAGACAATGGATGACTGATATGGGGATTCGAACCACGCTGAGCTGAAGAAGACAGTGTAGTTAATGAAAGAATCCTATCTCACTGATTCAATGGACTGTTCCTCTCACACATATCAAATCCTAAATCCCTCTTTAATTATATTTGGTCTTAGCATCAAACATTTGTAATTTATTTGCATACCAACAAATTCATATCTCAGTTTTGCTTTTACAGGAATCTTGGTCGCTATATTTCTGTCCTATTCGGTTTGTCTTGCCTCATTTCAAGTAAGAACACGTAAATGAATTCAAGTAACCTAATAAGTGTAGTTAAGGTTTAAAATGATCAATGGATGTCTAAGTGAAGTTGATTTAATTCAGTCGGTTAAAAAAAATTGGGTAAATATTAGAACTGAATTTGAATATGATCCTACGTTGTAGAAAATTTATGTATATTTTGCGATACATACATATGACCAATGATTGGCGTAAATCTTAAGAAAGTTATAAATCGAAAACCCACATGTTATGTTAAATCGAAAACCCACATCACATATTATGTTGAATATATTTATAAAATATAGATAATGTATGATGCTAGATATGGTGATGAAAGCGGGGACCAAAACTAGAAGAAACAACATAACTCTACTGGCCTAGTTTGAAATGTTTTTGAGTCTCATCACATGTGGGGGTCCAAGACAAGATAATGTCAAATTCTACTCATGAATTTTTTTTCAATTGATGATAGTCTAGCTGTACTAAAATTCCAGTTAAAATTTGATAAGAAGAGAGAACTATATTCAATCAAAAAGTAAAAATAAAAATAGTGTAGAGATATAAATAAATAAATGGATGTGGAGACAGAAATCGATATGAGTAAGGAAAAACATGCAACGAATTAAAAAGAACTCACATGCCTTCTCTATCTCTTCTTCCATTTCAAGGTGGTCCTAAAATCTTCTTCCATTTTTGGATTCCAATTGCCTTTATACCCTAATTTAGATCCTCTATTTTACTGTAACGTTTATTTGCTCGACGTATCATTTTAATTAATAACATAGATCAAACTAAAAGTATTTAATTTCAAAATATAATATACACACGCACAAAATTAAAGCAACATCACCATTTTGGAAACTGTACTATGGTTTTATATGTTTTTAAAAAAAATTCAGACGGAATATTGAGTTCTCGCCGAAAATTCGTCGAAAAATATATATGTTAATATACTTTTACATAGCCGTTCAAGATTTTGACATTTCTGATGGATTTTCAGACCGATTTCGAACAGACACTGAAAAATCCATCGAAAAATATATACATTAATATAACCGTTTAAGATTTTGAAATTTGTGAGAGAGACTCTAAATTTTTTTTTCACGACTGTTTGTAGGAGTTATTGGGTAAGTTTTTTACCGTATTTTCCTTATATATATATATATATATTTATTTTAATACTAACATGTAATTTCCATATTTTTGTAGGTTTGGTTATTCCAATAACGAAATAACCAAAGCAATCAACCAGAAGCTTAATAGAATGGTTTAGCATCCATACCCGACATTCTCGATCATGCCTCCACGAGAGTGCAATTTATGGTTTAGACCATTTGCAAAAAAATATTTTCTTTTTAAAACTTTACTTTTATTTCAATACTTTATTAATTAATATAAAATTGTATTTTGTAGCAAGAGTTTATTGGAATCTCGAGCACCATAGTAGGATTAGAATGGAGTTTGACATCAAGGCAACACAAATGTACTCGAAGAAGATGAACGAGTGGAAGCGTAATGAAGTGTCAAAGGAGTTTATTTACAAACTCGAGGTTTGGAATGGGTTAATCGATTAGTGGAAGCAAGTCGAGACCGATAAAACCTCGAAGATGACGGCAACCAGCTGAGCAGGCATAGAGGTAAAAAGATTGTGATGCACAATGCTGGAGCGACGATTTAGTTGTCCCAAAAGAGCAACTTGCAAGTTTTTAATAGATTTTTTTATTTGTCTTAATTTACTTCTAACTTATAAGTTTATTACTTATTTTTTTCTCTTTTATAGTTTCAGATAGACGGTGTGCGTCCCTCACATTTTAGGTTGGTGGAGGATATTCACACCAATAAGAAGTCGAAAAAAATTCAAGATCAAGTCGTTCGGGAGTTCGTCGATACCGTGAAGTCTTCGGAGAGGAATATATTCAATCTTAGTCGGTAGGAGAAGGAGACTCTTCCAACGAAATTTTGATCGAGAAATGGAACGAATTCGTTATCAAAGTATGTAATAATTATTTTAATCAAATTTTGAATTTTTTTATAACTTTTATATTTATATTTAATTTAATTTAATTTTAGACAACTCCGAAGAGCAAAAGTCTTCTTTTCGGGGTTCCAAAAAAGTACCACGGTTTATCTCATGTCACTTTGTAGTTTTCAGAATAAGCCGAGCTTAGATCCCAACTTGCAGAGAAGACCACTGAGATCGCGGGTTTGAAGGATGAGATTGAAACCATCAAAGAAATCTATATGGATAATGATTGACGCTATGAAGAATTGGCTGTCACAAATGCAGCGACAAAGACCGAGATGGAAACGATTAAAACTCTGATGGAAACGCATAAGAAGATGATGGACGATTTCATGGCCAAAATGCGAACTTCTCGGCCCTGATTTTTATGTTTTATGAATATTTTTTTATGAATATTTTTCTTGTATGAATATTTGTTTGTTTTTAAATATTTTGTTTTCGATTTGAAATATTTAAATTTAAATTTAATATTTATTTTAAATTCTAAATTTAATTATATATTTATTAATAAACCTAATAGATAAATACAAAAATTATTAATATTAGTTAAAATAAATATTAAATCTATCAGAAATTTGTCAAAAATTTATCGGAGTCCGTGAAAATATCCCGTCGAAATCTGTAGATAATATATATGTCGGAAACCATGAATGTGGAAAATCCGTCGGAATATAGTTTCCGACGGATATATTACTAAAAAATTTATGATGGTATTACTGATGACAGAAGCCTTCGGAAATACATCAAAAATATTTAAAAAATTTTGGATTTTTAATGGCCTTAAATTGACAGTTATTCTTAACAGATTTTAGACAGAAATGACCATAAGTTCCAACTTTCTTTCTTGTAGTGTTTAATTGTCATGTATATTCTTTGAATACGCTTTTCAGTAATTTAAAAGCTTTTTGAGCATTCGGATTATCTTTTGTTCTCTGAAATAAACTTTTGATTATGTCCGTAAAATATAAATTGTCTCCGTGCATCAAACAGAACATTTGAATTCGAAAACAAAAACCCATAATACTTTCCAAGAAAATCCTTGCTAGACCAAGTAATGAACAATACAGATATATATATAAACCATGAATAAATGTATAGATTTTTAGGGATTTCTAAGTTATAGAGAGTAATACACAAGTCTTATAATGCAGGTTTCGCTATATTTGAATAACCAATAAAATTAAGTAATAACCGTGTAGTCTTCTAGTTATCTCTATGTAAACTTATGCACATATATATGTGAAATCAAGGTAGCAAAGCATGAAATCAAATGAATTTAATTGTGATACACACTTAATCCAAATTGAATTCAGAATTTAACAACAAAATGAAAAATTAAGATTTAAAGAACCTGTGTATTAATATGGATGTGAAAGCCTCAACTGGTCATGAAAATGAAATGTCACGGTGGATTGTGCCCTAGTCGAAGTTCAAGATCAGGCTCATCCACCGATGTTCCTGTTGTCTCTTTCATCGAGCCAATGCTCTCATCATCTCCTGTCCAATATTGTATAAGCCGAGGTGGAACCTCTACCGGAGAATTCAACATCGGAAACGCAAGGTTGCTCGAAGGAAACGACGGCGTACCATAGAGATTCACCATATCACCGGAATTACCAAAAATGCCACTAGGGTTTTGCAGTTGGTAGAAATGGGACAAACCTTCAAGGTTACTTTCCGTGGGTTGGATTATAAGCGTCGTCGTCGGCAACGGCAGAGCACAAGAATTGAGTAACGTTCCGCCGCTGCTTCTAGCCGCAGCCGCAGCGTTGGGACCTTGATGAGCCCTAGATGAGGCGCGGTCACGGCGGTGGACATTCATGTGACCGCCTAAGGCTTGAGCAGAACGGAACTCACGGCGGCAGAAGTTGCAAGTGTAAGATCTTGGAGGCCAAGTGGTACCAGAGATGTTACCTTTAGTGTCCTGCTCGAAGGCTTTAACTTCCCAAGATTCATCATCTTCCTCCATTGATTCTTCAACTTTGTTAGGGTTCCACATCCATGCACCACCGTACATTCAAGGATGAGTTTTTTTTATAGAGAAATCTCAGTAGAGAAGATGGAGAATAAGAAGAAGATGGGGTTGGTGGATAATGATGTAAATAATAAATATCAAGATGGACCCAAAATATATAGAGATTTGTCATTTACCTTCAAATTATCACTTTCAGTAAAATGAAAAAAAAAATTGAACCATTAAAAGTTCACTGAGAATAAGAGAATAGAAAGTACCTTTGATTTCAAAATTTGCACTATAAAATCCAAATTGCAAACATATATTTTAGCGTTTTATCAAAATATATATATACACATAACTTTTTGTTGACCAAAAATAAACATAACTTTTAGCAACTATATATTTTAGACAGTAGAAAAAACAAAATCTGATTCTATTAGTTAAATATATATAGTAATAGCTACTTTGCTAAATTTACATTACAACTTGACGACGTCCTATATAACATTACAACCCTATGTTTTTAGATGTGTTATCTCTTATCTTCATTGGTGTTTTGTACTAATAAAAATACATTTAAGTCCCAGATTGCTATGCATTAATATAGGAAATCCAATTACAAAAAAGTGCAATTAAATAGGTGAAGATTTAAAGAGAAAAAAGTTGGTTGTCACTCAGATGTCCTATGTAAGGTTAAGACAAAGTCTGTTTGCTTTAAATGGTGAGGCAAAGATCTTAGCTTTGCGTGATCACTACTAAGATTCTCTTGTTAGAATCTGACAAATGACTTGTGTAGCTTTACACTGTTACATTATCACCATGTACTTTAGATAATGATCCTACATTTATATATGGTGGCCTACAATTCGATATACATTTATGGTGTATGAACTCTATATATTAAACTTTTTTCTGTGTCATTTAAAAAGTCCACGTAGAAAAATATTTTTGTTTCCTTATGCCAAAGGGTAAATTTATAATCAATTTAAAATCCCGGAGTTTTAAAAACAATCAGATTTTCGGGAATATACAAAAGAGAGAGGAAAAAAACAGAAGAGCTGAAAGGGATGGGCCTTAATGTCCGAAAGATATTTTCCTTACAGAGTTACATTTACATTGATTTCGTAGGGAATTTCAACTAAATCACTCCTTTGTTGGACAATGTGGATCGCATTTGTTTTGTCATCTTTTTCAATTTACTAAAAAATTAAGGGACATAGTTTCCTTAGAAAATACTCAAAATAGTATATACAGAATCAATGAGAAATGTCAGCCCAAAATTGCTTTAAATGGGCCATTGGACAAGTAGTTTAGGCCTTCTAGCTATACTTGGAAGAACCATTTTATTGAAGTCGACCCTTAAACAAATATATATATATATATATATATATTTGATAATGCGTTCCCTTAAATATAATTTGTGATATATAAACCATTATATGTATTGCCTGTATATTACTACTATTTCTTCATGCGAAACTATATCTTATTATTTTTAAATCAATCTTATACAGTTGTACAGCCATCATGCAGTAGCTTTTTACCAATAATTTATTTAAGCTAATTTCACAAGAAAATAACACACAATCGTCAATGAGAAATCACAACCGTCATTTTAATATTATCATTTATAAGTGTCTATATTTTTCCGACTACACCCATTACAAACGTCAGACGAACGATCTACAGGTTGAAGAAAACTCCCACAATTTGTAACTCTGATTTAAACAAATGTACCAACGTAATGTATCGATATGTATGGATATATGTGTGTATTGTTATTGTCTTGAAGTTGAGAATAAAGGAAAGATCGATTAAGGGAGAAGCAAACGATGACGTTTTGCCAGCGTAGCTTTGGTAGCAAAGAGAATCCTTTTGCAGCTATCAAACGACCACTTCTCCCGGACGATGACGTTTATGTTTGTATGTTACCATCCAAATTCAAATTCACATATCGCATATATTATTAATAGAAAAATGATATTATGATATTATGCAGTATAAGATTTTTCTCGTCAACATATATTATATAAAATTTTAATTTAAAATAAAAGAAATTGTTGTCGAAGACGCAATGTTTTCTTAGCCGTAAAAATTAACATGATGATTTCATGTTTTCAAAAATAATATAGAGTTAGTCTTGGTCTTGTGATATTCATTTCGCCAAGCTGTTTATTCACTATTTTAACACGTGCTCATTTCGCTTATGTGAAACAAAATATTGATTAATTAAGACCTAATCTGTCCATTAATGTAATTATCATAAACAACGACTTGGTGCGTTTCGATGACATAATATTATATGTAAAATTATTTACAATCGATTAGCATCCGGTTTAGACTAGGGGTTTTTTCTTCTTTTTAACATCATATGCTGCTTATTTAGGATCTCAGTCCCTTGAAAAGAAATTAAGATCTTATTTTCCTTTTATAGCTCAAATGATCACATGGAGTCGTGGGGGCATACATAGATGTTTGAGCTGCGGGAATCGCACGTGCCCACATGGCAAGTTCTGACTCTAATTGGCTAGATTTTTACACGTGGCGTTTCCAGAGTGATCGAAGCGTTTTGAAAGCACGTTATGCGTGTTCGTATTAGCTATCTATCAAATCTCTTGCCTTCGTGTCCGTACTTGCACGTAAAATAAGCACACGGACACTAATATTATTTTTATTTCTGTTAGCTAGCTTATGTTTGACAAATTGTTCAAAATGTTAGTACATTCTAAGCGATAAAATAAAAACGCAACAAAACTGAAAAGAGTACGAATCTATATGTATTGGATAATATAAAAATAGAACATCAGTTTAGCATAACATGGCCCTCAAAGTTTACGCTTCTTTTTCTTCCTTTTTTTGCTTTATTAATTTTAGAGTATAATTTCCAAAAAGTTTGTTACTGCGTATTTAAATTTCAAGAACTCTGTATTTTCTGACAGTCATGTATCCAATATTTTATTATTTTATATTATTTTCGAAATTTATAATATTTATTTAGGTGTAACAACATTAATTACTGTTGCAATATACCATACGTACCAATACAAACAAATATATATACTTGAAAAAAAAGAAAGAAAAAAGCATATGATAATTTATGCCATCAGAAAAATAACCAAATCATATAGTTTTGTGATACGTCAACAACAAAAAATTTGATATATATTTTATATAAATTAATACATAATTAATTATGGATTGGTATTTTCGTATTTTTTTGCATTTTACATTTTTATTCGATTGGGGTTATCTTAATGTCTAGGATGTGATACCTAAATCCTAGATATCAGTTTTTATAAAATTATAAAATATTACATGAATTATCAAAAAATATTTTGTATTCATAATCTCATATGATATTTTTTTATATTTTGATTGAATGTTAAATTTATGACATTTGAAGATTTTTTACATGTTTAATCTCGTTACTCAATTCGGTCACAAAGAAACTTCGTACGTATGTGTATGTAGTAGTCTTGTAGTGATTAATAAATGATCAATGTATAAAGGAAACATATGTTAAAAATCTTATATGTAAATTAATTTGTCAATGTCCTCAATTAGTGGGATTTGATTAAATATCATTTTCACACTTCATTTTCGATCCTTGGATTTGTGTCTATTTAGTTTTTAGTAACGGAAGAAGAAAACACTAGTATTGATCAAGTTGGCTATATATGTTAGATTATCTTAGCACTCTTATTTATTCGAGTTATAGAATTACGTTCGAACCCTTTATTCTATACAATATTTTCGAGTTATAACATTTTTATTACACTCTAATAGTTAATATGAAATGCCTTATATCACTCCAGAAAATGACAAAAAGATAATCATCTGATCAAATAAAATTACTATGATTCGAGAGAAAGTCAAAATATCTACTCGGACACTACAGTGGAAAGTGTGTTTGAATCAAGAAGAGACATAAATATCGTACAGCGGTACACTTTGCGTGTAATGTAACACGTACACGTAGTGTTTTAGGATTTGACAATCTTGTTTGATATTTTTAACAACTATAGAAAGATGGTTCATCTGATTAACCCAATTATTAAGTATTTGCCTACTGTTTTTTGTACAAGTACTGTTTAGGAAAGTATTTTCAAGCATGCGAATTTGGACCATTAAAAAGTACTTTAAAATAAGATTACTTTTATACAAATAGTAACACTTGTCAACTAATAATATATGAAATCTTCCTTTGTTGATATAGAGTATTAATTGTTCAGTATAGAATTTTATGTATAAAAAACACACGATATTTTAATTAATAAATGGGTGGATATTTTAGAAAATACTATATTACTATTACTGTGGGGTTTGGGTGCATAAAAAGACATAGAAATTTATGTAAATGTCTCAAATTGTAAGGAAAGTGTTCATTGCATGATGATTGCATAGTAAAAACATTATCCTAGTCTCGCGGAAATTTAATTGCACCAACCTTTCTCAAACAAAAATGGTAAAAAAATAAGGTAGGCTTATAATATTACATAAGGAAAGTATCAATATAATAACGCATCGATTATTTTATGTTAGTGTATGGTTAAAACATTCTTCACGTTATTATGTCTCGTTTTTACGGGGTCTACCATTACTATTTTCAGAATTTAGTATCCGCTATGTTGCTTAAGTGCACCTTTGTACATTATTTAAAATAGAGAAATCATTATCTTGTCTATCTATTGTTGTAATTTATTTTTCAATCATGTTATGCTCGTTAGTGTTATAAAATAGATTTTTGGAATTCTTGTCTGCTGACTAATAAAATGTTAGAGTTTGACAACAAAATAACTTAATAAAACGACAGTATCATGATATCACTTTAATAAGAAAATAATAAATATATTAACTGCTTCATTACCAATTTAAAATGGTGGCAATACAATTATTTTTTTAACACTAGGACGTTATTTATTAAATCGTAAACGGTTCATACAAATATTTAGTAAGCTATATTGATGGAACAGAATAAAACGTAGATAAAGAATCAAATTCTAAAGCTTTTTTGGTAAACATGTCCGCTACTTGGTTCCTTTCTCGGTTAGTATGACGTAAAGATGCCTCCTGTAATTTCAGTGTCCATTCTCTTATGTCGAGTAATAGATTTCCAAGGTCGATGTGTGCAAAGCCATCGTTTATAAGATTTGCAATCTCTTGGTTGTCTCCTTCAAACCAAATGTATCTTCATCCTTGTATCCATTACGTTTGAAGAACATGTAAAAATCCTATCGCTAATTCTGCTTGTAATGGTGTTTGCACTGGTTGTAATCTTGAACTTCCAGATATTATGTCGGCCTTTTTCGTCCCTGAGGATCCATCTTACACCTATATCAAAATTTAGACTACGGAAACTACTATCAAAGTTACATTTAATCCATAGAGGTGGTGGAGGTTCCCATTGTGTTTCTTGTTTCTTCGCTTTTCATTGACGATTAAGACTTGAATCCGTAAGATTGTAGACCTCTAACCATTCTTTGATCAGCTGAAAACTTCTATCTACATATCTTCATAAGGTTGAACATTACGTTTATTAAAGATGAATTCAGTCCTTGACTTTCATATTAACCATGTATGCCAGAACGGTAGTAGTCGTAGTTCAATCGATAATCTGGTTGTTTTGTGAAACTGGAGCAGCATTTTTAGGTTGTCTTCCAAATGTTCGTATGGAAGACAAACTGAAGATGCTATATTTTCTGTTTTATACCACCAATTTCTACTACATTTTTAATTTTTATCTTCTATGGAAATATTACGCATACGATACATCTTCTACTCTAATAGTACAATATCACCAATCACATCTTCAATATCTCTCGGTCCACTACTAGTCTAAATGTTTATTCTTTGTCCGATTCACTAGTTTCGTAAATCATAAATCATAAATCTTAGCAATTTTATAGCATATTACACATTCTTTATATGTATTCTCTAAAAATTACATGTGTATTGAAAATTAGTTCTAAATATGTTTTAATCCCGAAAGTATTATCAACATAAATCAAATCATCAAAAGAATTTTGCGTCACTTTATATTTTTAAAAATATATTAGTGGTTTTAAATGTTCACTTCTGTCTGATTTGTTAGCTACTTCATAAATCACAAGATTTATCAACTAATTTATAGATTACTATAAATTATTTATATGTCTTTTCTTAAATCACATGTATATTGAAAATTTGTTCTAAATATGTTTCTTACCCCCAAAAATTTATCAACATAAATCAAACTATTTAATAAAATCTTCCAACACTACATATCTTCAGTTTATTACTAGTCTGAAAGTTTCACCTCTGTCCGATTGCTAGCTATTTCATAAATCACAAAGTTTATCAAATAATTTGTAGATTAGTATAAATTCTTTACAGATATTTTCTTTAAATCACATAAGTATTGAAAATTAGTTTTACATATGTATCTTACCCTTAAAATACACCATAAATCGAATAATTAAAAAGATCATGCATCACCTTATTTTATTTTGTTAATCTACAAGTAATGGACCTACGTGTATACATTTCTCCAAATCGAGGTCAATATTTAATAAACTTTTTCCTAACAAAAATCAAACTTAAATTTTAAAAAACAAAGTAAAAGATCAAACTTATATCCTCCTAAATATCTATATTTGCAGCTTACGTTGATTTAACTATCAGTTCAACTCCACGTTAATTTTGCATCACCCCTATACTTCTTCATAATCGGAATATTAAAAATAGATTTTTGATTAAGTTCACTAAAAGAGGTTTTTAAAAAAGCTAAAAGAAGCATTTAGATTTTGTGTCGTCTAGTATCCAAAGTTCCGTATTAGAGGCCGACAATTATAGATTTGCATATTTAATTACAAAATTAACAAGCTAACGACATTAATTAGTTTACAGTAAAGGGTTTGGTTTTCAAGGCAAAAATTTGTAATTGTGGGGACTTCGGACTTAAGTACGAATTAAGGCAAGCTAATCACCGATTTCGCGTCCGAAAGTCATCACCAATTGGTTCTTGGTCCAATTCTATTATTAATCATATTATTACTTCCTCTGTTTTAAATAAATGTTATTTAAACTGTTTTTGCACATATTAAAGATTAAAAAAATTATCCCTATTTGATATATTTTATAAAAAAAAATTATTGGTTAATGCATTAAAACTGTAATGAAAGAATTGTAATTTTTACCAAACATTTATTTTGAAAATTTAAAATGACATTTAATATAAAATGTTTTTAACCTAAAATAACATTTATTTTAAAAAACGGATGGAGTATAGTATTTCGTTAATCAGGTGTATGGTGGGAAATGGACAAATTAGCTCATGCATTAAGACTCCATTAGAGATTAATGCACTTGGAAGAATCACAAAAGGCTCTTAGTGGCCTCAATTATTCGAGTTGGTCAACTGTAACCAAGATTAGTGCTTAGCTAGCTCTTCTTATTTTAATATGATCATTTCAAACCAACTTATATGTTTTTTTCTCAAATATCGAATATGCATACAAAACTCAAGAAAATGATTATAAAATCTTAAATCTAAATTATTTTGTTTTGTTTGATTTGGTGGTTTTATATAAAGGTTTGCATATATATTATTCACACTGATTACTTAGTTAGATGTATATGGCTGGATGTGAATCGATTTTTACTTGTAAGTAGAATGAGTATACAGGAGTAATTTGGGTAAAACGAAAGGGAAATATTTTCAGATGAGAAAAAATCTTCCTTTTTATATATTTTAAGAACGAAGAAACAACTACTCTTCAACCCCAGACTTTAAGTCCCAATCGGCAATCACAAGACTTTTCCTTCCATTTCTTCTTCCAAATATTTCTCTGTCATTTAATGGTCTTATGCTTGTTATGTGGGAAAATGAGATGGGTACAGATCGTTCGGTATCTTGATAAATTCAAACATTATTGGCAAAAAAATCGAACCTTTAATTACTAATCGGACAACAAAATATCACATTATACACGTTTTAAAAATAAAATATCTTTGTATATTCATATAATTAAGAGTAACTACACTAGAAGAGAGAAAAGGAGTAAAAATAATACAAGATTTATTTGGGAAGTACACCTAAAATTTGTGGAGACTTTTAGGGAAGCACGAAGAGCTTAATGAATGATTTAAAAGGATATCTCCAACTTCAAGCAAACCCCATACCTCTGCATCCTTTACCTGCTCTTCTTTGTCCTCACACATATATAGATATGTATGTATCTATTCGAATAATTTTGTCAACATATAGACGTAATAACCAATTTTGTCCTTTTCAATGAACCCAATGGATTACTAGGACCGGTTTCGTGGAAATTTAATTTTTAGCTTACTAGGACAAACTTATCGGATCGGGAATGTCAAATAAATAAGAACGACCACGGAATAATACAATTTAAAAAATCTGTAACATATCATTTTCTGATTAAGATGTGGTTCTTATAAACTTTGTGTCTTTTTTTTTTGAGGAAAGAAATTAGTGTATATGTCTAATAAATTGTTTTATGAACTATATTTTAATATACTTTGAATAACCAAAAAACTATAAACATAAGTGAATGTAAATACGTATATATAAAATTATAAACACTTACTCGTGACTTCTCTTTTGGTAACTTTAGTAAACATGTAAGCATTTGGTTTTTATCATGAATATTTTTGAAGATGATAAAATTGGTGAAAATGCAGAAGCCTAGTACTAGTAGATATATGTTCTTACATAACTTCCCCGAAATTTAAGGGCTTTCAGAGAGAGAGAAACACGGCGCAATTCCCAATGTTTTCAAAGAGAGAAGTGACAGCCTGCTTCGTGGCCGACAGCTATATGTTCTTCTGTCCTCCTCTTTCTCTCTTTCTCATCTTCAATCTCACACGTGTCTGCCCTTCTCCTTCGCACGTGTCTGCCCTTCTCCTTCGCACGTGTCTACTCCTAATTTCTACAGACACATATGTGCAAGGACCCGTATGTTCAGAAACGAAATAATGAGAAGTTTATTTGAAATTTATCACCAATTCATTTTCTTAATATTTTTACATATATATATATATATGTATATACATACTAGTGGTTATAATTTATCTGCAGCCTGCAGGCATTTTATTGGTTTTGGAAATAAAACTAGTTTCTGCTTACCAACAGTAGTTTTCAACCTCGTACCAACATTGTTCAATGTCTGGGTTTGTGTAAACATAATTAGGTATTTCAATATTCATTATGTACTTTGTAGAAACCTACACATATATATAATATACACACATATGTTCGACTAAATTTAATTATTTTTCTGTGTCTATATAATGATAGATAATTAAGCTTATAAATTTGTTTTTCCTTGGTTAGAAGCCCTAGAGGTTACGTGCTCTGATCCAAGAACTTGGATTTGACATTTCTGATTCATGTTTCTTTTAAACTAAATTAAGCGAGAAAGTACGCACCTTAGCGCGTTTACGTAACGCGTACCTCGAGCTTCGTGATTACATTGTTAGCCCCATAATTAAAATTAGGCATTTTTTAACGACTGTAGAGTGTTCAACTTCTGGCTTTTACATATTTTTAAGTCAGCAACGAGTTTCAATCAAGTAATCTTAAGAACACGTTTGTAGTCGATCGGTTAAACTAATAACTTAAGACTTTGATATATTCAAATTACTTCAATATATTTACAACTTTTAATTACGGGCTCATTTATAAGTGGTAGACTGGTAGTCAACTTGCAACTTCAGTTTCCCACCACCTGAAAAAAAAAAACAATAGCCAGTAACGATGTTGCGGATATCACATCAAACTTTTAATTTCTTACATACATACACACCATTTTGTACTACTGTTACTATGCGCTAAATTCGTGATTTTGTATTCTTACTTTTAGAATATAAATTATGGACGATTTCTAGTCAATCAATTAATGAATTTTGGTTGTCTTTAAGGACCCATTGAATTTATTTATTAAATAATTTTGTAGATCCTATGAAACTATAGAAAACTATCTTTGTATTGTATTATAATTACTTCATGATGAATAATCTTAAAATATAAGATGAACCGATCGGTGTTGATTCGGTTAGTATTTAACAACTTCAATATTACATGGTCAATAAATAATACTATAGAAATTACTTTATAATATATCTACTGACAAAATATACCTGTTTTAAGTTTGTACATATATACGTGTGTAAAATATGGTATTACGATGTATTAGGTATTTAACGCATTTTAACTAAGAGTTTTGAAGATTTTTTAATTTTTTAATATATTTAGACTTTTTCATGTTGAAAGTTGAAACATTTTTTAGTGGAATGTAATGTATAAGAAACAAGGATTATGAGCAAATGAGTAAGAAGTTGACATTTATGAGACCAAGCGCATAAAATTTTAGATCGATCAATTTATATTTAGATCGATCGATCTAAACTTTTGAAGAAAGCATCGTGAGATTCCAGATTAAGAAGTAGATCGATCAGTCCAGATCGATCGTTCTATTTCTTGATCGATTGATTTGATCTAAACCGACTAAACCGTAAAAAATAAAATTTTTAACCATAATGCATTTTTTACTTATTTATTCTATTTTTCAACTATTGTTTAGGCTAAACTCTATTTTATATTCAGACTTCTGCCTTTTACAATTTTTAAGTTTTGGGAAGACGAATTTTCGACTCTACAACTCTTAAAAAAATTTCCGAATCTCTTTAAATTTTTTATTGTAATGATCATGAGTTTTTTTTCATCTCTATGCGTTTTCCGTGCATCCATGTTTGAGTAAATTTATAGTTAAATTTTAAAATTTCAAAGAAATCTATGAATTATTAAATCAGACATAAATAGAATTATATCATTTATTATCTTCACCTATTGTTGTTCTTATTACTTAAGATAAATTAATTATTTAATCTTTAATTTAGGATTTAATCTATTCATAAAAAATGTTATATGTTGTTTGATAGAATATATCTTAAACCAACAAAAATTTTAGCCAATAAAAAATAATATTAAGATAATGCTTTAGGTAATTGCTAATACTTATTTAATCTCATCTATATTACTACTATTCCATATGGACTTATAATCTGGATTAAAAGCTATTGTATCACTTTCCTTGTTAAGCATACAGTATAAAGGACGACACAGTCTAATTTAAACAAAAAAAGTTTTATGTGCCTACATAATGCTCTTGGTATCGGATAAGGAACCATATGCCACAGACATCCTTAAAATATAGTATAGAAAATAATAAATAACATAACTATAAACCAAAAAATACATAAAATAAATGTATTAAGAATGTATATTATATACATGGCTTGTCAGACATCACTACGTTCGTTCCAGAAGTCGCCATTGCCAATAAGTTTTGCCTTTTGGTTTTAGTGGTTACGACTATATCAACTTATAAGTTATTTAAACAATATTTTAGATACTATCAACTTATAAGTTACTTAAACAATATTTTAGATACTATAATTTAAATAATGGAAGCGACTCACACACATACATATAATTTGTTATTTATAATGTACTGTTTACGTAAAACTAAATTAACAACTTTCACTGAAAAGCATCCCTTTTGGTTATATATAATTCGTCTAGGTTATAACGTGGGAACAAAAATTTCCGAAGGTCCTAAAAGATCTACAGACTTTCGCACGTGGAATGTGCTATTTAACCCTAAAAATCGAAGCCAACTAAACAAGTAGACACAGGTTCTTTGATTTTATTGTAATCATTATGTCATAGAAATTGTTCCACACAATTCATGAATACTGAAACCAGATAGTTTGGAGTAAAAAAACATAATATTCCAAAATTAAGCAACTACAATGCTATCTAACAAAATTTGTTTGGACCTCTTGGTATTGAAAAAATCATATGATCCGGATTTCAAAACACTAATTATAGTAAGAAACAAATTTCAAGTGATTGCAATATTATTCATTGGAAAATCTCAAGCTCGTATCAGACAACACTAATTATAGATGATTTCTAGAAAAATTAAATAAAAACAATTCTAATACTTGTAAACCGATGATTGTGAAACTTTATTAAAAAACAAAGTTAGTTTCGAAAATATGGTAGTCAGCGAACAAAAAAGTTTAAGTAATTTGTAAGATCTTTCTAAAAACAAAATCTAGAACAAATGATTCACATACATGGCTCGAAATTGAAGTGATTTCTGATGTAAACAACTTCACTAAACTGACCTTAATTCTCTTCTCCCTCTTTCTATCTTTTAAAGAGAGAAGGGGTTTTCCTTTTCGCTGTCTGATGTGTTTTCCGGCATCTGTTCGATATCTACCGGCTAATACAGCAGTGGTTGATCGGCTTTTGTCTCGCATCGATTGGCTATTTTAGTATCAATGGCTGGCTTTGTTTTTCCTCTGGTTACTTTAATGTCGTTGATTATTTTTAGTTTACAATTCTTTGGATCTGTGCTGGTGGTAGCGTTTGTGACGATTCTTCGCTCAAAAGTGTCTTTTCCGGCTCGTCCTTTGAACATGTGGTTTAAGAAAATCATCCAAGCGATTTGCGATTTCAGTTGAAGATATGAAGCAATTTCTTCAGCATATTACGATTGCCTTTAGTTGTTTTTTTTTATCTTTTGAGTTTCGATTGGTTTTGTCAAACAATTTAGATTAATCGGATTTTTAGTCTCTTTTACCCGTTTAGGCGGATCTCAAAAATTTTGATGATTCTTGCAAACGGTAAAGTATAGTGGATTTGTATTTAATCCTTGATGCTGTTTTGCAATTGCCGGCGAAAAACAGACGAATCTATCTTCGATTTCATCTTTGCGATAGTTTCATTCGTCGAAAAAATTGGTGGTTCTGACGGCAAAGGATGACGATGGAAAATTTTCAGTTGCTAAAATCTTCTTTTTAAGCGGTACAATGTTGGCCTTTTAAACTTTATTTATTTTCGTAATCTGTTATATTTTGTTTGGCTTTTACTTTTACTATTGTTTGCTATGTTTCATTTAATAAAATATATTCTTATGAAAAAGAAATTGACCTTAATTATCATTATTTTCTTTTTTTTTAGCTTAATTTAATTCACACATGCATATGATATAGCTGTATAAGGGATCCAAAAAATTAATGTAAAACAGAAATTTAAATATTGTATTGAATGTAACAACATTAATAAAGGCACGAAATATTGGTTTGAAATTATTAGATCCAACTAATATCCAACCAAAGACGGTCAAAGCCAAATAAAAATTCTCAGCTCTCCACGAGACCGAAGAGAAACCCATCCAAATGGTTCAGACAATCGTGGACCCCACGCGCCGCTTCTCTCTTTCCCACTTGATATGATTATTTGTCCTCTCCTCTGTCTCTCTAATTAAATTTAACTTTGATTCATTTTGGTCAACTTTTTAAGTTAACCATGGTTCAATATAAAAATAATTGTTCTATTTGGAAGATTAATATATGAACAAGTGCTGGCCTATTTTTTTTTTTTTTTCTCTTTTCTAAAATGCTAAACATCTTTTTTTCCCCTTTTGACATGGTTTACATTCAAATTTAGGAAACTAGTATGTCTGCAACATATAAAAGGGTATACATAATCTTATTTAATTTAAATAAATTATCAATAACCGAGGCAAGGCAATGATGGTGGAGAATGTTTTGATAGACAGAAAAGAGGAAGCATCTTAATGAAACCCACAAGATAACCCCAACCACATATTATCATGATGGCTTCACTCATCCTAATTAAACTTTAAACTTCCATTTTCTCTAAATATTTTAACTTATTATGCCAATTAGATCACACCCACTCACATACATATCCTACACAACTTCTCACGCGTCAAGAATGGGCGTGGATATTACTTCCGTTAAGCTCAATACAATTTATAACTATGTGTTGCTAATTTTTATTTTTAGTTTTCGGTTAAAGAGATATAAGGGATAATTTTGCAACTTTTTATTTCATGTAGTTAAGAAAATACCAACTATGAGAATAAGTTTAGCTGCTTTGAATTGGTTTTCTATGTGATCTTTTTTCTAATTCATACTTTGAAATAAATTAATAGTTTACTTTTCTAATCTAATATTTGTATGGATTAAAAATGAGTATACGAAAACACAAGTTTTTTTCAAAAGCTATTTATTAAAACACTAAAAATAATAGTTTTATTAAATACAAATATACTACAGAAATTTATAAACATATCGAAAAACACAATTACACAAATGCTAATAGTTAAACCTAATATACATTTCATCAAGTAGTCGCGTATATTTCACGCTCTTGGAGAAGAAGAAGAAGAAGACTGGAGGTTATTGCCGGGTCCAAAACACACAAAACGACATACAACTCTCAAAGAAATGAAAATTTTGAATTGAATCAATACCAATACGAAATATTATATTAATATATGTTTTGTAAGAGTTTAGGTTAGACAAGTGACTGCATTTACATACATATATCTATATATATACAAACATTTTTTCTTCTTCTTTAATGCTTTAATTTAGTCTCACCTTCTCCTTCTACTTTTATCATTTTCTCTTCTCCTCCCATTTTCGTCTTGCTAACTTTTCACAAGCCTCTCTCATTTTTTTCCTAGTTTAAAGTTTAATAAAATAAAAAAATACATATACAAAATCTACAAAGAAGAGAAGATTTATTTTAATCTTGTTGTGTGTGTGTGTTTTATATATTTTTATTTTTCAAATTAAAATCTCTCCTTTGCTTTTGATGTGGGCATGGCTGGTCTTGATCTAGGAACAGCTTTTCCTTACGTTAATCACCAGCTTCATCGTCCCGATCTCCACCTTCACCACAATTCCTCCTCAGATGACGTCACTCCCGGCGCCGGAATCGGTCATTTCACCGTCGACGACGAAGACAACAACAACAACAACAACCATCAAGGTCTTGACTTAGCCTCCGGTGGAGGATCAGGAAGCTCTGGAGGAGGAGGTCACAGTGGAGGAGGAGACGTCGTTGGTCGTCGTCCACGTGGAAGACCTCCGGGATCAAAGAACAAACCGAAACCTCCGGTGATAATCACGCGCGAGAGCGCAAACACTCTCAGAGCTCACATTCTCGAAGTAACAAACGGCTGCGACGTGTTCGACTGCGTCGCGACTTACGCTCGTCGGAGGCAGCGAGGGGTGTGCGTTCTGAGCGGTAGCGGAACCGTTACGAACGTCAGCATACGTCAGCCATCTGCGGCTGGAGCGGTTGTGACGTTACAAGGAACGTTCGAGATTCTTTCTCTCTCGGGATCGTTTCTACCTCCTCCGGCTCCTCCCGGAGCAACGAGTTTGACAATATTCTTGGCCGGGGGACAAGGTCAGGTGGTTGGAGGAAGCGTTGTGGGTGAGCTTACGGCGGCTGGACCGGTGATTGTAATCGCAGCTTCGTTTACTAATGTTGCTTATGAGAGACTTCCTTTAGAAGAAGATGAGCAGCAACAACAGCTCGGAGGAGGTTCTAACGGCGGAGGTAATTTGTTTCCGGAGGTTGCCGCCGGAGGAGGAGGAGGACTTCCGTTCTTTAATTTACCGATGAATATGCAACCGAATGTACAACTTCCGGTGGAAGGTTGGCCAGGGAATTCCGGAGGAAGAGGTCCTTACTGATGTGTATATATTGATACTCATTATATATATACCGGCGGAGGAGCTTTTCTGGCGAAGAATTTGCGAGAGTGAATAAAGGTTAGAAAAAGCTTTTAATGGACTAATGAATTTCAAATTATCATCGTGATTTCGGACATTATCTTGTTCATCATGTTAAACTTAGGTTTTTCTTTTTCCTTTCTTTTGCGTTTTGTAGAATTTTATGTTTTTATCCTTTTATTTTCTGTGAAACTCTATTTGTGTTCGTCTGCGATGAAAAAAATCCTCAAATCTTTCTTCATGTCTATATCACAAATTTATTATCGATCGACCATGATGAAAGCCGACTTATCCCTCATGAATTAAAATTTCTCTAATATTGTTGTCCTACATAGGTTTGTTGATATGCATAATTGCATAACATATGCGGGTTTTAAATCCAGGTCCTTTTGTGGTTTGGTCAGTGCAATGATTAAGTGCAAAACATATTTTTTTGGGGGATTTGGTCATAGAGTTTATGACTTAAATATTCGTTTCCTGATATTTTTTTATCAAATAGAACAATGTGATCACACAACTAGATAAAATATTTTGCTCAATGGACATTCTTCGTACTGCTGCTAATATGACTTATATATACACAGATATAGCTATACATGTGTTGTGTATGTGTGTAGCATGGTGATGAACTATATATATATATATATATATATATATTTATATGTGTGTCTATGATTTAGTTTCAATTCAACATTGATGTTTCAATTTCTTGAAGCCCTAACATATCGATATGACCATTTCTGTTTTGGTTTTGATCTCGACGAACAAAAAAATGAAAACTATTCGTTTGTCATTGTGTTTTATACTTCTCCTATTTTATTTGAGTCATGACATGTTTTAGGTTTAATTATACTTATATTTACCATGTTTTAGGTTCTATATATATTTCCCCCATCTCTATGTCTATATATATTTCCCCCTATCTCTATGTCTGTATACGTCTTGGATATGGAGGCACTTTGGTGAAGGATAAATATTTGGTTCCTTTAAGATGTGGATTTGTATATTTTAGTTATTGGATGCAGTAGGAAAAGTTACTATATTATCTGAGTTTCTTGGTTCATTATATATTTTCATAATATCTTTATATATTAATGTGTGTTTCCCATTAGTGGATGAAATTTAGGTTTGATTTTGTACGGGTGATGCTTGTTTTATTTTCTTCTCGTTTAAAATCTTCAGATCAGATTCATATATGCTTATAATAATTTAACTAAATTGTGAATGATTTTATGGGAATCTCGTATTGGAAGCATAATTATTTAAGTTATTAAACTGATGTGGTGTGGTGCTTATCTGTAAGAGAACTTTCTTTTGATTAATCAATTGAGCTTTTTATTTGGAAATTATATTCTCTGAAAAAAGTTCCTTAGTTATGTGACCTTTCTATTTTTATATTCCTGTCTTAATTAATTTACGAGCACTATTATATTGAACATGTAATGCGTGAGAATATACTTAGTTATTTGAGTTTCAAACCCACTGATCATATTAATTATTGAGATAGTTTTATGTTTCAACTATTTATTTTAGTTAAAATTTATTGCCTTTATGGTAGCTAAAACTAGATTTAACATTTAATGGAAGAAAAAAAAAAATCTTCTGAGCAGTTGTTAATACATTTAATTTTGATTTATTATATAGTTTCTGACATAAACAATATAATGAATATAAGCAAAGGTTGCTTTATATTTAACATGAGTTTTATATGTATGTTTAATAGATACATCAATTTTGAGAGATTATTATGTAGTTGTGATTGGAGAACAAAAGTAAAGAATAATACAAAAGCAACGTTTTTTCTAAATTATATAATTATTTTTCTAAGGTTTTGCTCGTGCTATTAAACATTTACAAAGTCATCTGAGAGATCATTTATTTAAAAATTTGAAGCAGTAGACTGCTCAAGCAAAAGTATGTTGACCTGATCGATTATCTAATTCATATTATTAGGCATCATATAATTTGATAACAATACTGATAGCTACTTTTAGAATATTAGCCTGAGGCTCGCAAATCTCTTGTGATGGATGTGAGAAGATATATAAGAAACATAAAATAAAAACATGTTACGTGGTTTACCAATTAGGTTACATTCACGGGTAACGGAGATTAACTTTATTATCGCAGAAATGAAACAAAGTTTCAGAAAATAACAAAAATTAAGAGATGGAACTTCTAAATTAATGAACTTGAAACAGAATTTGGAAAAGGAGTTTATATCTCCATATGTTTTCTAAAGCAAATCCGATAACTACAAATGAAAAAAAAAAAACTTATTCAGAAGATGGTTTTTATACGTACCATGTTCTAAAATGTCCTCTGAGTCTCAGTCTCAACTTAATCGCCAGGCCTTCTTATTCTTCCATCATCATTTCTTACATGATGAGATTTTTCTTGAGGTTAAAGTTCTGCGGATTTCTCGAACGTTTATATATTCATGTTGTATTTTTTTTTTTCCAGCAAGCATCTTCTCACTGTCTTCAATGTGAAGTCGATCTAGTATGGCTTCAATGACGTAGCTATAAACACAAACAGACCAATTCCTCTCAAGTTATGTTTTCGTATACCTTACTATGCCGCTATAGCATAATGCTTAAAAATGAATGTTGAAGACATATATACGAACATTATGTCTCCGTTTTTCTCTCTAATGTCTTCAGTTTTGTTAAATTATAGGACACTTATGTTACCTCAGATGCACAAGTTTAGCCTGAAAAAAGAATGCACAAGTTTAAAACTTCGAAAATCAAGTAATGTTGTTATAATATTGTTAGAAGTTAGATGATCATATATGCTTAGGTTTTCATTAGTCATTTAATTTATCATCAAAGGCCAAGCAAAAGAAGCATGAGATTGGCTTAATTGTATAACATAAATGCATGATGTCTATTATTTTCCAGCAACGTTTATGTTTTTTTCCCTGTTTTTGGTTATTAGAAGACCCATAAACTTATTGCCAAAGCCTTTGAACCCAATAGAGATATAATTTACTTATTTCCATCAAATTACTTTATTGATTAGTAAAGTTATAATCACTATCTACAAACGGAACTAAAACATTCAGACATGAGTTATACAACACCTAATGTTGACAAGAAAAAATACGTATCCTACCTAAATGATCAGCACATGAATTTTGTGATATAGGATGATAAGTAAATTTTATCCATTCAAACTGAGATCTCCACAGATGTAATTTACTACATACATATTATTATAGCTAAAAAGTAAGGTGTGTGCAGCAAAAAGATACTCTGAATTTTTTTTCAATTTTTTTGATTTTTTCAAAATTTTATGCATTTTTTATTTAATAGTCTCTTTGTCAATTAATACCTTCGTTACTCACAAAAAAATCTCTCAAATCTATTATAAGTTCTTTACACATAATGAGATTTTTGGTTTCTTAACAAATAATATTCTGAAAGAAAAATGAAACAAGATGAAGAACTCTTACAAATTTTGTTTTTTTTTTGAATGAAGAAAGCAAATCAAAGGAGGTTCAACCGGTTCAAAGGATAGAATACCACACAACTCGAAAATTTGATTTCAACAAGACTACTTTATTACGATGTCGGAGAACTCCATCCCAACAAACAAATGGAAGAAACTATATTGAATATGCCTAAATCATTTTAGTTTTTATAGATCTTCAGCCTGTCGAATATAATTTCTTCCATTTTTGTGTCGGGATGGAGTTCGCCAACATCGTGAAAAATAAGTAAGATCGAATTTTCGAGTTGTGAGGTATTCTGTCCTTTGAATCATGATACTCCAATATAGTTTTCGACATATTCTTCACGATCTGTTTTTTTATCAAAAAAAAATTATCCTTTCAAACTCCAATTCTGTTTTTGTCTATTTCTTTTTGATAAGTTATATAACAATGGTAATTATTACCTCGAAATGAACAAGTTTAATACTCTGAAAATCAAAAATATGATACTCCATTGTTTATAAGTTTTTAAGTATTTTAGATTGATTTATTCAGAGGTCGTTTACATTAGAATCGGTTCCAATTTCCAAACCAAAGCAAAGAAAATTCAGGGTCGGGCCACTTATATAGATACTGTAATTTTGTTATAACTAGGCCCAAAAACTTAATGCCAAGGCCCATAAAACCCGTTTGAGATGTATTCAAGTACATTTTGAGTTTAAACACGTCGAGAACAGGTGTGTTGTGAAATTGGGTCCTAATACTCTAAATGATATATACACAAAGAGGTTTTTGAAAAGCTTATCATCATCATCATGAGAAGGCTTTGTATTATGGTTCCATTGATCTTCTTCTTCTTCTACTCTTTTTTGTTGCTAATAAGGGTTGGAATCACAGAGAGCACACCAATGAGAAACAGAGTCGCCATCGAGCTGAAGTCATAGAGATCTCCCAATGATTGTAGCTCTCCAAGAGCAAGCCCAACCTGTGTCACAAAATCAAACATATTTTAATCAGAACATATTCATACTCATTGAAACCATAAGATAAAAACCAGGAATATGACTGAAATTCTCATACCCGGACAGTGACAAATGCAGCAGGAATCAGACCAATGAATGTAGCTAGGAAGAAGATATGGTAAGGAACATCAACAATAGGAGAAGCAACATTTATGAAAGTATTAGGCAATGTTGGTGTTAGTCTCAAGAATAGCATATAATTCAGCAACCGATCTTTCCTTCTGGCAACCTAAACAAAACAAAAACTCTTCAGGATTTCTCGAACAGTTATATCGAATAAACGACAAAAAAGATTTCGTTTTTCGAACCTGATCTTGGAAGAATACGAGCTTGTCAGGCCAAAGCGAGAAGAGCAAAGGTCTACCAATGAGCTTAGAGAGGAAATAACAAGAGGAAGCACCAGCTGTTGCAGTAGAGACAACAAGAGCCATTCCTTTGATAACTCCAAAGAGAGCACCAGCAAGCAAAGACATGAACACAGTTCCAGGAATCATGAATGTCTGCATAAATACGTATACCAAACAATACCCAAAAAGAACTTGTACTGTGTAATCACTTGTGTATATCTCAAGATTATCTCTGCAAATCAAAACAACACTAATTTTAGTAAATTCAATCAAATGCCACCACATTATTTGCAGTTTGATGAAAAAAACTCAAACTGTTAAAAAAATCAAAACATTACTTCAATAATCTGTTTTAGCAAAGTAATCAAATTTGGGGATTCAAATTATTCAATAAACATTGCTAAAATTAGTAATTAACCTAATACGATAATGGCTTAGCTTCAAGCATATAAATTCCAGAATCCTAAATCCTAAATAACAAAAGATTGCATTTTACTAAAAACCCAGAAATAATCAATAAAAATTAACCTAAGAATCTGAAGGTCTTCGAGATTACGAGGTAGCTTGAGGAAGCTGTAATCAGATTGAGGCATTGTGAGATAAACACAAACAAGGGCAACCAGAAAACCTAAAACGACGCCGGAAGCTGCCATGACCTCCCAAAAGCTCAGAAGATATCTCAGATTCGCAGATTTCGCCGGAGCCGGCGTAACAACGCCGATCGTTGTTGTTTCTCCTTCTTCTCTCTCCATCTCTCTCCTGTATCGATCGGATCGAAAAGAGAGAGAGCTAGAAGAAGGAAATAATAGAAGGAAGAAGTTAAGCTTTTGCTTACACGAATCCGTTACCTGTCTCTGTATTCTCGAAATCTGAATGATGGAGAAAGATTGAAGAAAGGAGACGAAGAGGAAGAAGATAAATAAAAGGAATATTCGAATTTGATTTTGAAGGATATGTTTGAATTTGTAAATCTGAAAATAACAAAACTATTATGTAACCTTTAAAAAATCATTTGTGGCGCTCTTTTGTTTTGTGGTTTACAAATTTAACCCCGGAATTTATAGATGTGCCTGTCGTATACCCAAATTCCTAAACCATTATAATTTAATGATTTAAATTTAACCATAATTTGAGAAATAAAAATTACTACTTGGACAGTGAATTAAGGACTAAATACATGTGCTTAGTTTAGAAAACTTGAGTTAACAGAAAAATAAATAAATTCGGAATTGGGAATTGAGATGTCATGTTAAGCAATAAAACTCTTCTTTTTAGTGTAACAGGAAAAAGAGAAAAAGAGAGTTCAATTACTGACTTGCCAGATTACTAGAAAAAATAAATATGTCATCAGGTTTATTTCTTCCAAACGGTAACTACAAAAGTCAGTCAAATTACAACTAATTATAAAACCAGAAATTGTATAAAAAACATTTTACCACTATCATGTTACCGACATAAATTGTCAAAAATCATTGATCCATTCCAATCTATATATCCATTGTTACTATTTAGATAGTAAAATTTGTACACATTAATTAGATTTAAAAAACTAGTTTTACACATGAAATACCATCTAATCTCTGTGGCTGATTTTGAGGAAAGAAACATTAAAAAAAAAAAGATGGGAAATTTGGGAGGGACAGATGCATGAAAAGGGCGAGACAAATGTGCTGTGTTCTATATTTCTTCTGCCACACAAGAAAAGACAATATACAACGCATCACATGCATCATCTTTCAAACCCGTTCGTTAAAGAGAGGCTTTGGCTTTGTCAAGAACCTCTAACCTAGACTAAAGCTTTGGCCAGACTTTGACCCTCTTGATCACTGCTAAGAATATATTAATATTATTGCAAAAATTTACAAAAGAAATAGAAAACTGAACCGCTAATGATACAAAACATGCTTTTTTGGGTTATGTAAGGACTTCCGAGCCGAAGTCCTTTAGATCGAAGATCAAAATAGGTTAAAATAAACATTTAAGTCTTCTACTCGCCGTTAAGACTCGAACTCGGGATCATAAGAAATACTATCCTTTAGGTGGCTAGTTGATTCACCTGTTGAACTACCAAAACCGGATGGAAATTTACAGCTTTACAAAACTTCGGAGTGATAAACAAATATGGTATTGATAGATAGAGCCACCTCATTTTCTTCACATAGAAGTAGAGAAAACAATACATTTATGCATATTGTTGAGTGATGGGTACCTTGGTTGGAAGATCTGAAACGAGTAATATTGGTAAAAAATCAAAATATAAGGGCGCTTAGCTATGCATACATGATACATCACATATTATTATGCAAAATAAAACAAAGAGGGATGATGATTACTTCTTTCATCTACTAACATTTCTATTTTATATATTTATCTAGTCATTGCCAACAAACTCAACTATTGTTCAACGTACTTTTTACGGCCATAGATCATTTCAGACAATAAGAGTTTAGAATTATTTGTGGGTTACCAGTTACATGGTTAAAGCGAATGAAACATTCCTACAATAAAGAATGTTCAAACAAATGATGAAGATATGAGTACCATAAAACAGAAATCCTCTAGACACAATACATACATATAACAAAAAGCTTATAGAGTACACCATCCATTCTATTTATGTTGTGTTATAAAGACGAGGTACTTATATATCAATAAAAGCTTTGGTCATGCTTGACTACTCTGTACGCCACCAGTGATCGATTTTATAACTAAATCGGTGTTTACTTGTGGCATACAGGGAGCCAGGGACGACTCTAAATCCATATATATAGTATATACATACGTATATGTAAAAACCTTTAAATGTGAATGGTGTATAGTTTATTCGTCGTCCTGGATTTGAACCGAAACAAAATGTGTGAGCATGCCATTTGGGGGAAAAATGAAACCAGAGAGAAAGTGGCGATCATTTGTTTGTCTAAGAATTTGTGGAGATAGGTATAAGAGGAATGGTGGTACAAATATATAGAGGAGAAAAAGAACAAACTAACTTTGCTATTACTTAAAAAGAATTCGAAATAGGGAACAAAAGGTGGATATTTTGAAGGCAAATATGAATAAATTTTATAACTAAAGAAAACAATTTATATACTTATGTTTTAAAAAAGCTCTTATAGTTTTTGACTTGTAATCCGCAAAGAAAAGAAAGTTTGCTTTAATTTTAGTGGCTTAACTTATTTTTTATAAATAGAAATAATGTAAGATGAAAATCAAGATGGATTCTCTTTCGTTAAAGGTAATAAAGAGACAGACGCAGCATGCAACACTTCAGGCTCAGGGTTACTTTAAATTTATATAATAGTTTTCACGTTGGTTCTGATAAACTTTTTCGTTTTCTATGACAACATCCCATCAGGGGTTCTCATATGTCTCACAATAAAATAAATAAAATAAAATAAAAAATTAATAAAAAGGATGGAGAGAGACAAATAGACGATTCTTTACAAGAATCTATTCTCCTGAGTGAGAAATTCCAATGATATTATCATTATTGAATGGTTCTATTCATTTCTATTTAAAATTTAATTATACCATTAAAATATATTAATAAAATATAGTTGAGATACTCTACCAGTGAGGATGCTAATAAGTTTAAGAAATTCACATTATTAAAATAAAAAGAAAGATGTATATAGAAATATTTATACAAAGAAAAAGAGAGTTCATGGGCATAAATTCGAGGTGGACATTTTGATTTACAGTTTAGTTCTTTTGGTTTAGCTTTTTTCTTTTGACTTTTAAAATTTTCGATTTTATAAAAGCTAAAATTATATAAAAACGTATTTAATTCGGTTTAGTGTTGGTTTCGTCTTTTTAACTGTTTAATTTACATAGAAAGATACTAAAGAGACATACACATCGTGCAACACTTCAGGGTTACTTTAAATTCATATAATAGTTTTCAAGTTGGTTCGGATAAACTTTTTAGTTTTCGATAATAAGTTTAAGAAAATTTCATATTAAAGATAAAAAGAAAGATATATCTAGGAGTATTATACAACAACAAAAAGAGAGTTCATGGGCCATAAATCATCGTGATCACCACATGTACCTACATTTTCATCTAAATCGAGAATATTGGCTCTAGATAGTTCAAAACAATCCTGTATGGATCTTAACATTGAAAAGTATGAATAACCAAACATTCGATATTAAAATTCATAAGCTAAACGCGAATGAGTTTGGTATCCGAAAGAAAATTAATTTAATTTGATATGAATTCTGAACCTGCTGAATTATTTTTAAAAAGTAAAATAAAAAATGTTTATAAATTATTTGATTTAGATTCGAAAATCTTAACCAGTTTTGAAAGAAATAGCCAAATAGATAACATTCACGTACTACGTAATGTTTGACGTTCCTTCTCTTTTGTCACCGCTTGATGTTTATTTTGTTTGATGTTTGATGTTTGCTTAGTTCGTAGCATATATTTACTGTTCAAAAAGCTAAATATACCATGTTTTTAATACCATGTTCAAAGAGCTATTGAAATTTTTATCCCAAAATCCATTATCAAAAGTTTTTTTTTATCCCAAACTTCATTATCTTTTTTTAATACTATGTTTACCAAATTTAAATTCAAATTAGATTCGGTCAATAAATTAAAGATAAAGATTGTTTACGAAACTCACGTTTTTGTTTATTGAAGTCAGTTAATTATGACATGACCAGTAGATTTTATACCATGAAAAAAATCTAGTGAGCATTTCTTGTTTTGAACTATTAATCTAAATTTACTTGAAATCAATATGAAAGTTTGAGATATTCTATTCGAATAAGCAGAGGAATGCCACATGTTGCACAAAAACAACTAAAGTTAGTTTAGGGGATATGTGAGTTGTGCCTCAGCGTTTCGGTTCGGTACGATGATAAGATAATAAAGTTTTTCCCTTTTTTTTAGTTAGATCGAGTTTGATGTCTAAAGAATTTAAAAGTTTGTAATATTATTCATCCGACTAGTTTTCTCAAGTTCTGTTTATTGCCCGAATTTACAGCATGAACTAAAGTAGCGCAAATCGTCATTGTCGAGGGAGAGAAGAACTAATGCATCTCAGTGTCTCACCATCATCAATATGATATGATCTAGCTATTTCAAAATGTTTTAAAAAATGATTTACGCCGAACCTAAACTCACATGTGATTTATGCATAAGATTGACAAATGAGCGGTCAATCCATCATATGGTCTGATAATTCAGAATCTCATAAAAAGGATATGAAACATCGTCTAGGAGATATTAAATTCCAATACAACTCTCAAATCACCCCATGTAGTTATTTTTTGTATTTAAACTTTTTTCGAACTCTCTTTTAATTTACTTCATTGGTGGAGAACTTGTCGACATTTGCGTCGAAATTAATTGACAATAAATGGGTTGTGATTATTGGTGAAAAGGGGTTGGGAAATGATATCGATGATGAAGATGACATGTAGTGTGGTGTCCACGTTGGGAATTTTAATTAAAAGTTAATGGTTTTGATTTTCATCTTAGTTTAATTATGTTTTTGATTTTCTCAATGTTTACGTTGGTGTTTTTTTAATAAGGTCTTATTTTTGTTATGACGTGATTATTGTCAAGGGTTTGAGTTTTCACAAATTTCACAAATTTATTCTCAAATTAAAAAAATTATTCTTAAATTTTGATTCTAAGAAGTTAGTTGATTTGTTTTGTCCATTCTCGACGTATTTTTCACGATATACATGTTTCGTTTTGTGATTGTAAAATTTGTGTTTCGCATACCAAATTTGTCGTGCGAAAAAATATTAAAAAAATCAAAATATATATTTTACAGATCAAGTAACAAGGACCAATATAGTCTATTTATAAAATAAAGTCTGTAAAATTCAAAGCTAAGAATATTCTAGAATTCTATTGTGGTAAAAATTAAATTAATTTAAATAATCCTAACTTTAGGTAAGATAAATTTAACTCTTATATATGCACAATTATATGTTTTTCCTTAATCAATAACACAAACACAAACCAAATCTCTAACTTAAGATGCTCCAAAAGTCCTTGGTTATTCTTTCGATGTTGTAAATTTATTTATTTCAATTTGGAAAAACGAAAACTAAACTTTTGCACAACGTATACTCTGTGAAAGGGTATTTCAATAAACTTTTTGTATGAATCTTAGATTTTGTATCGCAATTAATTTGGTTTATAGAATATTTTTATTTTGACAAAAAAAAAGTTGATTCAATATGCTTTAGACCTCAACAATATTCTAATCTATGAATTCCAATGCGATTCAAAGAACTCAATTTTTTTGGATTAATACTAGTATCAGAGTTATAGAGTATTTCTATGAATTCGAAAGTCTATTTCCGATACCGACTGACAGAGTGAAACCATTGAATTACGGTTTTACGACTATTTAATTTACATATTACCTATGTGGCGCTTCCTTCAATCGTTGACAATGTCAAATATATATATCATAGGAATTTTATACTATATAACGCTACTTCTGTTGAACCTTAGTTTACAAGACTGTTTATATAGTAGTCAACGCAATAAATAGAGAGTTGGTAAGTATTTGGTTTCAATTTGACGATGTGAAACAAGCCTGAACATTGACCATTTAATCCATGACTGTAATTAACGGTCAAAAACTGTGAGAGTGAAACCTCCTTATTAAAAATTATACAAACGTTTTCTCCAACTGTAGGAAACTTCGTTTTCTGTTTCTTCTAATTTGTCGCGATCCGATCATTCATTTGAAGACAACACAGATTCTATTATGTGTAAGACTTTTCAAATATCCAATAGTATAATACAACGTAATATATTATACCAACTTTATCGTTACACCTTCTAATATAATCCACATTCTTCTTTATGTGTTCCTTACGCTATCGAATAAAGCTATCGAACTACTTTACTAATGTAAATTACTTTGCAAACCTGTATTAAACGGATAATCGAAATCTATATTTCCATGAAAATTACTTTGCAAATATCCACCATTTTTTTAACGATACCGGTTTTGTATTATCTTTCCTTTCCCTATAAGGGATAACATTTTGAGTTACAAGTTGAGAAAAGAATAATACATATGAAGTGAATTGAGTTTTCTCATATTCACTTATTTACCATTTATAAGTGACAACGTTTTGAGTTACAAGTTGAGAAAAGAATAATACATATGAAGTGAATTGAGTTTTCTCATATTCACTTATTTACCATTTATAAGTGACAACGTTTTGAGTTACAAGTTGAGAAAAGAATAATACATATGAAGTGAATTGAGTTTTCTCATATTCACTTATTTACCATTTATAAGTGACAACGTTTTGAGTTACAAGTTGAGAAAAGAATAATATCTACCATTTATTTACCCCTTTTCTCACATCCATCACACACTCGCTGAGTTTTTTTTTTTTCGTTTCTCACAATATTTGTTTGTAATCAAATTAACAGAAATATCTAAGAAACAGAAACTGAGACAACATATACTTAGAGACAGTTTCATGTATTTACCTGTTTACGTAACAAAAGCTACAAACAAAAAAATTCTAAATTATGATAGTCCATCGATCATCTTGATTGAAACCAAAAACAATTTTTGCTGAATATATATATATATATATATATATATATATATATAAGTGAGGAATTTACGTAATGGTTATAGGTTTAAGAAAATAATTTAAAGTTCCAGTCGGATAATTAGTTCGGAAATCATGCTTAGAAATTTCGGAAGGGTTTGGTTATCTTTTTTGTATGTATGTGTGTGTTGTTTTAAATATCGGGCATTCTTTATTGATTTTACTTAACCAAAAAATTGACAGCGTTTGTAAAAATGTAATTCACGAGGATTAAATCTCACAGGAGGGAAGCAAATTGAACACTACATTAGAGGATGACTTGTCCCGTTCGTTGGTGCTGTGGAGATAGGGTCGAGCAAACCATAGTTGAAGCAGGTTGCTCACTAACTCAGGAGGACAAGATTAATAATCTTCGTTTGAATTCAAAGTGAGAAGAAGAGAAAGAGTAGGCTTTGATCAACCATCCATGAGACATCGAAGCAGGTAGAGTCTGCTTTGGACGCGGTGGAAGCAATCACTTAGTGATAAATACAAGATTCCAATTTTGATGAACTTTGCAATGAGAACACAATTTGCATAATTCAATTAAATAATCCTTCTATATACTTTTCAATAAAAGTAGTTAACTAGTATAATTATTATCATGCATTTAAGCAAAAAAAACAAATATTATTACGTTTTTAATCTTAATGTAGAACCAATGAACCATGCATATATATGGGCAAAATTCAAAATCATCACATATTTAATTTTGAAATGTGGGTTTTGAATCTAATGCCAATAAGATTAGTTTATTATTATATCTATAAGTAAAAGTACGTAAAAAAATTCAGAAAGAGTTGTATAAAGAAATATCTGCATTTGTTTTCTAACATAGCTAGACTGCTAGAGCAAATATTTTTATACGGCACAATAACACAATCCATAGACAATTAAGTATTCTTATTCTTTTATCCCCATGAATTACTCTTCGAAGTTCGAACGCCATGACATATAACATATTTTCATTACCTAATCTTGGTTTTGTTATAATTAATTTCGTTATTTAACTTATTTTATTGAATGACTCATAGACTTGTCACACACTATGAAAAAATAATATGTGCTTAAAATTATGACGAATGCATACGTACATCTTTACTTTAGTTATGTCATGGCTCCTTTGCACATCTATATATATATATATATATATATCTGTGTGTGTGTGCATACAAATAAACGTAGGAGCTACGAAAGACAAGATCAGATCTTCAATAACCTTTGATAAATTAGGGTTCTCGAGAAGATATATAAACAAAATGGGAAGATCACCGTGTTGCGGTCAAGACAAAGGCGTGAAGAAAGGACCGTGGATGCCGGAAGAAGATGATAAGCTCACCGTTTATATAAATGAGAATGGTTATGGGAATTGGCGGTCGCTGCCTAAGCTCGCTGGACTTAACCGCTGCGGCAAGAGCTGTCGGCTCCGGTGGATGAATTATCTCCGGCCTGATATCCGGCGAGGAAAATTCTCCGATGAAGAAGAGAGTACTATCGTTAGACTCCATGTCCTTCTTGGCAACAAGTAAGACTCTTTTTTGTGTTTGTATTAAACGTTCTATGCTATTGTTTTTTTTGTAAAAATCATTTTAATGTATACTGTTGTTAGCATCATCTAGCCTTGATTTGATGGAAAATTTTTAAAGTCCCGATTGATTAAGACGCAATTTGTGTGATTCCGTTTATATATATATATATATATACATTTTTAAAATAAAATAAAAACGTTTTTTAGTTTCTCATAAAATATTTATGTAAAATGCAAACTTTTTATTACGTTTACGTTGACGCTTACAATTAACAACTAAATTTTGATCAAAATGGTTATTTTTTTTATTTTGAAGGGTTTAAAAAATGCTTTAAATTGCTGGTTTATTTAGGAAAAACATACACTAAATATATACGTAAACATAAACAAAACATAAACGCACAAAAAAAAATTGTGGTCGTTATCATAATTCCGATGATTGATCGAACCATCAAATATATATTATGTTTTACGTCAAATATACTTTTTATTGCTATTATAGAATTCAAATGTTCAAGACTAGTCTAAAATTCAGTTTAAGATTCTCTAACCGCACAGATGGTCGAAAATTGCGGGTCATCTTCCAGGAAGAACTGATAACGAGATAAAAAACTACTGGAACACTCATATGAGGAAGAAGTTGTTGCAGATGGGGATTGATCCTGTGACGCACGAGCCAAGAACCGACAATCTTAGCTCTATGCTCGATGTTTCTCATATGCTTGCGGCGGCTATCAACAATGGCCAATTTGGTAATAACAATAACCTCTTGAACAATAACACTGCTTTGGAAGATCTTCTCAAACTCCAACTGATCCATAAAATGCTTCAAATCATAACCCCTAAAGCCATACCAACCATCAACAACTTTAACACCAATCCTAAACCGGAGCCGGCTATCAATAACTTCAATACCAATTCAGTGAATCCTAAACCGGAGTCGGCTGCTGGACAATTGAATGCAATTGATCCACGTGTTTTCATAAACCAAAGTGGGATCACTCCTGAGGCCAGCTCAGATTTCATGCAATCGTTTGGAAATATTTGGGATGGCTTTGAAGATAACCAGCTTCCCGGTTTGGTTACGGTTTCTCAAGAGAATCTAAATACAGCAAAACCGGGTACCAGTAATACCACCGAGGTTAATAATCAAACTGGGGCCGGTATAGTGCCGGGTTACTATGAAGATCAATTAGGTGGAATCCCATCTTCCGGTTCGGTATCGGTTTCTCCTGTGGCATCGGATTTGAACCATCCCGGTATGGCTCAACACTCATCCGGTTCAGATCTCCTAGAGGACTTGGAGAAGTTCCTTGATGATGAAACAAGTGATTCTTGCTGGAAAAGTTTCTTAGAGTAAGATTTTTTCACATTAATTATAATATATGTTATTTATACATGGTAACCATATTATACTTTCTCAAACTAAATTATTTAGTAACAGACTTTTACTATCTAAATTTGCAGCTTAACGTCGCCCACATCGTCACCCGTCCCATGGTAGAATTGGATTTTGTTAGAGTCGTATACTCCACAGTTTTAATGAAAACAAAAAAAATATTCGATTAATATTATTAATTCATGATGTCAAAAAAATATACATACTATTAATTCTTTTGTGATAAAATTATTGATTTCAATGTTTGTATTTCTTTTCCTATAAGGAACGTTTGTGTTTTTTCTATTTGGTTTGTTTGCTGTGTAAAGAAACACATTGTAATTCCCCATTTGATAACAATATTTTGGATATATACACAGTCAGTCTAATTGTACAATCAAACAAAGTCAATTACTTATTTTGTTTTCGTACAAATAGATTAGTCATAAATATAAAATTTGAATTACTTTTTATGTTTTTTAGTTATTTAGTGAGACATTTTTTTCAGTTTTCAGCCAAATTCTTACCACTTATACCTTAGCTATTTGATCAGCCAAATTTGCCGTTGTCATTTAAACTAATTGTTCACCAACATACGGCTTAACTGTAACAATACATTACTTAAAAATAACTACATTTTTTAAATAATCAAATAAATTATTTGTTTATAAATATTGCTTCTCTTGTTTCATTTTATAAGATTTTAAAAGTTTTTTTGTTTGTTCCATTTTAGAAGATGTTTTGTGAATTTCTATGCAAAATTTGAATGTATCTGATATTTTGTGATCATTTATATTTTTCAGTTTTTTTTTGTGATTGACTGAATTTTTTAATCAGTTTTTAAAAAATAAATTAAAAATTTTAGTAAGCGCACTTTTAAGTAGAAAATCTTATGAAATGAGACGATGGAATATATAGATATAGATATAGATAACGTTTTCTTTAATGCTGGCATAAAAATAGGAGAAAAAGCGGTGCTGCCAGAAAAAAAAATTGGAGAAAAAGAGAAAACCCCTGATTTGATCTTGTCAAACGATTATACGAAAAGTATTATTAACTCACAGTAATTATCTAAAGTGTATTAATAATTTATAAAAGTAGATGAAAGTCAAAATTGTTGGTTTAAGCCATTAATGGTCGTCTTATATTTATTTAAAACCAAAGTCGTATAAGGAATTCTCAAATCTATTGATTAGTCAACAAATCTATCTACACAATTAAAACCAAAAGGAAAAAATCTTTTTATTTATTACAAAACCATAACTTGGCCCAACAAGTTTTCTATAAACATATGAAAAATAACTATTTAGCAATAAGGAAATATATAAAAATGTTAACCTTTTTCAATAAGGAAATTAATATGTCAATCTCCCCATATCTACTATGTAATAAGACTAAAAATTTAAAGTGTTTGATTATAAAGATTATTAATATATTATATGTAGAGAGATGTAATATTATTATTAACAAAAAAAAAACTCGGAAGCAAATATGGGGCAAGAAGAGAAAAACCCTACATCGATCGACATAGTTGCCGATCTATTGGAAGAAATATTCCTTAGACTTCCTTTGAAATCCATCCTCATATCCAAAAGAAACATATGGAGATCAATTCTGGAATCAAAGGAGTTCGTAAAGAAACGTATGAGTATTCAAAAGAGCCGGAAAATCCTAACTGCGGTGGCCGGCCTAGGCTCCTCCCTAAGTCACGGTTCAAAGGGGACGAAGAGATTGTCTATCTGCACTGAAACGCCGCACGGCCCTCATTGACTTGCGACGGTTTGGTCTGCATCCTCGAACAATGTTGGTTCGAAGTTTTAAACCCCTGGACAAGACAACACCGGCGATACGGATTAGGGTTTGGAAAATAGGAATCGAAGTATGGTCGGGTTTATCTCCGGGAAATTGGGCAGTGGGCTTCGGTATAGACGAAGTTACAAGAAGCTATAAAGTAGTGAAGATTGGGTTACGTAAACCTGTGGTGGGTGAGACTAGTGTTCTTGATGTTGAAACTGGTGAATGGCAGATGTTGAGTCCATCTCCTTACATGGTCTCAGCGGTAAGAAAATCGGTTTGTGTGAATGGATCAATCTACTGGTTAAACAACATTACTGAGAGGGTTTGCAAAATACTAGCCTTGGATCCTCACAAAGAAGAGTTCCATAAAGTCTCGGTTCCGGCTATGAATGTCACGCAAGAAACCCATTTAGTAAACCTTAAGGACCGTTGGGCCATAGCCAATACCTATACTAAGTCTCAATGGAAAGTAGAGATCTGGAGCATGGATGAAAAAAGATGGACCAAGACTTACTCCATACGTTTAAAGAATATAATTGTTCATACTTGGTTCACGCCGGTGACAATCACAAGAGAGTTTTCAAATATTATTCAAAGACAGATAGGATTTCTTGTCTCTCTTCGGACATTTGTGTTATATCTCCTTTCTTTGAAAATTTAGCACCACTTCCTTTGAAATCAATCCTTCCGTATCCTCATCCGCGCAGGAGATCCAAATGCCTCTTGTTTTCCAAATCGAATAGATTTGTGATCCTAGATATTGTCTTAAGCACACTAGTTAATTTTTGTTCCTATTGGTTCTATTTTGTTTCCTCTCTAGTAAGTCTACTTCTGGTGTCAAACTATTATTTGGTTTTACGTCTTTATTATGTATTTATTTCCTAACTTCTTTGTCTTCCTCTTTCGAATAACATTTAAATTGATATAAAGTGGATTTATCTATGCATGTCCTGTCCAAAAAAATAAAAAAGATACATATAACTTATATGTGTGACACAAGAAGATTTGTATATCTTAATCCATTATATTTGAAAACCATTTCACAAGTCAAAACAACAAACCCATTAAAGTTTCGTTTACAAATCCTTAAAATAGATCTTTCTGCAGAACAGCTGCGGTTGAAGCCGTTTGATCGTAGATATTTACGGTGGCGGAGGATAGACCTTCAAGCATTCTGATTATCTCCGCAGTATCGTCTAAATAGTATTTTGCTTTGCTTGGCTTTTGTCCAACGGTGCAAGCGAATATCTCAGCCACCGGAGACAAAGCTGGACCATCTTTTGCACTCATTATCACCTCAAACATATCCTCATCGGACCGATCATCGCCAACGCAGAGAATGAAATCCAAAAGTTTCCCTTTTTGTTGCATTGTTGTTAGAAGCCTCTCCGCCACTAGACCTTTGTTCACGCCCTGTTTTTTTTATCGGAACAACAAAAAGCTTTAGCTACAAGAACTTAGAAGAGACTTGGCATTTCAAATTTCGGTTCGATATGGTTTTAACTGACCTGTGGTTTAACTTCAACGAGTTGTTGTCCGGTCTTGACAGAGACCGGATCATTAGTAAGCACACTTTCGAGATGTTCCATAAGCTCTTTGGCTTGACAAGATCCAAAATCAGGATCTGCGAATTGGTAATTCCACACGAGAGCAGTCTCTTTAGTCTCTATTGTTGATCCATCAGTAGTCTCTGTGTACAGTCTCATCACTGGCTCTGCTATTTGTTTCCACTCAAAACCTGATACCAAACTTGATGTTTCCCAGGCTGTTCCATCATTTGGCCTGTCCCATTATGAACAAAAAGATCATCACTTTATATCCAAAAGATTCATCTTTTCAATAATGTGACTGAAAAAAAGAAGAAAGCAGCCTCTATTGTGCAATAACCTTAACTTTATTATCCAAAAGATTGATTTTTTCTAGTGCTCTTAGTTTTTCAAGAAGATGCGAAAGCAGCCCCAATCTGTAAGATCATAAATTTATATCCTAAAGATTGATCTTTCAAGTAATCGTAATGAGATTCAAGAACCCCCATATGAAAATCAAAACTTTAAATCCAAAATTCAAGTAATCTTAATTAAAATTCAAGAAGATATGACAAAAAATCATTACTTTATATCCAAAAATTCGATCTTTCCAAATGCTCTTAGTTATTTAAGAGTTTGTGAAACCAAGCGTTACCTTATAAAGTATCCGTGCTCTGCACCCAAGCCGAGATCATCACATGAAGAAAACCATTCGGTTAGCGTTATTCTGTCTTTCCCGCTAACGAGGTACACGATATTCTTGGGATCACTAGACAGATTGTTCAAGATATCGATCGTTTCACGGGTTGGTGTTGTCCTAATGGACCCTGGCTGCACCATTGTGCCATCATAATCCAAAAGAATGGCTCGGTTCTTGGTTCTCTTATAAGCCGAGACAATGTGCTCAATCGAAAGCTTTTTAAAACTCGGATCAAGAGCCACAACTCGAAAGCCTAACCCAAAACCTATCCCCCAACACCTCTTCCTCACATGATCCCCACAAGCCCTTTCAAGATCCTGTATAAAGCTACGCGCCCAATACGCAACATCATGTGTGCTCACATATTTGTGATGCTTCTCGTGACGCATCTGCTTCTCTGCTTCTGAAACTATCAAAGCATAGTCCATTGCTTCAGTCACAGCATCGATGTTCCATGGATTCACTCTAATGGCCCCGCTTAAAGAAGGAGAACATCCGATAAACTCAGAGACAACGAGCATACTCTTCTTTGCAGCAGAAGGCTCAAGGCCTATAATCTCATTGAGTTTCGGATTGCCTTGTCTGCAGATAATGTACTCATAAGGTATAAGATTCATACCATCTCTTACCGCTGTAACAAGACAGCATTCTGCAATCACATAGTAAGCAATCCTCTCAAAGAACTGAAGTGGTTTATCAATCAGAACCACGGGTTGGTAACCCGGTCTTCCAAACATTTCATTGATCCTTTTAACCGTCGCATCAGTTTCAGATTGAACCTCCTGAACATCTTTCCCTCGACCTCTTGCGGGGTTTGCGATCTGGACAAGCACAACTCGACCTCTCTTATCAGGATGTTGTGTAAGAAGTTGTTCCATTGCCAAGAGTTTAAGGCTGATTCCTTTGAAGATGTCCATGTCATCGACACCAAGAAGCACTTTTTGATCCACGAACTGATCTTTTAGCTCAGCAACTTTGTTCTGAGTCTCTGGAAGGTTTAAAATTGACTGAAGCTGGCTGATATGAATCCCCACAGGAAGAATCTTGATACTGACCGTTCGACCATAATACTCGAGCCCTATGGTTCCACGTTTGGACTGATAGGATAAACCAAGCATCCTGCTGCAGCAAGAAAGGAAGTGTCTTGCATAGTCAAAAGTATGAAACCCAATCAAATCCGCATTGAGGAGTGCACGTAAGAGCTCGTTTCGCACTGGAAGAGTACGGTAAATCTCAGAGGAAGGGAACGGGCTATGAAGGAAAAAACCAAGCTTTACTCTATTAAACCTCTTCCTTAAGAATGTAGGCAAAACAATTAAGTGATAGTCATGAACCCAAACAAAATCATCATCAGGACTAATCACTTCCATCACTTTATCCGCAAAGATCTTATTAACCGAAAGATAAGCTTGCCATAACGAACGATCAAATCTACCTCCAAGATCAGGCGTTAAGGGAAGCATGTAGTGAAACAAAGGCCAAAGATGTTGCTTGCAGAATCCATGATAGTACTTGGTGAATAGCTCAGGTGGGATATAAGCAGGAACACATTTGAAATTCTCAAGCAACCTTTGAGAAACATCGTCTTGCTCAGTTGTATCGATTTGTTCTTTAAGACAACCAATGTAGACAACTTCCATATCTTCACGCATGCCATCTTTAAGCTGCAAGAGAAGTGAGTCATTGTCCCAACTAAAACTCAATTTACCGGCTGAGTTTCGATGTGATTTAATAGGAAGTTGGTTTCCAACGATGATGATTCGATCTTGAGTGACTGAAGAAGGAGCATCAGAGCAGACACTGTTGCTGTTGTTATCATCATCTAGCTCAGATAAGACACCTGTGACAGTTGCTACTCTTGGAAACCTCTTCTTTTCTCGGGAAAACGAATGGAAATTGCCAGAAGCAAGATCCAAGAGGTTTGAATAAGATCTTGATACCATATCTGTTGGGTTTATAAAAACTCTCTAGACCAAGTGAATGAAGTACAATGTCTGCAACAGAAACAAACACATCAAAGATCAGAACTTTGATCAATCATTAATTCATCTGATTCACACAAAGATCAGAACTTTGATCAAAGATCATTATTTTCAAACATTAAAGAAACCAAATTTCTCAGGTAAAGGTTCAATTTTTTTTATAGCCAAAACTGGGAACAGAATCAGCAGATCTCAGACAAAGACATCAAATTAAAGAAGCTTCTTTGGCATAAAAAAGATGCATAACGGAGAGAACAAGACACAGTTAAGGCTAAATCTGAAACCAGATGAACAAATTTAACAAAACCTCAAACAGCTTATATGTACAAAAAGCCATGCCGGAACAAGGGGAGAAATGTCAGAAAATAATCGAAATGTGCCATAAATGCAATTTCAAGAAGTCAGAAATCATGGTCTGTAGTCAGAAAAATTAACAAAGCTTACACTCATACAAAACAAGATCAGAACACAGAGCTCAAGGGAAAAAGAAAAGAAAAAAAAAACAAAACTTTGAGTTAATGAAAGTTCATCAGATTTTTTCAGTTACAGAAGAAGAAAAAGTAACGAGAACCCAATCAGATGCAAATAAAATGGTTAGAAGAGAAATGAAAAAAAAAACTTCACTTTTTTAAAGAGTATTGGAAGTGAGTGTGAGTGCGAAGTCTGCAAGGGAGAGCGTAAAAGATTCTTTTTCTCCGATCTTTCTCTTTGTTCTGCTACTTCTTCACTGTTCTTTATAAAATGTCTTTTATTTTCTGATTAAAAAAGAAATACTTTTTTTTTTTGCACGTTGGACTCTTTGCCTTTGCTTTATTTGTTCTCCCAGATTTAACATTTTTGGCAGATACTCTTCTTCTGCTTTCTCTTCATAAGGCAATAGTCTTCTATGTTTATGACACCAATCATTTAATGGAAGTAATTAATTGTCCAAATAATTTTTTTTTTGTATAAGAAAATAAATATAATGCAAATTATTTTTCTACTTCTCCTTCTGCTTTCCTAATTTAAAAGAAAATAATTATTTTCTTTTCATGTGATTGAATGTATTTTTTTTTATCAACATGTATTACTATATGTGTTTGAATTCGGATGATGATGCACCGCAAACACTAACATAGATCATTAGATTATATATCATTCTTTATGTGAGTGAAAGTCTAAGAAAGATATTTACAAATGAGTATATACAAAGATAGTGGACAAGCATAAACTAAACCATATTTAATCACAACCTTTTGTTTTCTACTTATACGCATAATTTAAGGTTACGATTCAAGAAAAATGATAGGTTTTTAGTTAGGTGAGTATAGTAAGCTAAGCATCAGAATAATGCAAGAAATATGATACCAATGTTGATTAGTGATCGTTTTCTATATTTTGATGTTTCACTTTAATAATTTGTAATGAAAAGACAACAAATCTCTTGATGCTTTGTAGATTGAGAACACAGGTTATGTCTCATTTAATTTGTATTTCTCCCTGTTACATTGGTGACTTGTTAAATAAGAATCAAACTGGTAAAAAAGCAATTGAACTAATGTTGTTATTGTGGTTGGAAATTATAATAGTCATAATAGCGAGGTAATATATGTAATTAAAAAATAAGCTAGTATAATATTATTGTTAATTCATATATATTGCTAATTTAAATTTAATTTTGAACTGTAGAACCGTAGAAATAAATTCTTTGAATTAATCATATATGACTATGACATGTCAGCTACTAATGTTTATTAGTTTCGGTGTATCAGTATTCCAATTCACACTCAAATTCTGTATAATGCATACTATTAACAAAAAAAACTCAATAAGATAAATTCTATATGTATTTAGCTATTTATTTAAATCATTGATGTAATTAGAGAGTTTCCTCAAAGATGATATTAATAAAGATAATTCAATATCAACAAAGATAATTTTTTAAACATGTACATATCTACATCAAAAGATATTCAAAAATGATACAAGATAAACCATTAGAAATGCAACAAGGGTTTAAGTTGACTCTTGAAATATTCAAGGATACAAGATTCTGATCAACCAAAAGAAGTTTAACATTAGAGAGAGTTCTTACATAAAAATAATCAAACAAAATCTTAGAATCAATTTTTTACAAAAACAAAAATGTACACATAAAAAAATGTACACATAGCACGAATATTCATCTAACAAAAACTGGACAGTCCGAATTAAACATGCTGCCAGAATGCTATTAGCAAATTAAATGATAAATTAAATAGCTTTCTATCACTATAGTTACTGCAATAATCATTAATTTTTGTGTGGACAGGCTCGTAAGTCGTGATTATAGTTAAAGAGTATGATTCATCAATTAATCTCAATTTCGTTGACTATGGTTAAATTAAATCTTAACTACTGCAGTTAATCATTAATCATTATAGTATATTTGAACTACTATAGTATATTATATATATATATATATACAATTTTTCACACCAAATTAATAATTTCGACATACTATATTTCATAATAGAGATTATTCACCGGAGAAAGTGATATATAAGCTAATAATTAAGTTAAAACATTTAAACACCCATTATAACTTTATAAGTAAAACCAAATAAAAGTTACAATACTTCCATAATATATAATGCGGATGTTTACTACGTTAGTTCTTTGAAATTGTCGAAAATCAAACGCTAAAAATTAAATAATCATGTATCACAAAAGAATGGTAAGATGAATTGTTTATTTTATTCTAACCTAGTAACCTGTCTCTCTCTCATATTTGGGAATCAAACAAAATATGAGACAAAAAATTTCGCCCAACCTTAGCAACAAGACGACGTGTATGCCACGTGCTGAATCACGTGGCACTTACGAAGGAACCATGAATGGCTTATGATCGATCATCGATTAATTATGCAGGCGTTGAGGCGCGTATGGTTTAGCTTCATGGATTGAGTATATGTTTTGATTAACACTATACTTTTCTCTAATCACTAATTAATTCTTCTAGGGTAGGATTTATTTGTTGTCAAGATTCTAAAAGAATGATTTGTTTATATTTACATATAGAATATGATTTTATATTTTTGATGTCCTTTCATATTATCAACCCGACAAAGAATATAGGATTAGATTATCAAATGGGTGCGATTGCCAACACTTTATTAAACTTATATTTGTTTTATATAGTTTAATATGTTATTTTTTGAGGCTATATAGTGAATTTGCAAAAGGAGAGATTCCTCTCATTTCCCAATGACCTTTTTTGTTCATTATTAATAACTAACTTTTTAACGGGTTTATTTAGTGATATAAATTTTGGCATGCAAAATTTTAACAGAAAAAGTAAACGGTAAGCTATGATAGAATAGTAAAAAAGCAGTGGTAAACAACGCAATACAAAAAAAAAAAACTAAAATACCTAGTTTTTGTTGCTTTTTGTGTTTGATATTTTAACTAGCTATTTTAGTTTTTATTTTTTTTGTATAACTTACTAGAACGTTAAATCAAAGCCAGTAAATCTGGTACGAATTATCAATAAAAGCCACATCTTACTAATAACTCATATGTATGTAGGTTTTATACATTTATGTTAGGAGACTCTGAAGATTACAATTACATATTTAGCAATAAGTAAATATAGACAAATGTTTAATTTTTATTACCAATATAGAAATATGTTCAAGTCATTTTTTTGTGTTATTTCCAAGATCTCTTAACAATATACTCCAACTTAATATTATATACACACACCAACTTAATATTATACTTTTACCCAACACAAAACTTAATATTATCCATGTAATATAGACATATGATAAATATTATTCTATTTGGACAAATTTTAACGGATCGAGATAATTTTACGTATTAAGAAAAGAAAATATTCTTTATTAATTGATAAATTTTGAATTACAATGTGTTAAATAATCAAACTATCCATATAAGATTCATGTGAGGATCTTAAGAAAACTGAGTGTCGACTGTCAAATATTTGGCCTCTGAAAATTTTGATTTTTTGGATATATTTTCTAAAGTTATTTATCTGATTGTTCAGACCCATTTTTTGTTCCATAACTTCCCTATTTATAGATCCCCATTAAAATCTTAGTTTCTTTCGGATTATAATTGACGTATATTTAATTCTAATTTAAAAAGAATAATAATTAACATGACAATAACGTATATACAATATACTTTAATCATTTAACGATTTTATTTTGGCCAAGACATAATTCCCACCGTCTATATGTGTGGGTGTGCGACATAGACATATATATTATATATACAGCATTGTATATTTGTATCATGATTAGGTCCACAAAAGAGTCAATACCATCATTAAATGTCAACATAAATGGTAATACGTCCCCACCATTCAATTACAATGCCTACAATAGGCACTATACATGACATTTGCGTATACGGTATATGTAATGTGTGAGTTCTTGACTTCTTGTCGATTATTGAATCATTAATTTATTCTTCCATAATGCATTCTATGTAGTATATAGTATTTCCAATAATGGTGGTGATGTATGATATCATGTCAACATTAATGTTAATTTTCTTTACAAAATATGATTAAGAACACACAACACAAGCTAACTTTACTACAAAATCATCAGCCAAACTCTTATTTTAACAAACGTAATTATTTTATCAGAAGATTGAAAAACACTAATCATATGGTTTACTTTTACTTTTTTCGACATAATCATGTGGTTTCTAAATATATATTCTCGAAGACTTATTTTGGTGTTTTTGCCTTGAGTCATTTATTCTCATTGAGTCTGATTTAATAATCATGAGAAACAGGCCAACCAACTTTGAAATAGTGAGAAAGCTACTTGGACGTCTGTATTGGCACCACGTGTCGAGCTTAGAACATATCAGAATTTTGCTTATAAAATTGTTTATTTGATTGATCCAACCAACATCAACTTATAAATCCGAAGGAGTATAATGAACTTGTATGTATTAAGTTATAAAACTAAAAAACGAGAGTATGACATCCGGATCCGTGGCGCAATGGTAGCGCGTCTGACTCCAGATCAGAAGGTTGCGTGTTCGATTCACGTCGGGTTCAATCCCCCGAACATAACCGGATATTATGTTTTGTTTTTGGTATAAATTAACCACATCGTCTTCAACACTTTTTTTCTTTGCAAGTCTTGAACAAACTTTTGTTTTCTTGATACCACAGATGTTGAGAGACTAAGAAACACAAGCATTACAAACAGAAATTAACAGGAGTAACTCAATTACTCAGCAGGCTTCACAAAGAACTCTATATAAGCAATCCGACTCGGTGGTTGATACCCTGCAGATTCCACTTGTGGAGCTAAAGCTTTAGCAACCGAAACTAAGTGCTGAACTTTCAACATTCCTCTTCCTATTGTCAGTTTACGTCCCCTGTTTTCTCTCACAACATTTCCCGGAATATTTGCAGTTGTTGCCTTCAAAAACTTGTATTTGTACCTAGAATCAACCAAGATCGTTACCAAATGTATCTGGCTACTATTCCTGATTAATATATCAAGCCAAGGAGTTGCAAACTAAGTTGTTTCAATCATTAGATACATGAAATGAGTTCATCGTTTACCCGTAAGAGACTGTGGTATCACAATGAAAGGCAAGGAGAAGATCTGTGTTGGCACAATACATGAAATCTATCTGCACAAAGAGAATATATCGAATGATTTAAGTTTGCACGTATCGGGGGTCAAGAAAGAATAGATTAGAAGCCCACTGAAGTTTCCTTTATCTATCCTTTATTGATTCTTTCACTAAAAGACAATATTTCACCAAGAAACAAGTGAGAAATGAAGACCTGTAGATCTCCATGTCCTTCTCCTCTAAAGGTAACACAAAGAGGAGACATTTTAAGGCTGATCTGTACACTTGATCCAGGCCATTCAAGATCATCTATTGCTTCTTTCAGCGGCGCTGACTAATACATTGACAATATTATTTGAGAAAGCTCAGATTAAAAATGTTCAATGAATAAGCAGTACTAAACTATGTTTACCTTTACGATAAAAGTAAGTGGCGCGCTTCCTGCTTGCTCAAAGTTGTAGTCCCATGTGACAGTTTCCGGGATTCTCGCTCTTATCTCAGAGTAGATGCAAGAGTTTAGAGTATCAACAGATCTAATAAAGCAACTAATTTACTCCTAGTTTCGCAAACTCGAATCATTATTACTGTATATACTTAAAGCTAGTAGTGAAATTATCGTTTTTTCATAGGAGCTCCATATCAGGACCTGGATACTTAATTTCTATAGTATTTGAATGTCCAGGTGATGAAAATGTGTTCAAGCAATCTACAAGAAGACCTATGCTGATTCCAAATCTCGGTCTCCCATGAGCTCCGTACTCGTATTTCGTGAATAGCTTCTCAGATTTAAACATCAACACAATCAACATGGTGAAATGACTTTTAGGGAATGTTTTCGGAAATTAAGAGAACTCAGAATTTTATACCTCGCGTTGAAGATAACCCTTGGCTTGAAGATAACCTGATTCCTACACGATCAAATACTATTCCGTGTTCATATAACTCCACTAAAGCATCCTGTAAACAGAGATTTTCTGAGAATCGCAAATTTTCGGAAGATCAAATGAAGAACCCTAAATGGATTTTCAGGGGATGGAGAGCAGACCTGGTGGCGTTTACATCGGACGCAAGTGAGGGCGTCTACCATGCCTTGAGTATTATTAAGCTGGCAAACAAGGTCCGGCGCGTCTTATTCAATCGCCGGCGACGAGCTCATCTCTCTCTCTCACACTCTTTCCTCCGCTTCTCCTTCCTCCACTTTCCCGCCCAAAAATATATAATCTTATGGGCTTTGTTTCAGCAGGCTCACTCATTTATAAAAGCCCACTTGCTAATAAAAGATACGTGTCATCTCTCTATATCACAGGGACAATTACAGGGTATTTTTGTAAATTCGGCAGTCACTTTTCCCTTCCTTCTCGCTCCCATTTTTTTCTTCTCTTTCTCTCTCTCTATAGGAAAATGGATGGTGTTGACGACGGAGGGGCGAAGAGCGGCGATTCTGTGACGGCGCCGACGCCGCCGCCGCGTAATCCGCATCCAGCGACGTTTCTTAGTGGAAACGCGTTACCACCTCCTTTCCTGAGCAAGACTTATGACATGGTGGAAGATCCAACGACGGACCCGATTGTTTCATGGAGGCCGACGAACAATAGCTTCGTTGTTTGGGATCCGCCTGAGTTTTCATGTAATCTTATACCCAAATACTTCAAACACAACAATTTCTCTAGCTTCGTTCGCCAGTTGAATACTTATGTAAGTAAAAAAATCTTCTCTCGCCCTAATTCTCTAATTGTACTGTTTATCGATTTTGATTTCTCGGAATAATCTCACCCCTTGATGTGTTTGATAAGATTCAATAAACGAAGAACTATGAATACTATAATGATTCATGTGATATTTGATTTTGGCCAATTTTATCATTTGCTATTGAACAGGGTTTCAGAAAAGTGGATCCAGATCGGTGGGAATTTGCAAATGAAGGTTTCTTGAGAGGTAAAAAGCATCTCTTAAAGACGATAAGCCGGAGAAAATCTGTTCAGGGACATGGTAGTAATAATCCTCAATCACAGCAATTATCTCAGGGCCAAGTTTCAGTAGCAGCATTATCTTCATGTGTAGAAGTTGGGAAATTTGGGCTAGAGGAAGAAGTTGAACAGCTTAAAAGAGACAAAAACGTGTTGATGCAGGAACTCGTCAAGTTACGCCAACAGCAACAATCAACGGATAGCAAATTTCAGAGTATGGTTAAAAGTCTTCAAGCTATGGAGCAGAGGCAACAACAGATCATGTCTTTCCTTGCCAAAGCTGTCCAGAATCCCACTTTCCTCTCTCAGTTCATACAGAAGCAGACTGATAGTAATATGCATGTAACCGAGGCTAATAAGAAACGGAGACTCAGAGAGGATACAACTGCTGCTGCTGCTGCTCCTGAGAATCGTAGCTATAGCTCAGCTGCATCAGATGGACAGATAGTTAAGTATCAGCCTGTTAGAAACGATTCAATGATGTGGAACATCATGAAAACAGGTGATAAGTTTCCGTTTCTTGATGGGTTCTCATCACCTAATCGGGTATCAGGAGTCACTCTTCAAGAGGTACTTCCTACAACTTCAGGACAGTCTCAGGATTTATCCTATTCTACTTCAACTTCCTTACCGGATACCGTAATGCCAGTGATTTCCCAGATGCCACAGTTAACACGAGAGAGCATCAATGAGGTCCCTGCAGAAAACTACATGGATACAGAGAAGAATGTTCAAGAGGCATTCATCTCTCCAAGCCCGTTCCTTAACGGTGGTTCAGTCCCAATTCAGCTTGACGAAATACCTCAAGACCCCTACATTGATGAACTGATGAGTAACTGTGAACTCTTTGACGAATACCTGACACAAAGCCCAGTTCTTGGAGATGCAACAAACAACACAATTGGTTAACATATGGATAAGCTTATAGAAGAGTTGGGTCTTCTTACATCAGAGACAGAGCAATTGTAAAGGATTTTTGTTTAGTGTCAAATGTAAAGCTTTTCTTTACTGACATTATAATGGTTAGGACAGATGAAGTTTTAAGTCTCTTTTGTATAGAAAGTTGTAATGTTGTGCAGAAATCTTTCCTTGGATAATAGAAGAGTTTTATTTGTTTTTAAAAGGAATAAGCCATTTGTATTTATTTATTGTAGAAAGTGACAACTTCTCGAATCATACTTGCAACTTTTCGATAAGAAAAACAGAGCTAGAATTTCCCCGGGACAAGCTCTTTTCAATGGAGGTCCTTGCGAGCTCTTCACTATCCCCCATTTTTACTCAGCCTAATAAAATAAACCCTAATTTCTCAATCCAGGTACTTTGTCTTTTACAAAGTTTACTCTTTTTAGTTTCTGTCCTGAAATTCTCGTGGAAACCCTAATTTTTGTTTCAATTTCTGTTCTTTAACAACCTCAAGCTTTGCAGGTGAAATTGTGGGTAACTCAACCTTCAAAGATTTTGAAAGTTAGCAACTCTAGTTATGCTCGTAATCGTCGTAACAAACAAAGAAGCAATGCAACAACAAACCCAGGACTCGTGTTCGTCTGTAAAAGATTTCTCTGTGTTATCGAAAGAAATGATCATAGGAAAATCTCTGGGAAGGTTATGATGAAATCTTCTGTCAATTTCAGAAAGAATGTCTCCGTTGCATTAGTTCGGCTAGTTTCTGTTCTGCTTGTCTCTTCCATTTCAGTTGTCACCACTGATTCACCATCATGTAAGTTTGTGTTTTAGATATTGAGAAACAATCTCAAAACTGGGGATTGCAATTTGATTTCATTTGTCTCTCTTTAGGGGGTCTTAGTGAAGAGAATCTTCTCTTCCTTGAGGCTTGGAGAACAATTGATCGTGCATATATTGATAAAACCTTCAATGGACAAAGCTGGTTTCGTTATAGAGAGACTGCTTTACGAAATGAGCCTATGAACACTCGAGAGGAGACATGTATGTGTTAATTTGTGCAAAGCTTTTTTAACCCTTTAAAATTTAGTACAGCCTGATACTGATTTTTGGTGCTTGTTTGTGTTTAGACATGGCTATCAAGAAAATGATTGCAACACTAGATGATCCTTTTACTCGGTTCTTGGAGCCTGGAAAGTTTAAGAGTTTGCGGGTAAGAATACCTGAAAATCGCTGTTCTGGATTTAGCTAATAGATTGTATGTAAGATTTAGTAATTAAATGGTTTGGTTGAAGGCAGTCGGGGACTCAAGGGGCGGTTACGGGTGTTGGGCTGTCGATAGGTTACCCCGCTGCATCAGATGAATCACCAGCTGGGCTTGTTGTTATATCAGCTGCTCCAGCAGGTCCTGCAGATAGGGCGGGAGTTTCACCTGGTGATGTTATTCTAGGAATTGATAATACAACCACAGAAACTCTGACCATATATGATGCTGCAGAGATGTTGCAGTGAGCCACTTTTGTAGTTTCATCACTCCTTTACCTCTGAGAAATTGATTGTGATAAGAAGCTTTTCACATCGGTGTCATGCTTTGGTTAAAATGTAGGGGACCTGAAGGAAGTACAGTGGAGCTAGCTATTCGCAGTGGACCTGAAACGAGATTCTTATCTTTGACGTAATTTTCCCATCCCAACACTGCTTACATTTATCTTTTACATTTATCTTGGTTCTCACATTCTTTATGTCACTCCGAGTATTGTAATTTCAGGCGAGAGCGAGTTTCTGTGAATCCGGTGAAGTCAAGATTATGTGAAATTCCTGGTTCTGGGAGTAATTCCCCTAAGATTGGGTATATCAAGCTAACAACATTCAATCAAAATGCTTCTGGTAGGTATTCTTTTGACGTTAGTGATGCCTTACTACAAAATTGTCTACTTTCTGGCTTACTATCTCTCAAAGTCGAAAACATCTCCTGTAGGTGCAGTCAAAGAAGCAATTGAGACCTTGAGAGGCAATAATGTAAACTCCTTCGTTTTAGATCTTCGAGACAATAGGTGATACTTTAAGAATAAACAAAACTCATTGTTTCTGCAACAGCCTTTTCTTGAACACTTGGAAATTTCTTTGCTGCAGTGGAGGTTCTTTCCCAGAAGGAATTGAGATTGCTAAAATTTGGTAAAACCTCATAAGTCTTTCATCCAACGAATCAGAAAATTTCAAGATCCACAGCTCTCATAATAGAATTAGAACCTTAACGTTTGCTATCCACAGGTTAGACAAAGGAGTGATTGTGTATATTTGCGATAGTCGAGGTGTTAGAGACATATATGATACTGATGGAAGCAATGCTATAGCAACCTCTGAGCCTCTTGCCGTTCTCGTATAAGCTTCTTTCTTTCCTTGCTCAAACCAAATACATCTGTTACTGTTAAGGCCATGGAAAGATTTAGCTCTCACTCAATCCTTTTCTTTTCCAGGTTAACAAAGGCACTGCAAGTGCCAGCGAGATATTAGCAGGCGCCTTGAAAGATAACAAACGGGCTCTGGTTTATGGAGAACCAACTTATGGAAAAGGGTAAACAGAAATTTGTGATTTTGATTCATTCTTCTTCTCAAAGACTGAGATTTTGTGACAATTTTGGGACTTCAACACATTTTGCAGTAAGATACAGTCAGTGTTTCAGCTCTCTGATGGTTCGGGATTGGCAGTAACAGTTGCTCGGTACGAAACACCAGCTCACACAGATATAGACAAGGTTTGAAACTTCTTTCTTAGACATGTTATGATGTCCTGCTGTAACTCCCTTTGAGTACACTTCACGACATACATACATCTTCGTACAGTCTTTTACTTTTTTCTGCCGTTGCTTGTTTTCGAATAGGTTGGTGTCACTCCTGATCATCCGTTGCCAAAGTCGTTTCCGAAAGATGAAGAGGCTTTCTGTGGATGCCTTAAGGATCCTGCAGCTGCTTGTTATCTCAATCAAGGCTTACTCTTTTCTAGATGATTTTGATTTGTTCATACTTTGTACCGAGATCATATGAGTAAAATTCATTGACTCAAGGTTTGCATTCTTTTGAAGATTCACATAGCTTCGTGATCAGTTAATTGAAACCAGGATTTTTCACATTTAAGAACACAAGCAGAGGATTTTCCATTTCATCATTCACTCTGGTCTGCAACAAAATATCACACACAAAGTAACAGCATTCTCTCATACAGAACCATCTCTCTTACATACCAACACTCAGACACCCTCAAACCAAGATGAAACCAAAACCAAACCAAAACTCCGCTATGTACCCGATAGCAAGAGACATAAGATCAATAGTCCAACAGACTGAAATGATAGGAAAAAAAGAGCCATGAAGTTACAACATTCTCAGTGATACTTCTTGATTGATTATGAAGCACTTGTCCATGCTTCTATGAGTTCTGGAAGATCAAACCGCGAGCACTATAATAACAATCAGAAGCACAATACCAAAAATCACCAAGAGCAAGCACGTCTGCAAGAAAAACAAAAAAAAAAGATGAAGTTTATTGGTTGGTTTGATCATCCAAAATCCTCAAAATCCCATCAAAAGCTTGAAATTTTTTACCAGAGAAGAATTTGATCTTTGTGTCTTTGATGCTTTTGCAAGATGGGATTTTCCTAGCGCAGTTGCAGCGTGGGAGTTATCGATGTGAATACCAATATCATCTACATGAAAACAGGTGTTAGATTGAGGATATGAGAACATAAGTGAGAATATATCATGACAGGATTTAGAATCAGTTTTACCAATCATGGTTCCTTGATCGTGTACCAACACTGCCAAGTCTTTGAAGATTTCATGCACCTCACCAATTTGCTGCTGTATTTCTTGTATCCCTTGCTCTCTTTCCTCAATAATAGCCTCATTGAAGGCAATCTCATTGTCCAACAGTACAAGTTCTTGTCTGCAACAACAACAACAACAAACCAATCAAAAGATGAGTCATCAGTCCCAACAAAGATGGAAGACTTTTGTCAGTATAATCTTACCTTTTTGATTCCACAAGAAGCGCACGCTGCTCTGGATGCTTATCGGCATTCACATCTATCTCACTAGCCGTATAGCTATATTACAAAAACCATGAAATCAATATACAAAACCACCAAAACAAACACAAACAATTTGCAATTTCTTCCATAACCATTAACCTTGAGGGAAGAGATGGCTTGTGCACAAGAGGAGCATATACAGTTTCTCTTTCAGCAGCAAGACGCTGAGCCTTTTGAAACTCTTTCAATACAGCTTGAAAGTCTTTTGCAAGCTTAGCATCCACAATCTTCTTTTTTTGCTAACAACACCAATTTCATAAAACAAAGAATCAAATTAAAATAAATCAACAGAAGAGAAGAAGCAAGAATCTTCCTTTTTATCAAAAGCCACTCACATTAACACCTCTTTGATGATCTGTTTCACTAGCTTCTTTAAGTTTAGCTGATGTATCTTTCACTAACTGTCCAATATGTAATCTTGTCTTGTGCCTAGCAATTGACTGAAATTAGAAACAAAATTTCAAGAACCTCAAAAAGGAGATAATTTTGAGAAGTAACTTACAACTTCTCTCGGAACTCAGGCGTATCTTTAGGAGTACCAAGAGTATTGACAAGACGTTGAAAAGTGGAAACACTTGTATTGATCTGAAATATACCGGAAGCAACAGCTTGAGTCGGGTCTTGTCGACCTCCATTGATGTTCCTTGAAGAAGCTAATGATCTTCCTCTTCCCGCCTCTAAATCCTGAAAACTCATTCTTTTCTCTTTCTTTCTTTCTCGTTATCAACGAACTCGTCTCGAAAAACCCACCGGTAAAGTTTCCTCCTTTTTTTCCAAGAAAGCAAAGGAGGAGAGGACGTGACGGTGATTTCAGATTCTCTGGTGGATTCTTCTCACTCTCTCCGACAAGATTGAGGAAAACGTGAATCTTGGAGAGAGAGATTGAAATAATGAAATGTCACATTATCTGTATGAATGGAAAAGGTTGGACCTTTTATTTCATTTAATTTTCTACCCTTACCTTTCTATAATATTCTAAAAGTAACTCGATAGTTTTGAATCTTACAAGTATATCCTCTTTGGATTATAAAATGAGAAATTGTCAAACAATTTGCTCGGAGCTTGAGACACGTGCATGGTAGATTGGTGGGGAAAGTGATTTTGTCAAGACGTTAGTTGATTTTAAAACCAAGTAGCAGATTTCGGATTAATCAGAAGAGATTTAGGATTTTGGTCAATTATATATATATATATATATATATCTTAGTCCATAATTTAATGTGTATAAAAAGAGTCAAGGAGTAAAAGAACTTTTTAAACTGTTGACTTTTTCCCTATTAATTTGACGTTGATTTTTTTTTTTGGTTAATGATTTAATTCACGTCGTTGAGCGAATCTAATTATTTTGAGAAATATTTAGGATTCGGGAAATAAGGAGACTCTAATTAATCATCGCACGTGAGAAGTTCCGACCTATCACGTGCCAACCGGAATAACTCGTTTTTCCGAGGCGTTTAAATGGGGTCCACTTTTTTTTTTTTTTTGTCTTTCTTCACACTCATATCCGCGACCAAAGTTTTTTCTTTCTTTGATTTTTCGTTTCGCTTCAAAAAATTTCCTCAGGTGAATCAAAAGCCAAAAGCTTCCGTTTCAATCCGCGTCGAGAAATTTTCGCCATGTCGGTGAGTTTATCTAATCCATTCGTTCCCGAGAAACGAGTTGGTTTCGGTTTTGGTTTTGATTTTGATATATCTTGAGAAGGTCGATGTTTTTGCTGTTGATTTGGTTGAGGAATATTTGAACAGATCTGTTGATTGTGATTGTTATTCTGTAAGATTTGTGCGTTGATTTTGGGTGAATAATTGATGGTTTTGCATTTGTTTTTATTTATTTTATTTAAAGGATTTGAAGCTTCTCTCTCAGTTTGTGATTTTGGTGAAAATCACTGTTTCTGAGATGATTTTTTTTATTTGAATCGGATAAAGTTGGAGCATTTGTTTTGTAATGTAATCTGTAATATCTGATCTGAAGCCAAAAGGATTCGCTTTTCAAGATTTAATCTTTTTTTGGATTCTGAGGTTCCTTTTATCATCTTGTATTTTGATGATACTAATGCCGTTTTGTTTCTGATCTTTGTGATCACTTGTATTGTGATAATACAATGTTTATGAAGTCAGTTTGGTTGCTTCACGAGTGTGTGTATAGTCATTGTTTAGGCGATAAGGAATAAAAAAAATGTGAAATCTAACAACTAATGAATAAATCTGAGATGTTAATTAGCTGTTGAATATGTCAGAAAACATTGTATTAAGTCTTACGAGATTGCATTTCTCTTGCAGATGACTACTGTCAAAGTGAGCAATGTTTCTCTTGGAGCAACCGACCGAGACCTCAAGGAGTTCTTTTCCTTTTCTGGTGATATTCTTTACCTCGAGACGCAGAGGTTTGGTTTCTTCTCTACTGTTCCTTTTCAAAAGTTCTGATTAGAGCTCTGAGTTCTTCAGGTTCTTAACTCTTTTGATACGTTTGTACAGTGAGACTGAACGGACTAAATTAGCATATGTCACTTTCAAGGATCTACAAGGAGCTGAAACTGCTGTTCTTCTCTCGGTATTTTTCACTTCTCAGCTTGTATCAGTTCCTCTACGTTATTGATTTCTTTTGAGTGATTGAGTTTTTGTGGAATTCTTTCAGGGAGCTACGATTGTTGATTCTTCAGTCATTGTCACTATGGCCCCGGATTACCAACTATCTCCTGAGACTTTGGCTTCCTTAGTAAGCTCTTAATTCATCATCTCTCTGAGATCTTCTCAAGTAAACTCTTACCATCTCATCTCTCACCAGGAACCCAAGGACAGCAGCAAATCTCCCAGGGCAGGTGAATCCGTGTTGAGAAAAGCCGAAGATGTTGTGAGCAGCATGCTTGCAAAGGGCTTTATATTGGGAAAAGATGCCATAGCCAAAACCAAGAGTGTTGATGAGAAACACCAGCTAACATCCACAGCATCAGCCAAAGTGGCATCTCTTGACAAGAAAATCGGTTTCACGGACAAGATCAACACGGGAACAGTCGTTGTGGGAGAAAAAGTCAGGGAAGTTGATCAGAAGTACCACGTTTCAGAGAAAACCAAATCAGCAATCGCTGCAGCGGAGCAGACAGTGAGCAATGCAGGTTCAGCTATAATGAAGAACCGGTATGTTCTCACAGGTACCACGTGGGTCACTGGAGCTTTCAACAAAGTGGCTAAAGCTGCGGAAGAAGTTGGACAAAAGGCGAAAGAGAAAGTTGGTATGGCTGAGGAAGAGGAGAAGAGGAAAGTGGTTGATGAGTTTGCTAGAGTTCACTTGTCTGAATCACCAAAGGCTGCTGCATCACCAACGCAAGAAACCGAACATGAATCAAAAATCTCTGAGTCTCCTGAAGCAAAGAAAGAATCTGACAATCTTGAGCCGCAGCAACAGTCTCCTCCACCTGTGGTTCCTGCTCAATCTTGAGATAGGAAGGCAAGTGAAGACCTATTCTGATTCTTGTTGTAAACGGTAATAGTTGGAACTAATCTCTCTTGGATAATTGAAGATGAAGATTGAACTTGTTATTTAGGACAAAGATTTGTGTTCTTGTAACATTGGATTCATGTTCGGTTTGGTAAATTAGACCTGATAAAAACAATTTTGTCCTTGTTTTTCTTCAAGTTTTTCCATTCTGCAAAACTGGAGAAGAAGCAAGGTTGAGTATTTTAACCGAGCTAATATTAACTAATGGAAAATGGGTAAAAAATCCCCAAGGTTAAAGGGCGAGTCCCGATTGGTTTCACTGCTGATAATTTCAGAATTGTGAGACAGCCACAGTCGTCTTAGTTTCCAAAAGAAAAATTGCTGAACAATAGTAAAAAAATCTATTAGTGAAGTCTCAAAAATAAAGTGCAAAGAAATACCATACTTGCATATTCTGTCGCCTACTCATTTAACATCAATTTCAGAAAAGTGATGATGATAGCTATTAATTAAATCAAAATATCGATCGATTTTTTTTTACTAACAATATAATAATGTTTTTTAAACATTTAATTTTCTTTCAATCATCTATTTATTTGGTTATCCATTTGATTTTAGTTAAAATTTATTACATTCATTTACGCTGGCGTTAGTAATTTTATACTAATACTTTTTTTGTAAAACAAAGGAATCTCAAAATAACATATTGTGCATTAATACTCTTGGATTTAAGCATTCAATTTTTTTAAATTATCAGTGTTACAAACAAATTAAAATAATTACTGTGGTATCAGATTTATCACTTTCGACATAAGCCGATTTGAATCTATTTTTAATTTTATTGATTGTCCTCTTTATCATGAGTGTGTATATTTATATATCAGTATACCGGTTCTGGCACGAACTGGATATCAACCTTGTACGAAAAATTCTGATTGGGCTACACTCAAATGCCAACAGCATTTGGTGCCCCCAAGTGTGTTAAAGGGTGGTTCTGAATGCCCCTTGAAGGACACGAGGCTATACCGAATGATATCAACTGTGGTGTCGCTGCTTACTTTGACTATTGCAAGGCAAAAGGCGAACAACCTTACGCTTGTATCTTCAATCATTGTTACTGTCGCAACCCCCACCCCCCCCCCCCCCCCAATGTAGTTTTAGAAAGTTTCCATTCTAAACATAAGAGTTTGTCAAATATTTTATTAATAATGTCTTTAAAATATCAATTAGATCATATAACTATAATAACTTTTATTGTTTGGACATTTTATTTAAAACTAAGCTTTAGAAAGCTCCTTACATAGGAGGATCACGACAGACACAATGTTCTTTAAAACAATAATAAATTTCTTTGCCTCTTGACTTGCACAAGTTAATGCAAGATTGAACATTACAGTACCTAGTAAGAATGGGTAAAGCCACTTGTCTTTCATTAACGCATTGACACTTGTTCTGCACACACTTGTTCTTCGTTACACATTTCAGATGAATACAGTCAGAATTCTTGTTGCAAGATTGTGCTAGAATTTGAGTACCTGTGAAATGTAAAATGTTATTGATCCCGATGATATATAATATTGATGATGGAGAAGACGATGATGATGATTGTAACTAAAACATATGATTACAAATCTTACATGTTGAGAAAAATAGAAGACCGATGACTATCAAAGCTTCTTTCTGCATTTTTATTGAATAAATTTGTATTTTGTTTGTGATTTGAGTTGTTTGTGTGACAAAAGTAGAGGATTTGGAGACTATTTATAAGTATAAGAAAATAATTTGGTTTTCTTACCGCAAGTAATATGTTTTGTAAACTTATACCATAATTTCTTTATGTAACAAGATTTTATACCTTTTTAACAAACAAACAAAAAATATTTTATACCCCTTTAACAAAAAAAAAGATTTTGTACCCAAGTGAAGTCTTTATATTTAGAAATAGTGTAAAAGTTATAACTAGTTTGAAATCACAAGTGACTAGATACCCATCTTTATAAAATTAATAAAAATGGAAACAAATATCGTGTTTTGTGATATTATATAAAGGCCTTCACTAATTTTGATAAGTAAACAATAACTAAGACTAAACTAATAAAACTAATGATTCGTTTCTTTTTTTTGATAAAAATGATGATTTTTTTCTTTTTTTGTTGGTCTGGAAAATTAATGATTTGTTATCATTTAACTTTGGATTTAGATTTGTTAGATATTTATGGAAACAAAGATTAATGAGAATGTTGGATCCTAACTTTATATTTTATCATCTTATAAGAAAAAATAGAGTGGGTAAAAGTAGAATTCAAATTTGGGAAAAATAATCTATAGTCAATTAGGTATACTACAAAAAAGGGATGGATTGTATCACTTAAAATTGTATCACAAAACTAAGTGATGTAATTTTAAATTAATTATTTATAAATAACATATATATATATATGGGTTACCATCAATTATATTAACTAATGTTGTAATTAACTATTTTGGCATAAATGCAATAAAAGTGATTCAATTTCTATTAGTTTTATCACTTTAACAAAATTGATATAAAATATAAATTTACATCAATTAAATAATAGATAATTGATGTATTTATTAATTTTTGGTAGCATCATTTTAAAAATAATACAAAATTTACATAAATAAAAATGATGTTAGTAAAAATTATATTTATAACATCACTCTAATTATGTGAATTAGTTTCAATATTAAAAGTGATGCAACTATTTTTGCCTATAAAATCAATATAATTAACCCTATTTTCGATTTTGACGATCTCTGATGGCGAATAACATGCATATCGAATTTCGCCACCACAACTAAAATCCTTATTTTTGCAAAAATATGTTATAACAATATATGTATAACAAAAATTATTTAAATCATTACTATATAAATAGTCTACTAATATATAAATGTAGAACTACAACTAAAATTTATAGTATAATAACCAAAAAAGTGATAAATAATAGAAAGAAAAGCCAAAAAGAACAAAAAAATTGAAAACATTACAAAACTTTAAATATTCCACATCGAAGGATGAAGAACGGAGTTCATTTTATAGTTAAATATTGCATGTTTCACTATCAATTATTCATTAAAATCTCAAAAGTAGTAAGACCCATTTGATTTACTAGGCCCATGTTTTATAACAAATCGGTACGTGAACCGATATAAATATTTTAAATTAAATAAAAATATGCTAAAAATTAGGTTAATATTTTAGAAATACTTATAAAATCGACATAAATATAACATCAATTTATGTAAAAGTGACTATAATATTTTAAATCAGTTATTGTAAATAATACAATTATAAAATCTGTTATTATAAATGATACAACTATTAAAATCAGTTATATAAAAATGATGTAAAATATAACATCATTTTTTGTAATTGAAACATATTAACATCGGTTGTTAGTAAAATGATGTAAACATTTCCAGAGTCATTATTGTAAATTTTTAGCTGAAAATTTAGTTCTCTTGTTTGATTTTAAACGGAAACGAAAGATTAATGTGTACGGAAACTATCAAGTGATGAAGTTAGGCGGAAAGGACTAAATTCCTCCGATAACCCTACTTTCTCCACGTTTATCATTTTCCTCTCAAAAGTTTACAAAAGTTTGATAATTTTTTTGGGGGGATTTAGAAGGAAAAGAGTGGAATGATGAGCATGATCGAAGGTGGGTCGGATACTGACCCGGTGGAGGATAATGCAATCGAACAAAAACCTCCTCCGGCTAAGAAGAAACGCCGAATATACCATAGACACACTGCTCATCAGATTCAAGAACTGGAAGCGTACGTCTTGCCGTTTTTTTGTTACGAATATTTGCTAATAATGCTCCAAAAAATAATGTTTACTACTAATTAATTGGTTTTTTTTGTAGATTGTTTAAAGATAATCATCTTCCTGATGTCAATCAAAGAAGGAGATTAAGTAAAGAACTTGGTTTCACGCCTCTTCAAATCAAGTTTTGGTTTCAAAATAGACGAAACCAAATTAAGGTATTTTCACTTTTTTTTTCCTAGATATCTTAAATCATCAACCTGTTTAATCACCAACCTGTTTGTTTTTCGATTCTTAACAAGCTTAATTAGACTAAAATAGACAGTTATTTGAATGTTGGTAATGTAATTGAAGAATTTAATTTATTGTAATAGAATCCTTTCTAACGGTGAATCCAATGCCAAAATCGGAGAATTGATATATCATTTTGTTTTGTGGTATTATATTCTACGATCAAGCCATGCATTGTTTTTTTCTTTTTTCAAACTCTTAAATTCCATTTAAAGTAAAACAGTAACTTACAAAAACCCATACACTTCCAGCACCATAAAGTAGAACATAAGTAACTATAGTAAAAAATTTAAAGATAAAAAAATTGTGATGTCACAAAGGAAAATACATCGAAGATGTAGTGAACTAAAAGGTCTGACATAATATCTTATCAGAGCTTGAAACTACGGAATAAACACTGTTTTGGGTGCAAAAGTAGTAACTCACTATGTTCGTTCATTATATTACGCATCCTTTTCGTTTTTGTTCTCTAAATGTAAACCCCACGAAATTCCGATAATAAAATTAACATTTGAAAAATATCAAATAAATATGATGCATGGAAGAGATAAAGCATAACCCCTCAAAAAGACTTAATCAGCAAATAGTAAAAAAAATACTTTGTATCATAATTCTTTGAAAAAAATACATGATTTTTTGACAATAGTTAATGGTCATAAATGGACTTTGAAAATAGTTGTGCTTACGTGGTTGGCATGTCATGACCTTTTCCCAAGAAAAAGTGCTAAGAAGCATCTTTGTTCTACCTGCAACAAATACACAAAAGAGTCATATAAAAAATATTTGTCTAAGAATAATTCAATTCTAAGTGATAGATTGAATGGGAATAAGAAAATATTACAGAGAGTGTCCAATACATGAAACGTAGGGTACCCAATATTACTTAGAAAATGCGTAGAGTGAGAAACCATAAGGTAGATCCAAAATCTCCAAATGCAATAATTACCAAACTCAAGAATGACGATGAATTGAGATTTGAGTTTTTCCGGAGATTTTGGAGGATGATTTCAGTGACTAAGACTGCAATTTTAGTTGCAATGTTTATATTCGGAAGAATTAAAAGTTGGGCAACTACGGATCAGATTCATCGGTTATTGCAATAGTTCAATGTTTTCAATGATTAAAATTTTACCTTCTCCTCGATCATTCTTTAAATTTAGATTGAGGGTATGTTTGTTTCTTCATTTAGATGGTTCATATCAATGAAGATGAGAATTGATGTTTGTTTAATGTTAAAAATTGTTCATTCAGATGGTTCATATGAATGGAGCATCGAAATGAGTTTTGCAGATGTATTCTACACAGAAAATTCAAAGTATACATTAAGCATAAACCCATATATACATATATATATATAATATGGTATAAATACTGAAATTGTGTGAAATTATTATGAGAGGAACTAGTAGAATAAAGATAATTGGAATCTGTTTTCATTCTGTAAAAACCTTTATAAATGTGTCAACACTTTACCTATTTGTTCAGGCTTAGGTCGAGCAATATAACAAGACACGTTGTTGATGTCAAAGCCTTCGTCAACGATCTTCGTCTGAAAAGTTACAAGGGAACCGCCTGCAGCTGGATCGTTTGCAACCAAAGTTATATAGTAAGCCCTATATACTACTTTAGGTCGATAATTGCATTTCTTTATGCAACTGAGCTGCAAGTTCGTCCCCTGACATAAAGTAACAAGATTTGAATAAGAGAATCACAAGAAGAAGAAGAAAAAAAAAAAAATATATATATATATATATATATATATATAAATAAAAGAGAAGACTAGTTTTTCACCTCTATTATATTGTACCTATGGAGCCCAATCCTAGCATAATGGACGACATAGGTGGGGAAATTATCATAAACAAGAGGGTGGTTTTATTTCCATCAAATGCTCGACATCGAACCCCTGTGTCACACATTATTAGCCATCAAGAAAATTAGTTAGGATTAGGTTTGTGGATAAATTCAGAGGCATGAAACTAAAAAACTAAAAAGATGAAAGACTTACACCAGCATCCGCCACTAGATCCCAAAACTTGTTCTCCTCCATGAAGCGTTCCCGGAAATCTTGTTGACTACTACCACCCATTGCTACCATCACGAAATTTCTCAACTTTCGTTCGGCGGAACCTAGCGGCTGATGCTTTCAAAGGTTTTATTAATCGACTACGTTTCCTCCACGCTATATGCCCTTAACCTCCTGAATTAATTTGGGCCTGAATTGGGCCTTCGACCCATATAATAAAATGCTTGACATCGCGAATTGTTCTACTAATCCGTTGGTAGATAATGTGGGCAGTTGATGTCTTGATGATGTGTTATTATGGAAACGGTTGTTTCGTTCTTTCTATAAGAGATATATCGTAGCTTGGATGGCTAAGCATTTCAGTATCGTCAATAGCCGTGACATATAACCGTGAAAAGAGTTGTAATTCGAGTGCATACAGTGTTCTTTGAATGTAAGTTATAGAGTAAACATATGGAGTTAATGTGGAAGCCCCAAGAGATCTATCGATTACAAGTACGTAGGACAACAGATTATGCATTAACAGTTATTTTCCTTAATCAAAATTATGTTACGTCATTGGTTTTACAGTCTTATATGTTAAGGGAGATGCGGATAAAAGGTAGATAATTGTTTTAGAGAACACCATTTTTTAAAGTAAAATAATGAAAAGAGGTAAGAAGTACTAAGATACCAACTAACTAATTCAGGTCTAAAACTTTTATAATACTGTTTTAGAGGATCTTAATGAGGCAGCGGAACCAAACAAAAAAGAAAGAACTTTATCAAAAAATATATATGTTCGTTCACTCACAAAACGGAAATAATTTATTAAATGAATATATAATATAGACGAAGGTTGTTCTTGTTTACATAATGCAAAACGAGAGTTGTTTTTACATCCTCGAAAATTATTGGTTAGAACTGATATACTTGAATTTTGCAACAGTAAAACAGTGCTATTCTCAGATATTCCACATGCACTAAAACCAATAACTCTCAATGCATTTGCTTAAATTCTGTCTTTGTACTGATTTTAATTTACTTTCCTAACAAAACAAAAAATAAATTCAATACTACCAACAAGGAGAGTGGTAGGTATTTTCTCATCCAACTATTTACATGAGTTTTAAATACTTGGTGGAATAGTAAAAGACTATTATTACTGGATTTTAATAAAAATACAAAAGCTATGGTAATAGAATTTAAAAATCATTAAACCAATAACATATAAGTCTACTAAAAATATAAGAATTCATATACCAATAATAAGATAATTAGTTAAAATAAATTAAAGTCCTTACAAACCCACAATTCACTTCCAATAACTTAGTCAAATAGTTTATTCTTATTAAATGGCACACGTATTACGTATTTCAGCTAAGATTATTTTTTCTTTGTTACTTCCCCCCCCCCTTTTATATCCAGTAGTAATTAAATAATATTTCGAGTTAAAGTTTGCAAGCAACTCTTTTGTCCGAATATAAATGTGGGTTCATCAAATCCCCAAAGTTTAGATTTGTTTAAAATTCTCCCAAAAAGATTCGTGTGGGAAATTATTCTAACAAGCTCCAAATCTTTATCCTCTACTCCTTTATACAAGATTCAGCTTGCTTCCTACTTTTTCATTTCAATCAATCTTTTCCCTATTTGTGCTGCTTCTTTTCACATTATGAAGGAATTTCGTTTTGAGTTAAAGTGAGCTGTAACTTATGATAGAATTATAGAAGTAGGAAAAGTTATGTGAGAATAAGACACTATCGGATTAATAGAATTATTTTGGTTTATGTGATAAAGATTTTTTTTAACCAAGGTCCGGGACGTTTTACAAAATATAACCAGAATTTCATTCTTTATTTTTTAACATTAACCAGAATTTCATTTAAGCATAGTAAACCAGATGTCTTCGTCTTGTCTAGATTTTACGTATTTTATTATTGGTTTTGTGCTTTGTAATTTTGTTTCCTAAATAGTATAAAATATATGTGGCATAGATTTTTTTTTTTTACATTAACTACGATTGAGATAGACTTCAATCACAGCAACATTAAATTGAGATATATATGTAAAAGAAATTGATACGTATACACATATTCTTACGAAATAAAAAAATCTAAAACATATATACCACAACGTTTAGCCTTAAAGGTCTTGCAATTTTACACTAAAGTGAAGGGGACAACATGCTTTTCTACTCTTAAGTCCCCGTGTCGGAGTAACTAAAATTCATGGGAACCTTTGTCTTCTATTTGACCCCGAGATTTTCACTAGTTCTGATTATTATTATTTTGATGTAGTTCTGATATTGCTCTAATTTATTTATCACTGAATCCGACCCCTCAGAATTTATCATAATTATTAATTAATGTCTTGTTTGCATATGACAAAAAGGCTCAAGTACTAGTGATGACAGTTCAGTCGCGAATAGATGAAGTTTAACAAAAAAAGACAGTTCAGTCGCGAATTGCTGAAAAAATAAAGATTCAACAGAAATAATAGTGTTTTAATTATTCTGTTAAAACGAATTAAACAATAATTCTATATTAGACCTAGTAATGTTTTTAAACTCAATAATCTTCTAACTTTGTCTTATGCATCGTCGGTTGGTAGTGGCTGTCAATCAAGTATTAAGCGAGATGCATTTAAATTTTTTAAATCTTACTCTTTTATTACACCGTTGTCAAGATAAATTTTTAAGGTTATATACACATATTAATAATTTTTTGCATAATCTAAATTATTTTTATTTTTTTACTTTTAAGTATAATTAATAAGAATAAAGTAAAAAACTATTACATAATTCTTGCATTAAAATATAAACTAACTATTTTTATAAAACAATTTTTAAAAAAAATATATTAATCTTTAAGAAATGGAGAAAGTATATTCTTTTTTAGATTTTCAATAAAATGCCTTTCCGTTTGTCTTATATCGTTCCTCGTGCTGGAACTAAACTGGAAGGATCGACTTTTATGGAAACCTATTTTGGATTAATCCTAAAGTAACATTATATATATAATGTGTATCGTATTCTTATAAGATTTTCTTAGTTTAATCAAAAATGTGAAAAATAAAAAATAAAAAGAACCTATGGATCGTCCCCAACACTATCTGTCGATGTATGGGCTTAGGGGACATGAATTATCAAAGGGCATTTTGGCAATCAAATCTTGGACTGTCCATCGGTGCTATAGGGCCAAAATTAAATTAATGTCGTATAGTATTTTGATGAAATGGAGTTAATGCTTTGTGGAATAAAAAATCTTTAATGTTAGCGTGTTTTGAAAATTATTTAATAAACAATACACACACACACAAATATACACAGTCCATCGCTTTTTATTATCGAAACTATATATATAGATATGTATCTTAATGTCAAGGTGATATTATTCTTTTCCCATTTCTTATTCTCTTTAAATTTCATCTTAAAACGTAAACAGTCACCTTCTCCACAGAAAATATATAGAAGGGAAAGAAAAAAACTTCTTCAGGTAATATTAAACGCAATATCATATTCAATTTATTCTTAGGCAACCAGCCACCAAGACCGTAAAGCAAACAAATGTTCGGTATAATTCCAATCTCCAACTACAGAGAAGACAGCCAATTAAAACCAAAATACAAGACAAACAACAAGTGACGACGAGACTGTTTTGATTTTAGTTACTGTTATATTCTCTCCATTTTTCAGAATTCATAAGTATTTTCGATATATATTGTACCATTTTATCAACAACTACACAAGTAGCTAGCTGTTAGTTTTTTGTTTTCTAATAAATATCAGCATTTCATTTTATTCTAAATTTTCATATAATTATTATAAAAAACACACACACACGCATCTTTCAGTTTCAACCCAAGTGTCATTTTCACATGTAAATCTGAACACAAATAATTGAATATTTCCATACATTATTTTTATACTATACCATCATTAAATACTGATATGTGATAGATGATATCTACATTGTAACAAAATATACCATAGAAATTGATTTTTCATATATATATATATATATGTGAAGAAAAAAAGGAAAAGAAAAATTGAATGGAAATTCATGTTTCACCCAACCCCTTTATTAGACTCTTAAAGTGTCATTTTCTCAAAGGGAACATAGAAGAAAGAGACTTATCATTTCCCGCATACCTTTTGCCATCTCTCTTTCTCTCTCTAATCCTTTACAACTGCTTTTCTCCTCTCACCAAGAACAAATATTCATTAAGTTAAGAAGAAGAAAAAAAGCTTTTTGAAATAAATAACATTATACCCCTTTTCCTCTAAAACTCATCAAAGATTATCTCAAAATCATTCACAATTCCCTCTTGTTATGGAGCTTTTCCCCTCACAACCTGACTTGTACTTGAAGATCAGCCGAAGAAGAGAAGAAGAAGAAAAAGTAAATCAAGAACAAGAAGTCGAAAGGAGATTAGGGTTTCGGAGTAAACCCTCAGATTCGGATAGAAAGTCTTCTGGCAATCTCATTCACACTCTCCAATTCACTTTAAACAATGAACCCACCAAGATTGATAATAATCAAAAACACAACAAGTCTCTCGATCAAGACATGAGATCTATGTTGATGATGAGACCAATAAGAGGAATCCCACTGTACCAGAATCAAGTCCTTGAGCACTACTACTACTCATCTACCTCTCCCACTCCTTTCTTCTTCAGTGAAGTCAACGGTCAACACGCAAGTCGTCACTTAGTCACAAACCCTAATTGTAGTTCTAATTTTTATCACCGTAATCGTCGTCAAGCTCAGCCGCAGCTGCCTAGATTCACGGCCAAACGAGGAGTAAGGGCTCCGAGGATGCGGTGGACGACGACCCTCCATGCCCATTTTGTACACGCTGTTCAATTATTGGGTGGTCATGAAAGTATTGTCCTTTTTCACTATTTCCCCTATTTAATTATTTAATTAATTTATCTCTCTCTCTTTTTGTAACAAATTGAATAGGCTTGATAGTCTATTTGATTGATTTTGTGATTATGATTTATATTCAGGAGCAACGCCAAAATCAGTACTTGAGCTGATGGATGTGCAAGATCTCACATTGGCTCATGTTAAATCCCATCTACAGGTAATTTCCTTAAGTTACTTATATAATGTATAGGTAAATATGCAATCAATTAAACCCTTTAAAGATTTAATATATAATCCCAGGCTTATATATATGAATATAATGTATTATATTTGAATATGCAAATGAACTGAACCACTGCACTTATAATGAAATGACTGAATGTTTTCTGTGATTAATTTGGACATAGTTAAATTAAGTACCTTTTTGGTCACCACCATATATACAAAGTGAAGAAAGGAAAAAGATCAAAAGAGAAGGAATCAAAAGCTAAATATAGCCAAAGAGTAAGTGAAAGTCCTTATATTACTAGAGATGCAGAAGAAAAGTAAGTACAAAGGAGGCATCATTCTTCAATGATGATATGTGCACACATATATGTATATGCATGATTCCTCAATGATAATATATATAAATTTTACTTTTTTGTATAATTTGACTATGGTTAGGATAAGACACGTAGACCCCTGCACATCCCCCATCTCTGTGTATGGCTGCACATTTTCATGAATCGTAAATGCTTTCTGTTTTACTCTGCTCTCTTTTTTTCTTACTTTATCCATCTCTGTCTCTGTGTGCGTGCATATCTGGATATGTATATATATATATAGGTGTAAACACACGTGAATAGGAGAAGTCTACACACATGTATTGATTAATATAACCTACTATTATTTTATAACTAACTAATGTATAATGTTTCAGATGTATCGGACCATCAAATCTACTGAAAAACCGACAACGTCATCAGGTTATTTGATTGATTATGTATTGATTTAATTAAATTACCTGTTAAATATTAAATATCTGATCATTGTGGGTGTGTATATAGGGCAGTCAGATACTTGTGAGAATGGATCGCAAGTAAACAGTGAGGAACAAGCAAGAGATCTCCAAGGTCTATGGAACAATCCCTCAAGGTATGTTATGTATTAATTTTTGTTTTAGTAGTATTCATTTATTCACACTTGTTTTATTTTATGGTGTTTAGTTTTCTCGGACAGATAAGCTATACACTTATTAGGCAACTTTCTATATTTGCATCTTATGACAAACTTAACATTTGTATTTAGTTGAGTCCAAAATCATTTACGTTATTCTTATTTTTTTCATTCAAAAAAGCAATGTGATATAATTAATTTGGATCTGTACAAACAGTGAAGCTCGGTTCCATTTAAAGGCAAAGGCATCATCAGGTGTGGACATTTTATCCAATGAGGTATCAGATTTCAAAAATTTAACCAAAAGGGCATTGAATAAAACGGGACTGCAAAATTCGAGAGTGAAAAAGAAAAGAGTTTTTATAAAGGATTATAATTTACTTTTTCTCTTCCATTTGGGTAATTAGAAAACTGTTTCTTTCTTCTTTTTATTTGTCTCAAAAGCAGAGAAAAAGAAAGACTTTTTGGCAGATATGATATCTACGCATGATACTTTATTTTCTTAACCCAATTCAATAGATTTGATAGTCTTAAAATCTTCAAAATAATCTAATTGGACATTTTCATTTAGAAATCAAAAGAAGAAATAGTAAATATTAATTCAATCTATAAACGTTTATATGAGATGATTCATATTCATATAATCTTTTCTTTTTTTGGGTGATATTATTCATAGAAACTTTTAATCTAAAATGTTACCAGACTGAATGGAAGAATCGAAGATGTTCAAGCAACGAAAGATTATCGTCGGATTCATCAAGCCTCGCCGGGACAAGACCAGAGACTGAAACTCCCAATCTGGATTTTACATTAGCAACCCCAAACCTTCCTGCCTAATTTTCTATATATATTACAAAAAAATTCTGTTAGAAGATATAAATCTCAAAATTTAAAGTTATGCTTTACGGTATGAAAAAAATTTATGAGGACCTTTATTTCTTCGATTAGTTATTTGTTCTTTTTTTCCTGTGAAATTGATATGCATTTTTTTGTGTGGGGGTTGTCGATTTGAGATCCTTATGTATGCAGCAGACTTGTTATCGCAGATGGAATAAATTATTTGGTCATCATTACAGCGATGCTAAGCGACGACTGCTTCACGTGTATAAATCGGTCGGCTTTATGACTGAACACAAGGTTGTCTGACACGTGTCAGAGCCTTGTGACGTTGACCCGCCAAAGACTTTCACACTAATTTTCGATATTCGGTAAAGACAAAAAAAGAGAATAAGACGAAATACAATCCATCCACAAATTCCAAATGCTAAGACACTAATAAATACATTAACAATACGTTACTCTTATATATTACCTGTTCTTATTATTTTACTAAAATTTTAGATTTTAGTCGAAACAAAAATATTTTAGATATCTACCACAAATATATATATATATATATATATATATATATATATATATTAGATAGAATAATTCAGGGACTATTTCTATGATCATAAATATCTTATGCCAAACGAAGAAACTAATTAGAAAACTAAATCAGGTTGGGAAAAGGCCTTATATAATATAGTCACAAGTTGACCCGTTTCCTCCCCAACGAGTCGGCTTTATTCGTCGAAGCTTGGCCCAACAACACTTGAAGGAGACATTCGTCTCCGAAGGTCTGATGTTAAGAGGCTACCACTACATGAGATCATGTTAAGACAGTGAGAAAACTAATGAGATAGTCTTTGGGGCAGTCCAAGAACAGAGCAGCAAACGCGTGGCTAAGCCTAAGCCTACAGAGTCTGAAGATCAGATGAATAATACTCAACAGAATCTTCACTACAGAGCTCATTCTGTTAGTTACCCATATGGATATTATCCATATACATGAAGAGTCTCCGGTTTTGTGAGATTCTGGGATTATCAGTCTTCCTTCCTTAATAAGATTATGAAGGGAATTAGAAATTTTTGGTATAGGTGGGGTTATTGGGATTTATTGCGAGGGAATTTGGAGTACTTAGATGCTCTTGTCTTGTAAGAAAAATTCATACTTTGATTGTATTGGGTTAACCGTTAATATATATATATATATATATATAATTGATATGATGATCTTTGTGAAAAAAGTGATTCTCTGGAACTTGTTTACAACATTGTTAAACAAACATCCAACATAAGACTTCACATAAACAAGATGCAACATCTTCAAAGCTTGTCAAGTTCATTAGATTCATCAAAGGCTTTGTGTGAGTGGAACACATAAAAGGAGTGTGTTTCGAATGGTTTTGTTGGTTTAGTATCTTAAAGATAGCAGAACATTAGTTTCAAATGTTTTGAATGTGGGCAAGCTTCAAGGAAGAGAGTGACGGCTTTATTCGAGTAGTTAGTTTCAAATGTTTTGACTGTGGACAAGCTTTAAGGTGCATTAGAGATGTTCACGGTGTAAGGGGCAAGAAGTGATCATAGTCAAAGTATGACTCCTGATCAAATGTTGAGTCTGAAGATGGAACAAAGAGTGTCTCAAAGACTCTCTGTGAGCTAGAAGGTGTCACTTAAGGAAGCTTAAGTTGAAGACACATGAGAGGCACGTGAGAACCGTTACTTTAAATTTGTATTTTGTAGGATTAAACTACTTAGAGAGGGGAAAATGCTCATTTAATTTCTCAATCTACTTAGCAGATTTATCATCTAACTATCGTGTGCGCAGAATAAATCAGTAAATCTGGTTTGACTTTGTAAAATTAGGTTTCAATAATATCAACGAACAATAATTAAAAATCGTTAACTATCGTTAAGTCTAATTTTCAGAGCTCGATATATTATCTTCTTGATCGGTTTTTTCCCAATTTTTTCTCCAAACTGAAAAACCTTAAATATTCTTTAAGCGATTTCTGGTATAGAGCATAGGCAAATTCCGACAGCAATATCATGAAGTTAGTCATGAAAACGTCAATCCTTACCCAGAAACAGAAACAGAATATAGAGGTGTGGTAGATGTTCTTACAATGTTGTTGTCTACTGACTGATTTTTAGTTTTTTTCATGTGCTTTGCAACATTCATTTGCTACTTTCTGATTACAAGGGAGCTTGTGAAGTTTTTTGCTAATGATAATTGCAAGATCGTTTGCCTTAAGTTTATCCATTTACTTAGAGAATCACCTTCTTGAGTTCCTATAAAACTCGGCTACTTGTCAGGTTACATTTAGACAATTCAGATGTTAAGTTTTTTATGCTCGCATAGCTGTTTCTTGTTGATTGTATAAGACACAGTGGTTCCCTTAAATCCGAAGTATTCTTAGAGAACTTAAATAATATTTCTTGTCATTCCTATAGGTAACATGAGTCCTCTTTCTGTTTTTACAGATCTAGAGATGCAAACCAATATAGAGAAGACTCTTCATTCTGGTCATGCTTTGTTGTTTTTTTTTTATTCAAAATCAAGAACATGGTGTTGGTTGTTTGTTTTTGTAACTAGAGAATGTAAGAGATTACTTAGTGTAAGATAATGTATTTGATTATGAAAGACAAAGTACTTTGGTTATGTTGCAGTTGCAGTTATGAGAAAGTAGGCGTTAATGGTGAACACCAGAAACTGATTGAACCTGAATTGAACTTCTAAAAAAATCAGAAACTAAAAGCATATTCTCAATTCAAGGTCGATTATACTTTTCGATTTCTACTTGCCTTTGAACTGGAAGCTTGCGTCTTCTACACGTCATGGTTTTCAGCTTGCGTCTTAGGAAAATTGAGTTTAGGAAGTAGGTTTGAGGTTCATGGTTTTGATTTGGAGAAGAATCGCTTAAGAGATTTAGGGTTTTTAACTTGGAGAAAATTTTGGAAAATAACATATCTAATACTCTGAAAGTTGTTACATTAACGTACCTTAAAATTACATTATCCAAAAAAATTAACAAAATAAAAACGAACTCAACTTTATTCTTCTGTTTATGTTAGTTATACGTTAAGATCATTGAAGTGATCGCATCTGCGTCTCACCTCTCCATCTCCTTCACCTTTAACACCAAGCGTGCCTAGTTTCTCCATGGCAAGTGAGAAATCCTCAAAGAAAGCCGTCTGATTATCTGCATATAATTCCACAAACGGTCTAGTGCTAGTATCTTTAAACAAGATTTGGTCGGAAGCTAACAATCCCTTCCCTCGTTTCAAGTTCTTGAAATACATATTATCGAATTTTCCTGGCGTCACTGGATCGAGAAACGCGGCCATTACCTTATTGGTCATTGTGAAATTTTTGCATAGACCTCTAAGTTTGTCTGCCAATCGCGCGTTGAGTTCTGGATCAGGTCGTGGTCCGAATATGCGGTTGCTGAATTCTTTGCAGTGAGAGAATCCAATCGTATGCCCGCCGCTTAACGCAACAAGCTCCTTTAGAGTGAAACCGTTCTTCTTGAATATCGACATCATGTCGAGGACCGTTTGGTTCGCTAAAGGTAAATTTCCTTGGACTTTATGGGCTTTTGACTCAAGCCCATCTTTACGACCCAATTTGACTTCATAGAAAGGCCCACCAACCATTGTGCAAGGTCACGTGTGGCCTGAGCCAGGATGTCTGCGCACGACACCACACCGGAACAAGTCAATTCAAGAGTGGTTTTGAAGCGAGTCACAACGTCGAATGCATCTCCCGGAAGTGATTGGTTGATGTCATCATCGCGTTCGGCTTTGTTGAAGGAATTTGTAGCGATTAGGACAGACGCATCACATCCTTCCAAGAAACAATCATGGAAAAAGAGACGAATCGTTCCAGCAACTGTCGTCGGTTGTTGACCTTGCTTTAGTGTAACGGTTTCACGTACGATTTTACTGAAGTCGGGACATGTTTTTTGGTAATAATCTTTCGTTAAGTTCGGCAGTTTTGCCGAATTTATAGACGGGGCAAAGACTAGGAGGAGGAAGAGAACGGGAAGAAACGAAGACATCGTGGATTTGACGAGATTTATCGATTTACAATAGATATATTGTTTGTATATGAAAATGGAAATGGAATATAGAGATGTCTATGAGGTAGAGACTTCTTTATTGGATTCTTGTCGGTGAAAAATAGAATCATGTACGAGTGGTTAAAGTTTTACATCTTTGTATATTCTTTCTATTTTTGTTATTGGGTCTATATTTAGTTATGTTCATTTTTGTTAACTTCAATTTTTCATCAGAAACGTTTTCAAACATTCATTAATTAAAATCGATCGGCTTCTAGGAACCAAAAGAAAATTAGATTGGCTTCTAGGTTAATTAACACACAAAAATGGAATCTAATTGGGAGAGTGTGAATGTGAAGTGGGAAAGCGTTGGATATGTACAGAAATCTTTGGAACTATATGTTTGGGGTCAAAGGGTCGTGTGATGTCCTTCCGATATAAGTTACAAACACCGCACGAGTGGTATATCACCACTTTCCTCCGCTGATTAAATAATATTGCATTTAGAAATTAAATCACATATTCTTTGTTAAAAATGGTGGTGGTAGTGTGGTGGTTACGACGATGATAATGATAATGACGATGATGAAAGCTGACGGACGATGAGGTATGTGTAATTGATTATTGGTCTGGTTTGGTAACATGACCCATGAGGAAAATGACTCGAGCACAAATCTTACCTTTTGGACAAGAAGAAACAAATAAGTACCACTCAATTGATTTGTTTTGTATTACCACTCATGTTTTCGAAAGAAAATTGGAATAATGATTAATTAACAACGCATTTACAAGGAAACATTGTAGATGAATAGAGATATGAAATTTTATAAATTGATAGGCTAAACATACAAGTAAATGTTTATTTAATCTAATGTTGCTCTTGATTTGAAAGGAAAACAAAGCTAAACTAATTAAAGGCAAATGTTGACTTCTGACCAATAAAATCATGTAACTGCTTGAACATGCCATCCCTCTTATATCAATTTGTTGCTTACCTTGCCACCACACATTTCTGCATTTTTATGTCATCTTGTTGACATTTATTAGTATATAAATTCCTACCATTCTTTCTGACCAGCATATTCTAGAAAACTAAATAGCCAAATTATTTGTTGTTAGATATCAATTTTTGCTAACGTGTTATTGCTTATAAAGTATAACCATGCGTAGCGTATATTATGATACATATTCCTCCTATAGCATTTGATAAACTCAATTTTTTTATTTGCCCATATAAAATATATTGCACAAGTTGAAAAGAAGACTACAAATTATCTACCTATATGTATGTATGTTTATCGCTTTGAAGAAGACTTAAAACACCATATAATATGCAACTGCAGAATGTGAAGCATATTATTAATGAGGAAAGTTGAAGTGGACAGAGGGATAGTCTAATTTGATGGCCTTCTTTGAAAAGCAAATGACGTATGCTTTATGCATCTAGCCATTTACATGAATCTACTACACCTTTCAATTGACTCTTCCATTTTTTTTCTTTTTTGTTGTTGTTGTTGGAATTATCGAAATATTGGTCCATCGATTGAGTTAGAATGGTGAAGGATTTGTCCTGTAGATCGAATTTAAGATTCGAATCCCATCAATTATGGTTGTCAACTTTCTATTTAGTCATTGTAAACATTTTAAATGACTTTTTGACCCCAGAAAATATATTTAAACGACAAAATATATTTATGGATTTCTACACAGCTCAGAGATTAATATAGATTTCAGTCCATGATTTATCCCGATTATCAAAAGAAATTTTGAAAAATGAAACCGTTAGGTAGAACCCTTAGGTACTACAAAATTTCACAGATATATCTACAAATTATTTATTTGTAACATGCAAAACTTTCTTATAGTTATATAGTTTTGCTACGGTTTTGTGATGTATCCACAATCCACTGATCTGGATTGGACTACTTTGGTTGAAAGATATGGTTTGTTTAGTTAGGTTGGAAGGGTCTTTGGGCAGGGTGTTACATCGGTTGTTCAAATTTTTCGTTATGATTCAGTCTAAATTAACAAACTATATAGTACAACTAAACAATGGTTGGAATTTGGGAGTTGGGTGTAAGTAAGATTGAAAAAATGAATAGGTCATGTTACATTGAGAAGAGAATAAATGAATGTTAAATGAAGTTTTGCTTAAGAATTCTTGATTTTGGTTGGTGGCCTCCTCTTCTAAAGGGAAAACAACAAAGTGTATTACATCTCCATTATTATGTTGCTATTTTCATTAATAAAAGTGTGATAATAATAGTTGATTCTTCATAGTATTAAAACACTTCATCTTCAATCACACCTCATATTAATACAAGTCCATAACTTGTGTTTCTTTATTTAAAACTGTTTTTCCTTAATTAGTTGTTAGATTTCTGTTTTCTTTTATTTTCTATAAAGTCAGAATAAACAAAGACTATTAGATATTTATCCTCCCTCATGTATAACTTTTCTTTCTAATGTTCTTTGCCCAAATAATATTTTAGTAGTGTATGTAAATTGTTCATTTTAGTACTGAATATAAATTGTTCTTGAAGATGAAATATTTTAGTACTATACTTTAACTAAGATTATATAATTGCCTCGAATTAATCTATTCGTTAAAAACAATTATACACAGTAGTAAAATATTTAGCTTAAGAGAATTACGATACATCTTGGATGCAAAGACCATGCATGTGAACTTTAATGCCAGTGGTCTATCATCTATGTAACCAATTTGATTACATAATACACAACTGTCACTCAAATTTACCCGAATCATATTTCTTCATTTTCGTTATACACATGAAAATCAAATACACAACTTTGTTAATCAACAACATTTTCCTCATAATAAAACATTCTGAAGCTAAAAGGATAATAGAATATTATTTGATTAAGAAAAAACATCATTTCTAAGTAAACAAATAGAGTATTAAATTGATATTTTCCATATAATATTAAATTGCTTTTGTTTATAAATATTCAAATGATAGTTGTAATAAAATTTATCATAACAATATAATTGTTATATATCAATTTGTGGAAGAAAAAAACACAGTAAGTAGAAAAAAATATAGAGGATGATGCAAAAAAAGTTTGGTAACATTAATGAGAATCATGCATGTAATGTGGAAAGGTTTAGAAGTCCCACAAGTCTGTACCCTTTCGTCCCTTTTCCTCTAGAACCTATCTTCCCCATTTATTTCTCCAATTCTTTCTCCTTTTAATTTTAATTTTTAAATACTTAAAATCCCCAAGCAATATTATTTCCATCATCACCACCATCACCATCACCTACATGCCCTTATAGTCTGATGGTGAATGCATAGATTTCTATATCTTAATTATTCTTCTCTGATAATATTATGGCGGTTCAAGCTCAGCAATATTCTTCAAATTTCTTCTTCCTCGACAGGTGAAATTCTTCGTATACTCATATATATATTGGCTTGTGTGTATATGTATGTGATGTTTCGATCTCTTATGAAAATTTATTGAGCAGTAACGGACAAGAAGCTAATGATTGGTCGTTGCAGCCTCAGGACACTCATTTCAATTTCAACAAAGCTGGTCTCTTCTTTACTTCGAGATCACTTTTTAAAATCCGCTGCTTTGATTTTGTTATCAATCGTTTTGGTCTTTTTGTAACAGAGGTTGTTCATTCGAGAAAACGATCAAGAGAAGATTCGTCGGTGGCGGCGTCTCCGATGAACCCTCCACCGCAAAAGCTGTCGCAAGTTATCGATTTGAGCGAGTTATTGCAAAATCATAATCGAGAAGCACCTAATCTGGTTTCCACTGGTCTTCGATTATCTCATGAGCAGTCACAGAATCGTGAACAGCTTCTTTATTCTTTTTCTCTACTTCCCGGAGATCTTGCCGGAAAGATAAAGCGGCAAAGATATGACTTGGACAGATTCATTCAAACACAGGTCTCTTATTTTATTTAACTCGATCTAATAAAATATGATTAAAAAAAATATAATCCGTTATGTGTGTTGATAACTTGATATTAATTAATTTTATTTTGCAGGGTGAAGAGCTGCGGCGCACGGTAGCGGAAAACATAGAGAGGCGCCACGTAGAGCTATTGTGCGCCACGGAGGAGTTGATCGGACGGCGGATGAGAGAAAAAGAAGCGGAGCTGGAGAAAGCCACGCGCCGTCACGTTAAGCTAGAGGCGCGTGCAGCTCAGCTCGCGGAAGAGGCGCGAACGTGGCAGTTAAGAGCAGCGACGCGGGAAGCTGAGGTGTCTTCTTTACAGGCTCATCTCCAACAAGCCATAGCGAGCCGAGCTACTGCCGTGAAACAGAGTACGATCGGATCCGGCGACGGCGAAGCCGAGGAAGCTGACGACGCGGAATCGGTGTACGTGGATCCGGAACGAATAGAAATGATCGGACATAGTTGTAGGATTTGCCGGCGGAATTATGCGACTGTGATGGCATTGCCGTGTCGACATCTTGTTCTATGTAAAGGATGCGACGGCGGCGCAGTGCGAGCCTGTCCGGTTTGCTTCGCCGTGAAGAACTCTGGTGTCGAAGTTTTGTTTTCTTGATGAGAATTTATTCAATGGCCCATGGGCCCATCGATATACACCAACAGACAAATAACGTTTTCTAAGGGAATTAGGAAAAAATGAGATTCGCAATATTTTAAATTTGAAAAATATATAGTTGAATGTCAAAAAAAGAAAGAAAGAAGAATATATATACATACATAGGAGATCGCCACTCTATATGTACTGGCATTTTTTCGTTTTTGACATACGTTTGAAAATTCATTTTTTCGTTTTTTCTTTTGAAAATTCTTTTTTTTTCTTTTGTTTGAAAAAGATTAGATGAAATCGTCTTAGCATGACTTTATTTATTTTAGAAAAACTAATACTTGGATTTGGAAATTTTGAACTAATCAAAAATTTATAGAACTTGTAAGGAAAAGGTAAAAAAAAAAAACATAAGATTTCGAATGAATGCAATAAAGTAGACGGACATAAGATTTCGACACATTATTGTCCATTCTAAAATTTGGATTGGTCTATCCCGTTAATAGTTTAGCGCACTCTTTTCACAACATTCATCCAAAAAACTAAGAATTATAAGAAACTCTGTTCTCATATGACTTCACCTTCACGAGTTCGCGTAGTGGCATTACCGATACCAATCTTGAATGATCATGCTGTTTCCAAGTATCCATTTATTAGTATATAGATAATATTAATTATACTAATAAGTAGTTTGGAATCGTCAATACATTCCACTGGTTGAGAAATGTAGTTTTAAAAATGTTACTTTAGTTAGCTTTAAATATTTGGGTTTAAAAGATGAGTTTCGACTATAGATTTAATTGGTTCATTTGCAATCATACGTAAATACTGCATTTGCAATTGCAAGCATTTAATAATAATTATAGAAATCGATACAAATCGTTTCTAACTACTTAGAATCTTTAGATTTCAAAAGTTTATTCCAACTAATGTTTGCAGTTGCGGGCGGGTGCACTTGATTAAAAAATATTTAATATTTAATATATAATATAAATAAAACTGACAAAAATTGGAAAACAATTAAACAAAATTTTATTTTCTTTTATCAAATATTACTATATTAAATTTTAAATGCTTTATATATGTATTAATTAAACTAAAATATATTTATAAGTATAAAAATATTTTTATATATAATGTTTCATACCTCTTAAAATAAATAATTTTAATTAGTTCTTCTAAATTTTATTTAATACTTCATTTTAAAATTTTATTAATAATGCATTTTGGATTCTTATAAAAATTATATATATTATAAATATATTTGATAATATTAAACTCAACCGCTGTCAACCAGTCAAAAATTTTCTGCAAACGCACATATTTTTAATTGTTAAACCAATCGTATAAATCGTTTAATAATGTTTATAATTGCAATCACCCACTTACGCAAACTCGCACATCTATAATCGTAATTGCTGCGTTTAAACGAGTGAGAACAGTCCAATCTTCTTCATAATTATTGTGCTGTACACACTTTTGATTATGGCGTTCATAATTATACAGTTAGCACTTCCATTAGCATTATCATCTTTCTAAAATATATATTACTAGTTTCTTTAAGGAATTGATCCTCCCCTTGAAATCTAAGTTTGGTGAGACAACTTTCCTAATGAGTTTCACCAGTAGACTTGTTCATTCCGCGTGACAATAATGCGATCCACTATCATGTGACTTCTTTGTCGTCCCTCAATAAACGATATCACTTGGATCCATCTACTTAATTATTCATCTACTTTTTCTATTATATGCCTAGACATACCAAAACAACGAGAAAAAAAGATCACTTGTATGTTCACTTTGATTGGTTGATCAGTGTCAGGAACTCATGATTCAGTGTACTTGATGAATACTAGCAATTTTACGCATATTTCTCAAGCATATATTCGCAACTATATAGCTATTAATTATGCCATGTGATGATTATTATTTTTAACTACAAAAACTAAATCCACAAATCCAGACTAATTTTCGGTGCATATGTTAACTGTGTATTCTTATCATTACGAAACATATCGATTTTTTTAATGTGGATTTTGTTCGAAAGGTAACAAAGTTGACATAGACAACTAAGACAAGTGACAAGTTCAGTGGCCAAAATGAATACTATAAAACGACCTAAACTATGATTAGATTGCTTTGGTTTGAATGATAAGCCGTATGTTTTCACGTCCAGGCCCATAAACGAAATATTCATACTCTAAACGTGGAGGGTAAATACGGTGTTGCAGCATGCGTTATATTCAGGATGATAAAACATAGACAATATATTTAATATAAACTAATTTTATAAGAATATGATTCATAAGCGACAAAATAAGTATCCTAGGCTGTCCTCCTGGCTCCTACTGATCCACAGTTAGTAATACATAATAATTAAGAAGTGACTATTAGGTGGGGGATTTACTGAACAAAATATAAAATAATGAGTATTTAGTGGAATTTACTTTATAATAATTAATCTATTTGTTTTGTCAAAGTACGTGGGAGAGAATCTAATACGAGAACCGATGTGTGTGGGCATAGGAGACATATTTTGTTGCCTTGTGGCAGCTTCTAGATCTCTTATTGTAAACAATGAACCTAATGATCTAAGAAATTCCATCAAACTTGTAGAGCAAGCCTGGTCTTGGGTTATTTAATTAGCTAACAATATCAAGTTGCTAAATGTGTAGACTCTTAATAATGATAACTATTTTATATCAATAACTAGTTGCCTGGTGCGCCACAAATGTTGTTCCCATTTGGAACTCATCCCATGTGACAAACTCGACGATTAGTACAGTATTTAATCATAATTATTGTTTAAAGAACGGTCTGCAAATTATCGTTCGGATACATGTAAAAAATAACTCGATTGAACTTGTGATAAATCGGTTTTATTTTATTTTAATATCGTATATTGCTGACTATCGAATTTAACACTAACAAAATAGTAACCGATTATATCATTTGGTTTATAGAAACATTTAGAAATATCTTGACAATAAGTTATTTATTGTTGTAAAAATATTAAGTTGGACTTTGAAAATTTCATAGTTGATTAAGGATTCATAACTATATTAACTATATAGTACTTGTAACGTAACGTATTGTGTATTTGCGTTGATACAAGACTTTTCATAAACTCAATCTGGTATAATATTATTATTAGACAGCCGGCTTATAATTTCGTTGAAACTTCAAAAGTAGACTGAAATGTATCGATTTACATGTATACAAATATAAATATATATAAATATATATATTAATGTTATATAGATATAGTAGATACACATAAATAATCTTCTCACTCCATGTTGCAAGAACTAAAGAAGGTACAGTAAAATTTAGTAGGGGAAACTTGACTGAGCAGATTCGGTAAATGGGCCCCAGAATATTCAATTGTGAATCATACGGTAAAGAAACGATGATTTACAAATAAAAATTTGTGAACCGTCCATCTTTAACGAAGGACGGTATTAGATTGACCTGGTAGTAGTCATTAAGGCGTACGTGTCATTGTATGCCAGGTACTGGGTCACACGTGGCCTTCGCGTGAATCTATAGAGAATAATTATGTATCTGTCTAAATAAACATAGATTTATTCAAATAAATTTGTAACTTAAACAGAAAATCTAAAATATTCTTGAACTCGCTAGAAGTTTGTTTTTTTTCCCCGAAAGGCTCGTCAATAAATATGGATTTATTCACTTTAAAAATGTTTCTTTTACAATTTCTTGTGACCCTGAGTACATACAATGAGAACAACAAATCATTGTAACTATATGAATAAAAACATTCCAAACTATTATTAATGTGCGAAAATATTCTATGACTAATGTTTTTTTAGTTGTAGAAAGAAATATATATTTAAAAAAAAACTCTCATACGTCAACCAAAAAAAAATCAAATAAGGTTCTAACATTGAAAAAAAAACTGAAAATACAAAATAAACACCCAAAAATTTGGTTTGTTTAGATACATAAACAACGATAGGTCATTTGTATTATATTTTCAGTTTTGTTTTCAATTTATTGTTGAACTATATATTCAATTAAAATATTGTAGTGATTGAATGGCTGATATATATACTATTGATCAAAATATGTCAATAATCAAATTATACGAGCTTTTGTCGGAAAAAAACACAAATAATGTTAGCCTTTAGGTTAATTGTGAGATTTCGGAATTGTAGTAGTGTTAAGAAAAAAATAAAAATTTAAAGGGACAGGTGGGGTAGCCTTTGCGAACTTCCGAGCCTTGCGCAAATTTACCTGTTTTAATAATTGCGTACACATCAAGGAGGGTCCTTTGTTAGTTTTTGTTTCCAAGTAAGTCCAACAATAATTAGTGTAATTTTCATTTTATATTTTTTTGTAAACATGTTAAATATTTATTACCGTTTTCTAAAATTGTGACAGCGGTTACAAGAAAACCAAAATCAACACTACGAATACAACAGAAACAAAAAAAAGGGATAAAAACACAGCAAAAAAACACAGACGAGAAGTAAAGTAGAGAAACCGACAGAAGAAACCCCTATTCTGAACCGTGAAACTCGGATGTTCGCGTACTTGCCTTAGCTCCGAAAAACTAGAATCCTCATCGTCCTTACCCTGAGCAATCCCCAACCGTGGTCAGGCCTTAAACCACATAAGAAAGGATGTCGACGAATGACACCAAAAAAGAACCGCTACAGGAATCAAGATCGCATTCGGCGGCACCGAAGCCTCGAAGGGCATTTATTCGACATCGACAACCCTACCACAGCTTCACACGGAGAATTTCCTTGCCGTATTAGAAACCCGCTACTTGGACCACCATAACGAAGCCCGAAGACAAAAGAAGCTAAAGGTGAAGTGATTTGGGCCACATCGAAGATCAAATCCGGCAAGGAAAACCACCACCTAACCAAACGAACCAAATCTCCGACCAAATCACACACACAACCAGCCAAACCACCAGTGACTCTCCACCACTAAGACACTGGTGGAAATGATCCTACCACCACCGAGTACACACCACACCGAACATATGAGACGTCAAACCCGATGATAGCACGACCAAACCAACGGCGCGCCAATAGCCTAGAGAGGAGACTGCCGAGGAAGGAATGCCACCAGATCTGAGCCACGGCGAGAGACATAGACCCCCGGAGTCCATAGCGTTATCCTCACACGCCGGAATCACGAAGAAACACCGCCAGCCGCCGAGGAAAACGGACCAGATTTGCTACCACCTTCAGCAGAACCTTGCCGGAGAGAAGAGGGAAGAAAGAGCACCACCCGTCTTCAGCAACGCGAGAGGAGATTTGGTTCGTTTGGTTAGGTGATGGTTTTCCTTGCCGTATTTGAAATCCGGCGAGAAGCCCAGTCGAGCAGCCACGTCTCCGCCGCCTCGAGAACTCCAACAAACCGGTGCTCCATTCCGAAACGGCAAAAGGAAAGCTAGAACAAAGAGAGGGTGGGTGGCCGAAACCGATGCTGCCGGAACCACCGCACTTCGACCGCCGGACGTCAATAGATCTGCTGTGTCGTAATTTTCATTTTTGTCTAATCAAAATTATTCAAACCAATAGATTTTTGTTTGGTTAAATGTCAAAACACTTGATGGTTTCACATAAATCATAGATACATCTTTTATTTTTACTTTTGTGGAAAAAGGTTCCTATTAAATATAAATGTAAGCTATTGATTAAAAGCAAAATTTTAACCGTTATAAAAAAATAAAAATCATTAAGTGCGGTGTGGTCACGAAGCTTTTTCCCAAAGTCATCGCAAAAACGTCATTCGTTAGGAAAAAACTATTAAAAGGGAGCAAACGACGTCGTATTTGTTCTATTAATAATTAAAGTGTCTTACCAATAAAGAGAAGACACAAGTGGTGTAGTTATAATGTAACGCGCAATCCCACGCGCCTGTGGTCCCAAACGATCCAATGACTTTCTTAACGTCCAAGTGCCGGAGGGACCCATGTTTTACGGAACCGTTTCGAAGATTTCTTGCAGGGTTTTTATTACATTGATGTCCCTAAATCTTTGCTTCAATAACAAATGTTGCCATTTTCCCTGAAATTCAATTGCATTTCCCCTGAAATTCAATTGCATTTCCCCTGAAATTCAATTGCATTTTCGTATCAAAGGTTAATACTTAAATCACTATAATAATATCATCTAGGTTAATGATGATATTAACACTAGTATTACTAAATAGACAACAAATACTAGTACTGTTTTAGTTTCTTTATTTTTCCAATTAAATTTTGTTTTTCAGCATGAAAAATGTTAGCTTATAGCCTTAGATAAACATAATTGATGTGGTCAATGACAAATCAAATTCAATCGAATCTCTCTTAATATGGTGACTTTTTTTTTGGTATTAAAGTCTCAACATGGTGACTTACTTCGAAAAGTACGAAAATAAGTTTTTTTTTTTATAAAAAGCTTAAGTATGAAAATAAGTTCCTTACTAGTTATTGTCTCCTTTTTTGGTCCGGTTAATATTTGTTTTTATTAATTTTGGATAAACAGATTATTTTGAAGTAAAATAAATATTTTTAAGTCTCTTGAAGTTATGTTTCAAATGGTACGGTTTATATGTTCAAAACAAAAGTTTCTACCAGACTTGCGCTATTCCACAGTTGAACTACTCTGCTTATTTCATAAAACTAAAATTTTTTACGAAATGTTGTATATTTTTACTAGATATAATTGTTTTATTTATTTTTAACTCTAATCAATAGAGAAAATAATTCCTCATAATGGTTATGTAGTTTAAAATATTAAAGAAATTCAATAAAGGGAGAAAAAAGCGGTATTGCAAAACAAAGAAGCCAATAGATTCTCCTCTCTCTTGAGTTTATTTTCCTCAAACTTGCTGATTTTTCCTAATTTCGTATCTCGAAACCAGAAACAAACCTGTCCTTCTATTGCTATAAAAATCATCTCCCTTATAATCTCCTCTAGACCAAACCTCTCTCTCTCTCCCCCTCAAGAACCAAAAAAACAAGAAAATGGAGATTCCAACGAGAAAGTCTTATTTCATAGAAGAAGAAGATGATGGATTGGCTTCTCTAGCTGAGATGGCAGCTGGAGTTTCGAGTCCTTGTTACAAGAATCAGTACCATCCTCAAAGTCATTATTACCAATACCATCATCAGTACTTTGTTTCATCCCCCAGATCTGTTGTTGTTTCTGGAAAATTCAATGATTTTAGATTCGACAATAGCTGTTACGGACAGCCACTTCCTCACTTCTTGGACTCTTGTTTCCTTTGTAAGAAGCGACTTGGTGATAACAGAGATATCTTCATGTACAGGTACTTGAATGTTTCTCTTTTATCTTATTTCAGTTTTCGTTCTGATTCATCTAGCTAGGTTAAAAATGATACAAACCCAGATTCTAATTTTCTCTATAACCTAATAAGTTAAGCTTAGATTTTTATTTGCTTGATAAAGTTTTGATCTGTTAGTCAACTATAGAAGAAGCCCTAATTCTGATTTGCCTTGTAAAACAAGGATCGTTTAAAGATCTATAATTGTGTCTGATGTCGTCAAATGTTTAATTTTGTTGAAAACAGAGGAGACACACCGTTCTGTAGCGAAGAGTGTAGAGAAGAGCAGATAGAGAGAGACGAAGCTAAGGAGAAGAAGCAGAGTCTGTCTTCATCTGTGAAAGCTATGAGAAGAAATGAAAAGAGAAGCTCTTCTTCTTCTCCAACTAGATCTCGTGCCTATGCTTTTCACACGGGAACTGTTGCTGCTGCTTAATTTTAAAGTAAATTCCTCTAAAAAAAGAAAAAAAAGAGATACAGAATCCATTAAACGCCAATTGCTGTATAAAAGCTGGTTCATGGTTTTATGCGTTTTTTTCTTTATTTAAAGAAAGATCTTAGTTTGAATTTGAAAACTAAGCAACAAAAAAATGGTAAGCGAAAATAAAAAAAGTGAAGAAACCTCTCCTTTTCAAGGGTTTGTCCCTTCTTTGTTATTTTTCTCCTTTGTTTTTTCGTTTTTGTTAGCTTTTTTCCTGAAAAAAAACATGCAATTTTGGGGGTACTATAAAACTATGGCCAAAACGCCTACGTGAATTTGGTAAATCTTTGTATGGGAAAAAAATGTAATATGAACACATCAGCCTGGCTGTTCTCTTATTTTGGAATGATGGGATTGAAATGAAAATGTATGTATATATATATATATGATAATATATTCACCTATTATTTAATTTTCGTTGGTTAAATGTAAATGTGGTTAAACATTTATGATGCGAAATAAATTTGGTGTAAGTAGTGGCTAATGGGTATCAAATCTTATTGGAGTAGGTCCGAGGTCATGACTCATGCCCCATAAGCATTATATAATGGGAAATTAAAAGACATATTTTTTTCTGCGAGATAATTTCTGCAGTACAACTCATTTTCTTTAATCATTTTAAACAGCACTACAATTTTCTTTTTCCATAAACTTTGTTCCAAAAAAACTAAAATATTTACAGGTGTTTGAACTTTGTATTAGGAATTCAAGATTCATCCTCTCTTCATTTTATAACTCGCAAACGTAGGTTTTGTTAATCACAATTGTTTTTTCTTTTCAAAATCGTAATTTATGGTTAACCATTCTCTAAATGAAGGACCAAAATAATGAGATTCTCTGTTTAATGGGCTTAATATTATTGCTTGGGCTTTTTCACACACTTACATAGATGTATTTAACAACGTTGTTTTGTTACGTATACTAAAAAATTAATCCTCTAGGATCCTCTAAGCCTCTAACACAAACCCCTCTCGTATCTCCAGAATTTGATTCCTCAATGATCTTCTGAAGAATCTCGACGACAAAAGCCATGGTGGGTCTCTCTTTATCGTTCTTTTTCAGACAATGATCAGCCAATTTAGCCACTCTCTTCACCATATCAACTGGATACTTGTTGCATAGCTTCGAGTCAATGATCATTCTGAAGCTTTTGCTATTAAAAGGATACTGTTTGACCCATTCTAGAAGCTTCTTCTCAGCCAAAGGTTTCAATCGTTCGATTATTCGACGTCCAGTAATGATCTCATACAGAACAACTCCAAAGCTATAGACATCGCACTGTGTCTTGAGATGACCGGTTTCTACATACTCGGGAGCTGCATAGCCGTCTGTGCCGACTCTCTTTTAAGAAGAATCAAGAACGAAGGTGAAGAATAAGTTGTTACGTGTGGATGAAGCAACTACTGATATGAGAAATGTTACTTACTGCTGTTGAAACGTGAGTGTTGTCTCCTTCGGGACCTTCTCTAGCGAGACCAAAATCCGATAATTTCGGATTAAAATCCTCGTCTAGAAGCACGTTCGATGATTTGAAGTCTCTGTATATTACCTGCCCATCAAGTTAACATCCTAATATCACATAAAAACAATAAAAAAGGACTGTAGGAAAATGGTTTTGTGATGGGTTGGGGATTTAAATGTAACCTGGATTTCATGCAAATAAGCTAATCCTTGAGCTGCACCAAGCATGATCTCGAGCCTTTGTTTCCACGGTAACGTTAGGTTTCTTCGAGTGAAGAGATGATCCTCTAAGCTGCGATTAGACATCAACTCATAAACCAAAAGCCTCTCCCTGTCCTCTAAGCAATACCCTAAGAGCCTCACTACGTTTGGGTGATTCACTACACCCAACAGCTGAACCTCTGCTAACCATTGCTTGTGACCCTTTCATTACAAAACAGAGGATCAATAAAATAATATTCAAGATCAAACCTTTTTCTACATTGCTAAACAAAACAAACAAATTTGTGAAAACTTGTAGTTTCTTGGTTAAATTTTCTATCTTTTCGCCAATTTCCATCATACAAATTTGAAAATTTCACATAATTGTCACAATATATTGCTTCGTTGTTAAAAAATGGATGAAACTTGTTCTTGGTTAAAGTTGTGTACCTGTAGACTTTGTCGATTGAGTTTCTTGACAGCGACGGTAAGTGGAGAAGAATGAGAATTGTCAATGGTGGCTTTATAAACACTACCAAAACCACCTTCTCCGATCTTAAGCGTTCTGCTAAACCCACACGTGGCATCACTCAGTTCATTATAAGAGAAAACCCTCAGATTTTGATAGTGATTTTGTTCTCTCTCTATGTATAAGTCTCTTATACTCGTTGGAGATGGCAGAGACCTCGGTGTTGGGAGATTGAACGACAACGAAGTTCTTATCGTCGTTAATTCTGGAGCTGACTTTTGTAATAAGTCTCTTCCTCTTATCTTTTTTTTCTTTTTCTCCAGACCTCTTCTGCATTTGGGTTTCTTAGACTTGAACAAGAATAGACAGTTCATGTCTCCTCTGTGTTTTTTTTTCTTTGCTCTTTGGTTAGTTTGAGGATTTGGGTGTAAACCTAAACCTCTTATACAAGAAATTATAGGGTAAATTAAGAAAAAGTCAGATGCTATAAAAAATGAAATAGAGACTTGTTCTTCGTTTTTACAGGAAAAGGAAGATTTGTTATCTTGGCAAGAGAGGAGATTGTATAAAGAAAGATGAGTCAAAATCAGTGAAAGATTTAGATGGGTATGAACACAAAAGAGATGAGAAAAAGATAAGTAAAAGACAGAAACATTTGTATCTATGGAAACACAAGTAAAATATTTTGCTTATAAAGACTTTTGAAAGAGGAAAAGATATTGGCTAACTATTGAAAGAGACGCAGAAAATTAAAAGATAACAACAGTAAAACAGAGGACCAGAGTTATTTCATATTTTTCTTAACTGAGACAAAGACCAAACTTAAAGCATAATTTTCTTCGTCTATGTTTGTTCATTGTTTTTTTTTTTAAAGTATACTACAAGTGAGTCGTTATGCGTTTACATATAGGAAATGGTTCGTGTTTTTTTTTTTTTTTTGTGGAACAAAGGATTTTAGGGAATGGGAAATTCCAATTACGTACAGTTCCAATTCATGAAATCAGAAAATGGTAATAGTTTTAAATCTTTGATAAAAAAATGGTCATAGACTAACAGTCTTAACACTCATGAAACTATATAGAATTGAAGCGTGTGATAATAGTCAAGTCAATACTCTTTATGTATTTATTGGATTGGTCATATTGACAAAGAGTAGTATACTCAATAGTTATTGCAAGTCAACAATTCGGTTGTTATCCCACGATACCATCTTGGAGTTTGGACCTTGTAACTTCGAACATGGTAGATACATATTATAATGTTTGAATTATATTATTTTGTAACTTTGCATGATTATACTTATCTATTAGAAAACTCACCTACCCGTTTCTCTTTTCTTTTCACTATGATTGTTTTTATAAAATATATATAATAACTAGTTGATATGAGAATAAAATGGGAGAAATTCTATAAAGGTTCGACTTAAAAAAGAGAAGAGATGCTTTTGGTCAATTGGGGAAAATAATGAAGCAAAAAAAGGCAAAACCGCGTCTCCTCTCCACTTCCGTTCCTTAATTTTATCAATAAAAGCATTATCGATTTGGGATAAACTAAGATTTATTTCTCATTTCATCGTTTATTTTAGGTTAATTGGCTAAATAATCATTAAAGTAAATAACCAGATGGCAAAACCATATTTATGCATGGCTTGATAAATGTACCTTTCACATTTACGCATAATTATGTTATTTTATCAAATAACTATTTTATTTTGTGCACTCCACTAAATCATGTGAAAGTTATTGACCTAATTGAAAAAGGGGATTATTTAAGTACAACTTTACTTAAACCACGTATTTATATTCATAGAACCGAGTCAAACCTTGGTTTAATTCCAAAACATCTCTGAGAGACTACACACCTGACCTAAGAGAACATATCTTTCTTTTTCAATGGTAAATATTAGATTTTTGACAGGAATGAAAGACTTTTAATTTTCTACTAATATTCATCTTCCAAACCTTTTAGACTTTTCCATTTAGTTGAATTACTCTATTCTTTTTTTTTTAGCTTATGAAACCTTAATGACAGTTTCGTTATCACATACGTAAGCCTGTATGTCGTCATCATCAATATCTAGATTAAGAAAGAGCTGTTTGAAAAAAAGAAAAGACTCCAAAAGAGAAATTAATGGATGTGTTTATTTTATTTTTTGGCTTTTACATTAAACAAACAACTAATGTGTCGATCTTATGCAAAAAGCATTCATATATATGAAAAACAAATCGCTCTCTAGCAAACAAGATGAAAACTAAACTGATGTGTTACTTTCAATATTATATATAAATGTGTTCTTATGCTCTTTGCTCATACGCATTTTCATCAACGGGAACTCCTGGACCATACACTAGCCGGCATCGGTCACTAAATGCCCCCATAAGTTTTGTTGCTACCTCCTTTAAGAACATTGACGCCACCTTCAAAAAAGAAACTCACTTTCAAGCTTTTACATTAATCAAGATTCTACATTTTCTGAGTAACAAAGAAATATCGTTTTCTTGTAGATTTCTTGGATTCTTACAAACAATTTCCATGCAACAATTAGGTTGCTAGAAAACTATAAGTGCAGAGGTTGTGTGAGTAGTTATTACCTGACGATAAAGAGGCGAGTTGAATTTGAAATCCACATGGAAATGAAGGTCGCAGGTTCCTGGAATGGGTCCTGGCTTAAATTGCCAGAGGTTTATCAAATGGTCAAACAGGCCAGTGTCCCTCGCTGTTGTCTGAAAAGGTAAGGACTCAAATTATGTTGTAAAAATCCATCACTCACTCGAATCCAACACACAAACAAAAACACAAGTCCTAACCTTGATCCACTTAGGCCTTTCGAATTCAACATGGGAAGTGTAACTCTCAACAAGAAACTTGAAACCAATCTCCAACTCTGCATCAAATGAGCCATCTGGATATTCTTTAAGAACCTCAGAGCGTTGACACCAAGGAACAAAGCCGTGGTACAAGTCTACAGCTGCAACTACATTAAACAATTGCTCCTGAGAATACCTGTAATCAGAAACAAACGCATGAGCTATTAGAAATGAACAATGTATTGCCGATGAGAGACTCTCAATGTAGCAAAGCAAACAATAAAGGATTCCTCAGATTCATAAGGCCATGTTGCCAAAGAATAACCAGTTTCTGTCTAAACCAACCGATTTTAGGCAATGAAAATTCTTCAGATTATCATCTTTCTGGAAAAATTAGTTTCTAGTAGATAAATTTGAAACAAGACAAACAAAAAGGCAAATCCCATTACAGCACATTTACAAGCCTCTTAGATCATGGAACCATTCTTTAACTGTTTGATAAAGAAAACAGCACAAAACAGTAGATATCAATGGAACCTTTTTTCCTAAAGTTGCGCCATTGAAGATGATTAAGAAAAAGGCGAAGTCAGACGCAAAGAGGAATAAGGAAACTTGGGCAGATCAATACATCGAAACAGAGGATTGAATCAAGTAGAAAAATCCCAGAAATTCGATGAAAGTTTGAAATGTAAATACCCCAAGACACGTCGCTCTTCATAGATCTTAGATAACTCACCACCACCTTCTTCCCCATCTCCGCAACCCAGAAAATGCCGTCTCTGAATTACGCTCCCTGTCCCTAACAAGAATCTACCATCATCATTTGACATCAACCAATTAGAAGAACATCTCTCCACGCCGGAAAGAGAACCAAATCGCCGAAATTGATCAGATACAAAGCTCCTCCGGGGGATCCCAGCACGATTGATCGGATTCCTGGTTGCGTTTCCACATGAGATTAAGGAAAATACGGCTCTGGAGCCAGACATAAACCGCCGCATTATCACAACGCCCAATTTTGGACGAGAACCAAAACAAACTGAGAAATTCTCTCCGCGATATAGGGTTGCGAACAGAAATAGAGGGACGACGAAAGGTCAAAACTTTCGATACAATACAAATTCGATTAGATGCTGTAGATGAAGAAAACAATCACAAGGTCCTCTTCTCCACCAAGTAAGAGAAAGAGAGGACTCTACGTAATCTACAGCGCTATATGCTCGTAGACACACACACCTTTACAATATTAAAAAAGCTTTCTTCTTCACTGTTCACACAGGTAAAAAATGAACCTTTTTTTATTTAAATAATCGATTTTTTGCCTGTGTATCGTGAGCTGAATTTTCCGTAGATTTGAGCTCAATGGGCTTTATGGAGAACCATTGTTGATCGAATGGAGATGACATTAATATACACACAGAAACATGTATAGCTCACCAATCTGAAATTGCTATAAGCAATTTGGGTAAATTGTATTACCTAATTGGGTAATGGAAAAAAATAAACAAAAAAGAACAAGGAGTTAAGTAGTACAACTTTTTTTTTATCTGGGACCAGTCCATGCTGCTAATGTTATCTAAACCTAAGGACACAGACCAGACAGAGAGAGAAAGAGAACTAGTTTCACTTTCGTGATACAGATGACCTTTCTTTTTTCACACACAACTCTTGTTTCTCAAAACACACGATGCACTTGCACATATCTGGTTTGAGGTATAACTTCTTTCTTGTTTCCTTCACGGCTTGTGTAACTTGAACCCAAACACTCTTGGAGTGTAGCTTTGCGATGCCTTTTGTGGTTTCAGATGTCCGTACGTCATCAAGAACAGATGTGGAAACGTTGTCCCAAAGTAAGCTCCATCTATGTCTGTTTTGTGTGTTAAAGAACGACAAACAAACAAACCAAAGATAGCAGCACAATGTAGAAGTATCTAATGAGAATCAAAACAACACTAGTAATCTTTCTTTTTCTTTAAGCATGCAAATATAAGTAAGGACTGAAAATAGAAAAAGGATACTTCCTTGGTATTTTGATCGTGGGTAATAGACGTCTTCACATTTGGGGCAGAATATCTTTACAGTGCTTGCTCGAGGGATATCGGATTGACCAACCGGTAAACAAGGTTGTCCACAACAATAAACTCTTGGGCACCGTCCAAAATCATAGTTTTTGTATTTGTCTAACTGCAAAAGCATTGGGAAGGACACCAAAAATTAGTGTATGATCTATACAATTTGTTAAATATGCAACTTGGGTAAAAACTAAAAAGTTTCTTCACCATAGAAGCTAGCCCTTTGCTTGTCAATATGTAACGAGCATGAATCATTCCATATAGCATCTCCGCAGCTGACTCGATCAACTCATTCTGTTCCTCTGTAAACATCTCACCTGTTAACCCGTCAATCCAAATCAAACATTGAAAACACAAAACCGAAAGGCGAACCAGTTTTCGGCTATAGTGTTATCTCTTACAATGAAAAGACAGAATCACATGCTAATGGGTAAGACTTACCATGAGAAGATTCTACATCCAAAATCAAATCAAGGGCATAGTCGTAGTATGGAACTTGATGGCTCAGTCCACACAAGTTAAAGTCATCCTGAATGTAATCATCATCAACTTCACAGAAGAACTCATTTCCACGTAGGTTGCAGAACCAAGAAATCCATGAGGTGTCCTCTCCCTCAGAACCACTGACCTCTGATTCTTCGCTGTCTGTGTCTGATATATCTACAGCTAATATAACCACAAGAAACGCCCACAAAAACAATTCATCAGTATCATTTTGACAATTACTTTCTATTAAGCAAATAAAAATGAGTTTTGCTCGTTATCAGCAAAATGAACACATAGAAACAAAAGCTGAATTGCATCTAAGATCAAGCTTCAAGCTTTTATGCGTTAGCTAAGAGATTCGTAAATTCTTCAACAATTAGGTCAAGATGAAGGAACAAAGAGGTTCAAAATAAGAAATTTCTAATGTTGAATCACAAATCAAGAGATACACAGGGAAACCCCTAAATACGAACTCAAATTGAATAATCTCCGATTACGATAAACATTAAGAAATAGCGATAGAGCCAAATCGAATCTCACCGTCGGAAATGTTAGTCTTGGAGAGAGAAGCAGAACGTAAATCCCTATCATGCAATTGCTGCTTCCCCATCAAAACGGAGTTCGCTGCTCCTTTCCCCTTTCCATTGACGGGCTGAGACATCGAATGCGAGGCTCGATTATCGTGAATCTCGTTTATTCGTTTCCGATCGACCGCATCAGCCTTCGATCCAACCGTACCCCTCTCCCTATACATGATCTATCTCTCCTAAATTCCGAATCTCAAAAAAAAAAATCATATAATTTGCGGCATCGTCACCGCCGGTGAAGCCGAAAAAAGAGGAATTAGTTGCGGATGATAAGGGTTTTGAAACGTCTCGGGTATATCTCTATCTCACAAATAGTCTCTTGGTGGTACACTACATAAACAGATTTTTTGTTTTTCTTTGTTCTCGCTCGGAGATTTTTTTTTTTGTAGATAAGAAATGAATAAAGAAGAAGGAAGGGCAAAACGGGAAAGAAAGTGATAAAATTAGGTTCTCCGGTGGAACGGTGATTATCACGTGGAACACACACGTGACAATCACGTGGTATGACTATATAAGGCTTGGACCGAAATTACATTTTTCAAGTGGAAGCACATCTTCAAACCAAAAATAACATTTTTGAAGTGGAATTTTTTCAATGTTTTCGGTAATGAGGTTAATAAAATTACAAAAGGAAAGTCCAAAATCAAAACCTTTATTTGTAAAATTTGATTTTGAACCCTAAGTACTAAGACTCCATTAGGGAAGCACAGAGTTTACTGAGGTGGTGGTGATGGAAGCTGTTGAAGAATGTTGATATGATTAGTGATGGCGTCAGGACAAGACTGTGCTTGAAGAAGCTCTAGCCTCATAAAAGGATGTACGAACTGAAGTATGTAATCTTCGTCTGCAAAAAACACATTGTTGGAAATATATAAATTTAAAAGATCTTCCATTATTACATACATACATGTAGACGGAACAAAAAGAAAAATTCTGAGCTTACTTTCTTTAACAGTGCCGTATAACCAGCAAAGAACCTCATCGGCAAAAGCCAAGCACACTCCTCCCTAATTCACAAAACTCATTGTTTAATTTTAACAAGAGTTCGATACTAATTTCATTTATGTTAATGAGAGTTTACTGATAACACTCACCTGCCAAAAGTTTTTCAATCTGGCTCTGTGCGCAATGTCTTTCGTTCTTAGTCTCTCTGTGCGTACTAGTCTCCCTCCATCATCTCTACAACAAGTTATACAGGGAATGGAAATGTTTACTCGAGTCGCGAAATGTTAAGACTTTCCGAGTTTATCATTAGAATGGTCGGCAAAATCATACCTATATCCAACGACAATGTATGGAACCCCTGCTACAAATGATTGAATCTGTAGCATGTTAAACCAGTTTTCTCACAGTTTATGTCTACGATCGAACAAGAATGAAGAAACAAAGAGGATATATGTAACATCTGATATACCATACTTACCCAGAATTTAAGAAGTTTCTCTCTCTCAAATCTGTCTACAGTACGATCATCCAACTGGAGAGCAAATAGTAGGGACATTACAGGCCAGTGTGTATGTGTGTGCAATGAAAAATAGGAGATGAAATAAAAAAGGAGCTTTTAGGAAACTATAGGACGAAGTGGCATACCTCACGAGAGGTTTTCAACTCTATGTAAATCCTTCTTCCTTCATCAGTTTCATCACAGCAATCCATTTCAGCCCCCATTAGAACTCGGTGTGCTCCTAGTTTAGTCTTAACAACAGAACAAAATTCAACATTTGCATCCACATGATGTATTTCTTCCCCATAAGCTCTTCCTGGATCTTCCGTCGCAAGGCTTTCAAAACAATAACCCCAATAACATCTGATGGAAATATAACATCGCGTACATTAGAACTGAAAAAGTGCAATGTTATAAACTCTTCAGACCCATTTTTCCCAAAACATTACGTCCTATTTTTTAACTTTGTCTTCTACATAGACACACTCTAGGACCACTGATATATTAGTAGAATCACTTTTCCCTAATACAATTAAAATGGAGATTACCTGCGGCGATCTAAGTCACTCTGCGGCCTTTCAGGAAGTTTATGCACATCTAGATATATGGTTCCATTTCTCTTATGCACTCCCATTTCCCACGGTTCATGCCGATTGTAAGCAGCGCCCAATATCTCAAAGAATAAAGAAAAGTGCAGAGTGATTCATTTGATATCATAAAGGTCAAATAACTGTTGGGGGATCTCACTTACCTTGTTTAGATTGTTACGAAATGTCTGTCCAAAAAAAGCAAAAGAAAAAAAGACACCATTAAGATATCTTCTTCAAAGTAATGAATCGTGAAATGGACTGATATATGCACGCATTTCATACCACAAAATGAATGTTCTCCAGCAAAATGTTTTTTGCTCTAATACAGCCAAGAAGGTCACCAAAGCCCTTTGAGCCCAGATCTGCCTCGAAAGAACGAATAATCAGCTGAAAACATCAAACTTCTACATTTTACACATGCTAATAGTTCCCACAAAATACACCAGTGCCACTAATTTTCTACCTCTTTTCTCAATAAAGGTATCATAACCTTGATTTAAATCCGCTCCAATCTCTTCAGAAACACGACGTTTGAAAAGCCTCTGGGAAACAAGAAAAAAGTGGATACATATAAGCTGTGGATGTTTGGTATACTTACATATCACTACATATATTTACATACTCCAACAAGTATATAGTTCAATTGGATGACCAAAAAGAAAAAAAAACGAGAGAATCTAAAGGAACAATAATACCAAAAGCTCTCACCAATCCTCGCTCGTCGTAGAATACTTCTCCACCTTCTACACGACTGTAGCTAGCAAGCTCACATGGCTGTTAAATATTAAGCATATTGAAAAGTGTTACCATATCCATAGATATAGACATGGAATACCAACTTTGTATAGGGAATAGCGTATAGCTCTCTCTGTCTTTATTAATTTAGAAGTTAATACACTGTCCCTTGATAACTGGTACCTCCTGAAAGTTGGTATGTTTCCTCGCCAACGTTTCTTTGCTTTTCGAAAGTTTAAGCTCAGAAACAAAACGCTCATCACGCTGATAACTTTGGTATCTGCCGCCAAAACCACCACGACCACCACGTCCAGGGTAAGGCCCAGGCCGAGGAAGAAGCCCAGCTCCTCCTCTCCCATTTGGCCAACGACCTCGTCCCATTCCTCTCCCACCATGGTTATCATTGCTCCATCCCGCAGGCAATACTGTCATATTTCACATCAGCAAAAACTCTGTCTCAGAATTATTTACACGAGATAATAGTGAGACAAAAAGGTTTCACCTTGACATTATAATGATCATGAAAAGTTGCAATAATCACGATCAGTAGAGAACAAATGCTGCAGAAAACGGTCTTATATATAATCTAGAACTCGAACAAAACACACATTTGTTCGAGGAGGAGTCCTATAAGTTTTGAAAAATGCGTATCAAACCAATTTCTCTAGCATAATATGATTTTTAAGGACTTGTTATATATTTGATCTCAATTTTTACAGATTTTGTTTCAAGAAAGTAAGAAATCTCAAAACAAAATGGAACTAACCAGGAATTGAGTAAGTGCTAATAGCAGGTGTCTTAGTGTACTCTTCATTATCAGACCCAAAAAGATCCTTGTCATCATCTTCTTCTTCATCTTCTTCATAACGGTAAATTCCACTTTCTCCATTTTCATTGCTCCTATAGCTCTCTACCCTATCATCTCCACGCTCCTCTTTCCCGCCGCTACTTCCACTTCCGCTATCACTTGCGCTTCCCCATTCCCCACCACCACCATCTCCATCTCCTTCTCCTCCCGCTGCAGAAGAAGAAGAAGATGAAGAAGACGAGGAGGAAGAAGACGACGAAGAAGCATTACCGGAAGAAGACGATTTCGAACGCGAAGATCGAGAGTCGTTGTCGGAATCTTCGCCGAACAAATCATCCATAGGATTTTTCATCGGCGGTGAAGCCATAGCAAAAAGGTTTTTGGTTTAGGTATTCTTCTTCTTTATTTCTCCTTCTGTTGCAGAGAGCTTCCGATCGAATGTTACGGAAATAGCCACCGACCCAGCGAGTTCACTCGGTTAACTAACTCTTATTGTGCTTGGGCTTTCTATATTAAGGTAGAAACAAACCAGGCCCATTTAGCTTTCATGTGTCAAAGGCTCAATTTTAGGAGCGAAATTTCGAACTAACCCCCTGGATTTTTGAATAATATTCCTACAAACCTCCAACTTTGGTTTAAAACTTCAGGGATATTCCCAAATAAGTCTCTGGACTTTAAATAATATTCCTAAAACCTCCAACATTGATTTCTCATTGGCAACTTTGTTGGTCAATTATATGAAACTGGAAATTTGCATGGAAGAAAAGAGATATTAATTAAGCTTTTTAATTTCACTTATACAAAATTGGTTTTAAGTTATAATACAGGGGAAATGTAAATAACTTAAACCATACTACACCAAGAAGTTTCCTTAAAGCTTTGACATGTTCAAGTCTCTGGAAGCCTCTGTTACAGCATCCGATGCTTTCAAGGTTCTGTATAGATTCTTATGAAGCTTAAGATACTCATTCTTGTACATTGTTAGATCGTTATACATATCATTCTCCTTCATATAACTGATAACTTCCATTACTCTTTCAAAAGACCCACCTCTGAGAAAGTTCACCACAAGCTTCTCTAACAGATCTTGTGTTACCTTTAAGTTTCTGCTCCCAATGTTCCTTTCGATATCTCCCCACACGATTGTGATCTCCCGGTACATGCCAAGAGATGAATACATGTCGATCAAGATCCAAAAACTTTGGCGAGTTGGTGATATTTTCATCTTTGGGATTTTCCGGTAGGTTATCAAGGCATCGCCTTGCATTTTAGCTTTGCAGAAGTAGTAGAGAGACGAGTTTAGCTCGTAGAGCATACTTGGAACTTTCATTTGTTCTCCTGCGTTGATTTCCTGAACCAAGAGGTCTCTGAGCTCTGTGTTTTTACTGTCTTTCTCTTCGGTTTCTGGTAAAACCATATTCTCATTTGATGGATCTGTAATTAGACCGGCTTTTGTCATTTGTTTCTGAAGAACTTCGGCATTCCTCAACATCTTGCTCTTGTAATAGCCGGATAAGACCTTTCTGTATGTGGCCATTTCCATGGGATGACCAGCAGAATCTATGTCGTCAAGAATATCATGAGCAGATTCTAACCACCCAATAGCAACACAAGCATCAATGACATCAGCACATAACCTGGATCCACCCAAACAAAACAAAAGCTTAGATAGCTCAGGGAGATTATCATGTCTCTTGTAACCATATACTAGCTTCGCAAGAGTCTTGTTTGTGATACCAAGCCTGGAAAGCTTACAAATATTGCTTCAGTATCCACTCCGAGAGATGAATCTCTCTGCAGAAGCTTGGGTGAAATCTGGATCTTTAACCCAGATCTGATATGGTGTGACCCAACAGGCAAAACCCGAGGCTTTTCGGAATCAAATCCAAGATTCTGAACTGAAAGCAAGTCCTTACTCTTGTATACATCTAAGGCAAGCCGACCCGCAGAACCAATATCATCAAATCTGAACTCCAGGCTTAACAAATTATCGAAAAATGCTGATAGTGACAAAGAAGTTGGGGTGCTACTTGACCAATACACTCCTTGAACTTCTTCAACTCATCCCGCATACCATTCATTTCATAAATGAAAGACATGATCACAATCGAGTACGCATCCGCAATAACATCAACTTTAGCCATTACCTCGATAAGTTCTTGGCCTTTGAGAGATAAACCAAATCTCACACAAGAACCAAGTACAAGATTAAACGAGACCGTATCAGGCTTCACAACATTCCCGGAGCTGCTATTTCTTTTCGACACATTTAATCCCACAAAACGATCACAAACCTGAACCAAATAATTCGAAGCTAAGCAAGTCCCAACCTCTGTTTTCACCAAATGCATCACAACAAGCCTCAACGCATCTGAGGTTACAACACATCCCTTCTCCAGCATTGTACGAAGCATACTACAAGCAGATTCAACCATCTGAGCTCTCGCTAGAGACAATGACAACTTAGTTAGAACTTCACCACTTACCATATCTGGATTTTGCTTCAAAACCAAACGAGTCAGATCACTAGCTTTGCAAAGCCAGCCAGAATCAGAAGAGTAAGACAATACAGTAACAAACCTATTCATGATTACACTATCTGGAAAACCATAAAGCCGTTTGAAATCTTTAAACACGTCCCAAGCATCATCTACTTGGTGATTCTTAAGAGCTGTTTCGAGCTTCTTCTCGAGAATCACTTGAGAAGAAACTTCCCAGCTTAATCTAGCAGGTTCAACACTAGTGCAGACTATGCGATTGCACAAGATCCCTGAAATGAGGGTTTCTACGTTACTGCGATCGAATCGACGCAACGATTCTAAAACTAAGTTCCGTTTCCTAAACATCAGTCTAGATTTCGAGTCCTAATCTAGAATTTAGAAACGAATACACACCATAGATGCGGAGAAGCTGAATCCAAATCGAAATGTAACGATGAAGAGGACATGTTAAGCATTTCAAACTCGGAATCGAGAGAGAAGAGTGGCAAAAACGTAAATTTAATTGGGTTTTGTTTTTGCGGTAAAGGACATTTACAAAATCTTATATTTACAATTACAGTATAAAGATTCGATTGGAACAATCAGACCCCTGATAATGTAACAAATCTTTTAATCTTTACTATGAACAAAAAATCAATAAGAACAACAAACGTATAATGTGATATGTACAAACTCATTAACATTTTCTAACTGTGGTAATAACTTTCTTTTTTTGTTTAGCTAAAACCCAGGATTTTCAAAACTATTCTGAGAAGAAAAAAAAGGAACCCAGAAAATAAGAATTCCAGGTAAGAGAAAATAATAACATGAAAATATAATCTACTGTTTTTACAAACATATGTTGGTTTCACCGATCAGCTAATAATTGTCCTTCCAACTTGTACGATTCGGTTTAAACCAGTTTGTTTCTTCAGGTGGCAATCTCGTCGACTTCTGAATTGAAGACAAAACTCGGAAACGTTGTCGTTATATCCCTGCATAGATTTATGTTGTATGTTAAGAAAAAATTATGATTTTTTCATCTTATCAAATTATTTTTGATTTTTGCTTCCCATAAAAGTCAATTTTAAAAATACCTAAGATATGGGAGGGTCATGATCTTAAGCAATGATGGATTTTTGTTCACGAAATCACTCCATTCTAATTTATCAATCTTCCCATCTTGATTCACATCTGCATCTTCAAATGTCTGTTCATGAATGAGAAGAAATAAATAAATTTAGATCACTACCTCTAAATGTATAAATTCTAGAAATTAGACACCCAAAAAAAGAAGAAGAAAACAAACCTTATCAAGTATTGTCTCTATGGTTTCATCAGCCAATTTCATTTCAGATTCGCAGAGAAGGGCGATCAACATTTGCTTGACCTGTAAAAATATCACATAGCAAAGATCTTTAATGACTAGTATTCAAAGCTTACAAATTTTCAAACCAAAACATCAAGAGGACTCTGCAGAACTGAAATAATTTTGTTTTAGAAGTTTCTTTATAAATTATAACAAGACAGTTAAAACATTGGTCAGTATTAATACGTTGAAACAAAGGTAGGATATTAGAATATTGATTTACTTCAGAAACACTCGTAAATGGAAAAACAAATATGCAGAATGGATATAATTACCTCTTGGCGTTCAATGTAACCAGTGCAGTCCATGTCATAAATCCTAAACGTAACTGAGAAAAATCATAGATCAGAATCAATAAAACTCTTTCACAGAGAAACAACCAAACATATCAACTTAGAGCATCTCCATTTAAAGTTTTTTAGAGAAAAGATTAATAATAAATAATGGACAAATATTATAAATGTTTTTAAAAGAGGAGAAATGAATTCTTAAATCAGAATTTTTAGATTTTTTTTTATAAAAAAACCTCTCTAATATTTATCTATTATTTGTCATTATAAATTTTTAAAAACTCTTCCTCTAGAACCCATAGAACCATTGATGGAAGCGATCTTACAATCTATTTTGTCCTCTAGAGAAGCATTGGGGTGGAAAACATTAAGTGATCTCACAAAGTCCCCAAAGTCGATGACTCCTTTTCGTTTAACATCAAACATATCAAATATCTGCACGGAGGCACAATTATTATGTTTTATGGACATTTAATCCTTTCGATTAACCAATAATTCTTGGTAAAAATGTTAATAAAGGTCTGAGAAACTTGGATTTACCCTGTTAGCAAATATATTCTCCCTCTTACGGTTGTTAAACAACGCAAGTTGAAACTCCTCCTGAATACACGTGAAGCGAGAATTAAATATAAAATAAATAAATAAAAAGTGGGCCATGAACGCCTCAAATTTCAAAATCAATCAATAAAAGCAATTGAATTCAAGTCAAACATTAAGGGCTACGATACATTGAATTGGTGCAATATGGAAGAATAATTATTGCTCAAATAAAGTGGTGAAAGTCAACTAAGTTGAAAAATACTGTAGATGAAAAGCGTAACGAACAAAATACTACGATGGGTCATGAAAGATCCAAATTGGGTCAAAAAAGACAAAATTCTAATTTTCTTGTACCTGGTTTATCAAACCATCATCAACAACTGAACTGCTTATGCTCTTGAACAGCTCAAACAATGCTTCAACCTCACTCACACTAACTGGAAAAGAGAAAAACAAAACAAAAAACAAGGAACACTACGAGATCAAACAAAAAGTACGAGGAACAAACAAAGAGATTACTAACACTTTGATTTTTTATTTTGCATTCATCGATATAAAGCATGAATAGAATATACAGCCTTCTTGACGATTTTTTTGGTTCAAGATAAGCTATGCAATAAACTCAGGCCGGTTGTGAATACTAACGAATAAAGGTTAGGAAATGGTGTTGGTAACAAGAAACATGAGAGAGAATTAATTAACTTTTAAACATTTGTCAGATGGGAAGAAAATGCATGAAAGATCATTATTTGAAAATTTCTGGCAAAAAATTCTCCCAAACAGAAAACTGATAAAATCCAAACCCGGATGTAAACTAGATCATCAGTGAATAGAGAAGAAGGATGAACTAAAATCTAACGGATGATTCTCATATCAGAAAACAAATAAACATACAGCTCTGAGAAAATTAATATCTATAGGAGCTTTAAACTTATAACGCAAGTAACTTACAGGCTGTCTCGGAGGCAAGCTTTACAGGGTCTTCGTGTCCTCGAAATTCCCTTACTCCCTTTGAGTGGAAGCAGCCCATTTACAGATGGAATAATACGATTAAACCTTATTAACCCAAGCCGCAGAAGAAGAAGAAGAAGGCGTATAATCCAACTGCTAATTCAGCGATTTCTGAGATGCTAAAAGCTTGATTACTACTGTTACTGCAAATCATCACAAGCATCTTTTTAGAATCTTCTCATATATTCCATGGAAACAGAGGACGAAATATTTTGAAAGAAATAGACGAACAATGCCATTTAAATAGATGTAGATAATCAAATAAACTTTGTCGAACGTAAAATTGAGAGCTGTCTAGAATCTCAACAACTTAGCTCAAATTTTCTGGGTAAAACATACAAGACAAAAAGTGTAAACCCTAGCGAAGTAGCATAAATATGGGAGAAAATACAAATTTCTTTGAATAAAAATATAGAAATGATGTCAAAACTCAAAAGTATACCAGAAAACATGAAAAAATCAAACAGGGTAATGTAGACATATCGAGAATTCCGCAGCCCAGAAGTCAAACGAAATAAAGAAAATCGACGGAAAATAAAAAAGAAAAAATTATAAATAATCAAGAAGCAACACTCACCACCAAAGAGAACGGCTCGCCGGTGAGATCCAGCAAGGGAGAGAGAGATCTGTGTATGGGATTGGTGAACGGCGATGGCAGATGGATGATCGGACGGTTGAAATCAATTACTATAGAATCTAGGTGCTGTGCTTTTTTATTTTGTTTTGTTATCCTTTGGTAAGAAATGGGAATTATGCAAAGCTATATAAGATGGATATCACACGTGTGAATATCGTAAGCGCGTTTGAGACGAGTCAGTTTTGGAAGTTAATAACTTATGTAATTTCAGTTCTTTTGTCGTCATGTATTTCAGTTAGACCGAACCTGAACACCTACTTCCATAAAGATTTCGGTTACTTTTCTCTTCTGTCTTTTTTTCTTTTCTTACAACTTTAATTTATTACGTAAGCATACACGATAAAGTAGATGTTCAGGAAAAATGTATTACTGGTTTAATGGATAAAAATTTATGGTGTAGAGAAATTATTTTATTCGTTTTTCAAATATCTTTCATATCAGGAAAGAATCAAAGATCCGTCCATTTTAGTAGTCAAAATGGCACCTAGCAAGGAATATTCTGAATATACGGAACTGGGAACCATGTATATATTTTATTTTATAGTTTTTACCACTTGTATATTTTTGAAAATAAAAATCATAACTTTTGGGCGGAAGTGTAAAATTCTGATGTTGAAAACGACTATAATAATTTCGGCAAGTATAAGTTCTTCGACTGATCGTAATGTGCTGTTGTCTCGAGACGTGAGTGTTGGTGGACAACTAGGGGTGGGCAGTCGGGTATCGGGTTCGGGTTCGGGTATTCGAGTATATGAAGTTCATACTCAATGGAATAATTTTTCGGGTTCGGGTAAAAAGTTTCGGGTTCGGATCGGGTTCAGGTACAAGACTTGATATCCGGAAAAAAACCCAAAAATTTCGGGTATTGATTCGGTTCGGGTTCGGGTTTTTTGGGTTTTTGGAGTTTTTTTCGTGTTTTCGGGTCGTTTTCGGGTTTTTTGGGTTTTCGGGTCGGGTACGGGTTGGGTACAAGTCGGGTTTTCATGTTTTTGGGTTTTTTATTGTTTTCGGGTCGGGTTTTCGGGTCGGATTCTGGGGTTTTTCGGGGTTTTTTCAGATTTTTGGGTTTTTTAGATTTTTTGGTTCGCATTCGGCTCGATTTGTGTATATTGTACGTAAAAAATTCCACATTTATAGGATCGAGTCCTCGAGTTAGGGTATTTTGTTATGGGTAATTATGTATTTCAGGTACGCTTTCGGGTTTTCGGGTTCGGGTTCGGATTTTCGGGTTTAGAGATCTCGTACCCAATGAAATAATTTGGTCGGGTACAGAACGGGTTCGGATACGTCTTATCAGTTCAGGTATGCGGGTTCGGGTTTTTTGCCCAGCCCTATGGACAACCATCTTCTTTCATTTTGCTTTTGTTTTGTTTTCTTTTTGGATAAAGAAAAGCTAAGTTTTGACAGCCATTGTTTCTAAAATCACAAAGCTCCAACCACCAGGCCCATCATTGGGTTCTTCTTTTATTATTACTAGTATTCTTTTCATTTTTTCAAAATTATTTGTATGTTTGATAAAATATTTTAATGAAAACCTTTTGATTTCATATTATTTTGATTTGATTTAACTAATATTCAGTTTAAAGTTTGAACACTCCAACACCAAACACAAGTGCATTATCCATACTTTATATACATGGATATATACTCATTCACACACACACTATAATAGTCTAATACTATATAATGTTCACAGGGTGCTATTTCAAAACCTTATTACTGTTGATAACTGAGAAGCCTATTCGCCTAGAAGGCTCCAACTGTAATCATCTGTTGAGGAGATGGTTAGATAACTTTAGCATTTGTTTATTAACTAAACTAGATCTTGAACTCAGTCCTCTATGATATTTCGAATCAATTTAATTATAAAGTATTGCTATAGTTTATTATTTAAATATGTCGTAGACCAGTCGGTGTGAAATCGGCATCGGTCTGCAACGTGGCAGGCAAAGTTTGACATAATTAGGACCTTAATCACGACCTGACCATGTGAATATGTGATTATCATGTTCCAAAAAGAGCAATAAATCGTATACATTAATTTATAGATTATGATGAATATGATTCTCCGACTGTGACTCGAGTGAATCCCACTTTTCAAATGCCTTTTATATAAATAGAAAATTGGATATCTTGTAAAACTAATAGCTTTATTTTTGTTTGTTTACTATTATATATAGAAACAAAAATTTATAATTCGAACATATATAGTTTGCACTTTGCATCTGTTAGAATTGTTAAGGAAAATTTCCCAGGGCTGACTTATGTGTATTATTGATGGTTTTAATTATTAAAATTTGTTATTTAATTATAAGATGAAAATGTAAAAAATAAATAAACGTGATAATTAATCAGAAATATGTGATTGAATTAGTAGAAAGCTATTGCCACACAATATAAGAAAACTAAAAATAATTGAAATTGATACGTAAACTGTATTAAATTTCAAAAAGAGACAAGGATTATCTTAACCGTCTCCATGGTTCAACAACAAATTCTGTCGAAATGTTGATATAATTAACTAGTTTTGTTTTGTTGCCAATGTGATTTGTTCTTTTAGTTTATACTATCGGCCAATTACTCTTGCTAATAACACTTTTGAAATCCAATCCATTACTTTAATGGTGGGTTTGAAATGACTCTTTGACATGGTCACCGGACGTGTCGGGAACGCGTCCAAAGTTTAAAGATCGTTTTTATTTTTAAAGTTTAGCAACTGCCGACCGTTTGCGCAAATCGTTTTTATTTTTTTATTTAAATTGCATTTAACCATACCAGATAAGGAAGATTTTCATTTTGGTTGCAACTGCCTCTGGTGATCTGAACCATCTGCTTTCAATATATGTATGGCCATGAGCCACTCCGTCACATCGTACATGAATTAGTTAGCATAAGAATCAGATTCGTGATTGATACGTTGAAGATTATATCATTTTCTAGACTTCAAAAAATGTAGACTATAACTCTAAAAACATTTAGTGAAATTCATATAAAACCGCAATCTGATATTCGTCCGGATCCGTGGCCCAATGGTAGCGCGTCTGACTCCAGATCAGAAGGTTGCGTGTTCGATTTACGTCGGGTTCAATCCCCCGAACATATCCGGATTTTTTAATTTTAATTTTTAATCCATCTCCGAACCCTGCAGGCTGCAGCCCAATAAGAGTTCCTTCTCCTGAGGCCCAACCATATAGTTTAAGCTAAAAAGTAAAAGAAGTATAGGGATATGTTTGCAAAATATTCTATTTTTACCCCTAATTATACGACTAGGGTTTATCTGTCCTCAGCCATGAAAATTATTTGAAAGTAGGAGCCAAAAGGGTTTAGCAGAGGGATTCTTCGGAACAAGTCTCTGCACCAAATTTCAGTTTCGTTTACAGTTCCTGATCAATCCGGCTCCTTGCAGCCATTTTTGGAAGCTCAAGCTTCAATTAAAATGGATTCATCTGTGATTACTTCACTATCGCTGAGCTTCAAACAAGTTCCACCAGCAGCTGTTCCTGCTTTTCTTGACTGTGTTTTAAGCTCCACAGGTGTATCTCCCTCAACCCTCTTCGAATCACTCATCGAGCAATTCCCTTTTCGTTTCGAGGTATTTATTGATTTCGTGGTTTAGTCATTATTGTTTCAAGAGTTCAGCATTGTTGGGTTTGAAAACGCTTCTTCAATGTTTTTTAATAGGACACGATTAATGGGGACAAGAAATTTGATTCTGATGATTGTAACCACATTGCTTCATTGGTTGCTGGGCTTTGTCATCTACCTAAGAATTTTGGTGAGTTACGAATTTTCAATCTTTAGATTTTTCAGAGATTTCTAGAATTAATTAATTGAGGGTTTTGAGGTTGAAGCAGGCTTTGGTACGGCGGATAATCATAATGCGGTTCAGTTATTTGTCTGGAGAGTGTTTATTCCATTGATGAAGATGGTTCGCGCATATGATTTGGATTTGCTTAATAAGGTAAATTTATTTGCTGCTATAATCCTCAGCGTTCAGATCTCCTTGAGCTTATTGATCATCTTGTTGCTTTTTCTTTTTTTTTGCTTTCTTTGTTTGATTGTACCAGATTGTTGAGTCGTTCTTTGATATAGTGATTGAGACTAGTGTATTGGATATATTGGGAGTGAGCTTGGTGCCTTTTTTACTGAGATCAGTTGGTGTTTCGATGGGAATGCTTCAACATGAAGAATCAGATTTCATCAAATGGGACGAGTTGTTGCTTCCTGATTCTTTTAGTTCATTAAATTTGGATGTTAACTACATTGAAAATTTGTCTGCATCATTTCCAATTCCGTTGTCGTGCCATCTTCTGAATTTGATACTGAATGCTGCTTTTCAAAGTCACCAAGCAGCTACAAAGGTGGAAAATTTTGCAGCTGGTATGCTTTGGGATTTGTGTAATATTACTGAGCGTCTTTTGTCACAAAGTGTAGAACATCGTTCATGTACTGTTAGTTTCCTACTCCCTGCTATTTTCAAGGCATTTTCTTCTCAGTCCTCTCTGAAGATCTCACATCAAGGAAAAATGTACACACTTTCAAGGTGAGGTTAAGAAACAAAAAGTTATCTGCTATAGGTTAATTTTTCTTTTTATCTTTTTAATGATTTTTAAAACTGTAAACTCCAGGAATGGCTTCAAAAAAAGAATTTGGGAATGCTGCAAGAAGCTGTTCTCAGTTGGATCAATAGAGAGAAGAGATGCTTACAGTGTCCTCTCTTTGTGTCTTTCTTCTGGCTCTTGGACGGACGAAACTGAAAGTTTTGTTTTAGAAAGAGATGCTGTCGAATTTGACTTGAGATCCGAACGAGAGTTGTGGGATGAAATCAAGAAAGGCTTGGTATGAAATAAAAAAAAACCCGCTATTCTTACACATTCTCCAGTTTCCACAAAGGGATTATTCATGAGTACAAAACATTTCCTTTCAGGTTGTTGATGAGAGCTTAGTAAGGAAGCAGTCATTGCATATACTGAAATCAGTTTTATCTATAAGTGAAGTGAGTAAGACCGGTTCTGAGAAGAAGCCCGAAGAGAATTCTGTTCGTCGTGCTATGACAAGAAAGGAGACATGGGCAGAAAAGGAAGCCAAGTCGCTTGGTGTGGGAGAATTATATGGCTCTGTTGGCTCTGGGTTGACTAGTCAACAGCAGTGGCAAGCTTTTCTGCTCCTGTATGAGATGCTTGAAGAGTATGGCACTCATCTTGTAGAAGCAGCATGGAGTAACCAGGTCAGCTTTTAATTTTTCTGGTGATTATGAATATCCTGCTCTTGATACTTTTTCTCCTCTTCTCATTGCTTCTTTTTAACTTACCTTTCAGATTGATTTATTATTCAAGTCATCTCTCAGATATGATGGATCCTTGAAGTCCGACTTCAATAACTCTCCTCATGGTGACATGGAAACTCCAGATGAAGAAACTGGAATATTTAATTGGTTAGAGGTTCTTTGGAATCGGGGCTTTCGTCATGATAACCCTCTCGGTACTTTTTGCTTGTTGGAGCATATTGTATAATTAGAATTCAACATTTTTTTTACATTTGTTCATCACATTAAATCAGTATCTGAAGTGGGGCAAATTCCATTTTAGCCAAAGTTCTCTTTTACTCATGGATAGAGCATCAGTTAAATTAAAGTATCCAAGTTGGCAACACATTTGATTGATTTAGACCTCCATTTCATATCAGTTCTGTTGCTAATTCATCTGTTTAAATTGTAGTCAGGTGCACGGTCATGGAGTCTTTTTTGGGGATCGAGTGGAGAAGTTACAAAATATGTACACAATCAATGTCCCAAACTTTCATTCTTGGGCCTTTCATAGAGGGTTTGAATGATCCTATACACCACAAGGATTTTGGTAGGTGCTTCTTGAAGAAATGTATTCCAATGTCTTTAATAAAGTTTATTGGAACTCTTTGCATGCATTGTTTTACTGCCATCTTACTGAAGTTATTAATAGAGTTATTTCTTGATTATTCTGCTCTCTCAGGGCTGAAAGGAATCTATACCTCAAAAACAATTGAAGGTGCAGCTCAATATGTGTGTGCGTACACAAGTTGCCTCAATCCAAGGTAGGGTGTCTCAAGTTACTATTCCATTCTTTTATGTTCATTGCTTTCATGTATATAAGTTATTGGTCATGTGCGGCTGGATATGTTCTCAAGGGTCTGTGAATTATTAAACCTTAAATTTTTATCATTATGCTTACGAACTGTTTACTCATTTCATAGGAATGGGGTTGGATTTTTGATCAACCTGGCATCTCTTGCAAAGAAACAGTCTTTTGGTAGAGCTGGATTTATGGCTCTCGTGCAATGCATTGTTTCTATAGCATATGTGATTGGAGGATATGGGGACAAGGAGATTAGGCATCTCGAAGATGGATTCTCTGGGACTGCTCATGAACCTTCTTGTGAACATTTAAGTCAAGATGATATGACACATATACTGGATGTCTTGAAGTTTGTTGCAGAGAGCAGCAAACAACATTTTAACCACAAATACCGTATTCGAGGTCTCTAATCAGTTAGCTTGTTAGATTTAATCATACATATGTTGAATGATTATTTTGGGGCTTCCCTCATGATATTAATCGCACTAAAACTCTTTTTTTGGATTGTGTTTTTTCCATTTTCTAGTTTATCAAAAAGTGTTAGAAACTGCTGCTTCTGTGGTGAACCCTTGTAATGTTCCTCTTGGAACACTATTGCAGTTTGTTTCAGCTATTCCTCGGGAGTTTACTGACCATGATGGTGAGAGCGGGGGACTTTTTACATATGGAAAATAAATGGAAGGTCAACGTCTAACGTCATATGCTTTCTTCTATATCAGGTTCATTGCGCAAAATCATGCTAGAATGGCTCCAGGGGTGCAACAGAAAGATTTCCAACAGTTTCTGTACTGATGGCACTCTTCTGGCAAGCCTTTACGAGTATCTGAAGGGATTTATTAGTGATCATGTTGAGAGTTTTGATGATGAAGACTTGGAGGCATGGGAATCCCAAACAAAACGATGGGCAAGAGTATTTTTCATCGTGATTAATAAGGAAGAACATCTCTCCGATATCATATTGGTTTGTGTTCCTTGACTTTGATTTTGAATTTTGAACTGTCAACGAAAAATTTCTGGCAGTTATTTTCCACATTGGATACTTTTCTGTGTAAGATGTTGCAAATTTGACAATCACGTGTAACTCTGCAGTTTGTGCAAAATACCGGCCTCAGTTTTTTCCAAGAGAAGAATCATTTAGAACGGGCACCTGCGAAGTTTTTAATCTTTATTCTGAGTATGATTTTAGAACTCCAGAACATGCAAGATGGAATTTCGGTGAAAAGCAAGTCGTGCATTGGCTCTGTTGAGAAAACTAGGAAGCGGTTCGTTGGCAATGCTTCGGTTTTTAAGAAAAAGTTTGCTGATGTTCTCTTATCGATACTGGTAAACAGAAAACAGTGTGCCAACACTTCAGATTTTCTTTAACACAATGATATAATTGTCTTCTCATTAACTTGGTTTACTATCATTGTTCTTTCCTGGCCTGACAATACAGAAGGAGCTGATTTCATTTGCTGATTCATCTTGTTCAGTATTCTGGTCTCACACCACTGTGGAGAATGGGGCTCTGCCTGGTTCTGTCATGGGAAAACTAGGGGGTCCAAGTCAACGTCGGCTATCTGTTCCTACTACAACAGCTGTACTAGAAGCTGTATGATTCATTTCTTCTTCTCCTTTTTTTTCGCAGGAAAATTACATACAAATTTCCATAAGCTCAGTTCCTTGTAGTAACATTACTTCAACATTGAACAAGTTTCATGCCAGTTCTTTATTATGAGCAGGTAACGTCGGTGAAAACTATTGGGTTGATCTCTTCATATTGTGCTCAAGTCACTAGTGGTGTTGGTGAACTCAAATTAGCATTGACTTTCTTTTGGAAGTTCACCCAGCATACCATATCATCTCAAATTTGCAATTCTGAGGTAATTCCCTGCTTCTGAATTTCCAAGTTTGATAAGATGCATATAATGTGTTAGGCTCTTGAATTTCTTGTATCTTCTATGAAATCACACTGCACTAATTCACTATGATTGTTTCTGACCAGGCTGCAGCTGAGGTCTATCTTGCAGCATTTGAGGCGCTAGCTGCAGTACTGAATGCATTTGTGTCCTTGTGCTCAGCTGGCGCTTTCAACCTTTTAGAAAACGATAATACATTATTAACCATGGTAGATGGTGAATTTTGGTTACAAGTTTCGGTTCCGGCTTTCCTCCATAACATAAACCATCTTCTCACAGCAGGACTTCTGGTAAGAAGTAGAAGGGCAGTTCTGCTAAGCTGGAAGGTAATGCATATTTTTATTTATGGACATATTACGAGATCTTCTTATCAGTGGCCTTTTGCTTTTGGATGGCCAAAGGGAAATTCTGAGTCTCTGACCCTTGTATACTTGATTCAGTGGCTTTGTGTGGAGTCTCTATTATCAGTCATGCATATTCTTGATGCCAGACGTATTCCAGGGGATAGAAAGTCGTTCTTCTCAGACGATACAGTTAATAGCATTTTTCAGGATATTTTAGAGAGGTGGGATAAAAAATTTGATTCAATTTGATTCTTTAAGCAGTGGTTACCTTAAGAAAAAAAATTAAATTACTTCCTTTCTTTCAGTTGCTATGGCATTTTTCCATTCTTTTGAGCAGATACAAATATGAAAGACACATATAAGTCAACTCTAGTAGATTTCTATTTCAACCTAATAGTATCTCGTATGAAAGGGCTATAATTTCTTTCAGATGCTTGTCTTAGGATGTAAACATGCGTTTGTTTTTTTGTATGATCTCTAAGTTTCCCTTTACTATTTGGCAGTCTTGAAAATGCTGGGGAGGGTTCTGCTCTGCCTATGTTGAAATCTGTCAGACTTGCTTTGGGGATACTTGCGTCTGGGAAATCATCTTGGGATGGTTTCTCAGGTGTTGATACTCAGGTTTTGTAATGATTTTTGCTCTAGATTGGATGGAGTTCTGTCTTTATCCTTTATGAATGATTAATATATGTCTCATTTCTTGTGATGCCTTGGAAACAGACGATGTGGCAGTTGGTCAAATCATGTTGGATATTGCATATCAGCTGCAAGAAAAGAAGGGTTGCACCTATTGCTGCGCTTTTGTCTTCTGTGTTGCATTCTTCTTTGTTTAGTAATAAAGATATGCACATAGCTGAAGATGGACATGGTCCGCTGAAGTGGGTATGTATTTATCCTTCTTAATTTAATTCACTTAGGGAACAGAAGATAAACAATGTATTTATATGAAATGTCTTGTTTCACAGTTTGTTGAAAAAGTACTTGAGGAAGGTCAAAAAAGTCCACGCACAATTCGCCTTGCGGCCTTGCACCTAACAGGACTCTGGCTCATGTACCCAAGGACGATAAAGTACTACATTAAAGAATTGAGGCTTCTGACTCTCTATGGTTCTGGTCTGTAATGGCTTTATTTCTCTTAAGCTGTTATTGCAATGACTTTGTGATATTAAAATGCTTACCGTTTTATTATTATTCTAGTTGCATTTGATGAAGATTTTGAAGCTGAATTATCTGACAATAATGATGCAAGAACTGAAGTATCATTATTGGCCAAAAACCCAGACCCTGAACTGACTGAAGTAAGATTCAGTTTTTACAGATGATGGATTGATAAATTTACTGAATTATTTGACTCAGTAAAGTGACACGTTCTGTAATTTTTCCTCAGGTTTTTATCAACACGGAGTTGTATGCACGTGTCTCTGTAGCTGGTCTGTTTCAGAAGCTGGCTAATTTGGCCTATATGATCGAACCAGCAAGTCAAAATCAAGATGATTGTCAGTATGCTTTTGTGGCTGGAAAATCGTTTCTATTGGAGCTTCTTGATGCAGCGGTACTTATTTTTTGTTAGTTTTCACAAAATATTGGTAAAACAATTAGCATGTGCGACAACCTGCTGAAAATCTAATTATAATGATATGCTGTTCAGATTTTCTAAATGGATCAATTTTTTTGGCACAGGTTAATGATAAAGACTTGGCAAAGGAGCTTTACAAGAAGTATAGTGCTGTAAGTGGTGCAATTCTTTCCTTTTGTGCTCCTTCATTAAGTTTTGGATGGACATTTGGTGAAAGATAAATCTCTACAAGTGACAAACCACTTTGACTATAATTTCTGGTTTCTTTGTAACAGATACATAGACGGAAAATACGCGCTTGGCAGATGATATGCATTATGTCGCGGTTTGTCAGCAATGAAATTGTTGGCCTAGTTATGGACAGTTTGCACATATGCTTACATGTAAGTTTACAAGAACAGACTGAAGTTACATAGCCTGCATATTTCATGCATGAGAAATCATTCTGACAGAAACTAATATAGGAAAAGATTGCTTGCGTTGATGACTAGACAAGTGTCGCTGACTTGGATAAAAGTTTATGTTTGTCAAGTTAAATCGAAGCTGATTGTTTGTGTTTTGTTTGCTTGCAGAGGAATAACCTGCCTGCTGTTCGACAATACCTGGAAACATTTGCCATCAACGTTTACCTTAAATTTCCAGCATTGGTATCTAACTTCTCTATGTGTTTCCAAAAGCAAATTTCTCATAAAATCATAAACAGTTTCCTGTCCTAAAGGCTGCGTCATTATAAATTTTCTGTTTTTCTCCAAAGTAACTGCTAATTGGTTGTTGTATCACAGGTTAAAGAGCAGTTAGTTCCTATACTTAAAAATTATGACACTAAAGCTCAGGTAATTCCACAAGATACAACTTAAAACGTTCAACTAAAATGAAAGTATTTTGTAAAGAGTTTTCTGTTCAATATATTGATAAATGTTCTCTTGTAATCTGCAGCAAGCTCTCTCGTCCTATGTCTTTGTAGCAGCCAATGTCATCCTCCATGCTGAAAAGATAGCTCAACATACACATCTGAGAGAACTTCTTCCACCAATAATACCGTTATTAACTTCTCATCATCATAGCTTACGTGGTTTCACTCAGGTTGGTCTTATATAGATGCCATCTCTATCTTCTTTTTGGTAGATTTTAGCCTTAAATTGAGTATCAGTCTTATTCCATTCCTTTGGGGTTTGGCAGTTATTAGTGCATCGAGTACTCTTTAGACTGTTTCCCCCTGTGGAGTCCACATCGTCTCATACAATATCCTTGGAGAAACTTTCTTTTGAGAATTTGAAGTCTTACCTGGACAAGAATCCTGATTGTTCGAGGTTTGTGGTTCTACTCAGTGTGATCATACTTTTTCATGTTAGTCATAGATTTGTGGATAAAGCCATCTAGAAGGTTTTGGTTTATTACAGAAATTCAGTTGTGAATTTTCTCTCCTGGTCTAGGTTGCGATCATCAATGGAAGGATTTCTTGATGCCTATGATCCCAGCACATCTGCTACTCCGGCTGGTGTTTTCGTCAATCGTGTTGAGGTAACAATGCAATCTTCAAGTGGTTCTTGTACCAATGGCCTAATTGAAATATTTAGATATTTCTGAAATTTATCATCATTCCAAGTAACCACTTTATCGTGGTTCCTACTGATCCTTCGAGATTTGATTGTTTTAATTTCACAAAGCTGCTTTCAGATTCCAATGTCATTTCACGTTAAGATAATTTTGTGGTGGTTGTGCAGGAAAGTGAGTTTGAATGTGTTCCAACATGCCTCATGGATAATGTGCTCTCTTTTCTGAATGTAAGCAAATAAAAATATTTAAGAATGTTTTTCTTTTTTTCTGTTTACGTCTCTGTGCCTTATCTTCAAGTCTTGCAGGATGTTAGGGAAGATCTCCGTGCTTCCATGGCAAAGGATGTAGTTACCATTAGGAATGAAGGCTTCAAGATTGATGAAGAGCCCAAGCATCGTTTGATCATGTCCACTACAGACAAAGAAAGGCTTTCTGAGCCATCTTCGTTGGACTTCCAGAGGAAGATCACTCTGTGCAAACATGAGAAGCAAGATGCTAGTTCAACTTCCGTGCTCCAAAATGGGGAAACTTACAAGCGGCTCTTTGGTATGCATGCAAATATTATATAGCTCTCTCTTTCAATATTATTATTTTGTAAACATGATTATGTACCAACAAGGGTAACTTTCAGAAATGGAAAAAGAAGACGAGCTCGTGAGTCAGCTCTTACGATCTAGAAGCATGGAGGTCGAAAGGTTGAAATCTGGTCGACAACGTTTGATCCTCGTGGCTTCATTGGTTGATCGTATTCCTAATCTTGCTGGATTAGCGCGGACATGTGAGGTATATCTATTATTTTCTTTGCCATTTCTGCAATTTAAGGAAAAAAGAAGTTAGGAGTCTTTGTGTATCTAATTCAGCTTTAACATCCCCCTCTCTGCATCTTTTGCAGGTGTTTAAAGCATCAAGTCTTGCTGTTGCTGATGCAAACATAATACACGACAAACAATTCCAACTAATCAGGTATATGGTTATACATACATTCTAGTCATCTTTGTATCATCAAAGGACAGTGCAAGAGTTTTCAAGAGTTTTTCTCCTTTTTCTTTTCTGTAGTGTGACTGCTGAGAAGTGGGTACCAATCATGGAAGTCCCGGTGAACAGTTTGAAACTGTTTTTGGAGAAAAAGAAACGAGAAGGCTTCTCAATCTTGGGACTGGAACAGACAGCGAATAGCGTTTCACTTGACAAATACCAATTCCCAAAAAAGACGGTAAGCTGATGTGCAAAAACAAGAATAGAGGCTTTTGTTTGCTCTCACTTGTGGCTGTCCCATAGAAACTAAACGGATCTCTCTTGTTCCAAAGGTTTTGGTGCTTGGTCGTGAAAAGGAAGGCATACCTGTGGATATAATCCATGTACTGGACGCTTGTGTCGAAATCCCACAACTTGGAGTTGTTAGGTCTCTCAACGTTCATGTCAGCGGTGCCATTGCTCTCTGGGAATACACTCGGCAGCAACGGATTCAATAGTCCTCCAATATATCTGTTAGTGAGTGATTCAAGAAATGTTTCATATAGTTTTGAATCAGTTCTACCTAAGAAAACATGTTCAAATATCTTCATATTATAGCATCTACTTAAGCTTTTTGTTTGATTAATTACAGCATCAAAAAGGAAGAAATTTATACACAACACCAACCCACGGTTTCCAATTCAAAGTATCATTCCTTTCTTCCTAAACCTCTACAACACTAAGCTTTGGTAGATACTTATAGAGTGTTGTAAATAATTTGACGTATCTTAACAAAATCAAACCACTGTTGAAAACCCACATCGATTTTAAATTAATTAGGAATCTTGACATAAACATACCCTATACTCGGCAGCAACACATTCAATAGTTTATCTGTCTGTGAGTGATTCAAGAGACGTTCTAGAGCTTTGAAACAGGGGATGTCTGACAAAACATGTTCAAATCTCATTAATATTACATCTGGTAAAAGCATCTCAGCTCCTTAAGCTTTTTGTTTGACTAATTACAACAAAAAAATAACAAAGAAAACGGAAGATCTTTGTGTTTCACCTGTTAGAACCCAATGACTCATCATCATTTTTCTAAGCAGCTTGCCATTGCTTGTCATACAATGTAGTCTCATCAAAGAGCTTCTTGAGTTTGTCCACATCCTCATTCTTACGAATGAACAGAACTCCAGCCACAGCCACAAACAAGAGTGTTTTGCATAAGAAATTTCCCGTTTGGTCAACAAGTCCTACTCCAGTAAGACTATCAACAAAGTAAGCCATAAAGAATCCTATCATCAACAAAGTTCCATCTTTACCTTGGAGGTCTGCTTTCTTCTTTTTAGTGCAGTTGAAGAACTCTGCAGATAAGGAAGAGAAGAAGAAGAAAAGAAGAAACTAAAAGCCCCAAAAAGTGTTTAAACAAACCATCTTCTCTTTGATTCCGGATTTGCTAGTGGCTCTGCTATGACTAATACTACAAACTTGAATTTGTAAATGACTTGTGTAGTTGTCTGTCTCCTCTGCACTTCTGGATTTGGGTTCCCTCGTGTGTAATATGAAAATTTTAAGAGAATATTTGTACCCCTAATCTTGATCACTAGCATTTCCTTATCTTCTCTTTGGACCACCACCAATTAAGCTACTCTTGGAGGAGGAGAGAGTTTAAGTTTCTGCTAATTTTACCATGAAATAAGTTGATTTTATATGACAATAAACTCATCTTGATCATGTCCAGATTTTGATGGGTTAAAATGGGTAAAACAATTTGATCTACATTTTCGATAATTTGAGTAACTTGTTACATTCTACCTATTTGACTCGGTAGATTAGATATTGGAGGAAATGCTAGAATGTAACCATTTTTACGTTGTCTTATCTTAAAATTTTGAAGATGGAATTTAATTACTAAATGATATGAGGTTAATATTTGACAATGTTGCCATAGTAGTTGTGTTGTTATAGAAAATGAAATGTGTTTTGTGAATCGTATGTAATTTATAAGCACGACTGGGGCATGACCTTCTTTTGTCTTTTGCCTCTCATCACACTCCAAATCTCATCGCCTTTTCTCAGCCGTCCGATCTTCCTCCATCACTTTGCCTACACCATTTCATTATTACATTACCATCGTTTTTTAATTGGATCAGAGATGTGATTGGCATCTGAATTTCTGGTTACACTATTTTAAAATTGGTAAGACTACTCTCCAATTCGCTCTCTGACACATTTATTCTTCAATTTACATAACTAATGTTTGAGTTCTGTTAATACATCCTTCTAATTATTAATTTGCACTGCAGAATACAACACGACTCTTTAGATTCTATATTCGTTTTCTTAATATCTATTAATCATACATTTGGTAAACTCTCATTTCGCCATTTTATCATTATAGTCCATAACGATAGCAAATCGAAAAAGAAATGCGAATATTATAAAGAATACACGTATAATGTCTGGTGTTCGTCGCGCATTAGTTCCTTAATCACATTCACAATCACCAAAGATAACGAAAAAAGTGGGACCCTTATTTGAATTTCTTTTACTAAATCAAACGGTGTAGAGAGGAGTTGTGTCCATGATCGTCATGGTGGACGGTGACTTTACATACCATTCCTTTCTTTTTAACTTTGTTTTTTCTTCTTTTATTATGAACAAAATTATATCGATAATTTTAGTCTTCTATTGCCAAAATAATTAAAAAAGATCCCACTTAGCCAAACATATTTATTTTACCAGCATCATATCCTCATACATGTATAAGAATAAGAAAAAAAAAAATAACCTCTTAATCTACTCGTTGACAAAACAAAATATTAACTATAGTCTTTTCTAGCTCAAAAAAAAAATAAAATAAAATAGAACCAATTATTAAGTTAGTCAATAAATGCAAATCTCAAAGGCATCAATTAATCTACCTCTCTTAAGTCGTTGTTTTCTTCCCTGAATTAAGTAACGAGCTTGTAACTTCTTATTTAAAAAAAACATATATAATAAGAGCCTATAAATTTACATTTTACCAATTTGAGTTTCTAATCTCTATGGTATAATACTATATAGTATATAGCCCCGTAGTTGAATAATTTCAGTAGTGTCGACACACCTTTTTTTTTTTTTACATACACTTATACATGACCATTTAGCAGCTGTTTTTGAATGGGAATAAACAAAAAAAAAGAGAAGTTCAAATACTTATTTACATACATATACATGATTAATATTATTTAAAAAGAGAGCATGTATCTTAGATAATAGTTTTTATGGAATTAAATTTTATAGATGAAATAGCTTACCATTGTTTTCTTCTTCCTCATTTTTCATATGGATAGGATAGTCATTAATATTTAATTGTCATTATTATATTTAATATATTCATTGGAAATATCAATAGAAAAACAAACACGAAAGAAAAGTCTAGTCAACACCAAGGTGGAGCCATAAGGTATAAGCAATAATATTCCTCACAACTCCCTTTGATTATTTACTAACCATTAATTCTTTTTTTTTTTGTCAACTAATTTACTAACCATTAATTAATTAATACATCCATAATACTAAAACTTTTTTTATTATATCTGATAGATCCCTTTTTTTGTTAAAGTCTTTTTTTCTGGCGGAAGAATTAAAAATAAAAATATGAAAGGAAGCTGAAACAATTGTCATTTACTTCATCGTTAACATAATAATAATAATGCAAAGCAAAGAAATAAAATAAAAAAGAGGCCATTTTATATACACAAAGAGTTTCTCGCTCTAAAACCCTTAGTTTCTCTCTCTTCTTCTCCCTTTTCACGGCCATTTATCAGATTCCTCTCTCAATTAGTCTATTGGATTGTATTTAGATTGATAGCGCAAGGAACCCGAAAAGGATAAACAAAAGTGAAATCTTGAAATTGTTCTCTTCCTTGGTTTGATTTTTTTTTCAATTTTCAGAAACTGTTTTGGAGTTTTTGAGATTTTGTTTTTCTTGAATTTTCTCATAGGAAAATTTCTGGGTTTTTTCTTGGCTTAAATTTGCAGAAGAAATAAATGTCTTTTTTGGGTTTTTTTTCCTTAGCAGAGAGAAGCTTCTTAATAGTTTTTAATATACCGGTTTGTATATTCCATTTATAGCTCAATATTTTTTAACACAGTTTATAAACTTAAATTTCTTTCCAAAAAAAATCTCTTCTTTAGTCTATAAAAATTGCAACCACCTCTGAATTTATATTTTCATTTCATTTTTGAAAAAAAACAAAAAAAAAGAGAGATTATGGGGAAGCAGGGGCCTTGCTATCACTGTGGAGTTACAAGTGAGCGTCTCCAATTTCAGTTTCATGATGATAAAATTTTGTATATTCAACTTTTTCATTATTTTCTGGGAAAATTATTTGATTACATGTTTTCTTTTTAATAATGATTGAAGAGATACAGCAAAGACTTTCTGGACTCAAGAATATTAATGAACATTTGTTATTATATGTTTTGTTTTGGTTCAATGATCTTAAGAGCTACTCTTTGTCTCTGTTTGTGAGTCCTTTTGAGTTGCTATTATCACTCTGATTGGATTTTGGCAACAAATTCATGATTTTGGGATCTGAATTTGTGTTTGTAATTCATGCTTAAAGACTTCAGGATGTTTGGTATTATTAGAGATCATTATTGTTCTTCCTTGATATGATGCGTTTTAAATATAAAAAAATGTGTGATTGATTTGGACTCTGAATTTGCTGTATAAGTCAAAATTCAAATGTTGTCTGATGAAGTACTCTTATGTTAAGTCTTTAACTTCGAAGCTTCAATGGAAAATTTGTGACATTTTGTTTTTCCATTGAAACAGACACACCTCTGTGGCGTAATGGGCCACCAGAGAAGCCGGTATTGTGCAATGCGTGTGGATCGCGTTGGAGAACAAAGGGAACACTTGTAAACTATACACCGCTTCATGCTCGTGCTGATGGTGATGAGAATGAGGATCATCACAGGTTTCAAAGAATGAAGAGCATTTCTTTGAACAATAAAAACAAAGAGACAAAGATGCTCAAGAGGAAAGCAATTCAAGAAAACTTCATCATTAAAAGACCTGTCTTGGAATTCAATAATGGTTTTATGAAGGCTGTGGTAGAGGAGGATGCTAGTAATAGATCGAGTTCTGGTTCAGCTGTATCCAACTCTGAGAGCTGTGCTCAGTTTAGCAGTGCAGATGGGAGTGAGTTAACAGGTTTGGCTACTTCGTTATTTTTCGGTTTGATCAGCAATATGGGATTTAAAATAAAAAAACAGCTCCTTAGTGTCCATGTCAACTTTGTACTTTCAGGTCCATCTCAATCTAATGCGTGGGACATAACTGTTCCTTCCAAGAGGAGGACGTGTGTGGGCCGTCCAAAGTCCTCTTCTGTTGAAAAGCTCACAAAGGACCTTTACAGTATTTTACAAGAGCAGCAATCGTCGTGTCTCTCAGTTTCATCAGAGGAAGATCTTCTTTTTGAAAATGAAATGTCAATGGTCTCTGTTGAGATTGGACATGGGAGTGTTCTTATGAGGGATCCCCACTCGTTTGCTCGGGAAGAGGAGTCTGAAGCCAGCTCGCTTTCTTCGATCGAGAACAAGTCCTCCATCAGTGAGGCATACTCTCATTCCATGAAGCGTGTTGAGATCGGAGCAGAGAGAGGTTCATACTCTGGTGGACAAGCTATAATAAAGCAAGAACAATTCAGGAGGTAAAATATTCTTGATTTATCTTCAAGATATTCGATACATTAGCTCACAATTTAGTCAAGAAAAATGAAAAATGGATTGTTTTTGTATTGTTGCAGAACCAAGTCTCAAACTGAAAGAGTGCATATCCTGGGGCATAGTTCACCACTCTGTAGCATAGATTTGAAGGTAAGTTTCAAGCAACTCTCACCAAGTCTGTTGAATAAGTTGAATATCTGCAAATGGAAGTCTAATTAATTAAATCACTCTTTGATAATTGCCTTAAAGAATAAATACTTTATTGCAGGATGTTTTCAACTTTGATGAGTTCATAGAACAATTCACAGAGGAAGAACAGAAGAAACTGATGAAATTGCTTCCTCAGATTGACTCTGATAACCTTCCTGATAGGTTCGAACTGCTTTGCAATTTGAAAAACAACGAAACTAGACCGACCAAAATTTCCAATTCGTCATGTTTTGCTTTTGCAGCCTCAGAATGATGTTTGAAAGTGCTCAGTTCAAGGACAACTTCTCTTTGTTTCAGCAGCTAACTGCAGATGGTGTTTTTGATATGTCTTCTTCCTCTGGGGCAAAACTAGAAGACATCAGGACTTTAAAGAAGCTTGCTTTGTCTGATTTAAATAAATCTCGTTTGGTTGAAAGCTATCACCTCCTGAAGGTTCGGCTTACTCTTATTGAAACACTGAGATAACAATAACATTTTGGCCAGAGGTTCATGGATATGTGGCTGCAGGAACGTGAAAAGGGGACCGGAGATTCTGTTACTACAACTTCAAGAAGCTCAAACCCAAATGTATCTAAAAATATTGTAACCACTAAGAGGCGCTGTGAAGACCAAACCCAATTAAAGTCAGGTCAGTCTTAAGGACATTTTCATCAGTCTTGTTGATCCTGCAATCAATCTTTGTGGTTTGTTTATTTTCTTGTATTGGTCACAGAGTCAAGGGGGCTTATGAGGAGCCCCAAAAGGGTGATGAAGATGAAAGCAAATCATGAAAGCAAAGTTATGACAGAGAACAATGTCTCATGCTTCAGCCCAAGAAGCTTGGCTTCTGTGTTTGCACAAGAAGGTGGCTCGGCACTGTGTGGCTATGAAGGTAATTGCAGTTCTGATCAAGATCTCCTTCTTCTGGACTTGCCATCAAACGGGTCCTTTCCTCAAGCAGAGCTCCTTCACCAACTCTGAGAGGCCAAAGCTTCAAACCTCAGTGTGCTTCTCAGAGGTAAAGGAAGGATTTGAAGCTCTCCATCTCTCTTGATTGATTTGAGATTGATGAGAGAGACTCTTAGGCTTTCTGAGAAAATGACCAAATGAGATTTCTGCTTTAGAAATTGGAATTTGCAGACATAAAAGAAGGATTTTTATTCAAGTCTTGGGTCTTATATATGCATATATACCATTCACAACAATACATAATGCCTCTTCTCTTACCTCTATTTCAGTGACCCTTTTAAACTTGACAGCTCCATTTTTTTTCCTTTTCTTGGAACTTTTGTTTCTGCTTTTTAACTTTCTTGTATAGGATGAAAAGATACTGTAATATCATGTAAACCTCCCCAAATGCAGAAAATGGAGTAAATGAGTACTGTATTAGATTTTTGGGATTAATGCAAAAATACCTAGAGTTGTCCAAACTACAAAATAATTACCTCTTTTTATTTTATTTTTCTTGTGTGAAATGAATTCTTCTTGATCATGATGCATGTTTTCTTTACCAAAATAATAGCCACTTATCTTATTGTAACTACTAATATAGTTGCACAAAAAAAAAAGAGAACTACTAATATCAAAAGGTTAAAAAGATATTCAATTATTGGATTTTTCATTATTTAACTTAAGAATTTTTTTACTTATTTTTCTACAACACACTTATAATTTCAACACCTACAAAAATCTACCTCAACATAAATGTTATGTTTTATATATTCACAAACATGTATAGATTGATTACTAATAATTTGTTACGAATGTAAATTAACTGGAAACAAATTGTCCAAAGATCATTGATTAAAATTGAACTTGATATGCTTATAAAATGTTGAGTTGACTGAAAATTGGCAGCTTTCTTTACCAGTTTTTTAATCACATCTACATATTTCCAGATTTGCTCAACTATATGATATAATTGTTAAAGACTTAAAAAATAAAGATAGATTTTTATTTGTTAACCAGTAACTAAAAGTAACATAAGATAAACTAATATTTATTTTCAATTATCATTTTGCCACCTATCTAATTTTAGTGAGACGATTTATATTAAAAGAATAATACATTGTTTTTATGTTATTTGGATTGACAAGACCTACTTTGTAACTTGGGAGTCTAACTCTGATGGAAAAAAATAATCTATTGTTATATGAAAAGAATACTAATTTCAAATATATTTTTACTTGTTTGTCTTTTATAAAAATGATAATGAATAAGGCAAAATAATATATATATATATATATACACATATAGTAGTTGTAAATTTAATTAGAAATTTTGTTTTATTTCCAAAAAATATTTAATCGGATGCTATTATAGTATTATATAGTATGGTATTTCTCAAAAATTAATTTTGGCTTCACAGGGAGAACAAAACCATATGCGGAATAAACCGCTTTTTTTACCATTTACAAATTATTGTCCGTAATAATACCCACGGAAAAAAGTAAAAAAATCTGTTATGATCGAACTACGATATTTTTTTACAAATAAATAAACTAGAGGAATTTGGGGATCTATAAATAGGGAAAGTACGAGCTCATAGCTAAATATCTCTTGGGTGTCAAACAAGTTTTGATATTTTTACCGATGGACCAAAGGGCCAAGAACCCTAATCCCTAATCGGCTACCGGTGATTCCCAAGTGATCGGAGCTTTGTCCGGACTTCCTACGATGTGTTTTCAAACGATTGAGTTTCACAAATCTTAATCGAGCAAAATCAGTATGCAGGTCGTGGAACTCTGCTTCGAGAGGCTGCGTCCCCAAACGAAATCAGATTCCGTGGGTGATACTCTTCTCCCGAGAGAACAAATCCTATAGCAATAGCTGTGTTTTATACATCCAGATGATAAAGACAAATACAAGACTCGAGATCTCGGTGTTGACTTAGCGCAGAGTCGTTGTGTTGCGACTTACGGTAGCTGGCTCTTAATGTTTGACCATCTTTGCAATGTCTACATTCTCAATCCCTTGACGTTAGAGAGGATTGATTCTACCACTTTCACTCCCTAAATTTCCTAAAATTTCCAAACAAATGTACAACATAGCTTGTCTCTGGTTACCAAAGATTACCTATTTGTTTGGAACGTAGATACCAAGATGGTTTTTATTAAGAAAGGTGACGACACGTGGCGAGACGTTCACCCTAGTTACCGTCTATGCTATGGTAAAATTGTCTATAATAACAAAGATCACAAGGTCTACACTTATATGGATGATAGTCCTGGTAGTCTTTATGTTTGGGATTTCTGTAGTGACATCCCACGCGAAGATGGGTGTATCTTCGTATTTGGATCCCTCGGAGAGGTGATTTCCACAAATGGCGGTGCGGGCCATGGATACAGATTGCAACCACAGTACCTGGATAAATTCTGTATGTAGTCTTAATGACTGACTTCAAAACATGGAAATTTCGCATCTACAAGTTAAATCTTCTGACGCGGAGATGGGTAAAAATCCAATCTTTAGATGATGCGGGTATAATTCTTGGACTTGGGTTTCACTGTTGTCTCCAAAGATATCCCAGGGATCAAGAAAAACTCCATTTATTTTTGTGGCCTCAACCATCCTTTAGTGGCCTAAACCATAAACTATATATACGTCCATGATCTCACCACCCAAACCATGGAGCCACAATTCGTTTTCTCCTCCAAGCTCTTCTCTGATGCTCGATGGTTCTTCCCGGATTTCACCGGTTAATTACAGATGTTTCTCCTTCCTATTAGGATTCTTTTGGTTTTAAATATACTAATATACTAATATCTTCCTTTCGTCGTTACTTTATTTGTTTTATGCAAATGTTAATTGGATAAATGTAAAAAAAAACAGCACGCTTTAATCTTCAATTTCTGAAATGTCAAAGTTTTGGGTTCACTTCATAATTAAATGAATATTTTTTGTTGACTACACCATCTAAATCATGTTGTTAACAACATGATTACGGAGTTAATATCCATTAACGGTGGTTCTGTTATGTCTAAACAACATCGTGTTTCTTTTTATTAAAACAAATTTTAACGTCATTTTTCAAAATCGAAACACAACTCGATTTTTAAAATCCCCAAATCGATTTCAAGATGCATTGAGGTCTCAGTCAAAAATTTATAACAAGTTTACAACTCTATTAATAACCAACGACAATTTTTTTTTTAATTACTTGACCAAACAATACGTAAACAATTATAATGGTGATAAAACATAACCACACAAAACACACTTTGAAGCACACATTCGACTTGCGGATTTCCATTTTGCTCAGCATTGCTTCTTCCTTCAATTCTTGCATCAGAGCCTTTAACTCATTTGCTTCAGCTTTGGCTTTGCTAATCTCATTTGCCATAATTGCTACTTTTGGTAAAACATCTTCAACCTCTTCAAACACGGCATTCTCCGTCTACTTAAACAAATAATCCTAATAAAAAAACAATTGAGACATTGTTAACTTAAACAATGACCCTAATGAACAAACAAATGACCATACTTACATTTCTTTCAATTGTCCACGACCTCACATCTAATTTACTAATACAGCAGAAGAACGGTCGTCGTGGACGATCGTGACACCTAAGCCACACACTTCGACGACAAACCACAGTCTCCAACGACACCTAATGTAATAGAGGTTGACTCATCTGAATAGTAAAAACAAAATCACAAGGAAAAAACCCAAGAAAACGAAAGACTATCGATTTGGGGATTTTGATTTCTAGGATTGGAGATTTGGAGAAATTAAAAATTGATTTGGAAATTGTGTTTCGATTTGCCGATTTTATATTTTTCATTCAATTAAAACGACATCATTTTAATATAAAAAACACGATGTTGTTTAGACATAACGAAAAGTTAACTTGTAATCGTTAACTTGTAATCGCTATAATCGTGTTTTGTTTGTAAACTTAACGACATGCTTCGGATGGTCTAATCAACAAAAATTTCTCATTTAATTATGAAATTAACGCAAAATTTTGACATTCAAATAACATTTCAAAAGTTAAGAATTTAATCGTACACAATTTAAAAGTTAATGTTTTTTTTAACATTTTTCCCAATGTTAATTGTCTCACTTCATCACTTCAAACTGTTTCATGTTTCAGTTTTCTTTTTTCCGTTACCAGTAGTAATAGTTGATTAACTTCGATGATATAGTTTTGGCAAAAGATAATAGTTCAATTACTATGATTCAAATCTCATTATGTGACCAAATAAAAAAAACAAATCATAATGGAATTCATCGAACATACTAATATAGAGTAATACGGTATACCTATGCCGAACCTATATGCTGAATTATTCAATGAGGCAAAATTAGGGTAATATAATGATAGAAAATTGGGTTCCACCTTCAAAAATCAAAATCAAGATTGGAATCGTTAAGACGAAGTCCCAAAGGAATAAAACAAAAACATGTCTTTCTGTTTTTGTTCCTGAAGAACCTCAAGGCCCACCAAACAACAACATATGCACAGAACACAGACTCATTCATACATCTTTACTATTAAAATATGAACAAGGACCAGGTCTACATTTAAGAGCGGACTATAATGAGATCCAAGTCCTAAAGAGATCATATATTACTCATTATCAAACAAGGAACAGGTCTTACATTTAACAACCAGAAGTTCAACTAATCTTGATTTACTTTCTCGCAAGAATGTGCAGGCAATGACTTACAGGTTTTAAAAAAGAAAGAAACAGTTCTTATAAGAACAGAGCACAAAGCAGACGATGACTACCTTCGGAGGTCAAACACAGCACCAGTGGATGGTGTTCACTTGAAAGTGGACAGACGAGGAAGCTTGTCCCTCAGATAGTAAAGCCTTGCTCTTCTCACTTTTCTGTGACTCACCACTTTTATCTCTTTGATGTTGGGAGAGTATCTGTCAAATCAAAACGATTAGGAGAATCAACACATATCAAACACTTCTCTCAAATACCACATTGCAAGAAAATAACCGATATATTACAGGAAGTTTCTCGAGACTCGTATGCTATACAGAAGAATGAAAGAGAGGAAACATGAGCAGACATGATGGTTGCCATAATGATTTAGGCCATAACTGGGAAGGTAAAACAGTAACTAAAGACTTATTAAATTTAAACCTATGCATAGAATCTGATTACTATGAAAAATGTTTTCCCTTTCATGAAAAAGGCTAATGAATATATCAGAAGTCGTGCGAGAACTCACAATCAAAGTATGTTATACCAAATGGTAACTGGAGAGGGAACAAAACTCACATGGGAAAGACGATTTCAACACCAATACCCGCAATAATTCTCCGAATACGAATGGTAGTGTGTATGCCTGCGTTTTGTCTTGACATCACAATGCCTTTGTAGATAGATAGCCTACGTCGATTCTCAGGAACTTCCTGCAAGCCAAACACCATATCCAAATATCAAAAACTTCGATTCAATGCAGAACACAAGCACTTCGAAAATATCAACAACTTACCAATTTGATTTCTACAATATCTCCTGTCCTGATTTCTGGAACAGGTCTCACTTTCTCTGAAACCTCAATTGCTTTCTGGTTCAGTATCTGCACAATAAACAAATAACGACATTGAATCTCCCCAATGCCTGTATTATAGCTACTAATCAAGAAAGGAAGTCCCTCAAAACCCTATTCTCTTCCCACATATATCAATTGCCTAGTGATAACAAAGAAGTGCAATTACCCCCATGACGTCTCCGAGCTTGGTCCTCGGTTTCCATGGAGATTTGGCTTCACCAGATTCGACCACTTCTTCTACATTGCCTTCCGTATCAGCAATTTCACCAACAGCTTCTTCAGATTCAGCTTCAGTGTTATCATCTGCTCTAACGATAACCTCCTTTCTCACCCTAGTATCGATGGAGAAGCCAAATTTCGAGCCGGAATGATTCATAGAAAGCTTAGAAGCTGATATACGAGAGTTCATAGATGGTGCGCAAGATAGAAACGAAGAAAACCCTAAATTCTTGGATGATTGCGTAGGGTTTCTCGGTATCGTATGCAATGCCTGAATCCATAAAACAAGCAATTCAAAATAATTAAAAAGTGAAACACCAATACAAATACAGATTTCATAGCTTCGTATACCTGAGGAAGACGATGATAGCTAGTCGCCATAGCTGTACTCAGTTACTCAGAGAAATGGAGGGAAGCTAAGTAAAGAGCCTTATCAGCTTTGCTTCCAATTCTGGCACGCGTGTGCATTCGCACGTGTGAATTTTCTGTATGGGCCGTTCTGAAAATATTTTATGTGGGCCTTTAGTATTACCAATAATAAAATACTATAATTTTCAAATAAATAAATAATATAGAGGCGGCTATATTCCATCGAATTGACCCAGGCAAATGATGATGCTTCCATAAACCTATAATTTTGGCCCACCACTTAGATGACGTCGGTAGTGGGGGCCATGCACCGTCGCTTCATACAACGAAGGAGGTCAACGTGGCATGACAACTTTTGTTCCGCCCTTTGGTTCTACCGTAACTAGGAGGACAAGTGTCAAATCTTTCACACTTAACCTCGTCTTTTGTCTTTCTCTCCCGCCATCTCCTCTCTCCCTCTGGTCTCAGACTCTCTCAATCAAATTAATTCGTGATTCTGATTTTCTCAAACACGAAACAGTGGATTTGGGTATTTGAATTTGATCCGTAAACCGTAAAGGTTGGTTTCTTATCCGACCCTCAATTGTTTTTATCATTGAAAATTTTGTGACGAGAGTTATCCAAAACATGGCGAGGAATTCAAAGAGGAAAACACCACCTGGAATATTGCTTTTAAGGAGAATCAGAGGAAGAAATTGGAGTCCAAAGACGTTTCGGTACGCAATTTTATTGATTACTTTCATCGCGTATGCTTGTTACCATGCCTCTCGTAAACCAAGCAGCATAGTGAAAAGCGTTTTACACCCAGACTCGAGCACTAAGCCACCTCAAGAACACATCAACAAGTATCCATGGCCTTTGGGTAACGTGTTCGTTAAGAAAGAAACTGATGATGTAGATGATCATGTTCTGTTGTTGCATCGTAAGTCTAAAGGATGGGAACCATTTAATGGGAAGGATGGGACGTCTAGATTGGGAGAGATCGATGTGGCGTTTCTTGCTTGTTACTCTATAGGAATGTACGTAGCTGGACATTTGGGTGATACTTTGGATCTGAGATTGTTTTTGACTTGGGGAATGATTGGGAGTGGGTTTTTTGTTGGGTTATTTGGGATGGGTTATTTCTGGAACATTCATGCGTTTTGGTTCTTTCTGGTTATGCAAATGGCGGCTGGGTTGTTTCAGGCGACAGGTTGGCCATCGGTTGTGGCTGTAGTTGGAAATTGGTTTGGGAAAAGGAAGAGAGGACTTATAATGGGGATTTGGAATGCTCATACTTCTGTTGGAAACATTTGTGGTTCTTTGATTGCAGCTGGTGTTCTTGAATATGGTTGGGGATGGTCGTTTATAGCTCCTGGCTTTGTTATGTCTTTAGGAGGGGTTCTTGTTTACTTGTTCTTGGCTGCGTATCCTGAAGATGTTGGGTTTCCTGATATCAATTCTAATTCTGGTAAGTTCATTAAGAGGAAGCGAGACATTGAAGAAGAAGAAGTGGAAGAAGAAGAAGGTTTAGATGGAGATGTTGATGGTGAAGGGGAGGGGTCATCAGGGTCAGGTTATTATGAGGATAAAAGAAGTGTTGGGCTTTTGCAAGCTTGTATGATTCCTGGTGTTATACCGTTTGCGCTGTGTCTCTTCTTCTCGAAGCTGGTCGCGTACACGTTCTTGTACTGGTTACCGTTTTATCTGAGCCAAACAAGTAAGTTTTTGATTGCCAATTTCCGCGAGAAAAAAACTCGGTTTTTGACTGTTCTTACTTGCTCGTATTTGCAGCTATTGGTGGAGAGTATGTTTCTGTGAAAACAGCAGGAAATCTCTCCACACTATTTGATGTTGGAGGCATTGCAGGAGGAATTCTTGCTGGTTACATTTCAGACAAATTCAAAGCAAGAGCTACGACTGCAGCAACGTTCATGTACGCTGCGATTCCAGCAATGCTTGTGTACCATTCATATGGAGGTGTCTCTCAGACAGTCAACATCCTTCTCATGATGGTTGCTGGTTTGTTTGTCAATGGTCCTTATGCACTCATCACAACTGCAGTCTCTGCGGATCTCGGTACACACAAGTCTTTACAAGGAGATTCAAGGGCGCTTGCAACTGTGACTGCGATTATTGATGGGACTGGATCTGCTGGTGCGGCTTTAGGTCCGCTTTTGACAGGGTTTCTTTCAACTTTGGGTTGGCAAGCTGTGTTCTATATGTTGGTCGTCGGAGCACTCTGTGCTGGCTTGCTTTTGACCCGTCTAGTTATTTCTGAAATTAGAGAGAAACTTGGATATGTTGATGAAGGTAATAACCAAATCTTTTTTCGAGTTTTTATTTTACTCATCAAAGTGAATCTACTTTCAGTAACGTTGATCCAACTCTTATCTTTCTTTTGTGTTTTGCAGTTCCTGCGTCTGAACCACTGTTAAACGACAGAAGATGATGGAGAAGAGTTTGCGCAAGAATCCGTTGTTTGCAAGAGTTTTGTTCTATTATATAAGTAAGAGTTTGTAGAGGAACTTACTGTTCGTTGTATTCTGTGTTGATGTCTGATATTTTGAAATTTTTTATCTCATAACAAATGAAAAAATTGGGTTACAGCTTTCTTCCTCTATGTCTTCTCTGTTTTCTACGACACTCGAAGCAATATTTGCATGGTGTTTCGTACTTGTAAGAGGAAACTGATTTGAGTTTTTCTGGTGAAACTTTGAGTTCTTCTATGATTATCATTCGAAGCTTTTTGTTCTCTTCCGTTACTTCATCAATGAGTTTCTGATGTTTCAGCACCTACACAATCAATTCCGTTAGATAACCATGGACGAATAAAATCCAACAAAATGTAACAGAAAGAGGAAGAAACTTGTAGTAGAAAACGAGACATTACCATCTGAAGCATCAAGCTCTCTGATTCCAATTGTGTGACCTATCAGTACCATGAAACGAAAGGAAGTTCAAACGCTTTCCTTGAGATAAAAAAAAGGGAGAACAAAACATTCTGTGATATGAATTGTTTGTTACCTGTCGTCCTGGTCTTGTTGTTTCAGAATCGGGTTATCGAGAAAACTGTTGATCACTTTCTCAGTTCGAGTACCAAACGTTCTCGAGTCAAGAGAGGAACCACTATTCTTGTAAGATACTTTTGTGTCCACATGTTTCTTGTTTTCGTTCAGAGACTGAGACGCCTGGTCTTCTAGCTCGATTTCATTTGAGGTGGTCTCACTTGTTCTTCCGAGTTTTGTCATCAATCGTTCAGAAAGTAACAACTAGAAGCTCATGGAACAAAATGGAGAACAAGAAGTTTACTTAATAATGGAAACATACCAAAACTCCAAAACCATGACCGAAGCCAACTCCACAGCCAACACCTGCTTTAATGTTCCTAGCTCCCAGCTTCCGCCTTCGGCAGCTAAAGATGGGCCAAGCACACAACCAGATTCAGAAGAGCAAGAGTAACTGGAGAAACCGAGAAACACAAATTTTTCTACCATACAGCATCATTAACGTGGTGTGATGCGTGCGCACGGGTGAGAAATCAGCCGTATTTCTTGTGGCCCCAGAAAATACATTGGTTGCTCCTCTAGCTGCACTCATAACTTCTCCCACCATTGGAATACTACCTGATATGTAAACAACAACAAAATCAATACCGGTTTAGTGACATCACAATCATGATGCTATGTGAAACGTTAAATGATAGAGAGAGCCAGACCAATTAGCAAAGTAATGACACACACATTGCAAAGTAATAGTGTTTTCGACTATGAATGATAGCTTAATACTGCTTTCATTTCCAAAAACTCTGACTGAAACATAGTCTTCAACAAAGAATAGAACCTTCTTCTCCAATTATAGATAGATTGGTTTGGATAAAGTACAAAAATGACTAAAAACGAAAATTCAATCACAATCTGAACAGTCCATAATCATTAGAGGCAACAACAAACGCACTAAGAATTAAGTCAAAATTCCATAATCAGGTCATCTTCAGCTGATTTATTTCAATCAATCTAACCTAGATTGCTTATTTTCACTCTACCCAATTCGCCATTCACGGTCTCCTCACAACTCAGTCACACAGCAAAAGGAAAGCATTATACCGAGATTCAAAGGAGCACCAGTGCCAATACCAACACCACAGCCTACGCCAAATCCCGTGAAGACTTGAAAGAGCTTTGAAAGCAAAAGGATTCTCAATTTTCATTCCCCCAGTAGAAAACCCTAATCCTTCCTTCTTCATCACCACACCATTACTACTGATGCTTCCACCACTTTCCTCCATCTCTTTCTCTCTATTTAAGCTGAAGATACGATAATGGGCGTTCCAGAAGCTAAGAATCTTCCATTGCTTTTATTTCCCGCCTGTTTTCCATTGCCGTAGGTACCGAACTGCTTAGAGAGAAAGACATTCAGAAATGTGAGAGAATATGATAAAGCGTTTCGAGGTAAGCCAATTTTTTCCCCGGTCGATGAGAAAATGTATAATGGGCCTTTGGTTTTAAGCTGACCCGGCCCATACATCTTAAATAGTTCGATAGTGGTAACAAAAAATAAAGATTCGAATTAGTAGTGCCTTTAATAATAATATAAAAAAAGGTAAAAAGAGAAATTGAAATTTTCTCCGCCACGCATCTACTGGGTTGACGACGACACGTCAGCAATTCAACAAAAAGACGCATTTAAATGACCAAAACATCGTGTGGGGCTTTCTCATTTCTTAACCACGTCGTCGCACTAACCGATCATTTTACGTCTCTCTCTCTCCTTCTCAGTCTTTCATCACCGACGAAGATCACGGCTCTCTTCTCCGTTTAATCGGCGGTATCTCGCCTCCACTTTTTTACCGGTAGATCGATCCAGCTACGAGATCAACCATGAATCCTGAATAGTAAGAACCTTCTTCTTTTTTTCTCATATCGTTCAGATCGATTTGCTCATTAGCTTCTTTGAAATTTATAACCTGTGATGTAATTTTGTTTATATTCAATGTTGCGTTGGATCAGCTTTTAGCAGGAAAATTCACGTAATTAGTCTTCGAAATTTTTTCATTGATGGGGGCTTTGTTATTCTGTGTGACCGATTTCTCGATTTGGACTCTCGTTTCGTGGATCGTCTTTTGATTAGATCTTGAAAAAAAAAAATTGGTTGAGATCTGTTCTTTCTCTTGAATTATACAGACGATCTTCTCGTAGCTTGAAATTCTTGTGTGTGAATCCATAGTTGATTTGGATTATGGAGCTTGAGTTTTGAATTTCGGGATCACAGACTCGTGTGCTGTGAGAATATCGGCGTTTTAGAAATCTATGAACTTCATCTCAATGTCTTACAAAATAAGCTTATCTTTTAAATATATCTAATGCTTCTGTTTGCAGTGACTATCTGTTCAAGCTTTTGCTTATCGGTGATTCTGGTGTTGGAAAATCATGCTTGCTTCTAAGGTTTGCTGTAAGTAATTGCATCTCTCTCTTTCTCTGTCTCTATATTTGCCACAATCTGAGCCCTTGAGGATCAGATACTGTACACCAATACATGTAGTATTGCAATCATCAAGATCACCTACTTTATCATTAAGCTTTAGCTCAGTTTGCGCCTTTTGATATTGAATACATAAGAGGCTTCTCTATCAAGTGTCATTGTTGCTCAATGTTTTGTATGTGCAGGATGATTCTTACCTGGATAGCTACATCAGTACCATTGGAGTTGACTTTGTAAGCCTCTTACACATATATTGGTCATGCATGAATCATAATAGTTTTAATTTTGTAATGATGTTTTATGCAGAAAATCCGCACAGTCGAACAAGATGGAAAGACCATCAAACTCCAGATTGTAAGTTATCTTGAGTTGTGTCAGTGTAATAATCACTTGAAATTGGTGTATGCGTATATGATCACTCTCCTTATTACTATCACCAATTATGCAGTGGGATACGGCTGGCCAAGAACGTTTCAGAACGATCACTAGCAGTTACTACAGAGGAGCTCATGGAATAATTGTATGCTTTATCATACCTATATTATCACCCTGTTATCTGACATCCATCAATGAGACTGTTAACTGTTATGTTTTTTTTATTTTTGTCAGGTGACTTATGATGTAACAGATCAAGAAAGCTTCAACAACGTCAAGCAATGGCTAAATGAAATCGACCGCTACGCTAGTGAGAATGTGAACAAGCTACTGGTTGGGAACAAGTGTGATCTTACCACACAGAAAGTTGTATCCACTGAGACAGCCAAGGTAATATTATTATATGTTTTACAAGTTAGTCACAGTTAAGGTTCTTTGACACTCTTTGAGGATTTACTGTAATGTTTGTTCTGCCAACACAGACTTTCGCAGATGAACTTGGGATCCCGTTCTTGGAGACAAGTGCCAAGAATGCTACCAATGTCGAAGAAGCTTTCATGGCCATGACTGCTGCAATCAAGACGAGGTAACTCACCATTTATCAACTGATCGATAAGCTCATACACTTGTTACAATTGTAAAACCAGCTTTAACCCAGGTTTGGTCTTGCAGAATGGCAAGCCAACCTGCAGGAGGATCCAAGCCACCAACAGTCCAGATCCGTGGACAACCTCTAAACCAGCAATCAGGATGCTGCTCCTCTTGATTTGCCTTGGTAACATTTAACCATATATTATTATTCGTTTGCATGTAAGACATCTAATCATCGTTGCTCTTCTTAATCTTTTGTATTTGGTTTTTCAATTCTTCACTTATGTCCAAAAGGTTTTAAATTCTTTGTCATTGTACGTGAACCATAAACTGCTTTAGTAAAGTTCTTCATGCTCATCAAAGAATTGTAGAACAAAAAGATACCTAAAATAAATTTAAAGAATACTAAATGATAACACCAAAATTGGTGAATAGTTGATATTTTATCCTCATTTAACTTAAAAAAAACTCTCAAATTAGGTTTGTAAAACAAAAATCCTTCAGCTCTCTCAAGGGAAGAGTATAACAGTGACTATGGAATCAGAAGAACAAAAAGCGAACTGAGTGAGAGAGATTACAGAGACAAAAGAGTCCGGACGTGAGTTGAAGTACCAAACCGGAGGGCCTTACTTACCCAAGGTAGGGAACTGTGCCGTGTCCCCAATGGCGGGCGCAGCAGCTCCTCCGTTCCTCTGGTGTCCTCCTCCACCTACGGCTCCTCCTCTTGATCCACGTCTCCGGTTGAAACGTTCTCCATTCGCAGGTTTCAGAAACTCATTTATGCTCAATGACTACAACAAAAAAAGTATTAAGTAATGAGAAACAATTCGAATGAAATGCTTAATCCTTCTCTATTTAATGTAGTAACTAATTAAATGGGGAAAACATTAGTAAACCAGTTACCTTCTTGACCTTCTCTTCTCTCTCAGTGATGCACTTGTCCTTCTCTGTTCCCTGATAATACCATTGCAAGGTTCGATAAACACATATTCTGATTATAATAATACAAGAGCGTAATGAAGATTAAAGGGATACAGATACTCACCAGTTTGATGAAGACATCATCGTTGTTGCTCTTTTTGCTTGAGAGCTGTTGCATGGCCTCAAACGCTTTTGTGTCAACCTTCCTCTCCTCAACCTTGGTCGCCTGCAGAGCTTTCTTCTTCTCCTCCAATACCTTCTCATACTCTTCCAGAGTCATCTCCTACAAACAGCAGAAAACAAAACATTATTAAGTTGTTAATGTAAATACAAATCTGTTCCAAAAGGATGATACTGTACCTTGTTCTCAGGCTCTTTCTCTACTTGTTCTTCAGCAGATGTCTCTTTTTTTGCATCATTGGCTTCATCTTCACCACCTTGCTTCTCAACAGCCAAATTTTTCTCCACCACTGCTGTGGATTCTTCAGTTACCCTAATGAATCGAAGAACAAGAATTAATACACCAATTAATACCACGGAAAACATATTTCTGGATGACCAGAATGCTTACGGAGAAATCTCATCCTCAGTGGTTCCCCAGTTGCCACGGCCAGCTCCATCACGTTTAAACTCATTTCTGACCCAACAATAAGTTTACAATAACAAACCACACAAAAACAAACTATTACAAGTGATCAATTCAGAAGCTTGCTTACCCGTGACCTGTTCCACTGTGACGCTCAAAGTTCCTTCGTGGGCGTTCAAAGTCACCTGAATCACCCTTGCTGAAGCCTCCACGGCGACCACCACGGTATCCACCAACAGGTCCACCACGTCTGGCTCCATCTCCTTCTTCTGAGCGTCTGTTGTAGCCTCCGCCATATCCGTTTTCATTAGCAGGAGCATCATTGTTCTTGTAATCCCTGTTGTATCCACCACCTCTACCACGACCAGAACCACCTCCAGGGCCGCCGCCACCGCCACCGCCACGACCACGACCCCCAGCAGTAGGAGCATTCCTAGCATCCCTCACTACTCAAATCAAAGAAAATTGTAACATTTGATCAAACAAACTATATATAAAAAGATACAAGTGTCAACATAAAGTAACTATGAATCTCGGATTAAGTAAGAAATTCATAAAACGAATATAGTACGACCAAACCAAGTCAAGCTTAACTGTAAGAAGATTATCATGTCTTCACCATACCAATTAACAAGTTTGACTTTATATTAACTCATTCAAACACTAAGCAAGCAACACATCGAACTAAGTCTCAATCTACTAATATAAAACTAGAGAAACAGAATAAAAAAGAAACCTTACCAGCAGGCTTAGCAGGCTGAACCGGAGCCGCTTTCACAACCTTAGCTGAAACGAGCTGGCTGGGATCCTCTGCGTCATTGTCCAAGAGATCGAACGGGTTCAAAGTCGCCATTTTTCAGGTCCGATTCAATCGAGAGAGCAACTAGTATTTTGATAGGTTTTTTGGGTTTGAAGATTGAAACCTTATTGTCTATTCGAATCCATGAAGAAAAATCAGAATCAGAATCGAAGTTATGATTCAGACATCGTCGTTTAGACGCCAAACGAAAGTGAGTGGTAGCAGAGAGAAGAAGAAGCTGCGATGGACTAAAGAAGATACCAAACCCTAGCTGCCGTGGAAATATATATAACCGAAAATTGCATAGAAACACACCGTCTCCCAAAAATACATAAAAAATTGATACTAAAAAAAATACATCAGTTAATCTTTTTCTATTATAATACATTAAACTTTTAAATTTATATCTATTTAATATCTATAAATTGACAATAACATCTGTTAATTTAAAAAACATTTAATTAAAATTAAAATATCCCAAAAATTATAAAATTAAACTTGTAAAAATTTGGATTCATAAATAAAAATCCAAAAATAGATCAAAATTATAAAAACTCTAAAAGTTAAAATACAAAATTCTAGATTCGGAAAAGTTCAGTAATAAAATTACTATATAGTTAATAAAGTTAAAATACAAATTTCAGTAATCATAAAATTTTAGTATTTTATAACTATATAGATGTATGAGTTATGATTTACCAAGTTACTTAGATGACAACCAAATACAATAACGTAAAAAATTATATTTATTTGTGTTACAAGTAGTTTAGAATGTAAATACTAAATAATATAAATATATGATTTTGAAAGAGTTGATATATGTTATTTACCATATGTGTAGTAAAAAATGGTTAAAGTATTTTCATATTAATAAATTAACATATTCGTAAATGGTATAATATATGAAATATATTTTCATATGTAATATAAAATGTTACTTTTTAGAATTATTAAGATTTTTAAATAATTTTAGGCAAATTTTGGGGTTTATTCTGAATCTGAAAGTTTAGTAATTTTGGGTTAAGGACAATAATTTAGATACAATTTAAATAATAATTTGATTAAAATTTGGGTTGAGGTCCTTCAACCAAGTCCAGTTTGTTTTGTGATGGGACGGATTAGATATAAGTTTATAATTTTTGACCCGTTAAACGAACTTTATAGGACAAAGAGTTTCTTTTTGACCCACATAGTATTTGTGTTTTCTTTTCGATTGATTTCTTCTGCTAAATTCGATCGAGAGGGAAACAGAAAGCGACGATAAAAATCCGAAAATGGCGACCGTAGACGAGAGTTATTCAGCTGAGAAATGGCTTCCACTTGAAGCTAATCCATATGTTATAAATCAGGTATTGCTCCACTCTCCAATTTTCCCAACTTCTTCTCTATTCGTCGATTATAACCTCCGATCACCGGAAAAAATGGTTTCGAAATCGGGAAGATTTGTTGGTTTTTTCAGTGATTTGTTTCGTATTGTTCTGTACAGTATCTTTGGGGACTTGGTCTTGCTCCAGATGAAGTAGAGTGCAATGATGTGTTTGGGTTAGACGACGAACTTCTCGAAATGGTTCCAAAGCCTGTTCTTGCTGTTCTCTTCCTTTACCCTATCACCAAAGAGGTCTCTTCTTTTGAAATCACCAATTGAAATCCATTTATGATTCTGTTTAATTTCTGCTTGTAATTGACTGAAACCCCTTGATCTTGCTCTGTAGTGTGAAGAAGAGAGGATCGAGCAAGACAAAGAAATCAAGGACCAGGTAAGTTTCTTATCAACATTTGATTGGAACTCTTGTTTCTCTAATCTAGTCTCATTTTGGTTCTGTGTGGATGAATGATAGGTGTATAGTGATAAAGTCTACTTTATGAAACAAACTGTGGATAATGCTTGTGGAACCATTGGCCTTCTTCATGCTGTTGGGAATATAACCTCAGAAATCAAACTCTGTGAGTTGTTCAAAATTTCTGTGTGCTTCTTCTTTAATCTAAGGATGCGGGTCCTTGCTGATTTCACTTTCTCCGTTCTTTTGAAGCTGAGGGATCGTTCTTGGATAGGTTCTTCAAATCCACTGCCAATATGATTCCTATGGAGGTGTTTCTCTATCTGATCTTTTTCCTCTATATTTGATATTTCTTTAGAATATCTGAGTGTTTCGCTTCTCGGTTAATGTTTCTATGAAAATCATGGTAGCGTGCAAGGTTTCTTGAGAACGACAGTCAAATAGAAGATGCTCATTCTATAGCTGTTACAGCTGGTGATACACAGGTAACTTCTCACCTCTCAGTGATGTTAATGTATATGAAACATGTTCATTTTGATGTTACATAGGCTTTTACTTTTCCCCATCTTTAGGCTTCAGAGGACGTGGACACACATTTCATCTGTTTAGCTTGTGTAGATGGTAACAAATTTTCTTATCAACACCAAAAGAAAAATACTGAAATCAAACTCACTTCCGAATTGGTACTAAACTGTGACACTCTATTACCATATAATGCAGGTGAGCTCTATGAACTTGATGGAGATAGGGCAGGACCAATTTCACATGGTGCTTCCTCTCCAGCTACCTTACTGCAGGTTCTATAATCCATTCGCTCTTTAAGCTTTAGAGTTATCAAAAATCGAAAGAATCTGGGAATATGCAATGGTTGTGTATTAAGCAATATACTCTGAATAGCTTTGATGTTTATTCTGGGTGCTGTTATACTCGCAGGACGCTGCAAAAGTTATAAAGAAGATAATTGAGAAGAATCCAGGCTCTCTCAATTTCAATGTGATAGCTATCTCTAAGAGAGCCTGAAGCTGTTCTTAAGAAGCAAAACTCGTAAGTCCTAAGTCTTGTTTCTGACTTATGACTTACTCGGATTTCTGCTTTTGTACATTCTGAATCTTCTTGACTTGTTTCTAAAAAAATAAAATCATGGTTTAGAGAATCCATATTTGTAGATCAATGGAATTCATATCCTACATGTAAAAAGCTGAATGGAGTATTTTCATGGATAACAACACGCGTTATGGCGTAGATATCCATTACCCTCATATTTTTCTCTTTGATTGGAATCATAAAGTTCATATTCACGTGGCTATTGCACAAGTGCTTGAAACCAATTGAAGAAAATATTAAAATGGGCCAGGCCCGTTAAGAGAAACTATATGGGCTTGATTCTCGTAGGATTCGTATTTTGGAGCCGAAGCGTTTTTCGTATCGGTCTGTACAGTTTCTTTTGGGACTTGGACTTGCTCCTGATGAAGCAGAGTGCAATGACGTGTTTGGCTTAGACGATGAACTTCTAGAGATAGCCTGCTCTTGCTGTTCTCTTCCTTTACCCCATCACCAAAAAGGTCTCTTCTATTTATAGTTATCAATTTGATTCTGACAGTTTCTGCTCGTATAATTGAAAGCTCCATGATCTTGCTTATATATAATGAAGAAGAGATAATCGAGCAAGACAAGGAAAAGGTGAGTTTCTGATCAAAATCTGATTTGTTCTCATCTTGTTTCTGTAATCTAGTCTCATTATGGTTCTGTGTGGATGAATTGATAGGTGCATAGTGATAAAGTATACTTCATGAAACAAACTGTGGGTAATGCTTGTGGAACCATTGGTCTTCTTCATGCTATTGGGAATATAACCTCTGAAATCAAGCTTTGTGAGTTTTTCATGCTATTATTAAATGTTTATATGGAATATTTGATAGCGCGCAAGGTTTCTAAAACGATAACTCTCAATACTTTTATTTTGTTTCTAAAAGTGATAATGTTCTATATTATTATCTACCTATGACAATATATATATATATATAATTTTTATTGGTCAAAGAAATAATAATAATAATAATAATAATACTTAAAAGTTACCCAAATTTAAAAGGAGAAAAATAATACTCTCCAAGATTTCTTTCGGTAAAAATCTTAGCTGTATATATAACTTTCTATTTGTTAACACTTACCGGAAATTTTATCTATATGATAAGAATTAAAAATAAATTGTAAATCTAAATGACAACTAATGAAGAAAAAGTCAAGTGTGGATATTTATATCCTAAATATTCATCCTAAAAATTGAAACAGTTTGTCCAGCTCTAACATTTCCAATTTTCCATTTTTATGTTTTACATGGCTTTATATATAATTCTGTTACTAATTATCATCACACCACAATATGGAAATAAGTTTGAACTACATAATTCCAGGTTGGACTTATATATCTTGTTGACACGTTCTCTATGTAGGATTCTTTTTTGTTTAAATTGTATAATATATATCCGATTTTGATATATTTTTTTCCCATGTATTAATAAAATCTCAGAAGCATATATAAATATAGGTACATCTTATCATTTGGAATGGAGTAAGTTCAAAATACAACGAAAAAGTGATTAACATGCATCCCCAAAACTCAACAATCTTGTCTATCTTCCTCTTCTATCTTCTGGCAACAACTTATGTATGTAACTCTAACAAAATATCGAATTATAATATCATATTGATTCAAAATCAATCTGAAATCACAACATCTTAATTGATTTTTATTTGGTCAAGTATAGGCGGCAAATGAAGATAAGTTTTTCGAGTGTGTCGATATCTACAAGCAGCCCTCATTGCAACATCCTTTGCTGAAAAACCACAAACTCCAGGTAATTCTAGTTTTTTTTTCTTTTTCTTATACATACAAATTTGGTGAATTCGTAATTAAGTTGTTTAATTTTATTTTCTTTTATGGTAGATTACATCAAGTTCAAATAGGAGAAGTAGTATATGTCCGAGAGGAATGGTCCCGATCCACAAATTCCGAAACAAAGTCAACAATAATTTTGCTGGAGATACAACTAATGTATATTCGAATATCAAAACTGTGAATTAATATTTGGTGATTGTACATTTTTGCTAATATACATATTGGCTGATCGATGTTTTTAGTGGGCGACGCTTGACACAACATCTGTAACTGAAAAATACCATGGAGCAAGCGCAGTTACAAGCATACATAACCCGACGTTCAGTGGCAAAGTTACCAGAGCTCAGATTATGATCGAGAGTGGATCTCCTCAAGGAATCAACTGCATTGTATTTGGTTGGGCTGTAAGTTTTCAAGTTTAAAAGTTTATTTAGCTTGCGTTTTTCTTTTTTTATTTTATTTCATTAATTCCACCATTTCATAATTCAGTTTTATACTATTTTACTATACCAAAACAAATCAAATTTTCATGTAACTATATCTGTATTATGTATGGATTAGTCAAACAAACCAAAGCTTTAATTAACAAGGGTAGAACGTATTTTTTGGCTACCATGCACTAATTTTTTTTTCTTTTTTCATTTGTTTTCAGATAGACCCAGAGTTATACGGTGATAATATGACTCACTTCACGACTTATTGGACGGTAAAACCGTGAAAAGTTTATATATCAAAATGTTAAAAGAGAATTTATATTTCCATAAAAGTTAGTATAAAGTTTTTGTTTGTTTGTTTTGAATGTACGTAGAGCGATGGATTTCAGAATACTGGGTGTTTTAATACAGTATGCAAAGGATTTATACAAGAGTTTTCAGAGCTGTATCCAGGCAAACCTTTAGAACAAGTCTCTACTTATGGTGGACAGCAAGTTGTTGCAGATCTATCGATCATTCGGGTAAATCGAATCATACTATATACTCATAAGTGTTATCTAAATTTTATAATAAAGTAACTGTACTATGTGCTAATGAAATACATAGAAATTAAGAATATAACAATGAGGCATTCTTGGACAATTTTATTATTCATCATAACATTTATTTGGGCTTGTAATTTATTAACATGGAGGTTAGATATCATTAACTATGTACTTAATTTTGATCTTTTCAATTGCTAATTAACTTTTAAATAACATTATTAAGAAACTAGAATACACATTAACTCATATATAATGTTATATTAAACATGTGTCAGGATGGACCTACGGGAAATTGGATGCTAATGAATTATGGTGCTTTAGTTGGATATTGGCCAAAGGAAATATTCACAAATTTAGGATTGGGAGCTAATTTAATCCGTTACGGCGGAGTAACGGCTGGTGGTGCTCCGATGGGTAATGGACACTTCCCAGATAACGGAAATGATTTAAGTAAATCATCGTATTTTAAAGACATGGGATATACTGATGCCAATTTCCAGAACCATCCCATCAATGAGCTGGAGATGAATGTCAATGCGCCAAAACCTAACCGTTATAAGTTGAATTATTTGAAAGATCAACTAACCATTACTTATGGTGGTCCTGGTGGTTCTTGCGCTAGTTAAATCTCTTCTTTTTATTTATAAGCAATAACAATTCTAATGTGCTTTTGTAATAATATCTTCTCCATTATGAATAATTTGCTCTAGCTATTAATAAAGTTGGGTGTTTTTATTACAACCAAAGTGAAGGTACAAAGTTCTGAAACTATAAAAATGAACTGACTAAATTCAAGTATAATGGTTGCTTTTATACTTTTCGAAAGTATATTTATAATTTTTTAAGAAGTGAAATTTCATTTACATGTATACCCAAACGCATACTATTGGGGGGTTGGAGTCAATGGTATGGTATATAGCATAAAAATTCTTTATCATCAATATTCTTATCTAAACATATTTTAATTTTTTCTTATTTAAAAAATTATAATAAACAAAATTTGCTAAACGTTGATTTCCCAGCAACATCATCGTTATCATCAGTATTCACTACCAATATACTAATTATTTGATATGCCAAAGAAAATTATCGAAACTAAAAAATAATACGAGATATTGTTTTTATTTTAATTAAAAAATCAACTAGTGGCTCGTTTATTTTTAAGATATCATCGAAACCAAATTATTCTTTTATTCTCTTAGAAATTTCAAAACCAGGCTTTATTTCCCTACTTTTGTAAATATTCATTCATTTGTTGATCAATAAATTTAAAATTTCAGCAAACAAAAAATTACCTAAAAGAAACAACTAACGAGTAACAAGAGAAGCTAGGGAATTTAAGAATAAATGAATCCAGAATTACGAAATGTTTAAAGAAATTTTCGTGTCAACAAATCTTGAACGGTAACTTTCGTTTTCTCCAACTATATTTTCAACACATTTTAGTGTTACTGAGGGAAAATAATTAAGCTTAATTTGATACCTCATGAACCTTTCCTAAAATTTTCAGACTAAGTGAGAAAGTAACTGTTGAATTCAAAAAGGAAACTAATGATTCACAAATCTATAAGATAAGGGTATGATTGGTTTATACGCAGCTGTTGCGATTGCGGATACGAAAGTTTTCATAAGAGAATGGTTGCGGTTAGAAACTTTATTAAGCAATTTATATAATTGATTTAACAATTAGAAACCGATTTATTTGCGGAAATTTTCTGATTGGTTGACAACGGTTGTGGTTTAATATTATCAAATATATTTACAATATATAAAATTTTCTAAAAAAACAAAAATTATATTAATAAAATAAAATTTTTAAAATGAAGTCTTAAATAAAATTTAGAATAATTAATTGAATTTTTTTTATTTTAAGAGGTTTGACACATTTTTTATATAAATTTTTTAATACTTATAAATATATTTTAGTTTAATTGATACATATATAAAACATTTAAGATTTAATATAGTAATATTTGATAAAAGAAAATAAATAAATAATTAACTAATTGCAAACATTACCTAAAATGAGCTTTTAAAATTTAGCGATTTCAAGTGATTCAGAACGATCTGTAACAATTTACATAATTTTACTAAACATTTGCAACTGCAAACTCGTTTGCGGATAATTGAAGGTTCAATACAAGCAGTTAAATCATTCTATATTTTTAAAAAGGTTTAGAACAAATCTTCGACAGATTTTTGTCTTCCTAAAATTTTCCAAGAAAGTCTAAGAAATGAATCCAGGAAAAAAAATGCGCAGCTTGCAAATATCTTCGAAGAAGATGCCCTCAAGATTGTATTTTCTCACCTTATTTTCCACCTAATGTCCCCCAAAATTTTGAATATATGCATAAAATCTATGGAGCTAGCAATGTCGCCAAGATTCTTCAGGTATATCTTTATATACGATCTTCTTACTTTTTTCCCCTCGTTTATACTACATTCAATGTGAAATCATTCATAAGAATCTAACATAGTTGTAGACCATTCAAAGTTATCGTTGAAAAGGAGAAGCTCGAGTTTACGTCTAAAACTCTTCTAATATTAAATTATATAAATAATTTAAGTCAATCCTCTAGTTCAGATGAGATATTAGAGACCTCATTCATAATTATATGTTTTCTTTATTTTGTGGGTTGTGAATGATATTGAGCAGCAAATCCCACAAGATTCTCTCTACACCAGCAGCGGATTCTCTCTACTTTGAAGCACGATGCAGAATCGAAGATCCTGTTTATGGTTGTGTTGGAATGAGCTCGTTATTACAATCCCAAATTCAAAAAAACTGAATCTCTTAGCAAAAACCACTGCTGAGATTGCTCTTGTCCAAACCACCTTGCCCAATTTTTATTTAAATTAACTCATATGTTCGATAGAGACCTCTGCTACTTAAATTATTTATCGGTTTGGTTACACTCTTTGAATAAAATAGAACTACGTACTGTGACTGTTAGCTTTCTATCAACTTCTCGTGTTTGGTCGTATGTTTATATCAGTTTGTGTTTGATTTAGTCATTTAGCAGTTAACTAGTTCTGTGACTTTGTCTTTTTCTCCAATAATTGGGCATTATACTTTTTATATATACATCTAATTGTATAACAAATCTATATTTTAATTGTTTACAATACGCCACATAATTTTAAAATTAGGATAAATTTTAAATATCTTAAAACATTACTCCGTATTTATAAGCGAACGAACTAACTAAAACTGTGGTGACGATTTTTGCTTAAACAATAATAAATATAATACTAAATAAAAATTCAGAAAATTGAATCTTCTCTCTTTGTTCTTCAATCACAAATGTTATAGTTTTTCTAAACAAAATTGATCCCACTTGTAATGGGAATGATTTGTTTTCTACAAATGTTATAGTTTCCTTCGAAAAAAGTTTGATCCCACTATTAATTGATATGATTGGAAGGTTAAAAATAAATAATAAATGAAATTCTTATTAACATTTCCTTTCCTCTCTATGCGTTTCTCCCTTTTTGGGAAAAATGATGCAATCCAACAAATAAAATCAAACTAAAAACCAATAAATGATCGCCACGTGTCATTTACACAACCTCGCACTTGACCTTCAAGTCCTTATCCGTGCCATGACCGCCGGCGTTAACAGATGCCACCGTCCTCCTCTTCTTCGGAGCTCCGTTTTCAGAAGAAGAAGCTCTCTTGGACTTGATCCGAACCGGGTCGGGTTCACCTGAATTAACTCTTAACGGAAAATTTAAAAGAGCGCGGGAACCACGCATCCTGAAGGCGGCTCTGTCGTAAGCCAACGCCGCGTCCTCCGCCGTCTCAAACGTCCCTAACCAAACCCTAGCTCCGTTCTTCGCCGGGTCTCTAATCTCCGCCGCAAATTTCCCCCACGGCCTTTGTCTCACTCCTCTATAGTGCTTTCCCTTCGCCGCCGCCGGAGCCGGACTCGCTTTCACCGGGACAGAATCCACCGCCGCGAAAGTCTCGGGAGTCTCGATCTTAACCGCCGTAATAGAGCTACGTTCTTCGTCGGAAGATGAAGAAGACGGTTCCCATCCGCCGTGAAAAGCGTCGTTGAGGATTCCATAGACTAACATATCCTCGGAATCATTTTCTTTCAACGGCAAATCTCCCCAGCTCTCAGTGAAACAAGGATACAACTTGCTGAAGCTCGGGTTTCGTCCGTATACCGGTTTAACGCTGCAACCGGTTGTACCAGATTGCTCCACCGAACTCGTTATCGACTCACTGAGTCGCGCCTTCGATTCGCCTAGTAAGTGTCGGCGTATCGACTCAAGAAATGCGTAGTCCGATTGGGATTCCGCCGTCATCGACATAGTTGAGACTTGAGAGATAGAGAAAAATATTAAACTTTAAGAATTGTTTTCTTGAAAATGTTTTTTTTTCTTTGGTTCAGTTGAGATATTGAAATGTCCGGTGGGAATGAAAGATGAGAGGTTTTGTTATATTTATATAGAAAGTAGATTAATATTAGTAAGAAAAACAAGAAAAAAAGATTGAGATAAAAAGGTTCATGAACCTTGAAAATTTTGGATTGACAAAGACATGAATATTATTCTTATAAGCATATAGTGGGTATTAAAAAAATTGAAAATATGGAAGTAATAGAATTTTCTTATTGCTATGAAGGTTCGTGAATTAAACACGTGCGCTTTATCCAGACAAGACACAAATGAAGTAGCCGTCAAGGATGACGTCACGCAATCTACGGAAGCAATATTGTGATTGGTCTCGCCTCGTGTCTCACAACTTGTCTTTGGCTTTTTTTTGCCTTGAGGTGACTTTAGAGCGCTGTTTCTTCTTTCTTTTCTTCCAATTTGAACCACCGATTTACCAAAACAAAACTACATAAAACCTCTATAAAATTAATAATGTTATGACCGTATTTTATTAATTTATGAAGTTATTAAATTATATAAGTTGTAATTGGGTATTCATTTATCGAATATTAATCCATAGTGATTATCTAGACAATTTATTTGTTTATAAATCAAAGGGTTTAGAATCCATTAATCATTTCATTGATGTATAGTCAATTCAATTTCAACCAATTCATATTCCAACATTTCCACTAAATCAAAATTAGATATAATTTAAAGTGTTATACGAATACATATATAAACTATCAATTATTCATAAAAATAGTATAATTGTACTAACTAAATTGATGATATAGATGCATGTTATAGATACGTAGGTATTTTTTATATTGCTAAAAACTTTAAAAATAAACAACAACAAAATAAGTTCGTTTTGGACTTTTATAATCTTTAGACCGGTTTTGCATGGGTTCGCACAGTTAAGAAAATAATTCGAAACAAGATTACGTGAAGCCGCCAATCTTTGAAGTAAAAAATAACAGTTTAATAAAGAGAGGCTCTGACAACAATTCGAGAAGAAAAGCGACATATTTGAACGCTCGAACTTGAGCAAGACTTTCTTAGTGGATTTTCGAGAAGATATTCGATGAGATGATCTTGGAGCCAGAAGTCATAAATTTGGTATATCTTACATTTCTGGCATTTTATTTTTTAAATAAACGAGAAAAACAAAAGAAATGAGGGAAACCGTGATTCAAGTTTGTTAAAACATTACTAACACGTCATCTCTCTAGGTTTCAGAATTCAGATCACCAGATACAACAATATATCATATGAATATATGATGAACAAAAAATTCAGATTTTTATTATAATTTATAAGTATCGAAAAAACACTTCATCAATATATATATATATATATATATATATATATTATGTTGATTATAACATATATGCATGCAGGGCCGACTCTTGACTAAAGTAGCTTTAAACATCAAAATAAATAAATATTTTTGAAGCAGCAAATTTTGCAAAAGAATGTTTATGATTTAGTAGTCTCCTTCTTCCTCTCCTACTAACAATCCAAGTTCAATTACGCAAGGTGCATTATTTTATAATTTACTAAAATATAAAAATTATAACAATTATAATTTACTAAAATATACAGGCAATGGCCGGGCCTGTATGCTTGTATTATAATTTACTACTTTATTTTATATCTAGTCATTTATAATTAAATATAAATTATAACATGCATAATTGTAATATATATATATACATATATGAATAAATCATACGTATGTTTCATGTAAACTAGTTTACAAGAAAGCAGCCGTTTTCCGATGAAAAAGATCGCCGCAGTATAGCACGACTATATAACTGATTTATATTATGATGACTCCTTTAGGGGCATGGTGACTTTCAAATCCGGGGCGGAGAAAATTAGTTCATGTATTCGCATACATATTACATACACCAAAGCAGTATAGCTAGTAAACGGAGAATTCAAAATTTTAAAACGAAGTATCCAAAGAATCGTCAACTTGCAATATCCCTCACAGGACAAAAGAAATTATCTAGCTTAAAAGTTAAACCTTAAAAGTGAATGAGTGGGTCTCTCGCTTTTGTCAACTTGCAATAGAGACTCCTTCGAGGAAGGAAAGGATGGTAAGATGATGTTTTTATATATTTTACTCGATTGCACTGCCTCTATTGGTTGGAAATCACATCAAGCTCTATTCGTTGTTGGAAAATCTAACTGGAGATCTTTAAGCTCAACTATTCTTTGAGCAGCTAATTAGGTTTTAGTTCAACGTTAGTCGTCAAGAACATAATGGAACAGTTCGAAATAAGATAACTAGATAACATCTTAAACTTACTTGAAACAAATTAAACACATAAACTGTTTAAGAAACTGTAAAACATTCTGTAACTAACAAAATTTAATCACTAACAACTATATAACAAACAACAAAACATGTTAATCCCGCTGCTGATGGCTATTATATATATATATATATATATATGTGTGTGTGTTTTGCTGGCTGTTATTATTAATCGCTGACCACTTCCAAAATGGACATACCCATCATAAAACGGTGGCCTAGAGATGAGTTTTAGAGTAAAGCCAAAGATCAGTTATCATCGTTTACATTAGTGACAAAAGGTTTTTATATCACGAGATTAATTGAAATCAGTACTGCTGTCCAATTTAATTCAGTTGCGCTACATCATTGTCAAAAGATGATGAAAATTAAAGATTCCAAGGTTGAAACGTCTCCAAAACTCAGATTTATTTGGTTGTATATAACCAACCAGTTAAGTTGTTCTATTTATAAAGAACACAATTTAGCGATTAGTTTACATATTTAATATTTGAGTCTATCTTTTCGTTGCGCTTAAAATTTAATGAGTTTAATAGAAATGGGACACACCGGAAGGAATGGAATCATATGACACGTCAGCTTTGAATTTGACCTAATACGGTCGTGTAAGAATTTTGACCACAGAATTTTCAAACTTACATTAACCAACAAACATCTGTACGTGGCAACAACCCGCACGTGAATCCCCCATTGCAATTTTGGGTTCTTCAACAAAACGGTGTACTTTTTTTTGGCAACAAAGATGACAATTCTTTTCTCTGATTAAATGTTTTTTGATACGTTGAAAGATTAGGATGAAATATGAAAATTATCATTTTTAACTACTTAATTTCTAATATTTATTTTAACAAACTGTAAGAACTTCTCCACTAAAATAACCATATTTTTGACAATTTCTTTGACGTTCGGTTTGAAAGTGTACTTCATATAAAAGTTAGATAAATGTAATAAATGCACGTGTTCAATTCAATCATAAGTTTGAAAGAGACCAGGTACATACCCGTCTCTAACAATCTTTGAACAAAAAGGTAAGAGTTTGATTACTTGTACCCAAAAGAATTTAATATAGTAATCCGGAAGTGCTGGTTCGAATCCAGCTCGTGACAAAGCCTGGGTTCCAAAAAGATTAGGCTTGTTGAAGTTTTAGGCTTAGCACGTTGCACCCTTTTTTCCTCTGATCACTTGATCTACCGTATTTGGAAACGTATTTGGAAACAACTGAACTTATTGGACTAATTTTTTGGTGGTAAGTTTTTTTTTTTTTTTTTTTGCTATGCGCCGCTCTGCGAGCAAGGAGGGCATAGCACAATTTCTCTTAGAGGGGTTTGGTTTGCCCAGGTAAGCAAGCGAGACTTAATAGTTATTTCTGGCTCCTATAAAGTTTAATGTTCTGTTCTAACACTCATCTATCCGACGGATTTCTCCTCTTCATCTATTATATCATACTTTATCTCTATGGCGGTCTCTGAAAAAAGTACCATCTACCAGGACTTGCCATGTTCCTTTTGATCCTATCATTAGATTTTCACTTTTAGTATACCTTCGTAGAAATACCAAATTTCTAACTCAGGAATATAATGCTCATAAAGGGTAGTCATTTCTATCCAAATGCTAAATTAATACTCTACCTAATAAAAAGTTGTTGGAGGGGAGAGGGGGATGTTAACAAATTAACAATGATTTTTAAGATTATGATTGTAAAATAGTAAAGGTAAACATGTAATTATAATGATTAATGAATATCTATTTTTAACTTTTAGATACTACATATTAAAAAATGAAATATTATGAATTATGTTGTAATGAATGCGAGTAGATAGACTAAAAACGTAAAACAAAGTTACGTGGTTCATCTACGAGCTTTCGTGGCTTTGTTTTTTTTTGGATAATCAGGAGGTTCAGAGTCTATGGGCCTAAATTATGTTAAATTAATTCTTTTTCGGAGAGCACACTCCTCCCAACGGGAATCTAACTCATGACCTCTTTGCTCTTGACCCACAAAGAATTACCACTAGTCTAACTCCACGTTGGTTCCGTTGGCTTTGTTTATGGACAAAAGAGATCGACTTTATTACTGGAGACAATATACATAATTTTAGAATACCATAAATTAAAAAAATAAGTTTGTTGTGAATTCGTGAAGATGTGACCAAAATAAAAAAGTAAAAATTTGTTGTAAATTCGTGAAGATATGATCAAAACTTAAAAAACGAAAGAGAATAAAAATGAAATTTTTTGAGACGAATATCTTTTGTCTCTAGTTGTTTTTTTTGTTAATTTGATGAATAACAATACAAACATTTAGCATCCTTATATATGTTTCAAATCCAATACAATCATATATAAAAGAAAATCTTCTAAAACCTATTGTATTGTATCGCATTCCCAAAAACTTAGTCGTTTTTGACCATTGTTATTACGTTGGATCCATTTAGAATAAGCATATAAGATGCCTATTAGATTTTAAGTCACTTAGATTAACAAAATTAAATTAGTGTACGTATTTATAAAAAAAACTTTAATCTTAATCGGATTGTATTCATAGTTAATCTAACAAGACTTTCGTTATTTTTTTAGTTAGTACACTACAAAAAAAATTTAATTTTTGACCACTATGTTGGTCGGAATTTCGTCAGAATTTACGCATTTTGACGAGTTTCTTACGAACCAAAAGTGGTCAAAATTTAAGAATTATAAATATATTTTGATCGGAAACTAGTCTAAAATTTGTGACCAAAAATAGTCGAAAATTGGTCAAAAACATTTGTCGAAAAATTTCCGACCATTTTTCAACTATATATCGATTAAAAATTTAATTCAAAAAAATTAATCGGAAATTGGTCTAAAATTATATATATATTTTTTCAAAAAATACTAAAAATCATCAAAAAAATTTAAAACAGAAATAAAAGATAATTTGACACAAATAATAAAAATTAGAAAGAAACAATTAATATGAAAATATATAAATAAATAATAAAGTATGGTAACAGTTTTGAAAATTGAAATTAATATCTTAATTGGTTGAACATTTGGTAAGATTTTATAAATTTTGGGAGATTTAAAAGCTTTAGAAAGTTTAGAGAGATTTTCGAGAGAAGGTAGATAGATTTTTGAAACTTGAAAGTGAGTTGGGAAGAAAAAATCGCTGATACCGTGAAGTAGTTCGAAGAGGGATATCTTCAATCTCAGCCGACAAGAGAATAAGACTAATCCAACGAGATTCCTATCGAGAAATGGAACAAACTCGTTATCGAAGGAAGTAATCTTTATTTTTTATAAAATTTTGAAGTTTGTTTTATAAATTTTACATTTAATTTTATTTGATTTAATTCTACACAACTCCAGAGAACAAATTGTCTTTTCGGGATTCCAAAGGAGTAGCACACTTTATCTCATGCAACTTTGCGGTTTTCAGAAAAATCCGAGCATAGAGCTTAATTTGGAAAAAGGATCACTGAGATCACATATTTAAAGGATGAGATCAAAATCATCAAAAAACATGTGTGGAGAATGATCGACGCTATGAAGAATTGGCTGCAAATGTATCGGCGAAGGCTGATATGAAAGCGCCCAAGGCTATGATGGAAGTACATTAAAAAATGATGAAAGATTTTATGGCTGAGATGCAAGCTTGTTAGCCTTGATTTTATATGGTTTATGAATATTTATTGTTTTATGAATATTTTTTGTTTTGAATATTTTATTTTGGATTTGAAATATTTAAAGTTAAAGTTGAATTTGAATTTTATTTGAAATTCTAAATCAAATTATATATTTATTAATAAACATAATAAATAAATACAAAAACTATTAGTATTAAATCCGTCGGAAGTTTGTCAAAATATCTCGTCGATAATATATTTGTCGGAAACTATGATTATCGGAATCTCGTCAGAATATAGTTTCCGACTGATATATTACCAATGGATTTTTGACGGTGTTACCAACGACGAAGGCTGTCGAAAATGTGACGGATTTCTGACGGTGTTATCGACGATAGAGACTGTTGGAAATCCGTCAAACTATTACCCGTTGGAAACTCGTTGAAATTTCTGACGAATTCCAAATTTCTGATACTATAGAGCTGATAGTTATTTCTATCGGAAAATGCCAATTCTAACATGTTTTATTGTAATGATAAAAGTGTTCACAATATATATATATATATATATATATAAATTTTTATAATAAATATTTTCTCTGAAAATATGATAATCAAACCATTCAACATCTCATGTAACAATATAAAAACTAGATTCTTAACCGAAGATGCTAAACACATTACATTAAATTACGTAAGCCTAATTTTGAAAAAAATTATGTGACCCTCTAAATTTTCATTTTTTGTGGTCTTAGGCAATAGGCAATTGTTTATGACACACGAAGGATGATTTTAGTGTTATTATATCATCCAAGTTTAAATCTGTATAATGTATGCTATTGAAAAGAAAAAGAACTAGTAGTACTAGTATGTCATCAATCAATATTCGATTATTTATAAGTTCTGAGATATGACAGTACTGAACAAAGAATACTGAACATGCATGTCATGACATGCCAATGATTCTATGACGACCAAAAAGATAATTAAAGATTCTGCCTCTTCACTAGATTTGCATAGAACTTTAAAATAAAACTTTGTTTGTGTTCGCAATTATTAACACGAATATTCCATAAAAATCCATATTTTAATGAAAGTGCAGGTTGAAACAAAAAGATTTGTCAGCACATATACGTACGTGGACACAAAAGAGCTGAACTAGACATGTAAAAAATGTTTACAAATATTTTAAATAAGTGAAAACGTATAATATTAGTCCTTAGCAGGTTCATCTAAACCTATATCTAGGAGAAATCTGAGCAGTATGTTTCATCGATATTGATGTACACAAGAAAGTTGCATGTGTTGGCAGGGTTTGTAAATTAGATTCAAGTATGAATCAATTGAAATGTAATATGTATATAATGAATTGTAAAAATAACTATCTATATTGAAAATGACCATTAAAAATAATGAAGTAAGCACATTCGTATGAAGACGTAAAAAGGATAGATCACGTTCGAAAGCAGCAAAAGCCAAAAGTGATCACATGATTTGTTGTAGAGTTTCTTTTTTGAATTATAATTATGGTAGAATAATTGTGAGCTTAGAACTTAAATATTACAACTCCCCTAATTACGCAGCCTTTATCTTTTGTATAAAGTCTATCAAATTTGTCTGTTTGCGTTCGTTTATGTTTATACAAAAACATTTATTCACTTTACTTCAAATGAAGCGACAATATTTTTGCTTCATATAACTAAAGCTAGGAATTGGGTCCGCGGTCCGCGGTCCGCGGTTCGCGGATTTTTTGGATTTGCGAAACAGATTTGGATTTTTAATTTTAAGCCCACATTTTGGCGGATTTCACAGAGTGGATTAGGTTTTTAGCTGGTGAAACCCGCGGATCTCGCGGGTACCCGCATAAAAAAAATTCGGGTTTAGATTTTTTCGAGTTTATGCGGGCTTTTTGGGTTTATACTGGTTTTATACTAATTTATACAAGTTTATACCGGTTTTTTTTGGGTAAACCCGCAGGACAGATGCGGGTTTGGTTCTAAAAACCCGATGCAGGCGAAGTGGGTTTTGGGTTGAAGAAATTTAGCAAAATCTCCGCAAATTTTTTGCTGGACGGGACAGATCGGTCCGCTTCCCAATACTACATATAACCATAAACTAATGTTTTTAAATCTATTTAGATGATAAACCATATTACTTTATAGATCATCGAGTTAGTGGATGGATCACGGATCAATCCTGGTCGATTACTAGTTATTATACTAGTAACTTTTTATAGTTTATTATATAGAAAAGAAAAAAATTAATAATTTTTTTTTTTTAAATATGATGTCAATAATTATTAAGTAATTGAATATTTTAAATTCAAATTAAATAAAATAAAAATAGTAAGACGTAAATCATTAATGGTAAAATAAACTAATAACATATCACATTAAATAATATTGGTTACTTTTATCACTATTCTATTTATGTTTCAAATATAGTGAATCCTTACTAAAATTAAAAAAATTCACAAATAATTTACTTAAAATATTATTTACAATAGAAAAATGAGAAAATTTAATCAATATTTTTATATATAACTGGTTCAAATAATATCGGGTTGCTAGTTTTTTTAATTTATCAGATTTTATCAAATATTTTCAGAAAAAGTTATATTTATAATTGACGGATTTTAGACATTTGATCAATAAATTGTTGCCTAATCTGAAAAAACAAATAAAAAACAAATAGCCATAAGAACCCTTAGATCGCAGCCTGCCCCACGGACTCCCAGACGGGAATATTTATTTACTTATTATTTATTTTATCTCAGCTGCCATCGGTGAACCACACGATCAAACCGTTGACTACCGGTTAATAAACTAATCAAACGGTAGAAACACGAGAGAAAAGATATACACCTGTCCGCATCTGATTATTTGGATATAAATTATAAAAATCTGAGGATCTTGCCTTGAAAGTGTGTCATTTGACTTGACTCTGTCCTATATATATACATATACATTTCCACTCTCTTCTTCTGCACTGTCAAATCAAATCCTTCTTCATTAATTATTTTCCCTCTTCTAATCTTTCTTTTCTCCAACTTTCTCAGAGAATTTGATGGCTACGCCCAGCGAAGTATCTGCTCTTTCCCTCATCAAGAGTCATCTTCTCGACGAATTTTCTCCGATGCCTACCACAACCACCAATCGATGGATGAACGATTTTTCCATCTTCGGATCATCTGCTCATGATTTCACGTCATTTGATCAAACCGGTTTTGAGTTTTGTGAATTTGAAACCAAACCGGATATAATCAATCTCCTGACGCCTAAGTTCACGAGCTTGTTTGAATTCGAATCAGAGTTTTCTGTTTCCGAGCTAAAACCTATAATTGATTCAAACGATTCATTCACGTTCCAATCACATCCTCGAAAACCGCCGTTGAAGATCGCGCCGCCGAACAGAACCGAATGGATTCAACTTGCAACCGGTAATACTCAACCGGAACTTCCCGTACCGGTGGCAGTCGCAAAGGAGAAGAGGCATTATAGAGGAGTGAGGATGAGACCGTGGGGGAAATTCGCGGCGGAGATCCGAGATCCGAACCGTCGCGGAACTCGGGTTTGGCTTGGGACGTTTGAGACGGCGATCGAAGCTGCTAGAGCTTACGACCAAGCAGCGTTTAGACTCAGAGGGTCAAAGGCGATTTTGAATTTCCCGCTTGAAGTTGGAAAGTGGAATCCACGCGCTGAAGATGAAGATGGCCAGAACAACAAACGGAAAAGAGAAGGCGAGGAGGAGGAAGTGACGGTGGTCACGAAGATGCCAAAGACGGAGGAGAGTTACGCTGTTAACGGTGGAGGAGGAGGAGGTGGCGAGAATATTGAGTCAGCAACGTCAGATTTGACGGCGGTAGACGACTGGGACTTGACGGAGTTTTTAAGGATGCCGCTTTTATCGCCGTTATCTCCACACCCACGTTTGGTTATCCACAATTGACCATTGTTTGAATTTTTTTTTTTTTGTTGTGTCAGCTTGCTGTATGCTGACGTGGAATTACAGCTTACACGTGTTCGTTTATTCTCTTTTCTTTTTCTTTGTTACACACTCGAGAAAATTTATTCATTTATTTGTTTTTCCCTTTTTGAATACAACTTTCAATATCCTAACGAAAAATCCATACGAAGCATATCAAAGGAACACGTAGCTTTGGTCTGCCATAATATAGAATGTATTCGATCCTTAGTATTAGGCTATTAGCTTATATTTTTTCCCATCTGTAACTTAGTTTTCGAAAGATCTATGGCTCTTTTTGTATGAGTGTTACCCTTTTCCAAAAAAAAGAAAGAGCTTACTTAATCATGGTTCCAAAATCCAAATGATCATACTTTTGTTCATCTGAGTTTTCTTCCTCTGACTTAAAATTAAGTTTTCGTTGAAAAAATTCAATATTACATTTTAATATCTTGAAATCTTTTTGCCCTAAAATGAATTGGGGAAAATAATTTCGTCCAATTTCTAAAAAATCTCAGGAAGGAATTACCTGATTTGCGCTGGTGTTGAATTCGCCTACGAATCTTGGTTCCAAATCATCATATTGTTGTTCATTTAAGTCATCTTCTTGTATTTTTTTTCTTTCAAAAAGAGTACAATAAATCTGAAAAGGGGATTTCGCCCAAATCTCCACCAAAAACCCCATAACCCTAAAAAAAACTTACACTTTTTGGAGAAATCTTCCACTTGCTGTAGAGATATTGTAGCTATTCTCTTTCGACCTTACGTATGTAACAAGAGATACCTTTAACTACATTTGGTTAGTTGTGGACACGGTTTTAGTGGTTTATACCATATATATATATATATATATATATCTTTAGATGATATGAGTTGTAATCTTTAACAAAAAAATACGAGTTGTAATTTAATTCTATTACCTCGTTGTAAATTCATCGACAATAACAAGATAAAAAATTGTTTATGTACAGAATTAGTGGGCGCTCGTAATTGGGGTCGGTTTCCATTTGTCTAATTAGCGAGAGTAGATTATGAATCCGCCGATTTGCTAGTGAATTCTATGTTAAACATTTAAAATGGTAAGTATTTTTAAACAGGAAAAAAATCCTAATAAAACACTTTTAAACAGAGCAATAAGGGAGAAATTAAAATAATAGTCAAATCATTTATCATTTACCATAAAATTATTTTAAGAAAACATTTTTATATCTTGTTGTTGAAAGGAGAGGGAAGCCATGGTACTTATGCGGGGAAGAAAAAATTTGTGCTTAAGGCATCTGCGCTGGTTTTTCTGCCAGTAAATCCTAAACGACGTTGTCTATTCATCACGCTTTTTTATGACTTTCCCCTTACAGAAGCCAGATCTTTGCATTAGTTTTTGGTTCGTTTAAATGCTTTATAACAAAATGATAACACATTAACTTGAAACTTACATTAGATCGCGTCATAGAAGGTTGGCTATGTGTACATACATGTAATCTATAAATTAATGGATAATAGTGTTGGTTTAGTTTTTTTTACAAAAACTAGGTTAAATAGTATCTTCGACTTGCATCTCACTGTACATCACGCTTCGCGATACAACAATAATACATACAATTTATTTTATACATTTGTTGGTGATAAATTATATATTCTGTACGATTCAATTGGTTGAGTTATGTGTATGTGGTGGAAGTGTTCGTGTACAAGCCTAGGCTAGTAGGAAAGGTTACTAAGCCGGCTGTGTTTGGAAAAGTGATGTTCAAGATCCCTATCATACCAGACCATGTGATGGGGACTAACGAAATTTTTTATTTTATTATCGATTGAATTCCTATGTATTGCAAAAGGTTTGTCAGTAAGAAAACTGAAACCGCAACGACTCCCAATGCTGCAGACTTCCGTGATGGTAATGAGTTATTTGAGAGTTTAATGGTGAAACCATGTTGTTGTATCAACCAAAAAGTTTCTTAAATAGATTGGTTGTTGTTTTTCATTTCATGAACCATATTTCTATCATTTTTTGTTTAGGACAAAGAACCATATTTCTATCTTATTTCATAGATATCTTAATAAATTGTTAGACAAACTATTTTAAAATATGTTTAAAAAAACTGGTGAAAAACAACTTTGCTTGTTTGCATTGAAAATTTAAGGAACAACTTAAAATGAAACAATAATATTTGGCAAACCATCTTTTAATATCTCGAATAATTCATTGTGTATTTACATTTTCACTTTCATTACTTTGTATCAATTCTATTTTTTGTTTTATAATATGAATCCGCCATTTTTTTTGCTAGTGAATTCTATGTTGAACATTTAAAATGGTAAGTAATTTAAAACAGAGAAAAGATCCTAAAACTACACTTAATTTTAAATAGATAGAGTAATAATGGAGGAAAAAATAATAGTCAAACAATTAATCATTTATTGTAAATATATTTAAGAATTTAAGAAACAACTTAAAATAAAAGAACAATATTTGGTAAAACACTTTTAATATCTCGAATAATTTATTGTTGTATTTTAACTTTGACTTTCAATGCTTTTGGATCAATTCTGTTGTTTTTTTTTCGTCGTACTTCTTGAAGTTTTAGAGAAAAACAAAAAGAGGGTCGTGTATTACATTTCTCGATCGAAGTCATCATCTTTCGCAGTCTTTCTCCCAATCCCCTCTTCTCTCACGTAAGCTCTCTTATCTCCTCCTTCCTCGTCGTCTCTCTCTCGCGCTCGATTACTTTATATGAATGTCAGAGGAAGACACACTTCCTAAACTCAATTTCGTTCGTGGATTTGCCGATTTCGAATTTGAGCGATATGCGTTAATTAAAGAACAGGCTTTGATTTATGTGTTTCATAGATTTCCTTTCCAGGCTTAGGTATTTGATTGTATCTTTAATTGCTTTAGAAAATTATCAACTGCGGGAATCGAATCCTTTGATCAAAGAAGTTTTACATTTGGATTGTTTATTTTTTTGAATGTTTGAATTCCAATAATATTGATCTTTAGGTTATTGAACATTTGATTGCTATATGAATATGACCATGTGTTATAGTGTTGCAGAGGTTTAGGAAGAAAGGAATGATTGGATAGTGACTTTGAATTGGGATATAGTGTAAAATGTGGGTGCCTACTTTGAGCTCAAGCTCATGTTCAAGTGAGGAGTGGGGAGAGAGCAGTGGAGAGGCCAGGCTTACGCCGGTTTATCTCAATGTCTATGATCTTACGCCTGTCAACAATTACCTCTATTGGTTTGGGATCGGTATTTTCCATTCTGGAATTGAGGGTATGTTTATTCTCTTGCTCTTCATATTCTTGTATCTTCTACATACCTTCATTGACATTTCCAAACCAAAAACAAACCTTTTTGAGAGTCTGTATATTATATCCTGCAAACTCAGAGAAAATTGCCTATTTAAGTATGCTTTCAAAGTTCAATTATTATACTTTTGAAAGAGGAACAACAAAATTGATTAGTCTAGTTAATGATATAGAAAAGTTGTGCTTTAATGATTTGGCGTCAATGCTAGGCTCTCTTGAGAAGGGGATCGTTTGTGGATATCGATTTAACTGAGATGTAGTTGAACTCTGAGGAATATATAGCGTAAATCTTTCCTGATATATAACTAAGATTATACCTGCTATGTTGTATAATATTTGCCCAAGCTTGAGCAACTATTATTCATTGCTATCTTTTAACATAGTTATCAACGATAATGTAGCTCATGGTTATGAATATTGCTATGGAGCTCACGAGTATCCAACGAGTGGGGTATATGAGGTAGAACCTAAGAGCTGTCCAGGGTTCATATTTAGACGGTCGGTGTTACTGGGAACTACCAGCATGTCCCGTTCAGATTTCCGCTCTTACATGGAGAAGCTTTCAAGAAAATACCATGGTGATACTTACCATTTGATTGCCAAGAACTGTAACCATTTCACTGAAGAAGTGTGCTTGCAGCTTACAGGAAAGCTTATTCCAGGATGGATTAATCGGCTGGCCCGAGTAGGTAAAAGACATAAAACAATCCCTGTGTTATGTTATAGTTTATTTCTACAAACAAATGGTGTCATATATATTAACTCAAGGTTTCTTTCGAGTTTCAGGTTCGTTCTGTAATTGTCTTCTACCAGAAAGCATTCAGCTTACTGCTGTTGGTGCTCTTCCTGAACGCCTTGAATTCTCTGGTAAGCTCCTATTTAAGAGAGTTTATTACCAAAAAGAACCCAAATATTTTGTGATCGAACCAAATCATGAATGGTTCTCCAAATGTAGATGAGGAGGATTCAAACTCAGAGGCATCTTCTGTATCAGATGAAGAAGGATCAGGGAAGCATCTCATAAATGCAGCAGACCGAGAGATTGTGTATCTACAAAACAAACCAGTGCGACTTACCAGAGAGGAGATCCCCTGAGAAACCAACCAGCGACAACTTCCTCACGAATCAACCCAACCAATCATCAGAACTTGCAGAGTGTAAACACAGTGTAGCCATGGAAGCCCAAGGGATTAAGTGATATCTGGTCTTTTTTTATCTCCTTTTTGCTGTGTTTGTTCTGTCGGATATTCGGTTTAGTATTCTTCTCATCTTAGGAATGTAAAAACATATTCCAGATTTATTAAAAACAGACCACCTTTTGCAGTAAACATCTGAAGATTTCGTTCATATTTTCATATACTGATTGGTTGCTATCAGTCAATTTCTATATACAATGATTATTAGCTTTAAGAAAAATTTAGAACTTTTGGTGTTGAATCTTGCTTTATTAAATAAAAGTTGATTCTCTCTTCTTTTTCGTTTAAGATTGGTTGTTAAATCTTACTTTAAAATAAAGGTTTTTATTGGTATTGAAGGTAACGAGATAGTAACTGGATTGAGGAATTGTCTCATGGAATAAGTAGTATAGTGTTAACTTAGGTCAAGGTACAATAAAGTCTTGTGCCATTTCAATTGGATAGAGCAAAGTATATTGTAAGAGAAAATGGTATCAAGAAATCCTGAAATTTTTTATGAACTTGGTTGCACAATAGAACCAATGGAGACTAGTCAGGCATACCACGAGAAATTTCTTTCGAAAGCAGCCTCAGAACGAGATAGCGAACTAATCATCAGTGTTTCCATATGTTGAAATTGATATGAGTTGATGACTTAGTGAATATGGAAACACTGATGAGTAGTACATGATTGCTTGCTCTAGCTACTTCTGAAGCTGCTCTTTTGAAATAAATTTCTCATGGTATGTCTGACCAAGCTCCATTGGTTCCATCGTGCAACCTAATTCATCAGAATTGCATATTTCTTGATACTATTTTCTCTTACAATACACTTCACCCTATCCGATTGAAATGGCACAAGATAACATTGTACCTTGAGCTAAACACTTTACCACTACTTCCATGAGACAAGTCATCAATCCAGTTGCTATCTAAGTAACCTTCAGTACCAAGAAAAACCTAAGTTTCAACCGAGATTTGGCGACAACAATTTCTTTCAGTCTTAATCAAGTAGCTAGATGAATATGGCTTTAGGAAAATTTAGTCTAAGCAGTGGGAATATGCATGTGATGACTTTGTGAGAGGTAAACCTGAGCTTAAGTTTTTATCTCAAAAGTTTAAGTTCTTAACTATTCTTCGAGCAGCTAATTGGGAAACAATTAAGGTCTAAGAATGGACCAATATTTATACAATTAGATAAAAAGAAATAAAATTGCAGTGAATACAGAACTCTAAAATTTAGATTTTATAATATTTATTATTCTTTTTGTTTTATAAAAAGTGTTGTTTTAATACATTTTATAAAGAATATTTTAATGACTTAAATTCAAGAAAAAGTATATTTGGTTTAATGAAAAATTGGACTGAAAAGTCAAAAACTACAAAAGGAGATAGTAGTATCTTAAATTGAATGACTCGCATTAAATTTTCATTCCAAATAGAGGAAAAACGCTTCTACTACCAGATGCACACAATCTCACATATTTTAAGAGTGATAAAGAGGAAAAAGAAAAAGGAATATTCTGGCGAATCAAATAGATTGAGACTCTCAATCATTCATGGGGAAGAGTTTCCGGCAGTCTGCTCTACTTTTCACGGTGACCGCCTTTTTATTTTCTTTCTTTCCGGTTTCAATCTCTATTCCTTTCATACTCTTTCACGGTAATTAACGATCCCTCCTTCTTCATCATTTGTTTATGTTTGTTTTAATTTGATTAATGAATAAAAACAATTAATTGATCTTAATTATATAATTAAAAAAAAAAACAAGACAAATGTTCTGGTGGAGTTAATAACTTCACGCAACGTCTAAGCAACCTCTCTGGCTCTCCTGGCTTTTGCTTGTAATTAACAACTAAACACTACCTATTGATTATCTTTTCATCTTTTAATGATCTTTTAAATCAAATTTGACAGAGAAATAGGAAATGGAGAAACTGACTCATGGTTAATGCCACTTGGGCAACAAGCGTGTGAGAAAGTGAAACAAATGAAAGAGCTGAGCCAAGGTTACAACATTGTTGCACAGTCTCAAGGAAACTTAGTTGCTAGAGGATTAATCGAGTTTTGTGATAATGCTCCTCCTGTCATCAGCTATGTCTCCTTAGGAGGTCCTCATGCTGGCATCGCCGTAATCCCCAAGTGTGCTGTATAACTTCATTTTACTATTTCTTTGGTTAATCTTAATCACAGTAATTAACAAAAAGAACCATGGGTTAATTATGTGTGTTTTCTTGTGTGTTTAGTCTAGTCCAATCTGCGTTATAGCTGAAGCTTTGATGAAGTTAGAGATTTACAACGACTTCATTCAAGTAACACTCTAATCTTTATATATCTCTAATTAAGATCAAAACCTTTAATTATGATTTGATTAATTATGACTATGCAGGATCCTATTGCTCCTAGTGGTTATGTCAAGATCCCTGGTGTAAGTTAACCAAATCAATTTCTTCTAATTAATTAAAAATAGATTCGGGTGTTCAACATAATGACTTGGCTTTCTTAGGAGATATCAAAGTATTTGGACCATTCAAAGTATCTACCAAAGCTTAACAACGAGAGACCAGACGAAAGAAACTCCACTTTCAAATACAGATTCACCAACTTACACAACTTGGTTCTTGTCATGGTACTTTACTGTTTTCTTCTGTTTAAATCAGACATTGAAGAACATGTTTTTTTTTTAAGCCCATTGTTCTGTTTTTCTTCTTGTTAATTCCTAAACAGTTCGAGAACGATACAACATTAATCCCTAAAGAAACTGCTTGGTTTGGATATTATACAGATGAAGGATTCGATACTCTTTTGTCAACTCAACAGGTTAATTTCTCTTGCTACATTTTTTTTTTTAAATTGATCGTTTGTTTTCTAGAAAAATAAATTATGTATGTACTTGTCTAGACAAAGCTATACAAAGAGGACTGGATTGGGTTGAAAGCATTGGATGTTGCTGGAAAAGTGAAGTTTGTGAGTTTCTCAGGGGACCACCTCATTATAGCGTATGAGGAAGTTGTGAAATACATTGTGCCTTACTTAACGCAAGCCTCTCAATCCTTTAATATGTGACCCTCACTGTCATTTTTTTAGAGGTATTGAAAAACTTCAATTTCAGATGTAAATTATAGGTGAGAAATCCATATTAGTACTCAAAGATTTTGAAATTCACGTAATTGGTTTTTTTTTGGGGAAAATAAACTTTTCATTCATTAAGACATTATCATAATCCATGGTTGCTTCTCTAAAAGCTGTTTTAGACAAAATGTCAGCCGACACATTATCCTCTCTCTCACAAAACGAAACAACACAAGCGATATCAATGGTGATTCACTGATTCCATAGAGCTCCTTGCTTGGATCAAATTGTTGCGAGCTGTCCATAGTCCCAACAGATCCAAGGGAAAAGGGTATCATTCCGATGACTCATACCATGTGTAACAACAATAACAAGTCGTCTTCTTCCTAATCTTGCAAAAGAGTTGTTTATTACTGTCAAGAGAACGTTAAACAGATTAAACAGTTGAGTCAAGGTTCTCAACCGGTAACTCTTGGAAAAGATACTGTTTCACCAATGCAAATTAGCTGAGATTTGATTTCGTAATTCTGCCTCACAATTTTTGGTAGACAGATAGCAGTTCGGTTTTGGTAAAACATATGAAAAGTGTCTATGTCTCAAATAGTACACTATTGAGCTTGCTGATTTTGTTGCTGTTGACGCAACTGATATTGTAAGTCTTGGAGTTGTGCTCAACTCCAAGACTTACAATATCAGTTGTAGCGGCTTGAGCATCAGCGATTGCGTTGTTGTCAATATTATCGCTCATGTTGGCTAGTTTTGACTTTTTTTCTTACTCTGTTGTTAGTGCGCTCTATTTTTGCTAGCTCTTAATGAGTTAGATGTATGAGATTTTCGGAACCGTCACTTCTCATTTGCATGCATTGAAAGTAAAAAACAAGCAAAGCTAGAACGTAATTAGTAAATCTAAGACTAAGCTCCAGTCTTAGATTCGAATGCAACAATTGGTCCATAACAACGACGCCAAAAACTTGATACATAAGTTTTAAACCCAAGAATAAGAGTGCAAATGTACAAGCATATGCAATAGTATAGGTGGGATCAAATCCACTGAGACCAAGGTTGTGTTACGATTCTTTTGAAAGAATGCTAAGGTAAGACAAAAAAAAGATTGACTGTTTGATTAGGAAATTAAATAAAGCAATAAAGTAAATAACGATGTGAATCAATGGATTAAAGGCGTTAGGTCAAACGAATTTCTCGGGAATCAGAGATCATAAACCAGATAACTATTCATGGAATGGATTAAACACATATCTCGAACTCAAACATAAATGTATAATCAATCTATTGTCGTGGCATCAATTATTTTATCTAGCAACCTAAGTATCTAAAC